>JAIRCJ010001052.1:3600000-4200000 GCA_020883675.1 Bruguiera gymnorhiza
CAAACTCGTCAACCATATGGAAATCTTCATGATGCACTGGGACATGGTCTGATGCAGCATATTCGTTGTTATCAGGGGCAGCATCAATATGCATCTCCCCAACAAAATCAACGGTAGATGATAATTTTGGCAAAGTGTTTTCTGCATTTATTGGTGGTGCAAATTCTTCTGCAGTCCATTGATTGGCAACAGTGCCAGGTGGAACCAAATGAGTACCTAGAATACATATATAATATGGGAAAGGCAACTTTACAATTCCTTTTTTTTTAGAAACTAACCATATCCTTCATCATGGATTCTGTTTGGACCAACATATTTCAGTACATGATGTTTAAGGCTTACAAGGATGAAATAACGGTATAATGTGGGCAACAAATAGGCTTATAAAATGCTAGAATGGTTTATTATTCTATGTTAAAGTATGGAATCACTGCATCAAAGCTAGCTGAAATATGATTTAGCAACAAAATATGATTGAAGCCCCAAAAATTCATGTCAATATAAAACATGTCCTACAACATCTGAAATATAAACAGCTCTGCTAGTAGCAATTTGTATCTTCCTAAACTGAAATTGCAGTGATAGAAATACCAAGCACCATGTTAGGTGAAAAATCCTAGTACTGCTCTCATAAAAGGTGTTACTGGCTCCCAACATTCTTTCTCAACAAGGCCAATTGCAATTCTCAGTAGACAAACAAAATCTGGTTATTTCTTAGAATCAATTGGACTTGAAATGAAGGAAGCATAAAGAAAACAATGAAGAACGAAGCAAGCTAACCTGGGGGAGGTGCACCAGGTATAACAGGATGACTGATGTGCCTGGGTACAGAGGCAGAACTATTGGCATGTCTAAGACCAACAGCAGTATTGGTGTGTGCCGAAGCATCTACAGAACCCCAGGTCTGCCTAGAAACAGGAAGTGAACTAACTGTATGCCCATCAACATCCACAGAGCTATTTGTGCTCCCAGGAATGGTGCTATTGTTTTGGGGCCATGCTGCCAGAGTTGCTCTAGCTGCCAAAGGAGGAATCACTCTTGACCTTGATCTGGAAAACAATAGACAAAAGTAAAAGGAAAGTTTGACAACATCTTATGGGCATTCAAGCACTTGAGTTCTCATGAATGACATCCAAAAAATTCACTTCCATGAAATACTGTGAAATGATAAACCCCTTCTACAGTCCCATATTATGGTCCAAAAGACAACTTACTAGCCAAGAAATGTACAGCCTTGTCATACAACTTAATGTCTTACATCATTGGGCAAACCTATGCACAGTACAATGCTTTATTGTTAAGGACATTTATGTGCAACCTTTCTCCTTCTCCTTCTTCTAACTTTCCTTTTTTTTTTTTTTCGAAAAAAAAAGGGACAGGAATGACAGAATAGTCCAACAAGGAAAGTAACATGCTGAAATCCTAGACAGGCTTAAGTGCCAGTAGACATTTAACAAATATACCTTCTTCCCCTTGGTGGCTTATTCACTTCATCAACAACACATTGGCGTGCAGCATCCAACTCCTCAACAACTCCTCCTAGAACTTCTATAGCTTCAGGGACCAGCAATAGAAGTCCATGCCGTACATGTACATTACAAATGACAATCTACAAGACAGAGTATAACTATTACAACTTTAACTTAGAAACTGATACTTGTGCATGAAGATGTTATGTTGCCCACAGAAGATGATTTCAGTTTTTTTTTTTTTTTCACTTCAGCTAGCATTCAAACACCTTCAGTCCATATCAACAACCATGAGCAAAGGATGCAAAAGAAATTTACTGCAATCCAAAAGTTATTTTGCCAACCTATAAGCCTAATCTACAATCATTGACGTTTATTACCAGATGGGCATGGCTGTTACAATACCCAAATTGAGTAGGAACTACCAAATTTGCGTTTTCTACTTCAACAAACATTTTCAAATGCATGAAAGATAATTTCTATTTATGTATCTAGGACCTCATGTAACAAGTAAAAAACCTAAGTATTGGCAGGATTATGATCTATATGTATAACCAATAATAGTTAATAGAAGAGAGTACCTTTAATCCTGCAGGAGCCAAAACTTTGAGATCCTTGATAGGCCTATATTCCATGCCAAATACACGTTGAACACCATCTGTCATGGACAGCTTGAGGCATCTTTTGATCCCAGAAGGTGCTTCCTCATACCTGCCCCTTAGGGGACAACTCACATTGACAATCTCATCAACCTGGAAAGTTTTGGTCCAGATGAAAAGAAAATTTCCACCAAAAACAAATTTATCGCTAATTGAACATCAGTATCCAATCTCACATGTTCAAAGTAGCAAATTTTAGCATACATCTCCAATTATTGGATCATTCCGATTTTAATTGTGGCTTCCAAATCTCCAAATTAAAGGCAATAAAACTGCATAATATCAAAGAAGTATTAAACTGTAATAATAACCATAACTTGAAACAAATATATGTGATGGAATTCACCTGCAACACGAAGGGACCCGCGAGATCGACGAGATGCATTGAAACTACATTCGGGGGAAGCACACCACCGCCACATTGATTCATATCCGAAAACAGGTACTGCTCAAAGCAAATCTTGGCCTTGGATGCAATATCAAGGCCCTCAGCGGAGCTCTCAACTTCACGGAGACAAGATTCCAACCACTCCCTCTTTAACCTCAATCCCATCCTCGACAAAAAATCCCCCACGGGGAAATCGGAGCTCTCGGCATCAATCACCGGAGCCATAGGAGGCGGCTGGTCGGAGAAGAGACCAGAGTACGGAGGAGGCGGAGGAAAAGGAAGATGTGGAGGAGGAGGAGAAGAGGGCGGCGAGAGGTTGTCAGATACGTCAACGAATTCGTCATCGGAGATTGGTACCGGCTCCGGAATTGGAGGGACAGGGTCACGATTTGAAAGCCTGTGGTCGGCAGCATCATGTTCGGATTCTTCTCGATGGGGACGGTGCCGTGGAGTTTCTTGATCTTCATCCTCGTCGGAGTAAGAGCTGAGCCGGAGGCGTCGCCTGGGCATTTCTACTTTGGGAGTGCCAGAAAATAGCCCTCTACCTTTCCCTCCAGTTTCTTTTCATCGGTATACTTTTTCAATTTTTCTGGGCTTGGGCGGGACATTTGAAGCGTTTCAAGAAATGGGTTTGAGCTCGGCCCATTAAATAATGGACCAAAAGCCACATTTTCGTCCTAATTGAAGAGGGCTACATAATTGGGCCTAGATAACTTTAAGGACCATAGCTGGTGGCCCAAACCATTTCTCTATACTCTCCCTCGGATATCATCAATAATTTGTTCCGTGAGTCAGCCGGAGGAAGCAGGTGAATTGGGCATATGGAGAGCTCGGGCAGCAAATCAAGCTTTCCTCTCAAAATTAAGTTGGAGATTTATAACTCAACCTCAGAGCCTCTGGGCTAGAGTATTAAGGGATAAATATCGCGAAACAGAAGGGAGCACGCTTCGGTATAAACGCGTGGTGTCAGCTGCCTGGAGAGGCATGGTTAAAGGCAACCAACTAACTATTAGAAGAAAATTGCAGATAGCGACTTGGGAATGGCAGGACAATCAAGTTCTGGTCTGATTCTTGGCTTCAGCAGGGACACTTGCAGCATTTTGCATTGCGTGCTTTAATTCCAGCGGAATTACAATGCCCAGTTAATCATTGTTGGCAACAGGGTGTGGGCTGAAAATGGTCAGAACTTGAATTGTTGTTACCAATGCAGATACGTGGAGCCACGGCAGCATGTATTATAAATGAGGCGGAGGAGAATTTTGACAGGCTTTGTTGGTCAGGGGCCTCCAATGGAGTTTTCACAGTTGAAACAGCTTACTCAGCGTACGTCGCTTCTGATGGGAGAAGGGGAGGCGCAGCGGATTATAAATAGCCCCAAGAAAAAAAACTTCTCCCGCTTGCTTGAACCAGTGAGGAGATGATTGAATAATAAAAATGGCAATGCAGATAAACCACACAAGATAACACACTAATTTTTACGTGGAAAACCCCTTCAAATCGAAAGAGGAGAAAAACCACGGACACTCTGAATCAGAGGTCAGCTCCACTATAATCAAGAGAGTACAATAAAGGTACACAACCTCAATTACATCAAACAAATTGAATACAATTCAATTTGAATTAAACAAGAGACTTGTGAGTCAAGCAAGACAACCAACCACGTTCTGTCAACTACAACTCAACAAGTAGACCTCAAGGCAGTAATCCAACCGTTCAAGATGAACCTCCAGATGTCCCCTACCAGCTGTCCAAAATTCAGCTCAATCGGACCACAGATCAATAATCATCAATACGGTTTACCAATTCTGCCACAGATGAGAGAACAGACAGTTTCCAGAATTGAGAGGTTTCGGTTCAAATGGAAAACCTGACCTTTCAGTTCACAAAAAAACAATCCAACCGTTCACAAATAAGATCTATGTGTCCTAAAACTACTGACCAAAAATCAGCTAGATCGGACCACAACAATCTTTCAATTATACGGTTGATCAAAACTGTCACAGATGAGAGAACAGAGAGTTACCAGAAACGAGAGACTTCGATTCTAATAGAAAACCTGACCTTTCAGTTTACAGAAATTAGATCCAACCGTTCACAATCAAGATCTATGTGTCCTTCAACTACTGACCAAAAATCAGCTAGATCGGACCACAAAAAGTCGTTCAATTATACGATTGATCAAAACTGCACACAGAAACTTGCCCAGAGAATAGACCTACGAAGGCTGAAGAGAAGTAGGACTTACAGTGCTCGAAATCCAATCTCCACCGTTCAGAAACAAGAACTAAACGTCCTCTATCAACCAGCAAAATTTGAAGTCGATCGGACAAAGAAATCTCTTCCAAACGTAAGATCAAAGTCACTGTTTTTCTTCTTCCTTTCCTTTCTTTTTCTTCTCTCTCGGCGACGCTCTCCCTTCTCTCTTCTTTTTTTTTTTTTTTTTTTTTTGTTTTCTCTCTCTCTATGTTTTTCCGAACCACCGCACTCTCCCACTTTGTTTTCTTTTTATTATTTTTATTTTTTTTTTCTCTCTCTCACTCACTCACACGTGGTAGTCAACTAGTCCACATAGGAAGGGAACCCAACAATTCTCCCCCTCCCAACTATGTGGAAGTATTGGTCATCCCAGCCAATGTACAGCACAACTCAAATTTCCATCTTGATAATGTCTTTGTCATCATATCAGCAACATTATTATCTGTATGAATCTTTTCAAGTGCTAACTGTTTAGAATCAAAGACATCTCGTATCCAATGATACCGTACGTCAATATGTTTTGACCTAGCATGAAAAGTTGGATTCTTACCAAGATGGATGGCACTCTGGCTATCACAGTACAACACATAATTTGATTGTTGAAAACCAAGTTCCTTCATAAATCTTTTCATCCAAAGCAACTCTTTAGACGCTTCAGTTATTGCAATAAACTCTGCCTCTGTAGTGGACAGTGCAACACACTTCTGCAATCGAGATTGCCAACTCACTGCTCCCCCTGCAATAGTAATCACATAACCTGAAATAGACTTTCTGGAGTCAATGTTACCTGCCATATCTGAATCTGTGAATCCAGTAAGGATAGGCTTATCACTCCCAAAACAAAGTCTCAAATCAGTGGAGCCTCGTAAATATCTCATTATCCACTTCACTGCATCCCAATGCTTTTTACCAGGATTTGAAAGGAACCGACTAACTGTGCCAACTGCATGAGCTATATCAGGCCTCGTGCACACCGTTGCATACATCAAACTACCCACGGCTGATGCAAATGGAACTCTTTGCATCTCTTCCTTCTCTTTCTCTGTAGAAGGACATTGGTTAATGGATAATTTAAAGTGTGTAGCAAGAGGAGTACCTACCACTTTAGCTTTATCCATGTTAAACCTCTGAAGCACCTTTTCAATGTACTGCTTCTGGGACAGGTACAACCTGTTCTTTTTCCTATCCCGAGTGATTGACATGCCGAGGATCTTCTTTGCTGGTCCCAAGTCCTTCATGGCAAAGGACTTGCTCAACTCTTTCTTTAACTTGTTAATTCTAACAGAATTACGACCAACAATAAGCATATCATCTACATAAAGTAGTAAGATGATAAAATCATCATCAGTAAATCTCTGAACAAAAACACAATGATCAGAAGTAGTCTTTTTATAGCCTTGCTCCCCCATAACAGACTCAAACTTCTTATACCATTGTCTCGGAGCTTGTTTCAGACCATACAAGCTCTTCTTCAACCTGCACACATGATCCTCTTTTCCTTCCACCTCAAAACCCTCTGGTTGTTCCATATAAATTTCTTCTTCCAAGTCACCATGGAGAAAAGTCGTTTTCACATCCATCTGCTCAATCTCTAAGTCATGGCTAGCAGCCAAACTTAACACAACTCGAATGGAAGACATTTTCACCACCGGTGAGAAGATCTCTTCAAAGTCGATGCCTTGTTTCTGACTGAATCCTTTAACAACCAATCTGGCTTTATATCGTGGACGTGAAGTATTTTCTTCTTCTTTTATTTTGTAAATCCACCGATTCTTCAAAGCCCTCTTACCTTTAGGTAACTCTACTAACTCATAAGTAGAGTTATCATATAAGGATTTCATCTCATCTGTCATGGCATCGATCCAGTGCTGCCTGTGCTCACTTTCAACTGCTTCTGTATAGCACTCAGGTTCTCCCCCGTCAGTTAACATCACAAACTCATCAGGAGAGTACCGAGTAGAAGGCACTGGAATTCTGTTAGACCTCCGTGGTTGAAATGGAGGTGAAGGTATGTGTGGATGATCTTCTATTGGAGCATCAATATCACCTGCACCCTCCATATTCTGATCCTGTTGAACATTCTCATCACGTTCTTGAATATCACCATGAACATCAACTGGATCATTCAGAGGTGTCTGGGGAAATGGAACAATATCAGCAGGATTATCATTAACCTGAGGAGTTGACTTCTCAATGTGTTCAATGTTTTGATCCTCAACGAACACAACATCTTTACTCCTTACAAGCTTTTTCTCAACCGGATCATATAAACGGTACCCGAAGTCATCTTCACCATAACCAAGAAAGACAAATTGCCGAGTCTTCACATCCAACTTCCCTCTTTCATCTTTAGGGACATGAACAAAAGCCTTACAGCCAAAGACTCGTAAATGGTCATAAGAGACTTCCTTACCAAACCAAACTTTGTCCGGAACATCACCTTGTAGTGGAGCACTAGGAGACAGATTAATTACATGTGTCACAGTATTCAAAGCTTCACCCCAAAAGGATCTAGGTAATTTTGCATCTGAGAGAAGACATCTGACCCTCTCAATCAACGTTCTATTCATCCTTTCTGCTAAACCATTTAACTGTGGTGTTTTGGGAGGTGTCCTCTGGTGTCTGATTCCATACTTTCTATAGTATTCATCAAATGGACCACTATACTCACCACCATTATCAGTGCGGACACATTTCAGCTTCTTACCAGTCTGTCTCTCAACAAAGGCATGAAATTGTTGAAATACATCAAAAACTTGATCTTTAGTTTTCAATGCATAAACCCAAAGCTTCCTTGAGTGATCATCAATAAAAGTCACAAAATAAAGAGCACCACCAAGTGAGCGTACCTTCAAAGGACCACATACATCAGAATACACCAATTCAAGCAATTCTGATTTCCTTGAAGGTGAGTGACTCTTAAATGTAACTCTGTTTTGTTTCCCAGCAAGACAGTGGGGACACTTCTTTAAAACTGCACTCTTTATATTTGGAAGCTGGTTCTTTCTTACCAAACAATCCATCCCCTTTTCACTCATATGACTGAGCCGCTTATGCCATAATTCAATGGAATTATCATTTTCTGCTGCATTCACAACATCTTTAAAGATAACAGCTTGCATGAAATATAAACTGGAGCATTTTTTACCTCGTGCCACAATTAAGGAGCCTCTGGTAAGCTTCCACTGACCATCACTGAAGGTACTGCAAAAACCTTCATCATCCAGTTTTCCCGTTGAAATCAAATTCAAACGGATATCAGGGACATGTCTAACATCCCTCAATGTCAACTGTGCTCCATTGCCGGTCTTTAAGCAAACATCACCAATGCCAATGACCTTTGCTAAGCCATTGTTACCCATCTTCAAAACTCCAAAATCACCAGGAGTATATGTTGTGAAGAACTCCATTCTTGAAGTAACATGAAGAGAAGCACCACTATCTATGACCCAATCAGTCTCATGAAATGCCAAATTAATTACATCCTCATCACAAACAATAATGAGGTCACCAGAACCAGAAGTGGATGCAGTAGATGCAGTAGCAATACGATCATTACTCACATTCTTTTTCTCGTACCTATCACTGCCATCTTTATTTTCTCTCTTCCACTTGTAACACTTTTTCTGAATGTGACCCATCTTCCCGCAATAATGACACTGGACATTCTTGTACTTAGATCGTGACTTGCTTCGACTCTTACTTCTACCATTTTTTCCATTTCCTTTTCCTTGACTTCTCCCCCTATTTTCAGTAATTAGAACCTCTGATTTAGATGATGATGAACCCTGAGATTTCCTTCTCATCTCTTCATTCAACACACCACCCTTTACAAGTTCCATTGATAGAACACCACCGGAGGCAGAATTAGCGAGAGACATTCGAAAAGTCTCCCAAGAATCAGGTAAGGTAGCAAGTAACCATAACCCAAGAACTTCGTCATCAAACTTAATGCCCATGCTTGATAGCTGATCAATGAGACCCTGAAACTCATTTAAGTGGTCAGCAACAGAACTCCCTTCATTATATCTCAACCGCATCATTTTCTTTAACAAGAACAACTTGTTATTACCGGACTTTGAAGCATACAGAGTCTCAAGTTTGCTCCACAGAGTCCGTGCATGTGTCTCATTGCAAATGTGATTATAGACATTATCATCAACAAATTGCCGTATAAAACCACAAACCTGTTCGTGCTCAAACTCCCATTCTTCATCAGTTTTAGACTCAGGTTTTGTAGTAGCAAATACTGGCAAATGCAACTTCTTCACAAATAGGAGATCCTTCATTTTACTCCTCCATATATGATAATTTGTGTCATTCAAACAAACCAATTTATTCATATTCAACTCCATCATTCAAACAAGCCAAATACACCAACCAGTGCTCTGATACCACTCTGATGGGAGAAGGGGAGGCGCAGCGGATTATAAATAGCCCCAAGAAAAAAACTTCTCCCGCTTGCTTGAACCAGTGAGGAGATGATTGAATAATAAAAATGGCAATGCAGATAAACCACACAAGATAACACACTAATTTTTACGTGGAAAACCCCTTCAAATCGAAAGAGGGGAAAAACCACGGACACTCTGAATCAGAGGTCAGCTCCACTATAATCAAGAGAGTACAATAGAGGTACACAACCTCAATTACATCAAACAAATTGAATACAATTCAATTTGAATTAAACAAGAGACTTGTGAGTCAAGCAAGACAACCAACCACGTTCTGTCAACTACAACTCAACAAGTAGACCTCAAGGCAGTAATCCAACCGTTCAAGATGAACCTCCAGATGTCCCCTACCAGCTGTCCAAAATTCAGCTCAATCGGACCACAGATCAATAATCATCAATACGGTTTACCAATTCTGCCACAGATGAGAGAACAGACAGTTTCCAGAATTGAGAGGTTTCGGTTCAAATGGAAAACCTGACCTTTCAGTTCACAAAAAAACAATCCAACCGTTCACAAATAAGATCTATGTGTCCTAAAACTACTGACCATCGGACCACAACAATCTTTCAATTATACGGTTGATCAAAACTGTCACAGATGAGAGAACAGAGAGTTACCAGAAACGAGAGACTTCGATTCTAATAGAAAACCTGACCTTTCAGTTTACAGAAATTAGATCCAACCGTTCACAATCAAGATCTATGTGTCCTTCAACTACTGACCAAAAATCAGCTAGATCGGACCACAAAAAGTCGTTCAATTATACGATTGATCAAAACTGCACACAGAAACTTGCCCAGAGAATAGACCTACGAAGGCTGAAGAGAAGTAGGACTTACAGTGCTCGAAATCCAATCTCCACCGTTCAGAAACAAGAACTAAACGTCCTCTATCAACCAGCAAAATTTGAAGTTGATCGGACAAAGAAATCTCTTCCAAACGTAAGATCAAAGTCACTGTTTTTCTTCTTCTTTTCCTTTCTTTTTCTTCTCTCTCGGCGACGCTCTCCCTTCTCTCTTCTTTTCTTTTTTTTTTTTTTTTGTTTTCTCTCTCTCTATGTTTTTCCGAACCACCGCACTCTCCCACTTTGTTTTCTTTTTATTATTTTTATTTTTTTTTCTCTCTCTCACTCACTCACACGTGGTAGTCAACTAGTCCACATAGGAAGGGAACCCAACAGCTTCCTGCCAAGGATGGGATGCTAGACTTGCATGCCTCTGGAAGGTCAAGGTTTCGGAAAGAGTCCATTGTTTCTTATGGAAGGTAGCAAAACAACGGCTTTTGACAAATTGCGAAAGATGGAGGCGAGGCCTCTCTTTATCTCCCCTCTGTCCAATCTGCGGGATTGACAGTGAATCCATTCTCCATTTATTATGCGATTGCAGCCAAGGGGCTAGGTTATGGTCCACACTAGTTATGTTGGTAAAATTAATGTTTCCAACAGAGGTATCAGAGCCACTACAGTAAAATTGTGTGCTAGAGTATTCAAAAAGAGGGGAGAACCAAAAGAGAGTTTTTGTGGCAGCAGTAATGGCCACAGATTCCAACTTTGTGTCGGTAGCCATCCCACGCTTTGATGGTCACTATACCATTGGAGCATGCTTATGGAGAATTTTTTACGGTCTAAGGAGAATTGGCCAGTCGTTGAATTTGGAATTTAAGAGCTGCCAGCAGGCATGGTTTTGACAGATACTCAAAAAGAAGAACTAGGAGCTAGAAGACTGAAGGACCTAAAGGCCAAAAATTATCTCTTTTAGGCTATTGAATGTCTCATATTGGAAACCATTCTTTGCAAAGAAACTTCTAAGGATATTTGGGATTCTATGAAGAAGAAATATCGAGGCTCTATTAGGGTGAAGCGTGCACAGCCTCGAAGGGGGATTTTGAGACACTAGTCATGAAGAATGGAAAATCTATCACTAGCTATTGTGCCAGAACAATAGAGATCAGCAACAAGATGCGATTCCATGGTGAGAAGATAGACGATGTCACCATTATGGAGAAGATTTTGTGTTCCTTGAGACTAAAGTTTAATTATGTTGTCTATTCAATTAAAAAGTCGAAAGACATAGATGCACTCTCTCTTGATGAACTGCAAAGCTCAACAATAGAGGAGCAAGCATTAAAGGCTTCTACCAATACTCATTCAAACAATTTCAGAGATAAAGGAAGAGGCAGAGGAAGGGGAGATCGAGGAAATAAAGATGTTAGCAGAAATTTCAAAGCCAATTATGACCAATCTCAAGGCAAAAGTAGAGGACGGGATCCTGAACGATTCAAGGTAGAATATTTCAGATGTCATAAATTTGGTCATTATGCATTTGAATGTTATATTAGGATGCCTCACGATTAAGAAAAGGAGGAGAGTTCAAATTTTGTTGATGAAAAGGAAGTAGAAACGTTATTGATGGCTGTTCAAGATGGAAAGAAATCCATGTCAGATATTTGGTATGTGGATACAGGTTGCACCAGATGAGTGGAACTAGTATCTAAATAAAGATTTTCATTCTACTGTGAGTTTTAGTTTTAGTGATCATTTTACTGTAAAAGTGATGGAAAAAGATAATATTAAAATAAGAACCAAGAATGATTTTGTAAAAATAATTTCTAATATGTTGTATATCACTATCATGAAAAGTAACTTATTAAATACTGATTAGTTATAAAAATAAAGATTATGTTATCACTATTAAGAAGGATACTTGTAAAATTTATGATTTTGTCAAATATATATTGCAGTTGTTCAGATGAATTTAAACATATTACTTTCATTAAAAATTGAAGGTATTTAATCTTATTTGATTATATAAAAGTTTTTTCTCCAGTTGCACAACATGATACAATCGGATTAGTGGTTGATACAATCAGATTAGTAGTTGCATTAGCAGGATAAAATTCTTGGTTTATTTTTTAACTATATATCAAATCGGCATTTTTGCATGGATACTTAGAAAAACTGGTATTTGTAGAACAATCCCTAATTATATCAAAATTAGAAATGAGCATAAAATTTATAGATTAAAAAAACCCCTTTATGGACTAAAACAAGCCCCACGGGCTTAATATGATTGTATTAAGGCTTATTTTCTCACCGTTAGCTTTTCAAAATGTCCCTGTGAACATACACTTTTTGTTAAGATTGGAGATAAAGGAAAAATACTTATTGTCTCTTTGTACGTTGATGATTTTATATTTACTGGAAATTGTGATACTATTTAGAGAATTCAAGAAGTCTATGATGGGTGAGTTTGAAATGTCTAATATAGGTACGATGCATTACTTTCGTGGCATAGAAGTAGTACAATCAAGTAATGGAATCTTTATTTCTCAAAAGAAATATGTGGGAGATATTATGGATAGGTTTCAGATGAAGGATTGTAATCCTATAAACACTTCAGTTAAGTTTAGCTTAAAACTACACAAGGATCATGAAGGGAAAAAGGTGGACAACATGTTTTACAAACAAATTATGGGCAGTTTGATGTATCTAATTGTAACAAGACTAGACTTGATGTATCATGTGAGTTTAATCAGTAGATATATGAAGAATCTTACAGAAATTCATTTATTAGTTGTTAAGAGAATTCTTCGTTACTTACAATGAAATAGAGATTTTGGAATTTTTTATAAGAGGGGTGAAAAGTCAAATTTGTTGGGGTTTACTCATAGTGATTATACAGGAGATCAAGATGATAGGAGGAGCACTTCGGGTTATGCTTTTATGTTTGGGACAGGTGCTATTTCGTGGTCATCCAAGAAACAATCACTTGTCACCTTGTCAGGTATAGAAGCTGAATTTGTTGCTACTACAACTTGTGCTTGTCAAGCTGTTTGGCTAAGGAGACTTCTTGAGGAGCTGCAATTTAAGCAACTAGGAGCTAGTAAAATTTGTTGTGACAACAACTCAACAATCAAACTCTTTAAAAATCCTATGTTAAACAGAAAAAGTAAGTATACTGACGTGAAATTTTATTTTTTGAGAGATTTTAGCAACGATGAAATAATTGATCTAATTTACTGCAGGAGTGAAGATCAGGTTGCTGATATATTTACCAAGGCTCTCAAGATAGAGTTATTCATAAAGTTCAGAAGTTTACTAGGTGTTTGCACGCTGAGAACAGTCAAGGTTTTAAATTGAATGTTAATAAACATCAGTTTAAGGGAGGGAAAGTTGGTAAAATTAATAAAATCAATGTTTCCAACATTTCCGTCAGTAAACAGAGCGCAAGTTTTTAACTCCACACTACAGGAGTGGCTCATCCACAATTTACACGCCTCAAAGTACGTCACACTTCTCCTCTGGTTGGCCCCAAATGTTTGCAATGACATATTGGTATATCTGGAAGTGGAGAAATGAACGTGCCATAAGAGGTGTAATAACTCGCTTCTATTCGAGAGCACCAATCCTCGCTATGGTTCAAGAGGAGATCAACACTGCGTTGTCTTTCCCTGCAGTGGGAAAAGCACGAGATCCTCTGTTGGAAAGAAGTGCCCGATTGCTCGTAAGGTGGAACCCACTTGAAGGGGATTGGATCAAGGTTAATACAGATGGCTCCGGCAAGAATGGCGTCATTACATCTGGAGGTGTATTACGGCATCTTAAAGCTTGCTGGCAGGTGGGCTTGGAACACAATATAGGATTTTGGACAGCTTTCTCAGCTGAGTTGTGGGTGCTCCATGATGGACTGCAGACGACTTGGCAGTGTGGCTTTAAGAAGGTTTATGTTGAGTCGGATTCCTTACCAGCAGTCGAGTGTTTGGTAAAGGAAATCCCTGACACCCATCCCAGTGCAAATCTAATCTACTCCTGTAAAGGGATGCTGACGAAAAGTTGGCAAGTCCGGATCTCACACGTCCTCAGAGAAGGAAACCAGGCGACAGATTGGATGGTTAATCATGCTTCATCACTTGGTTGAGGTTTCTATTTGTTGCCAACAACCCTGAAAGGAATTATTGAAATCCTTCGAGCTGATGTATCAGGAGTTCTTTGACTCCGTTGTCATTCTTTTTAGTTTTCTTTTATTTTGGTGTTAAACCTCTGTTTGACAAAATAATAATAATAATTTGTTCCCTTTCTTTCTGATGTGCCGGTCACTTGGCCTAATTATATACCTTCTTCATTTACTGGCTCTCTTCAACTTTAATTCAAAATAAACAAAGCAGAAAAAGAATTCTTTAGCTTTTTGTATTGAAAAGGGTTTTTTTTTTTTTTTCTAAATTATCCTTTAAAAAATTAGAAAGAAGTACGATCGTTTAAATGTCAACTAGTTTGACTATTAGGTTTAGACTTATAACTAGGACTAAAAATGACGTTTTGATGGAAGGCAAAGAAGTCCTGTTGGCGTTGGGTTTGTTACTTTAGCTCCACGCTTCTTGGAGAATGCGTTTAGCATCCAACTCAATACATTCACACTGGCTCGGTGCATAGTTCAAGGCAAGAAGACCTTGCAGAGGTATCTAAGTGCAACCTGTACAACTTGGTCGCAAGGCATGTTCTTTATCTGCCTGGGACGATATCAGCAGAAAAATATTTCAGTGCCAAGTGTCGATAAATTACTTCCTCTCAGTGTTGTTGAAAGAGAGAAAGAAGTTGGAAACTGCAGCGAGCCCTTGTTGGTTGAATCAGTAGTTTTTGTATATGTAAGATCTTTTCATAATGCTTAATCTGTTCGTTACATTGTTGAGAGAAACCAGCAATACAGCAAAAGAAAAAGAAAAAAAGAAAAAAAGCCTCCTAAGTGACAAAAAGAAGCTTGCAAAATGAAGGAAGATAATAAACACAGTAGAACACACATGAATATCATAGAAATTGCACTATTAGCTCTCCTGAAGGTTAAGAGAATTTTGGTTACATAAGTTTGTCCTCACCAATCCTAACCCCAAATCTGATAGCAGTAGGCTAAAACAAGCATATTGCCCGCACAACAACAGTAAACCAAACTGAAGTGTAAACTGGTGTCTACCTAATGTTCAATCTGATCCGTACTTCTTTACACTAGCTTGATCTACACCTCGATCATCGTATGCCTCCACTGTAAAACTTTACAGCAGCATAATCTCTCCATTTAGGTAGGCCAGAATTGATTGCCCTCTGCAAGACATCAATCCGCTCATCAATTAATGATTCTTTTAGTTCCTCCAATTCAGCATATTCCTTCCCCACTAGCATCTCAAGGTCATCAAAATTCTTCAATTTGTAGTGCAATTTCTTCAACTAATATTTCATTTATACAAAGAAAAAATGTTAGCAATTGCATGCCACTAAAGTGTACAAGTTCTGACTTTGTACTGTATAAATTGGAATGTAAGTGGATAACTTTGGCCTACCTGTGTCTCAAGTATGGTTGCCACTAAATTTTCAATTTCTCGGGCTTCCTGATCGGCCAATAATTTGGCATGAGCAGCAGTAGTTCCAAGAGCTGTAGCAACAGCAGCTCTAAGTCGTAAGGTCAGAGGGATTTTGTTACACATTTGGGATGCCTCCATAGCTTCTGAGAATGATATAGATGCATGAAGAGACAATGGTGATTGACAACAATTAAGAATTAAAGAAGAAACTTTCAAAGAAAATGACAATAGGTCCTGTTTAGAAAAAAGAAGCATGAAAGAGAAGGAAGCAGGCATAAAAACTAAAATAATATTCAGCTTGTTAGGCACTGTCTAGACCATCAGGTGGAATAGTATTTCAACCAATTACCTGGTTGAGTAGGCCTCTCCTCCATCTCTGAATCTCCACCTTGATCAACTCTAAAACAAAGATGATCAAGGAAAAAGGTTAAACATCCGGCAAACATTGATGAGCTAAACCAATAATCTGAAGACCATTAGATGATGAAACTATCTAAAAACAACCTTTCCGGATTTGAATGAATAGTGGGAAGACACAACCCGTTAATCATAAAATCCTCTTCATAAAAAATCTCCCTCGGAAATGAGGTTTCCTCACAAAGAGCTGCGACAGCAGCCTTGGCTGCAGCTACCGTAACATCTTGGTCAGCCATGCTTGAGATGACAGCTACCTAAAGGAAAATTCCAATCACATATGGTAAAGAGGACATGCAATTTCTGCATTAAAAACCACATCTTATATTCTACAAAATCAAACTACTTTTTTCACATACACAGTGATAATTATTACATGAGTCAACAAAGAGGGAGAAAACCATAGAGAACTAGTACTTGACCATTTCTTTTATTTGGTATAATCAAAAACACCACATGAGGCTGTAATCAAATAGTCGCCATATCAGACAGCAAAGTTTAAACTATCCATCCAGCGTCTAATTTCTTTCAACTCACCCAAGAATTACAATGACTCAGACCAGATACATAACTAATTGTCCCACAAGAATAAAACCTGGGTAAGAACTTCCAAATAATAGGATTTGCAGCAGCAACACCTACCTGCTTCATCAGCGAACCACCGGCATCCAAAAGAGAAGTAATCCGTCGCCTTTTCAAAGGAGGACTCTCAGTCACTGCATCTCCATTCTGCTGATGCACATTTGTCTGCTCATGAATCTGATCCTCACTCTTCATAGCATGATGCTCAGAAGAAGATAATGGTACTTGCTTCAGACCATTCCTGCTTCCATGCAGTTCATGAGAAATGCCTCTTCCAAGCGCAGAACCCAATAAAAGATCCCCAAATGGCAACTCAATCAACTTAGAAATACAATCAAGTTTAGTCTTGGTCGGAAAATTTTGAGCCACAAGGTCCCAATCATCCCCATGCCTTAATGTAGATTCTAAAAGAAGCAAAGTCTCTGACTCAGTCCAGAGTGCCCCATTTGCACTATTTTCAACACTATCATTAAGCTTGAAATCATCCTTAGATTTATTCTCTCCATAATTTCCATCCTTGAAACAGTTTACACAAATTGCATAATTACCCTGCAGAAAACACAATCAATAGAACACCAAAACAAATAAACCCAAAAGCACAAAACCTAGAGCTGTAGATCAAATTAAATCTGGGGTACCTTAGCGTACTCAAACCGCGAAGAATCGCAATTTTTACCACAGCTCCCGCACACAAAACTTTTCTGCTTCCGCAGCTCACCAAAAACATCTGAATAAGAAGCCAACGGCGGCAATTTCACCCCAATCTCACCGACCTCCCCAGTCTCCGCCGCGACTCGCGGAAGCGTCATTGGTTTCAACGAATTCGGCGTGGCCGCGACCCGGACACCAGTCGGGGCCCCCTCCTCGACCCTGACATCACCCGTATCCCCCTCGACCTCCCAATCGTCGCGACTGGAACTCGTTGCGCCAAAGTTAATGAGGCCCCACTTGTCCAGGAAACGAAACACCTTATGCAGCAAATTAACGTCGCCGACAAGTGATTTCCGGATCTCCGTCAACGTTAGCCTTCTGGAAGGATCTTCCCGGTACTTGTTGATAATGAAGTCCCGGTATTCTTTGTATATTTTGGGCGTTCTCGTGATGGAGCTCCCATCGAAGAACTCTTTCAATGTGGTTCTCTCCGTCTCGTGGATGTCGTCCCATGTAAACCAACCTGAAGAACGAAAGAAAAGTTTGGAAGATTTTCCGAGAAATTATTTCCTCGGGAAACAAACAAGAGCCGTTAGAGAGGGGGAGCGAAAAAGTCAAAAGTCTTACTGGAGTGGCTTGGGATGGTGTAGAGTTCGAGCTCTGGTTCGCCAGGACGGGTCGCTCCCGAATTCGGATCGCGATGCGTTGTGTCCATGTCGGGCATGGGGCGGCCAGCTGGGTCGTTTCGAGACCTAATTTTAATTCGTTCGGTATATTGTTGCAAAGGATTTCAGCATTTAAGTAAACAGATAACGCACGAGTTTGGCTGACCGACGAATAACAAATTGACACGGTGAATTGATGATCGCTGACGCTCTCCTTTCTTGCTTTTGTTTTTTTTTTTTTTTTTGGGATACTCTTTTCTTGCTAGTTTTTATTTTTCATGTTTTCCCCCTCTTTATTTAAGTTAATGCGAAATTCAATTCTTTTAGAATAATACTGCACAGTATTATTATTTATTATTTATTAAAAGTGTATTAAATTATATATTATATAATAAAAATAATTTTGTTATTTTCACAAATTTTCTTTTCTTTTCTTTTCTTTTCAAGACAACAAACACGATAAATACAAAATAATAAAAAAATTTTAATTTTAAATTTATTTATTTTAAAATTAAATGAAATATAATTAATTTATATTTTATGTTTTAAATATTGTTATTTATTATTATTTATTATTTTCCTATTCTGTTAGCCTGCCAGTGTGAATGCGATCGGCGAGCCGTTATAAAGGTCCATCCATTGTTCTGCTAGGCCCGGTTAAAGTTCATGAGGACTTGGTAATTGGAGCCCCGTTGGAAGTTAAGAATGCGAGGACTAGCAAGCGCGGAATGGAAGACGGGGCCGGGCCTCAACTTGTGTGCTGATAAAATAAGGAAATGGGCAAACTTTTCTTTGTTTCATAGGTTCCAAGTATTATGAGTTTACGTCCTGTTATGTCTAAATTGTATATAAATCGTACATAAGTTTAACCTTTATTAAAAAAAATAATTTTATAAATAAATATACAATTTAAATGAAAGAAAAAAATAATTGAAATTTTTATGTTTAAAAATATAAAATATTTTTACACAGAATTTTATTAATAAAATTTAAATCTCAATTTTTATAGTCTAATTATATTTAAATTATACAAATTAAAATTAATATGTAGGTTTTTGTTGTTATAATTTTTTTAATCTAATCACATAACAACAAAAAAATAAATAAAAATATTATATTAATATTTAATAATATAATTAAAATAAAAATTTTTTTTTAAAAAAAAAAAAAAAACTAAAATGAACAATGTCATGCCTGAGCTTGGACATAGAACGAGTAATCTCAGGCCTGAGTTAGGGGTTAAGAATTCTCAAATTAGACTAATCATATTTAGATCGATTCACCGGGCCGCTCGACTCATTCTACGTGTCGTCTAGCTACAACACAGACTCCTTCACACGCACACGCGTCTTTGGCCCCCGACCGTAAGAAAATGAAACGGTCGAATTCCTGCAACGACAATTCTACGAGCCCAGATCCAAGAACAGAAAAAAGAAAAAAAAACAATAATAATAAGAGAGAGAGAGAGAGAGAGAGAGGGAGAGAGGGAGAGAGGGAGAGAGAGAGAATGCATATCGCATGGTTGGTAGTGAAAGAGGCTACGCAGAGATGACAGTGTAAAACTGTAAAAGGGTATGCCAATAATAATTTAACGGTCCAAAAATTTCTGACAACATCGAGTACAAAGGGTACAAAGATTTACGGTGCTTTCTACCTACAGAATCACAGCCCTCCGCGAGAGAAATGAGAAGAAAAGAAATAAACAAACACCGAGAGAGAGAGAGAGAGAGGACTTACTAAAAGAGCTTACAGCCCGCCCGGGTCTCAACAATAAGTTTTGAACGCCCGGCCTTCTTCTGCTATTTCCCTCATTTTCTTTTCTTTGGTTTTTTTTTTTTTTTTTTGTGTGTGTTTTTTATTTGGGCTTGATTTCCGTCTAGCCCGCCCTATCCCCAGATTCTTAGTCTCAGAGTCAGACAGAGAGGAAGTAAAGAAACACTTCTGTCTCCCTCCCAAAAGTCAAAGATTCGTTCTCTGCGCGCTCAAAAACCCTAACTCTAGGGTTCTTGTTTGGTGTTCGATTTTCTGTTCGATTTGTTCATTCCCATGGGGAGCGAAACCCTAGAGGAGAAGAAAGCGGAGGAAGAAGCTCTCGTTGAAGGGAAAGAGGAGGAGGAGGAGGAGGAGGAGGAGGTGTTGGTGGAAGAGAAGGCGGAGGACAAGGAAGAGAATCTTGAGGTTCCGGAGAAGGATGGAAATGAAGAGCTGCGAGATAGTAAGGGCCAAGAGGAGGAAGAGAAAGTAGAGGAAGCCGAGGAGGAGGAGGAGGTGAAGCAAGGAGCGAAGAGCAAGAAAGCTGCCAAGAAAGGTGGACGAAAGGGTGCTGCCAAGAAAGAGCAGAGCAAGTCCAAGAAGTCGAAGCAAGGTTCCTCGGACGAGAAGCCAAACAAAGAAAAGACTGAGAAGAAAGAGAAAGGGAAGGGGAAAGATAAAGAGCCCGTGACTCCGGCCAGCCAGAGGCCAACCAGAGAGAGAAAGATCGTGGAAAGGTATTCTGCGCCGGAGCTTGGGAGGTCTGCCACCAAGCCGTTGTCCATTCAGAAGGTTTAGAAAGCAAACAATTAACCCTGCACGCTTTTGCTTTTTGTAGTGCATTTTTGAAAGTATTTGGAGATGAATATTCGATTCTTGATCAAATTAGGGTTTTTTTTTTTTTTTTTGTGATCGCAGGGAAGTGGCACACAGCTCAAAGACATCCCCAATGGTACGTCTCAATTTGTCTTTATTTCTTTTGTGATTGGTTGTTTCTTTGTGGTATGCACAGATACGCTTTTGTGTGTTCACGGGATAGCTGATGATTTGGCCTAATTGTAACCCTTTAACGGCCTACTGTTTGGCGGTCTCATGGTTGTTGCACCATGGTGACACAGATTCTGCCTCCTGTGTTATTCACTGGCTCATTGCTTTGTTTGATCATTAGTGCTTTGGTTTGCTGACAGTATCCTTCAAGCTATAGTGGAGTTTTTTTTTACCAAAAAAATTGGGTTTTGCTCATATTCGGGCTTTATTTTGCTGGACTCTTTGTATTTTCTTGTGTTCTTGAAGTTTACACCAATACAAAGAAGTGGAAATTTAATGGTATAATTTAGCATTGCATGCTACATTTACATAGTCTATGATCTTCTTGTTGATATTACTGTCAATGGATGAAGAAGGTAGTTTCTTTTTTAATTTTTTGTGAGGAGGGTAAAGTAGGGACTGCCTGAATTCTTTGAATTTGATGTATAGGAGACTTCCCTGCCATCAAGTGACTATGGAGTTTCTATGGATAATACTATTTCATCCCTTATTACTCTTTGTTGTTACAGATAACTGGCCTTTTTTTGTCTGATAGTGTGAACTGTTTCAGTGGCTTTCAAGTTGTCCAAGAGAAAACCTGATGACAATCTACAAATGCTTCATATAATACTTTTTGGAAAGAAAGCAAAGGTGCCTGACCACTTCAATCTGTTCTAGCTGTTTGTTAAGTCCTATATTTGCCTCTTCCACTCCAAATCTATAGTATCTTTTTGTTTCATTTGTTGTTTACGACTCTTCTGTGATTTTTTAAGTGTCAGGCTCCTTTTCTGGTGTCAGGTACACAATCTGAAGAGAAACATAGGCCAGTTTTCAGGCTATGTGTGGGCTGAGAATGAGGTGCTGAACCCTTGGCCTGGAATTTATTCATTTACTGTATCTGCATGTTTATGTATGTATACTGTGTCCACGCTTGAGTTATGCCCAGTTGAATTTAGAATGTTGCATATGATTTGCCCACATTATATGAAATTGCGCTGTAACAGTTTCTGATATTTGGAAATGGTTTGATTTGAGCTTCATGTTTGATTAGCAGGAAAAGCAGAAAGCTAAAGTGCGAGAAAAGCTTGACAAATGTGTGAAAGAGAAGTTAATAGACTTCTGTGATGTGCTCAACATTCCAATCAATAAGGCTGCTGTCAGGAAGGTTGGGCTTTGGAAATATCTTTCAATATCTTTGATCATATCTCTCAATGAGAACTGTGTTAAATATCACATTTAGAGAATAAAAATTCATCTCTAAGCTCATTTGTTCACTGGACTATGTGTTTAGGAAGAACTCACAGTGAAGATATTAGAATTTTTGGAATCCCCACATACAATGACGGATGTTTTGCTTGCTGACAAGGAACAGGTTGCTTGTTCTTTAACCATTTCTATCCATCGATGAATATGAGGCAATTCTTCCTTTTTAAAATGGAAGTCAATGAAAGTTGGTGTTCATTTTGATTTCAGAAAAGTAAGAAGCATAAGGTCTCAGTGGGCAAAAGTGTGAGTCCTGGAGAAAAGTCATTTATACCTGCCAAGGTTTGTATCTTGGTAATTTATTTTGTATCTGAACTTGTTGATGGTGAATTGTCATTGTTTTATGTTTACTGATGTTATATGCTCTGCTAGTGTATTGGATAACATCACTGGCAATTTCTAAAGTGTCCACTGTGTCTATGGTACCATGTGAAGCTACACTATAAGTGTTCTCGATAGTTAAGCTTGCATTCAATACCTGTTCTACAGTTGGATCTCTCTCTCTCTCTCTCTCTCTCTCTCTCTCTCTCTCTCATGCACACACCCACATCCCAACACCTATACACTCTGAAAAAGCTAGTCCGGAAGCCCACCAAAAATGCTTTTGTGCATTCACATCATTAGCTGATACATGGCATATCTAATTTGTACACAGTACACACACTTTTATATGCATTTGCTTTTGGATTCCATTTCTAGCTGATCCAAACCCTATATCCTAAAGTCCTAAACCCTAAATCAATCCATGCACACAAACAAGATAACTGCATTTTTTGCATTTCCTTATTTTCTCTGATGGCTGTAACTTGTACATTCACATTCCTATGTTAGGAGCAATATTAGCAATATTACAAATTGATACTGCTCCCTGATATCATTCTTCTTTCCACTGTCTTGTATGATGTGATCTGTCTCCTTGCAGCTACCTGTTTGGTGTAGTCCACTTGGCTTTTCTGTTAAATTTTTCATCCATTATGTTTTACACAGAAACAGAGACAAATGCCTCAAGCAGGGAAGAAAAGAAAGAGATCAGCTAAGGATGAGGTGGATGAGGAATACGAGGATGATGATGATAAAGTTGAAGTGGCAGGTGCCAAAGACAAGTCTCAGGATGAAGAAGATAATACCCTGCCCAAGGACAAGAGTGATCATGAGGATGCTGAATCAGAGGAAGACATAGATGCTCCAAAGGGGCAGACATCAGCCAAAAAGCCTTCATCCAAAAAAACTGTGAAAGACAGTTCAGCAGTTAAAAGCAAGGAAAAATTTACACCTGGAAAAAAGAGCACCCCTGCAAAGTTTGCGAAAAGTTCTTCAAAATCAACCATAAGGTCCTCTGCTTCATCATCAAAAAAGGGCGCCAAAGATAATGATGGAATTTCTAGTTCACTTTCCAAGTCAAAGGGAACTACGTCTAAGAAACAGAAGGTTGAAAAGGAGAGCCCAAAAGACCAAAGTGCACCCAAATCATTGGCAAAGAGTTCCAGGAAAGCTCAAGGTGCAGTGTTCTCTGTTTTCTTTTTGTTTTTGAAGCTTTTGGTTTCCCACTGGTGAATTAGAGCTTTCTGTGTTGGAGCTGGTAATATCATTCTGCATTTTGGCCTTTACTGCTTTTATCTAGTGGATTGTACTTGCTACCTCTGCATCTTGGTTTTTTAGTTGCAAATTGCATTTGGATATCACCTGGGGTCTCTGTTGGTTAGATTAGAGAATAATCAGGCCCCTAAAGGTACCTGTACAAGTTGGACCAGGCATAATTGGGTAGTTGTAATGAGAGCAATGAAAAGATGCCATTTTGAGAAGAGTTGAGAAAATGAAAAATAGAATTTTGAAACAGGCCATCATAATGCACGAAACTTCCACACTGTGGGTTATGGGAAAGGATCAAATGTATACAGCTTTTTTCTTTTTTTCACAAAGAGGTATATTTTGCAACTCAAGGTTGTGAATTTTAGGTCATAATAGTGTAACTTTATCATTACACCAAGGCTAACCTTCAACAAAAAATAGAATTTTGACAAAAAATCTTCAGTCATCATGCATTAATCAATTGCATTCAGAAACAAGTTTGAGGTGATTTATGTAATTTCGGAGATGGAAGAGGTGGGGCGATGTTAACCCTGGAAACTTATGTTATTAAGGATGTAAGCCAGCCAGTGCATAGCCTGTGTTCAGTCATGAAAATGTTGTTATGTGTTCCTAACTTCTAAAGTAGAATGACACAGTTTCTCCATTTCCTCTGGTGTTATTAAACAATCAAATGGATGGGTAATTACTGTGATGTGAAGCTTTCTTGATTTGAAACCTCCCTATACTTATTCAACACCTATCAAACAGTAAACAAGCCTCTAACAGCTGATGGCGCCCATCAAACACTTGCTTCAATTTTCTTTTTCTTTGGGGGAAAAAAAAAAAACTTGCTCCATTTGTATTTATGACAAAATCTACTGCATGAAATTTGCTTTCTGCTTCTTATTTCTGATGTTAAGTTTATTGTTTTTTATTCTTGAAAACTGCATATCAGTTACCTATAAATAAAGAAGTTTGTTTGTCTATTGATTTTTGCTGAAAAAAAAAAAGGTAAAGCCAAATCTAGCAAGAAGGGGAAGTCAGAGCCCAGCAGGAAAGACATGCAGGATGTTGTGGTCGATATTCTGAAGGAAGTGGATTTCAATACTGTAAGTAATGCCTGCCACTAAGCATTTCAAGATTTGAATGATCAGAACTACATTATTAATGATCCCTAAATTTCTGTTTCTGCTAATTTTCAGGCAACATTATCTGATATTCTCAGACAACTGGGTATGTCTTATCTTTCATTACTTCATAAGACACTATTATGTTTTCGCTTGAACTTTCTAATCAAAACATGAATTGTTTAGGTACCCATTTTGGTGTAGATCTAATGCATAGGAAAGCAGAGGTGAAGGCAATAATTACAGATGTGATAAATAACATGTCTGAAGATGAAGATGAGGGGGAGGAAGATGAGGACAATGTTGAGGCTGGTGATGACGCAGACAGAGATGGTGATGGGGACGATAGTGATACTTAGTTCGTTACATTGTCCATGCATTATGTTAGGCATGTGGTGTACTCTCCAGGTACCATCTCGTGGGAGCATTTCAGCACCAGCTTGTCGAGAAGAAACAACCGTTGCTATTTGGATGTCATGACTGTTTCCAGAAAAAATACCTAACTGAACCTTTTGTGCCATATGCATCAGTGTAGTTCTCTCTCGTACAAAGCGCTTACCTGACCTTAATTTGGTAATTTGCTTTCCTATTTTCCCAATCTTGTTTCCCCCCCCCTTTTTACTCATTAGATGTTGTCTTTTACATGTATCTTTTGATTTCTTCCTTTACAAATGAGTAGTGAATTCATTTCTTTATTCAATTAACTGTAACTCTGATGTCAGTTGATGCTATAAAGGTGCCTTAGACTTGGTCACATGTTTCTGCAAATTAATCATATTAATAGGAATTTGCTTGATATGAGAGAGGGTTAGAAAATAGATTTTGATGGGTCACTCACGGCTAGGTCAATAATTTTGTACAAAGCAGTGAAATTTATGCGTAGTTTTAAAATATTTGTGTTCTTGTCACGTTCTGTTCTGCTATGTTTTCTCACTGCTTGTATCTGCAGGAAAGCAATCGCGCAATGGAATTAATTATGAAAACATTAAAAGTCAATGTTAACCAATATGCAATAAGATAAGAACCATCCACTTAGTAAATGGTTGTCCTGTTCAGTGATTGTAAAAGGGCCCATGTGTAACACTCTCCAGTTGTGGCTGCGCATCTTAATTTAGACATATACTTAGCCATATATGAATATATGATATGTTATGAATAACAAAGAAGCAAATTTTGGCTTTAAAAAAAAAAAAAAATCTAATGAGAGATGTGGCCCAAAAAAAAAATCTAGTGGGAGTACATCAATAATCAACATTTGGACGCCAACTTTACCAACCAGCATTAATCAAATCTTCTCACGCTAATACTGCTGGCCGGTAATGTTTTGGTTCCTTGGCCAGTGGCCTACCACAACCCATACACCTTTGTGCACTGCGATCTGCAGAAAGGACAAAGACAATGTTCAAAACAAGATTCAAGACAAGAAACCCATTTTTTTTTCTCTTAATTTTGGTCAAGGTTCTCTTCCATCAAGAGAACTTGGCGTATTATTTGCAAAAATAGAGGAATCAACTGTCCCTATCATGTTGTAGCATTTTGTTAACCAAAACAGTTTAGTCAGACCAATTTTTACCCACATCTCTTCCTATATAACTTCCATTCCTTTTTGAAGAACAACACAAGGATCCCAATTAATTTGCTGTTCATTTATCTCCAATTCAATACTCAGGTGTGTGCGTGTGCGTGTGTTTAGTTTTTTACTCATTTGATTTGTTGCCAATAAACATATAAGCTGATATGCGCAAGAAGTATTGCCTGTGGAAGCATTAAAGTTGATCATATTTTTCTCTCTGCACTGCCAGGTTTACTTTCTGTCCAAGATTCGTACATAATGGCAGGGGAAAGTACTGGCCCCTTTCAACTTAGTGTTAAGCAAGAAGAACCTGTCCTGGTTCCTCCAGCAGAGGAAACAGAAAAGGGTCTGTATTTCCTCTCAAATCTTGACCAGAACATTGCGGTGATAGTTCGTACCATTTACTGCTTTAAGTCTGATGATGCCAAGAGAAATGAGGATGCTGTGGAGGTCATAAAAAAAGCCCTGTCAAAAGTCCTTGTTCACTACTATCCGCTTGCTGGGCGGCTTACAATTAGCTCAGAAGGGAAGCTGATAGTGGATTGCACTGGGGAGGGTGCTGTTTTTGTTGAGGCTGAAGCAAACTCTGCAATAACTGAGGTAGGAGATGTAACGAAGCCTGACCCTGTGACACTTGGCAAGTTGGTTTATGACATTCCTGGTGGTCAGAACATACTTCAGATTCCCCCTCTGGTGGCTCAGGTTCGAGGCATCCTCTCATACTTTGCCCTGCTCAATTTTATAATTCGATAATCAGAAATTTTAGACCAAAAAGAATTATAGGATTAATCTTTTGGATGAAAAATGTCTGGAAATAATAATTCACAGAGCCTGTACGTTAGTGGTGCCTCTTCACTATAGCATTTTTTAAAGAGGACAGTGGTCAGCAAGACTAAGACTTTGAATTGCATGTTTAGAGTTATTAACTTACTTTCCACCCAAAAAAGCCGGTTCTTGTTTTGTGGATATCCAATTGGATGATCCTATAGATAGAGATAACATAAATCTAGCACAAATTCAAAGCCAGTTTCATTACCTTGCACATAATCTATTAGTGAACTTGGTTAGCTTATAGTAGATTGTGAAGCTGGAATGTTTGTCTGGAAAACCAAAATTGTAGCTTCATACATTTGTTAAAGAACTTGAACTTGCCTTCCAGGTGACAAAATTCAAATGTGGAGGATTTGTTCTTGGTCTATGCATGAACCACTGTATGTTTGATGGGATTGGTGCAATGGAATTTGTGAACTCATGGGGTGAAGTTGCGAGGGGTTTGCCCTTGAAGGTCCCACCATTTCTGGATAGAACTATATTGAAAGCCAGGGAACCACCTATGGTAGAATTCCCACACCATGAGTTTGCTCAAATTGAAGACATATCAAACACCGACAAGCTTTATCAGGAAGAAATGCTTTACAGTTCTTTCTGTTTTGATCCTAAGAAGCTTGAACAGCTCAAGAAAAAGGCCATGGAAGACGGGGCTCTGGCCAAGTGTACAACATTTGAAGCTCTCTCAGCTTTTGTGTGGAGAGCGCGATGTCAGGCATTAAGGATGCTGCCGGATCAACAGACAAAACTGCTGTTTGCTGTTGATGGACGGTTAAAATTCGTGCCACCAATCCCTGAAGGGTATTTTGGCAATGGCATTGTCTTAACAAATTCTATGTGTAAAGCAGGAGAGTTGCTGGACAACCACCTATCTTTTGCAGCAAGGCTAGTTCAGGATGCGATTGAAATGGTTACTGATAGTTATATGAGATCAGCCATAGACTATTTTGAAGCTACAAGAGCCAGGCCTTCTCTCGCTGCAACTCTTCTGATCACAACTTGGTCCAGATTATCTTTCCACACTACAGACTTTGGATGGGGAGAGCCTATTATCTCAGGTCCTGTGGCTTTGCCTGAGAAGGAAGTTATCTTATTTCTTTCTCATGGGAAAGAGAGGAAAAGCATAAACGTGCTTTTGGGTTTACCAGCTTCTGCCATGAAAATCTTTGAAGAACTAATGGAAATTTGAAAGACCAAAAAATTCATCTGGTATACATAGACAAGAATTTATCAATTTTTCCTTACTGAAGTGGATTCCGTTTTTTCTACTGCAAAAGCACTTTTCAAGCCAATGCCTTCCAGGGGAGAGGAAAAAGCGCCAATGCAGCATTTATTTTATTTTTTCTATCAAAAAGGGGAGACAGGCTTTGAAAGCGTGGCAGATGAAATGCACATTCATGTAGTCTCCTGCAATCTCTATTCCCTTTCAGTTATGTACTTGACAGCTTGTGTCGGTCGTCCTACTGTTTAACATTTCCTATTTATCTGCTTGATATCTTGTGTTGGTAGTTCTATTGTTCAACACTTCGAATGATATAACTGGAATAGAACACCGAACTCTTAGTTAATGATGGAAAACAACAGACAATCCTGGCAGATAATAAATGACATCAACATTACCTAGTTTCTCAATCCTTGAGTCAGCTAGCACCACCACACGAGCTGTCAATGAGACAGCGTTAACTTTTGGTTCATCATGGTTAGGAACCCACGTCAAAAAATGAAGCAGCATTGCTTGCATCCACCTAATCAACCAACCACCCATATGTGAAAGAACAGGTGTAAAATTTGGGACTTGCTATTCACACGAAAACAATAATTGGATAGCACCCCTTCTCGTTTCTTGTTCTTGCGTATATCCAGCAATTTTTGTTTCTTATGTATAGCATTCTGCTATTTTAAGCAAGCGTTCAAGGAGAGACATGGAACTCTCTGTAAGTTTTGCTCAATCCCGGTTCCCAATCTAGACAAAATGAAACATTAATTTACATAATATATGCAAAGATTATATCCAGGAACTAATGAGTATAAGCTCAAGTCTCAAATACTAGTTTTAATGGGAACTAATGAAAAGAAAATCTCCAAGGTGGTCTAACATTTTGCATCATCCTTAACAAACATTGAATCCCGTAAATTCTAAGCCCACCCTTTCAATGACCTTGGGATATTCAAGATTTTCTCTATATCAATCGCTTCTCGCATAACGTGGGCCGGACAGAGATGGCGGCGAAAGAGAGAACCTAAAGTGGATCCACTCAAATACAGCTGGATGCTACTCCCACTCTCGCCCGGAGTCCAAATAACCTGACAAATACTGGACCGTTTCTTTGGGTCCAATTGTTTGGGCTGACCCGATTAGATAGGAATGGGTTTTACTTACAAGGTTCGATGGGCACAGGCTGTAGGGCCTTTAGACACTTTCCTACCTTTTTTTTTTTTTCCCCTTCCCTAATAAGAGAATTTTGAATATTATTAGCTCGTTTACAAAACTATGTGGCACAAACTAAAAAGGGATCAACAGTCACTTTTTTGGCACGGAATCTTTAGAATATTATTCTAATCTTAGTTATTATGCTAACACTAGGCAACAGTCCCTTCAGGCATGTCGTGCAAACATACATAGATTTCAATTGAAGATTGGAAAAAAAAAAAAAACCAAAAGAAAGAACGAAAAAAAAAGAGAGACAAAGAGAGAAGGCTGCTGCAGATTCGGAGAAAACTTTTATAAAACACGTCGTGTTAGGTTGCTAGCTGACGCAGTTTTTCCAACTTTTTTTTTTCTTCTTCCTTTTTGGGGTCAAGTCTTACTTTTTAGCGTATCCTATTTGAGAAAACAACAATTAATATAAAATAGTACACTTCCGTCATCTCAATTTAGAAGCAATACATGTCATATAATTTTGTATTAATTGTTAATTTATATGTTATAATTTGTTATTAAGTCCCATTTAATAATTCAAAAAAAAAATTTTTTGGACCATATCCGCATAACTAACGAACAGATTGATCTACCTTAAAGTTTTTGCAATATTGAGAGGAGCTAAAAGTATACCTATAAGAGAGCATCGAAAAGAGTACAATTCGATGCTACCTATCCAAAATCAATAACTGTTATTGATTCAACCTTAACAACCGTGAAGGAGCCAGAAACCAATAACCACCATAACCCTTGTTCATCCCACGGTTACTGGGTCGGCAAGGGCTGCAAAGGACGAACGGTGACCAAATCGGATTGTTAGTGCCAATCTCCTCGCAAGTCATCGCTGCTATCCATCTCCGCTAAAACTCTGTAGAACAAGTCAACTTCGCAAGGCAGCAATAATGGATCTTCACTATTGAACCCATATTCCGATTCAGCATCTTCCAGCAATATCCTGCTGGACAACAAACATTTGCTTTTCTGGCCCCAGGTAGACCGGAAAGCAGCCTTCCGGCGCCACCCGAGATGTCTTTTTAAGCCTGTTGTTCCCTTCTTCGCCTGTCGCTTTGGTAGCATTGCTGTCCCGTGACTTGCTTCTTGTCAAAGAGCAGTTATTATTAGAGCATCTCTTGCTGCCAATAGCGGCATCTTTCCCATGCCTTTTTAAAAATTGACTCCGATTCTTCGGTTTACACTTTAAATTCGTCAATTTACTATTCATATAACTGTCCAAAGGCTTTTACAGTGTAAACTTGATGTAGTCGCCGCAACCTACCGTTCATACAACCGTACAAAGACTTTTGCAGTGTGAACTTAATATAGTCGCTGCAACCTACTGTTCACACAACCGTCCAAAGACTTTTGTAGTGTGAACTTGATGTAGCTACCGTAACCTATCGTTCACACAACCGTCCAAAGACTTTTGTAGTGTGAACCTGATGTATCTGCCGCAACCTACCGTTCACACAACCATCCAAAGACTTTGCAGGTCATTTGTCTCCTCCTCTTGTAGTATAAATACCTGCAAGTTATGTAACAAAAAAAATAGATGAGAGGAATAGGGTAGTGTAGTGTGATCCTATGTAAGAAAACTTGTAGAGGTTAAAACGTCCGAATATAAAGATCCGTTTCTCCCGTGGATGTAGGCAAATTGCCGAACTACGTTAAATCTTTGTGTTCCCGTGTGTGTATTGTGTGTATATTCATTAGATCCTAACAAATTGGTATTAGAGCCAAGTTAGAAACATACGTATCAGATCTGTCCGTTTCAAGGTTGTCGTGTGCTACTGTGCCAGCCCATTCCGTCCGATCATCGTGCACCATATCATTACCGATCAGCCACAAGTTCTCGTTGCTGCAAACCAGGCCACTGCCCCAAGCTCGCATGAAACGGCTCAGACACCGCTGGCCTTCCGCACAGCAGCCTCCCCACGCCATCAGACCACTGTACTCCCAACAGTTATTGCAGCCGCCAGACTCCACACGCCGTTGTCGAGGGTTTTTAGCCGTTCCGGATGCAACCGTGCTATCTGTTTCTGCAAATTCTGTTCCAAAAATATTTATTTATTTTCGTAGAACTCTGAAGCATGATGGCTGATCCAAAAGGAGTTGACACGCAACCTTCAACGTTTACCACCAGTTCGTGGCAAAGAAGCTCAATGTCAAATGCAAAATTTGATATTGAGAAATTTGATGATACAAACAACTTCGGCATGTGGCAATGCGAAGTCCTGGATCTGTTGTTCAGCGAAGGATCAGATATTGCACTGGGGCCCAAACCGGTGAATATTTCTGATGAAGATTGGAGCTATATGAACCGTCAAGCCTGTGGCACTATCCGGTTGTGTCTTGCCAAAGATCAAAAGTATTTTGTCATGAAAGAAATGATGGCCTCAAGCCTCTGGAAGAAACTGGAAGATAAATACATGACGAAAAGTGTAGAGAATCGGCTCTACCTGAAGAAAAAACTCTTTCGATTCCAATATAAGAGAGGTATGCCTATGATTGAGCATCTCAATAATTTCAACAAAATTTTGGCTGATTTGCAAAATTTAGATGTTGATATTATTGATGAGGATAAGGCATTGTTAGTGTTAAATTCTCTTCCTGAAAGTTATGATCATTTAACTACTACCCTGCTGTATGGAAAGGATAAGGTTAAATTCATAGATGTTTCTAATGCTTTGGTGAATAATGAGTACCGGAAGAAGGATCAGAAGGACTTCAGAGAGTTGACACCAGAAGCATTGACAGTGACCTGAGGAAGAGAAGACAAAAGGAGATATGACAGATCTAGTGAACGAAATAAATCTCGCTCAAAATCCAGAGGAGAATCAAGAAGAAGCTTGACAAAAGATGAATGTGCCTACTGTCACCAGAAAGGGCACTGGAACAAAGACTGTCCAAATAGGGATAAATCTGCTGCAAATATTGCAAAGGAAGCTAACAATAATGAAGATTCAGCTTTCTCAGTTTCGCCAACAGATATCCAGGTAGACAAATGGATTCTTGATTCTGGCTATTCTTATCATATGTGTCCAAACAGGAACTGGTTCACAAGCTTTCAAGAGCTTGATGGAGGAGTCGTGATAATGGGTAACAACAACACATGCCAGACAAAAAGAGTAGGCACTATCCGCCTAAAGATGCATGACGGTACAACCAGACAACTGACAGATGTCAGATATGTTCTAGATTTAAAGAAGAATCTCATTTCACTGGGGGGTCTTAAACAATAGCGGATATAAGGTGACTATAGAAGGTGGAGCTTTAAAAGTTGTACGAGGTGCATTCTTGGCAATGAAAGGTACTCAACAGGGAAACCTATATTTCCTAGATGGACATACAGTTACAGGAAGAGCAGCTGTTGCCAAAGCTTCTGACAACGAAGTACCTGATTCTTCCCAACTCTGGCACATGCGCTTGGGACATATCGGAGAAAAAGCCTTGCAAAATTTGGTGAAACAAGGCCTACTGAAGGGAGCCAAAAGTGGAAAACTTGACTTCTATGAGCACTGTGTCTTGGGAAAACAGACACGAGTCAAGTTCGGCACCGCCATTCATTCTACCAAAGGAATATTGGATTATATTCACACTAATGTATGGGGACCATCAAAGAATTCATCTTTGGGAGGTAAAAATTATTTTGTTACCTTTATTGATGATTTCTCACGTTATGTTTGGGTGTATATGATGAAATACAAGGATGAAGTTCTAGACATATTTCTTCAGTGGAAGAAGATGATTGAAACCCAGACCGACAGGAAGATCAAAAAACTTCGCTCAGATAATGGTGGAGAGTACAAATCATATCCCTTCAAGCAAATTTGTCATGAAGAAGGGATAATCAGACATTTTACAGTTCTTGGAACCCCACAACAAAACGGTGTAGTAGAAAGGATGAACTGTACTCTGGTGGAGAATGTGCGATGTATGCTTGCTCAATCTGGCCTGAACAAGGCATTCTGGGCAGAGGTTTTGATGTATGCCTCTCATATTGTCAACCGGTTACCTACTTTTGCACTTGATGGGAAATGTCCCAAAGAGGTATGATCTGGATAACCTGTTTCAGATTATGATCGGATACATATATTTGGATGTCCTGCGTATTTCCATGTTACAGAATCCAAACTGGATCCTAGAGCCAAGAAAGCTATCTTCTTAGGTTTTAGTGAAGGAGTTAAGGGATTTAGACTTTGGAATCCTGAGTCAAAGAAGATCGTCCTAAGCCGAGATGTAACCTTTGATGAATCGGCGATGCTGCAAAGGACTACCACAAAAATGGAGAAAGAGAATCAAAACTCTTTCCAATAGGTGGAGTTTGAGACTCTAAAGGAGCCAGAGAAGTATCTTGATGACCAGGAGGATACCTCAGTTGAGGTGGAGGTTCCATCACCAGCACCAGACCAACAATCAGAGTCCATTGCCACTCACAGACAAAGGATGGAGATCCGGAAACCTGCTAAATATACTGACATGGTGGCATATGCGCTGCCAGTGACAGAGGATGATATTCCTAACACCTTTAAAGAAGCTGTTCAGAGTATGGAGAGTGATAAATAGAAGCTGGCTATGGATGATGAGATGCAGTCACTTCACCAAAATCAGACGTGGAAATTAGTACCACTTCCATATGGAAAGAAAGCTATTGGATGCAAATAGGTCTATGCTAAGAAGGAGTGTGCCTCTGAAAAAGGAAGCACCAAATATAAAGCCAAACTAGTAGCAAAAGGCTATGCTCAGAACGAAGGAATAAACTATAATGAAGTGTTCTCGCCAGTGGTCAAACATTCATCTATTCGGATCCTGTTGGCTCTAGTAGCTCAATTTGACTTGGAGTTAGCTCAACTTGATGTGAAGACAGCATTCTTGCATGGCAACTTGGAAGAAGAAATCTATATGTCCCAGCCTGAAAGTTTCAAAGTCACCGGGAAGGAGAATTGGGCTTGCAAGCTAAGTAAGTCACTGTATGGCTTGAAGCAGTCACCTAGACAGTGGTACAAACGGTTTGATAGCTTTATCCAGAAGCAGAAGTACACACACAGTCAGTTTGATCATTGTGTTTATCTGAAGAAATTCCAAGATGGTACGTTTGTATATTTGCTCCTATATGTTGATGATATGTTAATTGCATCTAGGAGCAAGGTGGAGATCGATAGGTTGAAGGCTCAATTGAGCTCAGAGTTTAAGATGAAGGATCTTGGAGAAGCCAAGAAGATTCTTGGTATGAAGATCAAGCATGACAGAGAAAGGGGCACAGTCTGGTTAACTCAGACTCAGTATCTGAAGAAAGTACTCCAGCGGTTTGGCGTAGATGGCAAGACTAAACCCGTTAATACTCCATTGGCCTCACATTTCAAACTAAGTGCATTAATGTCTCCAAATACAGATGATGATCGAAGACAGATGGATAATATTCCATATGCTAATGCTATTGGAGCCCTGATGTATGCAATGGTGTGTACACAACCTGATATTTCACAATCTGTCAGCATGGTAAGTCGATATATGCACAATCCCGGTAAAGGACACTGGCAAGCAGTTAAGTGGATTCTATGGTATATTCAAGGTACTGTGGATATTGGCCTGAAGTTCCAGAAATATAAGACGATGACCAATCGTCTAGTCAGGTACGTCGATTCTGATTATGCCGGTGATCTCGACAAGCGTCGATCAACTACAGGTTATATGTTTACTATGTTAGAAGGACCAGTAAGCTGGAGATCAACGCTTCAGTCAACTGTTGCTTTGTCTACTACGGAGGCAGAGTATATGGTGATCACGGAGGCTTTCAAAGAAGTAATTTGGCTTCATGGGTTGATTGAAGACTTGGGACTCATTCAGGAGCACGTTGAAGTCCACTGTGACAGTTAGAGTGTCATTTGCTTAGCAAAGAACCAAGTTCATCACTCCCGCACAAAGCATATCGATGTCCAATTTCATTTTATTCGAGAAATTATAAATGAATGAGATATTCTGTTACAGAAAATTGGTACAGAAGATAATCCTACAGATATGCTCACAAAGATTGTTTCAGGAATTAAGTTCCAACACTGCTTGGACTTGGTCAACATTTCTCGGAGTTGTGCACCTTCGGGTGCTTGACGCCTTTCGGGCGTATTGGAGGAACGGTGATCATGTTTGGATGAAGAATCATCGTCAAGGTGGAGATTTGTGAAAATTAACTCCGATTCTTCAGTTCACACTTTAGATTCGTCAATCTACCGTTCACACAACTGTCCAAAGACTTTTACAGTGTGAACTTGATGTAGCCGCCGTAACCTACCATTCACACAACCGTCCAAAGACTTTTGCAGTGTGAACTTGATGTAGTCGCCGCAACCTACCGTTCACACAACCGTCTAAAGACTTTTGCAGTGTGAACTTGATGTAGTTGCCATAACCTACCGTTTACACAACTGTCCAAAGACTTTGCAGGTCATTTGTCTCCTCCTCTTGTAGTATAAATACCTGCAAGTTATATAACAAAAAAAATAGATTAGAGGAGTAGGGTGGTGTAGTGTGATTTGTGTAAGAAAACTTATAGAGGTTAAAACTTCCGAATATAAAGATCCGTTTGTCCCGTGAATGTAGGCAAATTGCCGAACCACGTTAAATATTTGTATTCCCGTATGTGTATTGTGTGTATGTTCATTAAATCCTTACAGCCTTCACAAACAAGTTTCTCTTCACAACATCCATGTCTAACCGAAGGCTAATTAAGAACGCATACTTAGTTACCCTTTTTATGATTTGTAAAATTGAAGGGTCTACAAAGATTTATAAAGGGGGTTGAGAGAAAGAGACAAAAGCCTTTTTTTTTTTTTTTTCTTTCGCTAGCTGGTTGAAGGAGAAGATAATGATGGAAGGTAGAAGGGAACCACTCCACTTACATATCTAATTGTCCAAGCTAGCTAGAGAAAGCGTATGCAACTTGGAGAAGCTCTGCACGGGAGAGGCTGCAGCGTTATACATATTCTCGCATTCATTCATGTGCAGGTGTATAATGTGTATCAGCGTTACAATTACAATGATTTTTCTTTGCAACTGTCGACTCCACTTAACAGCTTCAAGATTCTGAATGCACCTGGTCTGAAGGCAATCAAAATTGACAAAAAGAGGCAGGACCTGCAATATGCAACTTGTACCAAAGGAAAATAGAAGATTAAAATATGCATCAATTAAACTCATTCAAATTTAGAAAATTAAAATGTTATTGACACAAACATAGAATAAATCTTACAGACTTTCTTCACGTTAATAAATTTTTTGTTATTTCAAATTAGATTACCAATACGATATAACTTTATTCATTGTATGAGGTATCCGTAGAACTCAAAATTGAGTTAGACGTGTATAAATTTACTGACTTGAAAGTCATGAAGGGGAGTCGCCAAGCAAAGCTGTTTATTCGTTTTCGTATATCTTACTTTGTGTGAATCTTGCAGGCATCAGCCATTTTGATTGAGAGACTGCAAGTGTTATACAATCAGTGTTATACAATCGTTCAAACTTCTAAATTATATTAATGGAACTTCATCAAGTAAAATTAAAGTTAAGCACTGTGTCCTTCGAAGACTCTTAATGATTAAAAATTTCGATTTTTATATTCAAAATCTCATAACCAATCTTTTAAAAAAATATGAAATTTATAAGAATTAAAAATATTTCTATAAGATATTTACTCGGCTAATAATACCTTAAAATATACAAAATAGATGTTTTAAACAGGTTAGATACATTGGATATTCAATTAAAGAGAAACTTGTGGAAATCAGAGTGAAAAAAAAAAAAAAAGAGTTTGCTCTCAGGATTGACGGTGAATTCAACTGTCAGGCAAGAAACCTTACGAAGAAGACTTAGATTCAAAGAGGGATTGAATCTCTGTAAACCAATTTGTTTGATCTCTCTCCCTCCGAAAAAATTAATAACAATTTGTTAAGCTTAGATAACTTATGCATTTGACGACCACCCTACGTGAATAGAATAGGTTGATGTGTGTACGTGTTATTCTAAATAAAATATACTAAATTGTCATCATTTGTAAAACAAAAAAGCATTAGTTAATAACACTTATTTTAATAAAATGATAAAACATAGTATATTTATAATTGTGGTACACAATATCTTTTTTTTTGTTAAATCAAGAATAATGATTAAGTTTCTAAATTTTATATAAAAAAATTAAGTTCCATTTTTATAACAAAAATATTTATACAATAAGTGCTTAAAAAATATAAGTCCTAGCAATTAAATAATTAATTTCATAAATTAACTCAATTCTAAATATTTCAAAATTGATGACTCAAATCAATTATATAAAAATGGATTAAAAGAAATTACTTGTTCAAATATTAATTATTTCTCTTTTCTCTTTGTTGCTCCTTTTCTAATCATTAATTGCAATAAAAAAAGTGAAAATCTAAATACAAATTTAGTTAGTTCTATAAAAAAACAAAAAACAATAATTATTTATCATAGATATATTATACCATATAAAATTGTAAAAATAACAAAATAAGTAATCTATGAAATTTGTTGATAATTGTGATTTCTCCTTGGTAAGAGAAATGAAGTCTTAAAATTAAACATGAGATAAAAAAAGGAAGAGGAAGAGGATGACGGAGACGTAGGAAGAGGATAAATAGAGAAAAACACTTTGGATGCATCCTTTATTATCCTTTAACTTTCATAAGCAACTAATCTAAAAATTGTATTATCCTAAAAAGTGAGAGATAATTTGTATTTAAATTCATGTTAAAGAAAAAACAATAAATTCTCATCAATTTATTTTTGAGTAACGTAATATTAAATGTAATGATTAATAATAATTTATATAAATTATGAAAAAAAGAAATTTTATTGAAAAATTAAATCTGAGAATATAATGATAAGAGTAATAAAGATAATAATTTAATTTGTAATTAAACTTATAGAAAAGAAAAAAAATATTAAATTTTTATTAATTTATTTATAAGTAATATAATTTTGAATATAATGATGATAATTTTTATAAATTATGGAAGAAGAAAAGACATTTAATTGGAAAGCTAAATTCAGTAACATAATAATAATAAATATAACGATGATAATCTTTATGGAAAAAAGACAATAATAATAATAATCATTAAAAAAAGGGTTAAAGTGAAGAATATTGGTTCTTCAATTTGTAACTTCCAATACCGACTACAACAGGGTCGCGGAAAACCGCGTTGCGCGGAGTCCGAGAGCCAGAAGGATTCAACGGCGTGCACAGTTGCCCACGTGCTCCGGGGGTGGGGGGGGGCCGTGCAAGTACTCGCGGAGACGGAGAGCGTTTTGGCCCCTTTTTGGTTAAAACTATAAATAAGTTATTCCTTCTTGTATAGGGGAGAGAGAGAGAGAGAGAGAGAGAGGGGAAAAAAAAGAAAAGAAAAGTTCTTGAAAAGAAGAGAGGAGAAGAAAAGAAAAGAAAAAGAGGGAGAAGAACGATGGAGGTTGGGGTAAAGCAAGAGTTTCTCGAAGCATCGGGTACGCCCGACCCGATCCGAGCAGGCGACGGCGTGGTTCCAAAACGTCCGGCTGCGTTTATCGAAATCAGCGATAGCAGCAGCGGCAGCAGCGGCAGCGACTCGGACACTGAGTCGGAGGGCAATGGTGGGATTTCTTTGGGCGGTGATAGAGGTTCGAAGAAGAGGAGGAGGGAGTTGGACAACAACGACTTGGGAGCGGTGTTGCCGGTAGGTTTTCTTGCTCCACTCCCGCCACCGTCTTCTGCGGTGGTGGCGGCGGCGAAACTACATACGGCGAGCAATGGTGGTTTGAGTTTGGCCGTGCCGAGTTGTAAACAGTTCTGGAAAGCCGGAGACTACGAGGGTGCTCCCTCCGGTGATTGGGGCTTGCCTGCTGGTATTTTCTCGGTTCTTTCTTGTCGTCATAGTTTTCTTGAAAAAGAAAATAATTGCGTCTTTTAATGCTTCAATTCAAGTACTCAAGCAGCTTCCTTCGACGATGATTGATGGGAATATTTTCACTTTATTTGATTGCTCTCTTTTCATTTTTGTTTCTTTCATAATAGGAAAATAAGTAAAGAATTAATTAGTATGATTGTCTATTTAATGTTTTACCTTGTCTTTTGATCGTACACCAAATATATGATTTGCCTTCTTCCTTTATTTTTAACATGGGAACCGAACAACATTTGTAAAAGAAAATTTTTAATGTTACCACACAACTTATTACTTTCCTGTCACTTTTGCCTCTATATTTTTGGGCAATGTGTAGGTGGTATGGATCATGTCAGGGTTCATCCCAAGTTCTTACATTCAAACGCTACTAGTCATAAATGGGCTCTTGGAGGTAAAATTGTTTACTCTGCCTTGGTGTGTTGATTGTAAAATTTGATGGGCAGAATTTGACCCGCTGTATGGGTTTTAGTTCTTTAAGCTACTTGTATTGCTTCTCTTTATTTTGCAGCGTTTGCAGAGCTTTTGGACAACTCATTGGATGAGGTACCCATTGCAAGATAATTTTTAAATCGTGCTGGACTTGGAATATGTGATTATCTTGTTTTCTTCCATTTACTCTCAGGCCTGCAATGGAGCTACCTATGCCAATGTAGATATGCTGACTAGCAAGAAGGATGGTTGCAGAATGATATTGATAGAAGGTATTGACTATTGATTAATATTTTGCATATACTCTGCAACAATGGCTTTGATCAGTTTGTCCTTTTGTTTTTCTTTTCCATTTTCTGTTTGTGGGGACCTTTTGAATGTGAAGCTTGGGTTACTTCATAATTGAATTGTTGTGTTTGTTAATGCCTCTAATGTTCTTCCCAAAATTTTCTTTTGGGAGCTGTATCAATAACTATAGGATTAATCTTTGTACATGATCTGTTGTATGTATCTTTTGTGTTCTATTTTGCAGATAATGGTGGTGGAATGGATCCAGACAAAATGCGGCATTGCATGTCTTTAGGATATTCTGCAAAAAGCAAACTGGCTAATACCATTGGACAGTGTAATCCATTATATACGGCAGCTTTATGAGTGTTCACTTCTCTTTTTGCAAGTTCTTTAAAATATGTTTGCTCTTATTATCAGATGGCAATGGGTTCAAGACGAGTACCATGAGGCTTGGAGCAGATGTCATTGTCTTCTCGAGGTGTTGTGGAAAAAATGGAAAAAGGTTTCTGCTTTTTCTGCTGATATATTATAATTGTTTAATATCACTCTTTCCTTCACCCACTGAAGATACTCCTCATTGAATTTTTGGGAATGATACCGAATTGACATTTTTGGTTATCAGCCCATGAACCATTATTTCATTTATTTATATGGTTTTTGGTAATACATTGAAGGAACCTTTTTCACTGTAGTTTCGGATGTTCAGGAGTCTTATTAATTAATTTTATTGAGCCTTATTAATTAATTTTATTGAGCTTTTTTTGTTTTTGTGTGTGTGTTTGTTTAGAGATTTGAGATCCAGCTCTTTTCTCACCTGTTAAACAGGACTTACAATGACTAGAAAATTATACAAAGTTTATTTCATACCAGGGTGCTAGTATGCTTCTTTATTGGCTTCATTTTTTCTTTTTACTGTAATAGCTAATCGTCTTCAGTGTAAATTATTCTTTTCTTTTCCCCCCCCCTTTTTTTTTCTGCTTCTAGTCATACACAGAGTATTGGATTGCTGTCATACACTTTTCTGAGGAGCACTGGAAAAGAAGATATTGTGGTACCCATGGTAATAGCATCCCATACGTTTCAAGCTTCATCACCTTTCTTGTTGATATCTACTTGAAAATGATGTAATTGAAAAGACAACCTTTAGTATTTTAAATTTTTTTATGCTTAATGTTTGTTGTAATCCATTTTTAATTTTTAAGGACCTTTTGTGTTAGGTTGGATAAAATGTAATCAGGACATATCTTTCACGGACACAGAAAACTAGAGAGATTCAATTTGTTGTTCTTACAAGAGCAAACTTTTCTATTCTAGTTTGAGAAATTCAATATTTTTCCTTGGGAAATGTGGTATTATTTTTCTTGTGGTTGATTTATCATCAGACCTGAATCCACAGCTGTGCTTTTGTTTTCTTTCTTTTTTTTTTTTTTTTTTTTTTTCGTTTTTTCCTTTGAATATATGAAAAGCTTGACTATGAAAGAGAAGGATGGGAGTGGAACAAGATACTGCGATTTTCCGCTGATGATTGGAATAGAAATGTAGAAACAATAGTACAATGGTCTCCATTTTCCAGTGAGGCAGACCTGCTCCGTCAGGTATTTTTAGTTTTAATGTGCAAAGCAAAGCTCTGGGCCTTGTGTGCATTTTCCGTTCCTCTGTACTTTATTCAGGTTTTCTTAGTTGCAAATATTATGAAAAATAGTGGTGGCATTTGTAAGCATGAGTGTATTGCATAATCTGGTAAACAAGTTGCATCTCAGGAATCAGCACTCACATACACATTGTACTTTGTTGTGGCGTCAGCTGTCAGGTTATGAGATCTGTAATATGTAGCATGAGAAGAGTATGATTATTCTTGGTGACCTAGAAGTGGTCAAACTGGATTTTACATGGAAAATAGCTTTTGTTAGATAATCAGGCTCTATAAACTGTCTTTAGTAATTCCTTCTTTACTCTATGGATTATGCATGGGCAGCTTCAGGCAGTTTGTTCATTTCCTGTCATTGTGCTGTGGGCCATTGGCTTTAGGTTTGCAGTTCTGTCATTGCAGGTGCTCAGTATTAAACAGGGGGATAAAGGAAGAGTGATTAGTTAATTCCTAAAAAAGAATTAGTTTATTTTTATTAGCCTGGTCAAAGCATTTGATCAGCAAGTCAGTAATTCAAACAGAAAGCAAAATGCATCTTCATGGATCATCAAGTCAGTAACTTAAACTAAAAGAAAACAGTCTGCATGCTCCATTAATAATGCATATCAATCTCGTTTCTCATTTTGCATAGTGAGATATACCTTATGTGTTTCTAGCTGTATACAAATGTGGCTTTTTGAGCATGCATTTATGTTAATCATGTGCTTGCCATTAACTATTTGTAATTAACCCATTGTTTGTAAAGTTCAATTTGATGTCAGATCATGGGACACGGATAATCATATACAACCTATGGGAGGATGATGAAGGATTGTTGGAACTTGATTTCAATTCTGATCCTCATGTATGTTTTGAATACGTGACATATGCCATTTATTTATTGTTTTCTCTCTGCATTAATTGTTTGAAAAAAGGGATTCAATCATATCTTTTCTGAGGGTACTTCTGGTTGCCCTGTGTGGCAGGACATTCAACTCAGAGGTGTCAACCGAGATGAGAAAAATATCCAGATGGCAAATGAATTTCCCAACTCTAGGCATTTCCTAACCTATAAGCATTCCTTGAGGGTAATTAATTTTTGCTCTTTGATCCATTTAATATTAGTGATCAATTGCATTTATTTTGAGTGATATAATATTTTCAGTCAAAATAAATGCGTTTATCAATCTGTTTCTGTCTCAGCAGTTGTTATGGGGAAAATTTTGTTTTTCTTGTGTTGCCTTTTCGCCAAGAAGTCATTGTGTTCAGTTTAAGCATGGGTAGCACATATTAGAATTACAATACAAATGGTTCTATGCAACCCACATTAAATAGTTTAGAATAGTTAAGAATATTTGATGTCCATGCCTTTCTATGAATATGTTGCAGTGTGGAACTCTTGAAATAGAGTTCCCACCCACACCCCCCCACTCCGCACCAAAATGATGATTAGTCCAGATCTCTTTTATCATTCTGAGATTTTATGATGATTATCCTGGCACTTTTCAACCTTCAGAGTTATGCCTCAATTCTCTATCTAAGACTTCCTCCGAGATTTCGGATCATTCTTCGAGGGAAGGACATTGAGCAACACAATATAGTAAATGATATGATGCTATCCCAGGAGATAACCTATCGGCCTCAAGCTACTTGCGATGGGGCCCCAAAGGACTCAAATGTAATTCACTGCATCTAGTTTCTATATCTTTCTGGGCATCTTATTATATTTCTGATTGCTTTCAACTGTTTGTCAACAGATGACTGCTGTTGTAACTATTGGCTTTGTCAAGGACGCAAAACATCATATTGATGTTCAGGGGTTCAATGTTTATCACAAAAATCGTCTCATTAAGGTGTGCTGATTGGTTGCACGGTTTCCATATTTGTCCTTTTCTTTAATTGGTTTCTTGTTCCTTTATTTGAGATTTGATTTTAAGAGAAATGAATCTGTCTTCTCATTTGTTATTTTGCTTCTTCAAACTGGACAAATGTACTTGATCATGTTTGTAAACAAAAAAATTGTTGATGCAATGATATCTGGTTTCTTTGTGTGTGAAATATAGCTGCACTTTGTGCACAAAAATAACATGCTTTAATGTTTTTTTAATGGATCTAGGGGCTCACAAACAGATCATATTCTATGAATTTTATGAAAATTAAGCTAATAGGAAGTATTTTCTAGTGGATTTTATGACCTCAGTGCATGTATACAAAGAGTGATACTGGAAAAAAGAATGTTCGTGGGTTCACCATGTCTGAATCTTTTGTAGCTCTCCTTTGCCGGCAACCATAGCTATGAATCAATTTTCACTATAGTTTTTGAATGAATTTGTGTATTTTCAGCCATTTTGGAGGCTTTGGAATGCTGCAGGAAGTGATGGTCGTGGAGTTATAGGTACACTTTTCACTGGAGGTTTCCTTAACTCGTATCATGACTGAATTTTTTTATATTTTTTTGTTACATTTCATTTTGCTGACAGGTGTGTTGGAAGCTAATTTTGTTGAGCCAGCTCATGATAAGCAGGGATTCGAACGGACAACTGTTCTTGCAAGACTTGAGGCTCGACTAGTACAAATGCAAAAGAATTATTGGTTTGTTTTTGTTCATGTGATCTTGAGCTACACATCAACTGATATTGTGCTATCACTTGCTCTTGTGGACTCTATCGAGTGTTTATTTCCCATTGTTGAGGCTAAAATCCATTCCTTGCTTAACCAGGAGTACTTACTGTCACAAAATTGGGTACGCTCCAAGGAGAAATAAGAAAGTTGTTGCCGAGTCTTCAGATGGAGGTATGTTTTGTTTATGTTTCTCTGATCTGTGTAAAGGACACGTAGTCCTTTTGCAGCAGTTGCTGGGTATTGAATGCTTTCCCCTGACACAATTTTAATAATGTTACTAAAAAATGTCTTGGTTTATGTAGAAATTTCTCCTGATCATAGTCTACACACATTTTCTGGATCCAAAAAGAAGCATACAGCCATGCGTGGCAAGATTCCTTCTTCAAGCTCTAGTAGAGGAAATAATAGAGCAAAGAAGACGACTGTATCTGGAAGAAGAAACAAAACTTTGGCTCCTTCATCGCCTTCTGCAGAGGATGATAGTGATGATGATATACAAGATCGTATTCCTGCAAGGCAAGCAAATGGCAGCATCAGGAAATTGTCTAATCAAGAGAAATATTTTGAGAAAGATGGGTTGCAGAAAACTCCCTCAAAGGTTCATTTCCTCATGCTTGAAGGTTTCATTTACATTAGTTGAATTGAGGAAACAGTTTCATTTGCATGCTAACTGAACATTTGGATAAAATCCCAAACCTGATGTTGGCCCATTCAGTTGTATTTGAACCAATTATAGTTACAATATATATTTGTAAGCACACTAACATGGATTACTGATCAATGAAGTTATCTTTCATCTGTTGGTGCTCCACATCTCATATATATATATTTTATCAAGGTTAAACCATTTTCCATGAACTGTAAATGCATTTCATATAACAGAAATGATATATCTGACTCTGAATCCAAGAAGGTATCAGGAGGTCAATAGACAGTCAAATGATGTTTCGTGAGGGCAATGTAATAAACTCTCTGTAGTAATTTGGAGCACCTAGATCTTAATGGGTCTCGCCAGTTTATCATTTTGTATAGGTACTCTGTTGTTGTATTGTTTTAAACTAAATCTGATGATGCCTGTCATTGTGCAGATGTCACATGCTTCTAATGATGTTTATAAAAATTGCTGACTTGCGTGTGGTTGACAGGTAGCTGATTCTGTTGACAAAGAGCATGCCCTTGTAGAAGCTGATTCGAGTGTTATTGCTCATCTGCAACAAGAAAACAATAAGCTGAAGGAAATGTTAGTGTGTAGCTTCTGCAATTTAATTACTGCTTTTTATTCTAAGTCTTTAACCCTTTTTGTGTTTGTAGGTTAGAAAAGAATGATGCAGGGGCTCTGGATGTACGGATTAATGGTGTGCCATGTGAGAGATGCAATTTATTGGAGAGACAGGTTTGTCACTGTGCCATATGCTGTTACTTGGCTGGATTATTTGGAGGCTTGTCAATCTGTGCGGTGATGCATCTGTTTTCTCATATATCCAATGATGGGTTTGGTGCTGTGGTTTTAATCTAGTTCCCATCTTTGGTTTATCGAGTGTAATTCAGAATACTCAGCAACATTATGCCCAGGGCAGGAAAAAAATGGTGAAAATAAAATACTATTGAATTTGAATTCCTGTGAACTTGGATGGGGTTCAAACACTTAAATTTGCTGCCATGAATGATACTCTCTCTAACCATCTTTGGCATCATATGTGCCATCAAGGGTGGGAGAATTGTCTCTGGCTCCTATCCTAGTCTTCCTCTTGTTTCTCATTATGTGGGTTTTGGATATATTGAAACATAATTAGCTTCTTTGAGGAGGGGAAGAAGGAAGACATATCAGGGGGATGTAACATAAAAAAATTCCTTTCTTTATGTTCTTGTAAAATTTCTTTGTGCTCATGGTTCAGCTACAGGAAGCTAAACAAAAACTTGATGAATTGGACAAGGACCACGAAAGTCTAATTGCTATATTCTCTGAGGAGAGAGAGCGGCGTGACATGGAGGAGGAGAATCTGAGAAAGAAGCTTAAGGTATTTCTTTCCCTCCGAAGGGACATTTTTCTTCAGAAGTGCATTAGAACATTAATCTTCCACTTTTTCTCTGGGCTAGGGAACCAATTATTTTTAAACTTTTGTTTCCTGTAGGATGCATCCAATACTATCCAAGAGTTGCTTGACAAGGTTAGGTTGCTGGAAAAGATGAAGTCTTTTAATTACAGGGCAGAACGATGAGAGTACATATATGACCTGGACATGAACTTCATCCTGGAGAAGTTTACTGATTTCTTCCATCTTCATCTGGGCACCTCAGTTCCACTATTATTTTTGTTCAATGTAGGCCCTCTGCAATTTGCGGATGTTGTCGGTAAGTCGTGGATGTAGGATTAATTATTGTGTGCAGCCTCTTTAGTTTGACTGTGACTTTGGTGAGTATTTAAGACACGGATGTACATAGAATTGAGCCAGTGGTGAAGGGCGAGAGGTCTACTTTTGCACTAGAGTTGCCTGCTTTTGCTGCTGCAATTGCTGTGTAACTGTACATCAATACTGTTGGTAGCGCATTTGTATGACGTCCCAAATCAAATATTTTGATTGCGGACACTTTTTCTGGGTTTTATGATCTTTGAATCTGCTTTTGCCGGGAAATTTCCCCGTGTGGTCTATGCCACTTAGTAGATGTTAACATGATGCTAGGTTTGCCAGCCTTACAAAAAACTATTGCAATATTATGATTACCAGCGTCCTTTTGAGCCTTGCGAGCAAGGGAAAAGTTGTTGGGTTGGATCAATGCTCCAGACAGGGGACATGATTCCGCGAGGATTGGAGGAGATGCCTTTCTGGAGTGCAAGTTGTGGGCTGCGGCTTTTGTTTTGCAAGCTGGCCGAAACAGCCGAGCCCTTGGTTTCATGTGTTTTCATTTGGACAACTGCTGGTGCCTAAAGCATAGAAAGAATCTATTTTGCTATTTATTTCTTTTGGTGTTGCTTCAATACAATTGGGTTATAGCAGGAAAGGGTCTGAAACCTGTTGCACTCCACCTTTCAATGGTTTTTCAAGGTGGAAGGCATAAAAAAAGGGAAGACATATACTGCTTGCTTTCTCCATTTTGTGTTTTTCAATTGAAATGCGACGACAAATATTCTGATTCATATATAGTAGGTCAACTCTTTCATAATTATGACATTCTCAATTGGTATAGCTGCTCATTGGATAGGAGGAAAACAAATTAATTGAATCATTCATTCCTCTTTATTTTGCCCTCATCACCAAGTTTAATTAAATCGATAAATTGCATCTAGTGGGGGATTCCGTCTTCAAGGAGTAACTTCTCTCCCCCTTAGTGTGCCCTACAAGTTTTCTCATTGAAAAACAAGGAAGAGAAATGTAGCTAATGTCCTTCCTAGCAGCCAATTACAGTCATAGATTCCAGATTTCTCCTTTTTTTTTGGTTGGGGGGGGGAAGGGAATTGAGAAAAGCCAAACAAATAAATGCCATAGATCCATACAGCTATTGTAATTAAAAGAAGTATTGATTAAAAGCGCCCGCAGAGCAACAGATCAGATTTGTTAAAAATCTGCCTTGTACCCCACTTCCTTAAAAGCGGAATGTAGCTGATAATAATGACTATCAGCACCAACCAATCACCAAGACCATCATACTGCTCCCCCCCTCCGATTCCCTTCCATTATTACCGCCCCATTCTAGCCACGTGCACTTTAACCGCGGGTTGAAAAACCCTCCGCCTGTTTTTAACCGTGGTTAAATTCCAAATTTCCTTTTATTTTTCCTCCCTCTCCTCACCCATCCTTCCGTCCCCCTTTCTTAAAAAATTTCCAGCAACGAGCCAAAAAATAAAAAAAGAAAGAGCTCCATTTCTCTCTTTCACCGCTTCTTTGTCAAAACGCACGCGTTTCAGCGCTGATTGTTTATTCTCTGTGTTTCTCTCCCTTTCTCTTTCTCTCTCTAAGGTGGGGAATGAAAGAAAGAACGAATGAATGAACTCTCTCGAACTCCTCTCTACACAGCATGTATATGTGTGTGTATGTATGTATAAGAGTTTACGTGCGCGTAATGGTGTAAGCGTTTTTAAGTGGATAATAAATGCTTTTGATCGGTGATTGGATTCTTTGTGCTTTGTCATTTATGGTTTTTTTTTTTTTTTTTGCGCGATCTCCTCTGTCACGTTTGTCTCTCGTGCAAGTAACTGGCCCCTCTGTTGCATTGTTGTACTGTTTCTCTCTTCTTTGTCGACCCGCAGTAAATTCCGCTGCTGCTGTTGCTGTTTTCGGCTGACTTTTTTCCCCTTTTTGTTTTTCTTTCATTTTCGAAATTTTCCCGGAAAATGCACATTTTCCTTTCCAATCACATTCACATAACCTTTTCCTCTTCTATTTATATCTTCCGTTTTCTGCACTCTAGAAACGCTTCGTTTCTCGAGAGACACAGCCTGCCTTTTCATTTATATATGCCTGCCTGCCTGCCTGCCGTTCTCTTCTTTTCTTTTCTTTTTTTTCTTTTTTTTGACTTTCCTTTATGTTCTTTTATTTTTTTCGTTGACTGAGAGTTGGATTGCCGTTTGCTTTTATTATGCTTTGAAATTGTTTGAAAGGTCTGGTACGCATCGCCGTCGTTTTGGCTATTTTAAGCTCTGCCGCCCTCGTGAGTCCTAGAGGTTCTCCTTTCTACCCAATTCCGTGTCAAATCTCAACCGCTTCTTCTTATCTGACGGTTGTTCCTTTCTTTTTTTCTTTTTTTTTTTTAATTTCCCTCTTTTTCAGTTTTCGTTTTTTTTTTTTTTTAATTTTTAAATGTGATATGAAAACACATATTTATGCCATGCAACGCGGTATTTGATGCAGATTTCAGTATCTGGAAAGAGAGACAGCGAGTCTCCGTTTCCAGTGAAACATCATGTCCAGTCCATGGCGGTTTTAGTCACCCGAGTCCGACTCGCTTGTTTCCACTGAGTGCACCGATCGAGTCGTAGAGAAGAGGATTAACGAGTGCTAAGAGACGCCTTCTCTTGTTCCCCATTCTCTCTACCAGTTAGACAAAAGTAGAGAATCTGACCAGACTTCTTTTTCCAGCTTCACTCATTTATGCTCCACCATGAGAGCCTTTTCAAAGCCCGCATTCGGTGTCGTTTTAGCGTTCGCCGTTCTAGTCCTTCTCGCGTTCCTCGCAGGTGTCTACGACATATGACATAATATATATATTTGTTTGAATCTGATATGTTGATCTGGAGTCTGGATATTCCTCTGCTTTTGTTTAATGTTTCCATTATTACTTTGGACGGTTCCTTTTTCTTTTTTATTATCAAATCTTGGATTTTTGTAATTTTTTTTTGGGGGGGTACTCTTTCAGAGCGACAAGGTGGGTCTCCATGTTTGCGTCTTCGCTCCCTTTGTTCTCCAGTTTTGTCGTCTTCACTCGCTCTCATAAATTATATGCAAGTCTGATGCCTTGTACTTTTCTTTTCCGTTTTGAAGCAACTTCATTTCCAACTTTGGGGAATGGTGAAGGCGGAGCCATACCAGTGACCAAAGAAGTGAACCACACGCTATCGTTTCTTCATCGCAAGCTGTTTAGACGCTGTAAGGGAGCTGTAGTTTTTCTCCATTTGTTTTTTTTTTTTACATTTTTTTCTCCATTTCAATCTGGGTTTCGATTTTGATGTTTTGAGGTGAGATCGATAATGACCTTGAGAATTATCAATTTGTTCTGGGTGGGGATCTGGGTGTGTGGGTTATTGCTACTCGCGTGTCATTCTTGGTCGTGTTCAGGTTGTGGGGTACCCATTTGTTTGCAAACGAGTCTATATTTGGAGCAGCTGCATCCGTCACAGTGTTCCTGATGTGCGTACGATATGGGCGTCAGACGTGCACGTCTGACGTTTTTTTCGTTAGGCTTGATGCTAACGTGCACCGTTGGCAATTAGGGCCACCCCTACGCACTTCCGTCAGCACAAGGACTATAGAGAACAGCTTTTTGATGGGATCCTCATATCCCATCAGTTTTCTTGTGACCTTTTGTAGTGACTTTTCGCTGAAAATACATTGGTTGGCTCGTCACTGGTGTGCACTGTATCTGGTGCGCCTGGTAACGATCTTTGTGACTCCTAGTTGGTCAACTTGGCGTATTTTTGGGTGGTTAAAGATTTTGATGCTTCCGTGGGTACTAGTAAAAAGGAATTGTTTGTTTGAATTAATTCTTCTTTAGTTAGAAGGAGTTGGATGGAAAGTTAAAATGACACGCTTGGAAAGGGAAAGTAAAGGCTTTGAATAATGATGCCTCCCCTACCATAAACTTTTGAGTTAATTTTCTCTGTTTACTTTTTCCGTGTAATTCCTGTGATTCAACTCCAAAAAGCGTATCTTGTCTGTAGATGCTTCCTTATTGGTAGCTTGGACGGGTGTTCTCCTGTTTATGACTTCTGACAAAAAGCATAGACTTTCACTGTTTGAAAATGTCTATCATTTTTCAAGTTTCCTATTGTTTTTTGTTTCTACTTACAGCATTGGCTATAGAGGAGCCGAATAGAATATGGGGGGAAAAGTGTACCAAAGCTGATGTTGTGATCAACCAAGGACCCTCAGCTCCACTCCCGAGTGGCATTCCTACATATACTGTTGAGATCATGAACGTTTGTGTCACTGGCTGTGACATCTCTGGGATTCACCTCAGATGTGGCTGGTTCAGCTCTGCTCGCCTCATCAACCCCAAGATTTTCAAGCGTGTTCGCTTCAATGACTGCCTTGTTAACGATGGCAAACCCTTGGCGAATGGTGGCACTCTCTCTTTTGAGTATGCCAATACTTTCCTCTACCCACTTTCTGTCTCGGCAGTAATCTGTCGTTGAAATATGAGGATGATAATGTAGGGAAACAGGCAAAAATGACATACGGCACCTACAGCACGGCTTACATTAAAATACTTATACTTGATAGGCTGAGAGCATGTTGTGTCTGGTGCTCTATGTCACTGATGGTTTGGATTTCCTTAAGGATTGTTTGATTGATTTTATAATCCTGCAAATGTCTGCCACGAGTTTTGATAGATAGTAGAGGGGATGGAAAATTGTTGTGCAGCTTCTAACACTGACGTTTTTTAAGGTGTGCTGTGTGTGTGTGTGCGTACACACACACGTACACGAGTGACTGAGTATATGGTATGCGGGGTAGTTGCGAGAATTTGAAACTGTGGTTAGAGGAATGTTTGATTTTAGAAACTGGTATACCAACGACTTTTTTTTTTTTTTTTTTGGAGTTTTGTACATAATATCTTATTAAAGTTAATATTTGGCGGGTAGCTTTGCTTATAATGGCCTTTATAATCTTGGAAAACTACTGAAATATCAACAGTTCGCAACGCTGCAATAATTACAAATGAGATGGACAAGAAAGGATTAAATGTGAACCCAGGTTAGTCGGAGTGCGACGTCTTTTTAAGGCCTTGCAGGCATTTTTGCGGACCTTCTCAAATGTCAATGAAACCTCTGAATGGGGGGGGGGCGGGGGAAGGGGGACGTTGGAATGTGACAATGACTTCACGCTTGAATGGAACTGGTCTGTACGAGGGTTTTCATTTTTGAAAGTGGTTGATTCATTACATGACATAATTTCATGGATCATTGCAGTTTGTTGCTATTGTTTTGTCTTTTATGAATTCAGGACCTTCCTAAAATATTTTGATGGAGTCTAATGCTTGGCCGTTAAATGTTCATGAAACTTCATGATAAGGAAAATTTTCATTTCTAAACTTTTTTTTAAAAAAAAAATTAATGTATTAAAGACTCAAAACGTCATAAAACAAGATATAGAATTTTATTGAAAAAATCAGGGAAAAAAATGATATTAGAGTTATCCTTATTCTCTGTGAAAGAATTAAACAAAAAACATAATGAGGATTTAGTTTCCGCCTGAAAGGGTATGTCCTCCTTACAGATTCAATAATTGCTTGGATTCTACAACTGTTCTATTAGATTAATAATACATGGTCATTGTGCTTGACCTGTACATGCAAGATGTCTGCATCCAATATGTATGGAGATATATATTAACCATGCATACATAGATACATGTAATAAACAGCTAAGATGGCAAGGAACCTTTTTATTGTTCATCGGTGTACACTGATCAGTCAATCGGCAAACCCCAAGAATCTAGGTATGGATCCAGTCATATCCTATCTACTCCCTTGGACGAGGATTGAAAAATGCCCAAATAAAGCTTACGAGTAACTATACGACTGTTGAAGAAAGTTAAATCGATTTTGTGATTTGGATTGTGGTTTGTGCTTAAATTCTTTCTTGGACATAAATGTCAACTGTTTTGATATGTGACAAATATAAATAAAATGAAATTAATCGTTTATTAAATATTTGTAATTTTTATTATACATCGTACACGACACTTTTTATCCAATGGGACGTCAAGAAACTCATGTCATATAACATTTTCATTTTTGCATTTACTGCCCCACATAAATCCAGTGAATTAGGTTTCAAGAATTTCATTTTCGGGTGATAAATTACGAGTCTTATCACCATGAACCGGGCTGGGCTGGGGATCGAGAAGCAGACCGAGCCCAACTTAGACTATTTAACCAAGCCCGACCCGCACAAAAGTGGGCCCAGATATATATATATATATATATATATATCCGCTGAAAATGGATTGGCTGCTCAACTTGTGCAATCTCTCTATCATCTTCTTGACCAAGCGCGGACAGAGAAGAGAAAGCTGCTAGATAAGTAGAACCGAAAAAAAAAAATGGCGGCTACGATTACAGGAGTAGGAATTGGGATAGGGCTTTCATGTTCTGCTAGAAATCTTTCTCAGAGAAGAAGCTGTTCGTCGGGATTGTCTCGTTGCAGCGTCAAAATGGCTGTCTCCGTCCAGGAGGGAGAGAAGCAGAAGAGCTTTACCCTCCAAAAATCCGAGGAAATCTTCAATGCCGCCAAGGTTTGTTATTACCCTTTTGCCCTTTTGACCATCCGTCTTACTATTTCCTCAATAAGGAAGCTCTGATTTTCTGATTCTCAATTTTGGCTTTCTTTGTTGGGATTTGAAAGTGAGTTTTTTTTATTTTTATTTTTTATAGACAAGTGATTGCTAGGTGTTCCTCTTACCGTTGAATTGTTGAAGGGTCCATGATTTTTAATATTGGGAATTGGTTTTAGAAGCTTGGATTAAATGCGAGACAAGACCATTGGATTAATGAAAAGAAGGATGTTACTAGTGCACGAGGCTTCCACACTGTTGAGCTTGGAAACGTTAAATATACACAGTTTTACCCGTGTTTAACACAGACTATTTCCGTGACTCGAACATACTTCGAGGTCACAATGGAATGTCTTTTGAGGCCGTTTGTATTTGGATCACTAGTCACCCACCTGAATCTCTGAATTTCCATTTTGTTTCTGAGAACATGTAGCTGTTGTTGAAGTCAGTCTGGATTGTGAGCAAGCCGAGTTGATTTGTATCAATTATCAGCTAGTTTTTTGAAATGTGGTGCTGGGTGTCTAATAGTTTGTCCAGTGGCGGGTGTGCATACTAAATGAAATGTGGGATTAGCTCATGCTCTACTCTTTTGGCAGGACTTGATGCCAGGGGGCGTAAATTCACCTGTACGTGCTTTTAAATCTGTTGGTGGACAACCGATTGTTATGGACTCTGTCGAGGGCTCACGCATGTGGGATGTAGATGGCAATGAGTACATTGATTATGTTGGTTCTTGGGGCCCAGCTATAATTGGTCATGCAGATGATGAGGTTTTGTTCTTCTTCCCTTCCATCTGATAATGATTTGCTTCTGTGCCAATACTGTTCACTCTTATTTATGTTGGGAAGTTCTGTTTCTTCAAGGATGATGTTGCTTACCTTCATTTAATGCTTAATGAAATGAGATATTACATATTCATCAATGAGTTTAATACTTTGTTCAAGCAGAACTTAAATTTATTGACTAGAATCTTGATTTCAGCAGAGGTGAGGGTTTAAATATTAACTCTAAAGTAGTAGAAGTGCTTTGTGAAGAGCCCTGATTCTGAAATAGAAATCAATTTTGTCTTGTACTTGTCGTGGATGCCCTCTGGTTATTGGCAGTGGATTGCGTTACTAACATTTACCTACAGGTCCTTGCAGCCTTGGCTGAAACAATGAAGAAAGGGACCAGCTTTGGTGCCCCTTGTTTCCCAGAGAATATTCTGGCTGAGATGGTGATTAAGGCAGTTCCAAGCATTGAAATGGTACGGTTTGTCAATTCAGGCACTGAAGCATGCATGGGGGTGATTCGACTGGCCCGTGCCTTAACTGGACGTGAGAAGATTATCAAGTTTGAGGGTTGTTACCATGGTCATGCTGATCCATTCCTTGTTAAAGCAGGTAGTGGTGTTGCAACCCTAGGGCTTCCAGACTCCCCTGGTGTTCCTAAAGCAACAACATCTTTAACCCTAACTGCCCCTTTCAATAACTTAGCAGCCATTCAAAATATTTTTGAAACCAATAAAGGAGAGATTGCTGCAATAATCCTTGAACCTGTTGTAGGAAACTCTGGTTTCATTGCTCCAAAGCCAGATTTTCTACATGCCATTCGTAAGATCACAAAAGAAAATAATGCACTTCTTATCTTTGATGAAGTTATGACTGGATTCCGTCTATCATATGGTGGGGCTCAGGAGTATTTTGGAATAACTCCAGATTTAACAACACTTGGGAAGATAATTGGCGGTGGTCTGCCAGTTGGTGCATATGGGGGGAGGAGGGACATTATGGAGATGGTTGCCCCTGCAGGCCCAATGTACCAGGCTGGAACCTTGAGTGGGAATCCATTGGCGATGACTGCAGGGATACACACTCTGAAACGGCTGCAGAAGCCAGGAAGTTATGAATACTTGGATAAGATTACTGGGGAACTAATTCAAGGCATTGTGGATGCTGGCAAGAAGGCTGGACATGCTATATGCGGTGGGTATATCAGAGGCATGTTTGGTTTTTTCTTCACAGAAGGCCCTGTTAACAATTTTGCTGATGCAAGCAAAAGTGACACTGCCAAGTTTGCCAGATTTCATAGAAAAATGCTGGAGGAAGGAGTCTATTTTGCACCTTCACAATTTGAGGCAGGGTTTACAAGTTTGGCACATACTGCTGAAGATGTTGAACAGACTGTTGCAGCAGCAGATAAAGTTTTCCGGCAGATTTAGAGTTTAATATCTGTGTCTCTTGTTGTTCACCAATGAATTTTAAAACCCAGTTCTTTCCTCTTTTTGGCATTACGATCATCCTTTTTGTAGATGTATTAGTAAGCGCTTTTAGTTAGTTCCATTTAAACGAGTCCTTGTAACAATTTGTTGAAAGAGCTTTAATATATTTAGCAATTCAATCTATTGTTTGCTCTTGAAGCTTGGTTATGATGGTAGATGCTAATTCATTCTCTCTATACAGGCATAGATCCTCGTTGGTTTAAGGGGATTGTACTGTTACAAGAGTTGCCATAGCTTGAAGTCGTCCGCCCTTTCTCTTTCTAGTGGTCAGGTGGTGTCCGGGAGAGTGTCCATTCCTCAGCCACCGGAGCTAAAGCCCAATCGACCATTACCTGGGGTCGCAATCTACGGTACATAATTCATCACAGACACAGGAGATATTTTTCTTGAAAATTTAATCTTAGGTCTCTTCTTTATATAAGCATCAACGGGGTTGATACACTGTCTAAAGCAGCTACAAAATATTCAAGGTCTTCCGAAAGAAACAAACCGCTGAAGGGGATGAGAAATACGAACGAGAACAAAGCACATTCGTAAATATGACAGCAATATCCGACACAAGGCAAAAGTGAAAAAATAATTTAAAAAAAAAAACTTCTGTACCTAAGTTGTCCTATATCACAACATTTAGCCTTCGTGGTATGGTATGGGGTCTGACCATTCGATTAGAGCATGCGTAACATTACGGAGAGATAAGTACGACTCGTATTGAATAAAAGAATAATAATATTATATATTTTAATAAATTATTTTTAAACAAAGATAATAATTATATGTAATATTGAAATTAATTTAATTTTAATTTTGATATTTTTTACTAAATATTTTATATAAAAATAATAAAAAAATTTAATTCTTAACAAAAATATTGATAAATTTAATAAAAAAATATTACAGATTAAGTCATTAATTATTTTTATATTAAATTATATAAATATAAATATTATATATCTCAACATCAACAATAAGTTGTCATTTAAAGAAAAAATAAAAAGCGGTGAAAATAACCTCTTGACCATTCCCACATTTTCTGGAACATACGCCACTCTCGGGTGAATTTTCAATCTTTTTTTTTTTCTGTTCACACAACCCACCAATCATATTCATGTGTATCCTAAGAAGATTCCGAAAGCTAGGACTTACTTGGCCTAGTTGCCATTGGCGACCAACGACTGCTCACCCACATCTACTAACTCACAGTTGACATTAAAATTAATGAATATTTCGTGTAAACGATGGTTTCCGACCATCGAGGTTTCAATTAGTTGTGGCCGCCAACTCATATAAAACAAAGAAATTGAGAGGGCTTAAAAGTTGGTGGGAGTGAGACCAGATGTGACCCGATTAGTGCAACAAGTCTACGATAAGATCGAGAAATTAAACAGGTGTTGGCTCTGGGCAGAGATGGCTGGACAACGACATGACGACCTATCTCAACGGAGCCATTGTAAACCCCGGAAATACCACAAGTTGCAACACGTAGCCATTGGGAACCTGTAGCTGCAACACGTATTTGCGTCTTGGATTGCTGCGCATCCAGTTACGGATTTCCAAGAAATTTCAATAACTTTCGCCTATTGGGTAGTTATTGATAGAGTAATTTAAAAACACAAAAACATAAAAAAAAAAAAACAGTACTACTGATTAGCAGCAACAATTTTCGAACGTTGGGGAGGTCCAATGGAATTATTCACTACCTAGCTTATACTGGAAACACGCACGCTTATCTTGTCGAGATGTTTGCGCCAGAATTATTCTTTAAAGCGCTATTATTCTGCCAGTGTTTCCTAAATAGGCACAAGACGATGATAGAGCCAAATACAAATGAATTTGGCTTTTAATGATGGATTGGCAATTCTTTTTTTTTTTATTTTATAAATGCTACAAATCATTCGAAGTCATTAACCAGCAAACAAAAAGAGAAAAGGAAAAGAAAAATGCAGCAGCTTTTGTCACTTTTTCTTTTGTTTTTTTTTTTTTGAAGGACTTGGTTACACATGAATAGTGCAACAACCGACGCAGATGCCCGAAGAATACAATTTCTGTATTTAAAGCATCGAGGAAAGACTACTACGCAGAGACAATTCACCGAATATCAACATATTTGCCTTCATAGTATGGAACACGAGCACAGAATCTTCTTTGGAGACTTATCAATCTTCTTTTCTGTCCAAATTAACCAACACGAGTGGATTAACATAAGAAGCTTTCAGCAAACAGCCCCAGTGAACCAACTAATGAAAAGGCATATGAAGAAGAAAATGAAGCCAAGTTTTCTAATGCAGTGGCCTAAAAAACTCGTTGGCGAGATTTCGGAGTCACTAACCTACTGACACATTAATAGAGAAGCTCTACAACATTAGAAAAGGTGGGTTTTAATACTCAAAGCTCACCAACACTTGGAGATTGATTATGAAGTTGAGTATCAATGAAGCAGGGTTACTCTTAAGGGGATAAATTGATACGTATGCTTCAGGACACTTCTTAGGTAATCTTCTGCTGCGGGCCAAACAATCTCACGGTTGGACAGGAAAGAAGAGACCATTCAGGAAAAGGAAGAAGAAAGAATGTACAATTGCCCATTCTCAATCCAGAGCTGGCGCAATTTCTTCCTACAAAGATACAGCAGCAATAAAAATGAAATCCGGTTCAAATATGTCCTCTTGTTTCTGGAAAGCCACCTCACCATTTCCTACTAAGTACCGGAATGGCCAACAGAGCTTATATTTGCGCTGAGCTGATCTTAACAATTGGTCCAACAGCATCATTGCAGGATGGTTTGTGTCTAATTTGTTTACCATAAAGTTGCACTTAGATGAAAATAAGGATATAATACAAAAAAAAAGAATGATATAAAATGATCCCAAAACTTCAGTCTGATGATTAAAATGGAGGAAAGTACCTGTTTTGGTTTTTGCTAGAGATGGCTGTACAACAACATGCATTATGACAATACCCCCTGCAACTTCACCAAAGGGTGTTCTACACTGACCAACGGTCTTGTTGTTATCCAAAATTTTACCAGAGCATATCAATTTGATTTCATTCACCACCTTCGGAGTAATTGTTTTACCTAAGCAAGGATATCGTAAACCCATTTAGAAAATATATAACCAAGAACTACCAAAAAAAAAAACATCCACCAGATGAAAGGAGCTTCCATTCTGAAAGTTTTTCACATCCTTTGAAGCTTAACACCTGCTCCTGCTTTGCCCAGATAAGGATGAAAGAACCGGCTAAGCAAGGTTTACCCAAGTGATCATAATTTAAAACGGACAATCATATGGGATTCTTTCATCAAACAATTTGCTGAATATTGCAAACATTAGGATTTGATTTGGGCCAACTTCCAAAAATTGGACGAACAGTGTTCCTTCTGTTACACTCCGGCATGTCCCCAGGTTCTAAAAGTATCCAATGTTTGCAAATGTTAGTTTTACATTGGAACACGGAACTAGAATTGGACTCGGAACCACAAAAATTTCACCAAATTAAGCACGTCCGTTTGTATAATTCCTTTTTAGCCCAAAAAATTATCTGGATTAAGTAATACCCAAATTCAAGATTCAACAAATGATCCAAAAATTCATAAATCTCGCCATTCAGCTGGCTTCAAGAAAAATAAAAAAGGACTGACCTTTGGGCCAATCGGAGACGATTCTCTGTTTAAGCATATCCACCGTCGACGCCGACGAGTACCGGAACGGGCCGATATCGGACCCATCGTAAAGCCTGAATTTTATATCAACCAAATCCTCCTCCGGCATTTGAGCAGTAGACTTCTCCTCCGTACTCTACCAGCCAATCAACGGCTTCCGCGTATATTCGACTCCGGTTTCGAATTTGAGCTCATAAAAAAATTACAAGCCCCGTGATTTCCGCAGAAACTCAACTAGGTCAACAGATCTGAATGGAAAATCAGAGATTAATCAAACAATTTTTCTTTTTTTCGAGATATAAAAATTTCGAATTAAAAGAAAGTATAGTGGAAAAATTAAAAACCAGACCCTTTTTTTCCTCGACTGTAATAGTCGCCGCTTCGCTTGATCGAGACGGTGGTGAGCTATTTCGAGCTCTTTTCTTCTGTAGCAGTGTTTGGTGGAGAGCAAGAGCGAGGAGGAAAGCGGTCTTTTTGGGCCAGTTGTCCGCAAAAGCCGAGCCTTTGGTCAAAACGACAGGGTCTTCCTTGCCGTTTTCTATTCGCAAAAGCCGAAGCATCTGCCGCCCGCTTCAGGACCTTCCGCTCCGAACGACAGCGTTTTCGTCTGCTTCCCCAAAATATTTTGCCTCAAACGTTCGCATACGGCGCCGTTTTCGTCACGCGACTTACAGACTTTCCGTTCGGGTGAACCCTAGAAAAAACCTCAAAAAAAAGATGAAGAGAAAGAGGGAAGAAGAAGAAGAAGAAGAAAAGAACGGCGGAATGGAGATTGTGTGGCAAACACCGGCCAATCCGCCGCAGAAGCAAGATTACATATTTCTAAACGGTAATTCTAATGTTTTAATTCTTTCAAAAATGTATTTGGATTTAATGATTTTAATCCCGCTCGATGCGGTACAATAAACTCGAATTTTGGCGGGAACCATGCAGGGCGGCGCCACGTCAGACCCTACTACTTCGAGTTCATCTCTCACGTCAGTACTCCCTTTTCCTATTTCTTTGATAACAGTGAGATTTTGATTTCGTGGAAAATGTATATATTTTAGGAAAAAATAATAAAGAAAAAAAAAACAAGAAAAATGTGTTGATTTGTTTGCGTGTAGGTTAAGAACCGTTGGGCGGGAAAGACAATCGTTGATTTGTTTGCCGAAGAGTTCAGAGGCCGGCCTTATGATTACTACGTAAAAGTCTTTTTACATAACTCTGTTTATTCAATCTAATGTACTCAATATTTGGTACTTTCAATCTGCCGATCTTTTTTTTTTTTTTTCCAATTTCCGGATTGTGCTAATGTATGAATTTGCAGATATGCTTGAGTTGTACGGTGAGTTGGTCGATATGAATTTCATTTGCAAATGTTAGATGGTTGAATGTGCTAGTTATCTTTTCGGATTTTTATATTTGAGTGGTTTGAGTTTATGAATTGTGAGTGGATTCAATGTAGGTAAGTGCTGTGAAGTGCGGACGGATACAAGTTGATGGAGAACTGGTTCCGGTTTCTTATGTAGTCAAAGCATCACAAAAGATTAGTCACTTCTTACACAGGTGCAATATGGCTGTTGCTTTCCTTATTTTTGATAGGGATTTAATATTTAGGCTAATCATGGGGCTTCAAATTCAAGATACGTTTTATAAACATTATTCTTTTCTTCTGATTTCTGCTTGAGTAAGTGACTAAGTGTTGAAGTCCAATTTTTGTAGGTTGCTTTAAATTTCCTGCATGCTTTTCTGTATTTCAAATATAATTTGACATGAATTTTGAATTTTTGAAGTCTCTAATTGATTTTGAAATGTTTGTAGGCATGAACCACCTGTTATGGATTGGGATGTCTCTGTTCTTCAAGAAGAAGTGGATGTTGTAACTGTTTATAAGCCACCGACTGTTCCTGTAAGTAGGCTGCAGCATGATTTGCTTCTTATCAAGTCTTAAGTGAAGTATCCTGTTGACCTTCATTGCCAATCTAAATCTGCCTTTTTTTCTGCCATTCTAAATGGCCTTTTCTATTTTCCTAGAATTGAAGCCAAGATATTCAGCCATGACAAGCAATGGTCCATTACACAGTTCTTTTTTATTTTTTTCTCCAACTTAGACATATACATATTAGAAGGCATTGGATAAGCTTCTGTATGGCCTTTGACACATAATGTTTCTAAACTGCTGAACAAGTTCACCAACTTTCAGCCTTCTACTTGCCTTACTGGTTAAGCTATTTCCTCAATGAGGGGAATGTAATCTGTGTTTTACCCACCTTGAGGCCAGTTTGAATGTGTTTCATTGCTTGAAAATGTGCAGATGGGATTTTAAGTACACTTTTTCTATTTTTTCGGCTTTTCACCATCGTTTTGCTTATATGTCAGTTTTCTTTGTGCTAGATTTGATTTAGAGTGCTCAGGTATCTGATACTTGGATATTCCTTCATAATTTGTGATCGGATTGTCCTGGACTTTTTTTCCTTTTGATTAGACTGTCCCCAATTAAATTTGAGATTAATGCTTTGTTGTTGTTGATTTGATTAGAGTGTCTTATAGTCTTCCAGTTCTTTAAAAATCAATGGTCCTCACTCCTACTTTTCCATATAGATTGGATTCTTCCTCTTTTGCCTTTTCTTTTGGTACATGATTCTTCCTCTTTTTGCATGGTGTTAAATTCATCAATAATGAGTTAATTATTTTTTATTTTTATTTTTTTTGTAGGTTCATCCTTGTGGTCAATATCGTAAGAACACTGTTGTTGGTATTCTTCAGGCTGAGCATGGTTTGGCACCTATGTTTCGTATCCAAAATGTTATGCTTTTAAATGCTATTATTGAAGCCATCCATATTTTTCCAACAGGGACATGAAAATGGTAATTAAATGTGGCTTCTACTACTTAAATGTGTTTGATTATGTTTTTGTTTTCTTCTCCCCACAAATCCTTCCATTTTGGGTTATCCTTGACTTGATGTGATCATTCCAGCAGTTCATCGCCTAGATCGTCTTGTCTCAGGACTTCTTATTTTGGCCAGAAATGCTTCAAAGGCTGACCTTTTCAGGCAGGAGGTGAGTCAGTTGTCACCATTGTTGTTTATTAGGTCAAGTGGGTTGTTGTAGAAGAATTTATGGTTCCAATGGTTGCTGCAGATTGAGGCTGGGCTGGTGCAGAAACAGTATGTTGCAAAGGTTATTGGAGTATTCCCAGAGGATGAGGTATACTCTTATTTATGTAAAGTGTAAAGCAGTGATTCATATATTGTTTTTATGGATTTTATGCAAATAGGATTAGCCAAACTTTTTATTCACATCTGCTTTAAGTCCTTATTACCTTACATCAGCAAAGATGATAACAACTGTACAGTACTAAATATCAATCTGTGGATTATTATTTGTGGCTAATTTATACCTTGCACCTGTCTTTCATTGTAGAACCAAAACATGTGACATGATTGGACATTTCACTCTAAGAAATTGAAGAAACACAAGATGCATGGAAAAGAAACTATTTTAGTGCTGTTAATTTAATTAAACCCATAATATGTGGGAATTTGTGTCTATTTAAAGGATATGTTGATATCTTGGCTGTAGCAATGCTATATCTGTAGCATCACAAGTAGGATGATCTTTTCTGTTTGACTCTCACTTTGCAATTGTCATTCCAGAAAGTTGTGGATGTTAACATAAACTATAATGCTCGTGAAGGAAGAAGCACCGTGGAGGTGAGGATTTTATCATTGTACTTTTAAATCAAGAATAGCTCTTTTCCTATTCAGTGTTATTTTTGCATTTTTGAGTAAAGGTTCAGGGACAGATATGTTTGATACACAGATCTCAGTGTTAACTTTACTACGGTAGCTAGTGGAAATACTGTTTGGATATGGAGATCAAGATAATGCTGGTGGTTTAACATATATCAAATGAAGCTCCCATAAAGGAGTACCTTATGTTTTCTGTAGGTTTCATTTCATATTAAAGAGGATTTTATGGGCATTTCCAGTCCTTTTTGGTTAATTGCAATTACACCTTTTGTCAGACTGCCTTGGGAATTTAGGGCCCATTTCACTTGCAACAATCACTCATGCAAGGCATTTCATTTGTCTTGCATTTGTATTTTGTCCATTAATTTTTTGAAAATGTCTTTTCCATTTGAAATAAGAATTAAGTTCTGCATTTCTCTATGCATGATATATGTTGATGATGAGTGGTAAGCCCATGAAGAGTGGGAATGTTAAGTTTATGAGACAGTATTGTTGTACATAATCCTCACTGACTAGATTACACACGTGGCTCTGTGTTGTCTGTTACCATAATTACCTTTTATCAATGAGGAAGTATGTCATGCATATAATGAATTTCTAATCCTTCTTCCTCTCTGCAGTTTGGTGACTCTTGTGGTGGGAAGCCTGCTTGTACTAGGTTTTCTAGGATCAGCACCAACAGAATGCATAGCATTGTTTTGTGTAAACCAATCACTGGCAGGACGCATCAAGTGAGTGCATTTATTGATGGTGAAGGCAATATTAGAGTAATCAATGGTATTAAGCATTTTGATAGAGGTCCTATGATTCTTGAAAAAAAAAAAAATCAATGGTGTCATGTTTGGCTGCTTTTGCTTTTGGTTCACTTTTCATTCCACAAATAGATACTCATTTTGGGAAAATAGTTGGAAGTCTATGAAGAGTACACTAGGCAGGTTGCAAAACTATTGAAGTTGTAAAGGACACACAAGCAACAATGGATTTAACAATAATCCAAGCTCAAAACAAGCAATCTGAGGACCAAATTAACTCAATACCTGGACATAAACTCACCTATGTACAGTCAGCTACGGAGCTGGACTCTACTGGATGCTAGGGACTATTGATGTTAGTGTACCTCTCTATTTAGTTTGCCTCGCACAGATAATCTATTGAGGATCTGCTGTACTAGTTGTTCAAATTTTGAAGGGGTAATTGATTTTAGACCACAAAGGAATTTCAAACTCACAACTGGCAACACAAACATCTGCTATGACAGAGCAAGTGACATGGTCTCATTTCTTTTACATATTTTCCTGTATATTTGATGAGACCTTAAGGACAAAAGCATTGTTGAACACAGGGGTGGCTCTGCATATGTGTCCTGTTGTGGACCACAAAGATACTTACTGAAACCATAGAAAATTAGTCTGCCTTCTCCTAGGTGTGATGAATGTGGGGCCTTGATCCCTCAGATCCCTGCCTATGAACAACAAGAATGCATGCAGGCATGCCAAAAGGTTCATATTCTGCACCAGCCAAAAATGCTGACTCTGAGCTACAGAGAAAAGCAGGTTGCTCAGAAGCTCCACATGCTTCTTGTAGCACTGGGTCAAATCCCTCTACAACTTGACAAGAAAGCTGGCTGTGGTTGATTTTTCTGGCCTGAGACGTCCCTTGTATTTTCTTCATTTTCCCTCTTTTTTGGGGGATATTGAAACACATTATACTAGAATAGTGTGAATGAGCACTACCAAAAAGCATTGTTTGAATGATAACATGACCATTTGTACAACTGAATGAGAAGAAGGAATCTTGACATTGTTCGTCTTCTCTCTCTCTCTCTCTCTCTCTCTCTCTCTCTTGTAGATACGTGTACATCTGCAGTATACAGGGCATCCCATTGCCAACGACAGTCTTTACCTCTCTGAATATGTTACTGATCGCTCTGCGGAGGGAATGGGTGCAGATAGAGCTGCTTGTAGTTCTAGAAGTTGTGCAAAATATGAAAATGATCATTCCAGTAAATCTGAAGGGAACTGCAAAGAAGATTTCACCATTGATCCTATGTGTACAAACTGTCCAAATTTGGCTCCAAAAGGGTGCGAAACCTTCCTTTTGATGAAATATTTGTTAGTATATTCTTAATTGTTTTTTCAGTGTTTCACATATTCTGCTGAGCAAGGCATCTGTGCAATTTCTAGCTGTGTTGTTTGTTTGGTATCCCCTTGTGGCATCATGGGGCTTGTCAGATTTTTCCAAATTTTTGAGTCATTTAAAGTATTCACATCATTCATTCCAATTACATGAAAATAGATATCTAATCTAAGGGAAAACACTAGATGATTTAAAATAACCATAGATGAAAATTTTCAGTGTGCTTATGAAGGAGCTATTTTATAAAGGAATATTTGACAACTTGTTGAAAATTTTTGATACATGCACTTCCTGGTTTGCGGCTGTCTCAACAGCAATATTTCTAGCTTTGGGGGAAAGAAATAAGGTGGTTGTTCTTGAATGTAAGTCAAAACTGAAAATCTCAAGCTGTGCAGTTGACAGATTGTGGGAAACATATGACAACCTTTAGTTGTTCAACATTGACTTGGAAGGCCACTGTCAGGGTAGGAAAATTGCCATATACGTGGAGTAAGAAGTACCACAATTCCATGCTGGCCTTCGTTAAATTTTCATCAGTCCACTAATTAATTCATTGTATGTAACTGTTGGATCGCAAAACCTTCCATGCTTGTTTCAGTGGTTGTTCATTTATTGCTGATTTGATTCTTAGGATATGCAACATGCTGAGTAGATGTACCTGAACTTTTGCTGGATTATTTGCTATATTTTTGTTTATTTTACACATTCTAAGTTTTGCTTTCTTTTCTTTAAGATATGATGGACTTGAAGAAGGTTTATGGCTACATTGTGTCCAATATTCTGGGCCTGGCTGGATTTATGATTGTCCATATCCAGATTGGGCATCTCTTGCATAGGTAATATTTACCTCTTCTCTTTCTATTTTGTCAAGTTTCTTTCATCGACTTTAATTGAGGGAAATTTATTGCTTTGTCTTTTGAAGTTTGCAAAAATTGCACTCAGACCTTATTCATCTTTCTTTGCCATTTCAAATTTAGTGGTTGAGAATGGGTTCACCTGTTATAAGCCTGTGCAGATATGTGCATGACATGCCTCACAGCCATAGAATTATTTTTACAAAGATGGGGCCACAATCTCATCTGGGCCTGCCAATTGCGAAAAGAAGAAAAAGCAAATAGTGGGCTTGTGCACATATGCAGGAATTTTTATCTTTTGAACACAACAAGAGTATAACAGTGAATCTTATCACGAGTCAGCACACTTGTCTTCTTCTCATGTTACCATTATATCTTCTTAAATCTTGTAGTTGAAATTAAAAGCAAGCTATGCATTCAAAATGTATGGAGGGGAACTTATCTGGCTATCCGTGTCAGTCGTTATTCATGCTGATGGCTTGTGAACTCTCAAGGAATTGCAGTGGCCACTGGAATTTACTTCCACGGAGAATTTGACTTGTTTGGTTAGGAAGAATGAGGGTTGTAGAGCTTTGGAAGTGGTTAAGCTGAAGCTTCAATTTCTAAGAGCTTTGCTGGAAACTATTATGCATTAGGATTGGATACCTCTTCCTTTTGTTTCCCTGCTTTCAGAGACTGTATGATCAATAAGAATGGTAGTTGTTATACTGAAAGTCCAGGCTTTGTAGAAGTATATTAGAAGAAAATTTTAGGTAGATTGAGTCTACCAATATAATCCTGCACCTAATCTATGAACTGTTCCTTGCCTTCCCAGAAGATAGGTGAAAATTTCAAATTCAAAGTAGAAAAATAAAGTAGATTTGTCATAGCTTATGAGTTGGGACCATGTCCACGATGGTAGGTGGAGTCTAAGAGACTATGTCAGATTTTGGAGATCATGTGATTACAAATCATGATCATTCCGCATGCTGACGATTGGAGATCCTGGGGCAGTGTAAAACATCCTGAAAGATTTTTTCACTTGCTTTTGTATTGTTATCTAGATTTGGTTGATGGAAAAGCACTAAATGTTGTCTGGGTCCGTACTTGCTCATGTTATCAGGCATAAGCATCGCATCATCTTATTGAACTCCCTTCACCACATTGATTAGGCAACTAACATTGATTCCTTTTTTTTTTTTTGGGTATTTTTTGTATAAAACATTGATCTTAGTTTATAAGACAAACTGGCAGAGCATATGTGTAACAGCCATTTGCAGGGTCAAGGAAGCCGTGATTTTACTCTTTGAACACCATGATACGCCGTTTCCTAATGTTAAAGCATTGCAGCGATGTACATTGAACCTGCTAGGAAGGAAGACAACGGCGCGAGAGAAAGACAAGGAGCACACCAAAATAGCACTTGAATGCCATATGCTAATTATGGGTTTGGCAGAATTTACCTGGTGGCATCGTTCCATAACCCAGCCGTTTTTCCTCGTAACGCGGGTCTAAAGGTCATATAATTGTTTTATAATGGGGGCAAGTTGAGCATCAACAGCCGCCGTTATTCTAGTTGTAATAGCCAGATATTTATGTCCACAACAAATAAACTATGGCACTACAGTCTTATAAAGCTTAACATACATCATTTGATGTTTGATCATAATAAACATGTAACACATTCGATGCTTTATCACTAGGGTAAGAATTTTTGGTATCCTTCTGGTAAATATGGATTCTATTGTCCATATAATATCTATTCTCGAGAGGGAAAAGTCATTGTAAAGTGAGCAATAATTGATATTAGCCTGAAGAGCCGACACAAATTTATGTCCGCATTCGAAAAATTATTCTTGAAAAGGATAGTACTGTTTTGAACCTTTTGGAAAAGCCAAATCCCTAGAATAATAATTTAGCGGTTTCTACTTTGGAGGCCATGCAGACCCCATCTCTTATCTTAGGCCAATTATCTCAATAAAATCAAAATGAACAAAGGGAAAAGGTATATACATTATTGGCATGCGTATTGCTAGTTGCTATTCAGTGTTCCTACTTAAATATTCGAGAAAAATTTTCTTCGTAACTCATTGTCTTCGAACTTGTTAACAATCCAAATTTGCACGAATTAGAATTTTATTGCACGGCAAACCTATTGTGTTTTGCCTAAAGGGCAACCGTCCCCGTATATCAATGTTTAGAAGTAAGAAGGTAATGTTCGGGTACTTGGTGGTGCGTATTAGTGCTGCGATCTCAATCGAACTAGTCAACTAGGAATACAAGGATGTCAAGTGAGTGTTACGCTGCCCTCTAAGACGGGGGCTAGAGGCAACTCGTAGTTGCCGAAGTGCCCTCGAGAGTGGAATCCATCAGCTTAAGGTTCCAACAGGTTTCCACATTATTTAGACAGATGTTATTATGATGCCAATCTAATTATTTCTAGCTTTTGTGGAGCAAGGAGACAGAGATTTCGGACTGTGCGTGAAGCGTGGATAGAGTTGCTTCTTTTTGTTTGGTTTTTTCCTTTACAGTTACAAGAGAGAGTGGTATCAGATTGATGCCGAGAACAATGGAATCTGGGGCTATATCCTTTCAGAAGTTGGTCCCTTTTTCTCTGTGTTTCCTTAAATGAAGAATCAAATTTTTTGATTTCGCCATTTCGCCTTATTGTCCGGACAAGACAATCATGAATGAGAAATGTTGGATGGACAATGCAGTTAATGGAGGATCTGAATCGGAGAAAACAGGAAATTATAGATTCCGTTTTCCAGAAATATCGATGTACACACGTGGCTGGGAACGTGGTGTGCAATATGTGTCTTGTAATACCATAAACGTGCAAGTTGAAGATCTAAGAATTGAACATGGAAAATCTTTACCAAGCCGAGCAGTAGAACGCCAACTTTACTGTGACATGGTGGGCCAAATCGCATAAAAAATCATTCAAGTTTACCATCCAGTCATTTGACACTACAAGCTGGCATCTATTGCCCACCATCGAGACTCAGGGAATCCACTGAATCTATTAGAAGGACTTGCGCCGTGCAGCAGTGATATACAAGTCATTGTACTTACAAGATGCAATTCAAAAATTGTCGACTTGAGAATGGCAAAGTATCTCAAGTGGGTAATCTTCCCATGTACCAAAAAGAGAGTATGTATCTTAAGTGGTGGGTTGGGTTAAAACTTAAAAAGTAAGACCAATGTCCCGGCACTTTCCTCCTCTCTTGCACCTTTTAAAGTTGTGAATGCACGTTCTCTCCAATTTTAGCATTGCATTTGAGGACAATACTATGGCGTGCATCTGCCAAGCTAAAGAAGGTTAAACAGCTTGCTTTTATAATAGAACGACAGAGACCTTTGCTATGGCAGTAACTAGTAAGATCAACTGCCTCCACAATCTAAATATAGAGCGACATAGATAACAAACTTGTGGATTATATGTATTCCAACTCGTCGATTCCTTCTCACAAGTGCATGCCTTGTGCATTATGTAGATGACTATGTATCTAATCTCTATGCATGAATGCATGTATGTATAGATGTATACAAACGCAACAGTTTTATAAAGAGAGACTGGTAGTAACATTTAGAAAATAATATAAAAATAGCAAAATATATGGAGTAATCATATTTCATTTAATTTTACAAATAAATACTGTAAATCTCATTTATTATAGTCATCATCATCGTCTGTTTTACACTCTTATATATGGATCAACTTGAAATTGGATATTCGGGGTTGCATGCATCCTCCACAATCGTAATAAACGAGAGATTGAAAATTAATCAATCTGCCTTTTGTTCCATTTGGCTTAACGGCGAGTGGGAGTTAGACGGAGTGGATGGAGTCTCCAGAGGCTGACGAGGAGAGAGTGGTTGCTATCTTCTGATCATGAGAGCTAGGCACATAAATTGATTTCTTGTAGGAGTGATGATATACCTTTTTGTCAAGATATGGTTGAGGGCATATTGAAAAGAGTTGGTTTTACAATATTAAAGTAAAAGGAACCATAGGAGCGTATATATAGGTTTCCATACGGAAATTTGAGTAGTTTTACTTAATTAATTAAAAAAATAAATAAATTCTAAATTTCGCAGACTATAAATGGATGGAATCCATCCTACAAAGATTTTAAGTTTCTTAAGCTAACATCAAAAAGACTTTGCACACAGACACAAGAACCAATGTGAACATAATAACGATGCACTTCTGCCGTGTGAGATGGTAACCGAATGCAAGGATTAATAACTTGCGTCTCGAAAAGACTCTTTATGTCCACAAGGAGAAGGTGAACGACATTCTGTTTTTTTTTTTATTATTATTATTATTATTTTACACACATTAAGGGTCTTTTTTTTTTTTTTGTTTTTTGGTAAGAATAATAAACATATACACATATAGTCATGTTTTCCAAGTGCATATTTGGATCTAGAAGCATTTACACCTCATCATTTTTTTTTTTATTTCCAAAATGATGTGACTAAAGTAAATAAGATATGATCAGCAGTCGGGTGCATCCTCAATAAAGAGTGTCCCTCTCCTCGACTCCCCCGGCGTGGCCGCCTCCATGCATGGACGACATTCTAGCAATTTGCTTTTGTAGTCCCAAAAGATAGCCACTTAATGTGGGAGACTGGGAGATAAAAAGAACAAAGGCCTGATTGATGATATATGGAGATAACACAGATGATTGTTCGGACCAAATTATTACACATTTTCCAGCTAAGCATTTGATTTTAAAGTTACATAATTTCTCTTGTGGATGTCCATGCCCAGCTCCTGATATTTTGACTGCCGAATTTTTTATTTTTTCGAATCTCTAAAAATTTGCAATAAATATCATTTATAATAATAATAATAATAATAATAATAATAATGAAACCATGAGACTTTACACTAGAGCCATCTCAAGTCCTTAAAGGGGCCTGTTTTTTTGGCAGGAAAATATTTTCCCCATTTTCCAACGTTTAGGACATACCATTAGATGCAGTCGATTGCACATGAAAAAGAAAAAAGCTTTCTTTTTGTGTATATCAAAAAAAGAAATTTGTTTTTTTTTTTTTGATAATTAAACGAAAGAAATGTTTTCCAATAAATTTTAGGGTCATATTTCAATATCAAAAAATAATTTTTTTTCAGAAATTTTTTTTCTTATGTCCAAGTTATTTTTAACCAAACAAACAAAACCCAAAAATTTAAATTCTCATCTCTTCTGAAAAAAAATCACCTATGTCAAAAATAATATATGTTATATACGAGGAATTTAAGGGTGCAATTTATTCTTCGTGCAGTTCGTGATTAGCCACTCTGGGCGAAGAGCCTTCGTGTCTTGAACATTCACTGTTTTTCTCGAGGATGGAAGCCACTTATAACAGGGACCAGAGGCCACCACCTATTGAAAGCTCTCAGTACTTTTTACCCCATTGTGATCCCTTTTTCGTTCTTTGCAAGTGAAAAGTAGGGGCCTCCGCTTTTTCCATTAAAAAAAAAAAATTTCGGACATTTCCCGTACGTAAATGTCTCTTTCTTTGGCAACGAGCGTCGCCGGACGCTTTTGTCTGGAAGCAATCAATGAGATAATCATCGTTCAAAAGGTATGACCAATCATGTCAAGGTATAGATAAAAAGTGATAGCATGGCACCAACGTTGATTGCGTAAAACATATTCCCAATGGCAAAATGGTGCCTAATTTATTTCCGTGATATAATCATTCGGATCATCGCAGAAAAAATTTATATAATTAATCTGACCAAGTTTAAGATTAAATTTTTATTATTGTAGTTTTCATTTTTATATAACTGATCTAATTAATGTGATTGCTTGGTTTTAATATCTTATTTTGTTTTATATTAACTCTTAACTTTCTTACTAAAATTTACTCGAATTTTATATATAAATGGAAACATCAGAGAGACAACAGACCTCTCTTATTATATTGAACGATCATTCAATTACACCGTTAATTCTACACAGAGAGACCGAGAGATAGAGATAATTAAAAGATAAGAGGCTCCCGTGATCTTTGACTAGAATTCGAAGGAGAGGTTGAACAATAATTGAAGTGACAATAAGAGATTCATAGCTTTGGAGCCTCAAACGCACACATATTACAAAGAGAGAAAACATACATGGCACGGCCATATTACACCTCTACGAATTAAAACTACGCATCCCTGACGACACATTGAGATATCTTAAACTTTCACGGAAACGTGGACATCCTCATCTTGCATGGTGGTTTGCTTGGTTGGCTCCTTAGTCACATCATTGTTGTCGTTACAATTAGTCACTTCATTTTTGCCTTTACCCTTCGGCTCGGGAACAACCACTGCATTGATATCGGAAAAGATGGCTGCGCCAAGCTTGGTCACGTCCACGATGTGTTCGGGTAGTTGGTGGAGTTTTGGGTCCTCCACAATCTTCTTGGTTCTATTCCTATATATTACATAAAGCACCATTTGAAGAAGGCCAAAGACAAAGCCTAATGTATTTGGAATCTGTAAAGAAAAGGGGTTTAAAAAAAAAATGTTAGAATAAAGAAACATGGGATGAAATTAAAGTAGAGGGTACGTTGCATGTTTATTGTAATATGTCACTTACGGCAACAAAAGGGTCTTTCTTAAAATAGCCATAGAAGAACCACATGACTGCACTCAAAGTCAGGAACAATGATAGATAAAAAGGCATGAACTCGACGCTCTTGGTTTTAATGACTTTCCTCTGCAAATGACAATAAATTAGTGAGAAGACAAGACACACTCAGTCTCTCAAAATAATTGTTTTTGAATTATGGAAAGATTTGCAAGTTCAGCTAATTGAAAAACGCATTGTTGAATCGATTCTTACCACAATGCAAAGAGGTGCAGCAAAAACAGATAGAGAGAATATCATGTTAATCCATCCAAGAACTTTGACCCGCTTTTCTCCGTGTGTTAGGGAAAGGGTCAGTATGCCGATGCTGCCAAAGCCGAAAACATTGAAGAGGACAAGCAATTTCATGGTCATCATCTGCATGAAATTAATCTCAGTTAGTTTATTTGTACTTTACATGACTGCTAAAGAGCCCTAATATTAAGTGAAAGAAATTCGGTTTTAGAAGGATACCCTATCTTTTTTTGAGGCATAGAAAAGGTAGACAGCAATGTAGATAACCTCCATCAAAAGGGTAAAGGAATTGATGGTGATGAGAAGGGTGCAATCCTTCTGGAAAAGCGCATAGAACAACCATAGCATAGCACTCAAGATTGCAATCACGTAGGGGATAGACTGAAACCCTTCGCTTGTTTTCTTCTTGTAAATTTGATAGAATGTTGGCCTATAACAAAATCAGTAGTCCTTGCAAGTTAATCAGCAGCACAAAAGCGTACGGATAATATATAAAATGAATGCGAAGCTTTTAGTGGAAAATAACTTACAGTGGAGCAAGACAGACCATGCAAGATATGATGTTACCTACTCCCAATGAAAGGAGAAGAAAAAAAAAAAGATAACAAAATGGTTAGTTTCCTGGGATTAAAAACTGCTGCATGCATGGTAGAGTGCATGCTTGCAAAAACGATGAAGCATTATCATTTCTAGTATGTCCTTTGTAGACTGAGAAGAAGAAGAAGAAGCAGAAGAAGATAAAGAATAATGGAGGTGTAGAAGAGCAAGAAATTAAGGAGGACTTGTTTCTACCTAAAAGACCGAAACAAACCATCCATGAAAAATGAAAGGCCATCTCTGCCCTCTCTCTCTCTCTCTCTCTCTCTCTCTCTCTCTGTGTTTCTCTGGAGTCGACGATATCAGACTCTAGCTTATATGGCACGACCAAGCAATTGGGGCGAGGGGTTTATATAGATGCCGCGGAAGAGGCCAGAAGGCAAGTTGTATGCAAAGTCTTTTTTTTTTTTTTTTTGGGGGGGGGGGGACCGGCAAGTTATAGATGCCGAGGGTTAATGGAATGTAAAGTATGATAGTGCCAATTTGAACTGTTATGAGCGTTTAAAGTAAAGTGTAGTTCCTTTCCAGTTGCTTCCCTGCTATTGGAGTTTTTACGTTTACGTGAGCTTTTTAGGCGTTAATGCTCTTTATCATTCCATATTGGAGTTATTATCAGGAAAGAAAGCGCCATTTCTCCGAAGCACAGGCCTAGTGTGCTGGCACCCTTCCTACATGCATCCACCGAATTCCAGGGGTCCCGCCTTTCTTCCTGATGTGTGATCCAAGAAGTGGCTTTAAGGGGTTAAAATTCATAGCTCATGCAACCAGCAATTAACTCCAATAGCCATTAAAAAAAAAAAAATTACGTAAAAAATTTTTAATTGAAAGAAAAATTAAAGATTGAAAAAAGAAAATTCACTAATTCAAAAAAATAAAAAATTTATTTTAAGTAGTTTATTTGTCTTAATAAAATACATATCTATTAATATAAATGTATAAAAAATTCTATCGGCTCGATCCTTGGATTCCACCACAAATTCCCAAAGAAACTCCTATTTAGCCGCACCGCAAGTTCTCCAAACCGGACCAAATAGAATTTGAATCACCCAATTCCAGTATCTCAGTTTTGGAGGCGTTCCCCTTGATGTTTCCGAGCAACACATCAGGTGGCTTCCTCCAGATAATCTAAACGAGAACCCTCCTGATAGTTTAGTTTCGAATTCGACCAATGCAAACATCAAGTTTAACATTACCACAACTTGTTTTAATCACGAGATACTCCCCGGTGAAGTTATTTCACTCGGAGCTAATTAACCCCAAAAAAAAAAAAAATCTTGATTGAGTAGAAGCACGTTTTGTATTCTTACATCATTAATACATTATTATGATAACGTGGTTGAACTTTTATTTTCCTACATTCCCATTTTGTTGGACATCCCCGAGGATTGATTATTTCCATTTTCTAAATCCTAACAATTTATAAAATCAGTATCAGTTGCTATTGCAGAGGGCATAAATTTCCATATGATGACAGTGTTGATAGATGTCGCTATAAGAATATCTTCTTTTTATGGTATTGATCTTAGACACTGAATTAGTTAAACTTAAGACATTAATAATGGTGAAGTGAAGTCTAACCCACTCCACTCCATGAGGCCCCAAAACATCTTTTTTTAAAATAAATTAAAAAAAAAAAACCCAAGTAGAGTGAATTGAATCCAATTGGCTCTTTCTCATCGAGGAGGGTTTTGAGAGCTACTTCATTTCTTACAGAATCCAGATGTCCCAAAGAAACCTTCCTGATGGGTAATCGCATATATGATGGTGGTGAGCTATTCAGGGCCGCTCTTTCGGCATACAATGGACAATCAAAGGTGGAGAAGCTTCCTCAGCCATCATGGTAAAAAAAAAAGTATCCCATGTTTGACCCAAAACAAGAAGCCGCAGTATAAACCGTGACGTCGTCGTATCGTTATGTTTATATTTCCCTTCCGTATTTTCCTTGCTCGGGTTGGATGTCGCAAAGTCAGAGCCAAGTGCACAGGTAACTATTGAAGGGATGATCGAGGGAAAATCTGAATCATCGGACGCAGACCTAAAAATAGAGGAACATCAACTACAATTAATGATTCAAATTTTGTCTTGTGCAATCCGTCCGCCAATCATTGGATACGTTGTGTCTTTTTTTTCTTTTTTTTTTTTGTTTAATTATTTTCGTTCCATACAAGGCGGAAAGATAGAATTTAGAGTATAGTAGGCTTAAGTAGATAACTTTTAAGCTTTTAGGACTAGGGCCCCATGTATCTATGTTTGTAAGTTCCTACCACGTAGCTCTTTTATATATTATATAGATATATAAAATATGCATCCGGACAGCAACAAGTTATACTATTTTGTCTATGAATTTGTAGAGCAGAGAGGTGGCGAAATTATCACCGCTCAAAAATGAAAATCTGAACATTTTAGAAAAATAATTTAAAGGTTAAATGACCCACACACACACACACCACACACACACACGCAGAGAGAGAGAGAGAGAGAGAGAGAGAGAGAGAGAGAGATAAAGTCGGATGATGAAATTGAAATATGACAGCAGGAAAGATGCAGACTATTTGATTCCAGCAAAGAGAAAAAAAGCAAAGTAACCGAGTTTCAACTGTATAAAAAGGTCAGAGTTTGAAGTTTCACTTTTTGCTTGTTAAAAAAATCTTGTACCCGAAGAGGCATTTCGGGAGCGGAATTCACAGGGAAGACTAATACAAATTATTAGTTTATATCGCGTGTCACGCCATTTACTGATTCTTAGTATAAAGCGTATAACAATGAACCCCTTGTACATAACTCAATTCTGAAATTCAAATTTTAACGATGAATCCACGAACATGCAATCGGAAGCATTTCCTTTGGTTCCTAGGAAGAACGGATTGCCTTTACCTGCATATTATACAAATTGCAACTAGAAGACCCTTTTTAGTTTTATTTAAAATTGAACATTCGGAATCCCATGTCAAAACTTGAAATTATCTTTCATACCTCATTAATGTCTCGGGACCAGGTAATTTTCAACGTTTATTTCAGTAATGATTGCAGGAATTACAAGCCATACGGCATATTCTATGAGTCTTATCATAGTAATATACTTCGGGCCCCACTCTCTCCGATGGCTAGTGACAGTGACTTTGAAAATCCGTTGCTCCTGTAATTGGGCCGGTCCAAAGTGTTATTGCTAGACACGGTCTGGTTAGACCAGGATGGCCCACCGATTCTTCAGGGACCCAGCGAACCTGCCGAGTTTCCGAGAGTTCTTGCAAATAGTCATTTTTGTCAAGTACGACTGTCGGTACAGGATAAGCCCGTTAACAAGCTAGCAGATAATAGATAATATGCTACGCCCATTTTTCTCCCTCTAATTAAAATTAAAAAAAAAAAAAGCAGCTCTATGACATATTATATTTTACTATACATTAACTCGTTACAATATAAATTAAGGGTTAAAGACTTTTTTAGCAAATCCATAACAGCTTTTCAGGGTGAATAAATTTTATAAACGATCCATTAGGTCATATTAGATTTTTTTTTTTTTTTGTACGAGGTGATTCATTTATCAATCATTGAAAAAAAGTAACAGGGAGTTCGCATAAAAAAATAAAAATAAAAAACTTCATAGACCTAGTTGCTGCCTGCGCCCCCGCGCAACAAGCCTCGGATAAGGTAAACTGATCAGATCTTCTTTTCTATTTCATGTCATCAATTGATCGAATTGTCTGAGACCGTACAGATGCCATCATCTAATCCAACGAACTAATTAAAATTCTATCAAAAAATAACTGTTATCTATTTTTACTTAAATTTTTTTTGTGAACATAATGCATATATAATTTTATATAATATATTTAATTACTTTATTAAAGAAAAAAAAAACTCAAAAAGGCAAATCAATCGACTTATCAACTAAAGGTCCACAACTTTAGCCGAGCCAATTAATGCATAGCCAGAATGATAACACTAGAAAGCGTACGGCCAGTTGGCCATGAGGTTTTTTAGCTTCTTTTAAGTCCATCTTGATGTCTAGAACTTGATGGACGTTGGTTGTTGGGTAAGCGGCCGAGTGGAATCAAGTAGGGTCTCTTCCGACGTACAAAGCAAGAGAGAGTGCGCGTGTATATATAATAAGTACTGCGGGGTTGATTTTTAGCATATCCCCATTGATGGATAAGCTACAAATGCATGCTAGAAGTAGTTATACTTTATTAAATGGCACCAATATTCATCTCGATCGCTGGACTGCACCCAAATTAACTATAATATTAAACGTATACTATATTTATACATGATCCTATGTGGAATAATTGTTGAAATATTGGTTGTCAAAAACAAATAAGCACGGGCTATGCGCAGATGGATGGATGGATGGATGGGTTTGGCAAGCAGATAAGTCTCACAGGTAAGGTTGTTAAAATTGAGATTCTTCTTGGGATCTGACTTGAAATGGTATGTATGAATCAGATGTAAAACCAAATGTATGACCATTATTCTATTAAAAAATATTAAGAAATATAATTGATAATTAATTATTTTATACATATCAACTCAATATTAATAAAAAAAAACTATGATAATTCTCTTTTTATAATAAAAAATAATTTTTTTTCTTCTATATAGCTGTAAGAGAGTAATTTTTATGAGTAAAAAATTTTTGCTACATTTATCTACTTATTTATTTATATTTAATATTCAAATTTAAATAAAAATATATTTTCAATTCTTTATTATTAATAAATATGAGTTTTAAAAACTTAAGAGCCCACTTATTTTCGCCATAAATTGTAAAAAAATTATTCTATTTCGAAATATGTTTTAGTTTTAAGAAATATAAGCTCAAAAAATTTATTTTAAAAAATTAAAAATTATAAGATTAAATTGTAATATTACTGATTTTAAAATTAAATAGAGATATTATTAAGATTTAATTTCAAAGAGATCCTACCCTATCGGGATCACAAACTTCAAATATAATCATATGATCATAAAATTTTACCATTTGGATGATGATTTTAACAACCATGCTCAAAAAGTGACGATGTTATGTCCTTTTAGCGCAACGACCTTCATGGTTAAAGAATATGGTATCGTCATTCAAATAAAGAAAAGGGTCCTAACGTGATATTCCTAATATAACAGCTAGGAAGGAAACAAAGTGACATAAAGAGCTCTAACCCTGTATAGATATATATATATTATGGCAACTTTTGGGTGAAAGATAACGCACTGTTGACTTTTTGGATAAAAGTGAGAGATAATAGCACAACGCCCACATAAATAGCTTTTTCTGCATTAAGATTTGGCAAATTGGGCAGATCTTTGAGGAGAAAGTGCGGAAGTGATATTCAGTTGTGGTAGGTCCTGGTTGTCCGTCTTGTTTTGTATATATTTCTTGTTGCAGGAACCATTGTTAAGCTGGAATGGTGGGATTCTCATAAGTTTCAAAAAATGACAAAAAAAATGAAGAAATGTACTTGTTATATAGTTTACGGTGTAATGACAAAAAAAAATATTTACCATAACTTTTCTTAATATATAAGACATAAAATGGATATTCACTCACAAAAACTTCGACGATTGGGATTCTTCCCACTTGGTGGATATTCACTTGGTCTCTCGCCTTTGGAGCATTGCACTTTCCAAATTCCAACGTTTTTGGTGTTTTTCTCTCTTTCGTTGTGGGTTCAGGGCCCTCAGACATTTTTTTTCGCTTTTCTGCTTCAACTACCAACCTCGTTAATCCTTGAAATGCACGAAAAAATCGTTTGATTCTGTAGCTCGGATTTAGGGTTCCAAAACTCTCTTTGCCAATAATTATTTACCTTTAATTAATTTTCTTCGGGTACATGATTCTAATTGTTTATTTCATGTTTTGTATGATACGTCGCTGCATTTCATAGAGTCTCGTGGATAATGGTATAACATAAAAAATAGTTTTTATTTTTTTTTGACTTTTTTAATGTAATCTTGAAATTTTTATTTGTTAATTTAATTTTAAATATTTATTAATTTTTTGATATGACATGATTAAAAATAAAAAATAAATTATATGATATTAAAATTATTTTAAATTTTCAATTATATATTTAAAAATGGTTCAATAATTAAGAGTTCAAATTTGTATATTTAATATTTTAAATGTAAATATAAAAATTAATTGAAAATAATTTCTGAAATTAAGAAAAATTTTGTTAATTATCTGAATTATAGTATAATAAACAATTTAATAAATTAAACAGAGTGGTGGGTTGAGTGTGGTAAGTTGGTGCGTAGGTAAAGAATTGATAAAGTGGACTAAGCCTGGAGATAAGATGTGGTAAATTAATCTCCCTCAGCCCACATTATAATTAAGTAGTGCTATGGCTAAACGTCTCCCTGACGATTGTTATATTAATGAGGCTGTCAGGTGATTAATGATGTGTTGGTGATTTCAACGTGTGAGTCTTGTCCGACTACAGCGTTAGTAGACAAGGTTTTTATTGTTTTCAACAAAAGTTAAGCTATAAAGTAGTAAATGATCAGGTTAATTATAATTATCCCGTTTAAAGTGGGCTTCGAGAAAAGGACACCACCGAGTCACCGCCCTGCACCCACCCCACTTTTCCTTGCTTTTCTTTTCGTGGCTGATGTTTGTATTATGTATGATTGGATTTGACGAGCAAGTTAATCTAAAAGCCTGAGTTGTTGTGTAACACTAAAACATAGACTATATATTCAATTTTCTTTACGCCTTATAAAAACATTAATACGAAAGAAAAACACAATAAAATATTACTGAAGTTACAATTTTTGTGACTTGTTTTTTAAATTTAACTTGAAATTAATTAATTTATATACGGTAAATTTTAAATTATTTTTTTATTTCAATTTAATAGTATACATAATATCATGATTTAACAAACCTAAGATTCAAAATTCTAGTACAAAATCTAGAATTTTGTACTACTTATATATTGTATTTAAATATATAACATAATTTATCTGATTAATAAAATAATAGCAGTCAATTTGAAATAATAAATCAGTTTAAAATTAAAATCAATACAAAATAAAATTTTTATTAAATTTCAATATATTTAATAAAATTTATTTCTTTTAGTATCAAAAAATAATTTTTCTTTTTTTTGTATTTTTTTTAAAAATAATTCAATAAAATTTAAATTTAAAAAAATAATTAAGAATAATTTTTAAAATTAAAATAAATTTATCTGTTATTTAAATTATAATTCAATGGACGATTTGATAAATTAAACAGACTAGGGAGCTAAGTGTGGTAAACTGGATCAAGGCCTATAAATAAGATATGGTAAACTAATCTCCCGCATCATGCATGATGCCCCCAACGCATATTATAATTAATAGTGCTATAGCTAAACCTTTCCCTCGTGATAAGCTAATGGCGATTGTTATTTTAATGAGTTCGAAGCCAAGATATTTCCTTGTGGCAGTCGGGTGATTAATGATTTGTTGGTGATTTGAACAGGCGAGTCCTATCAGACTACAATATTAGTAGACAAAGGTTTTTATTGTTTTCAACGAAAGTTAAGCTGTAAAGTAGTGAACGATCATTATAATGATAATCATCCCGTGTAAGTGGACTTTGAGAAAAGCACACCACTGAGTCACTACCCTCAACCTACCGCACCGTTCTTTTCTTTTCTTTTCTTTTCTTTTTATTAAATGAATTCACCTTTTAGTTTTTACCGTCTCGAGCTCTGCTCCTCTAACAACCAAGTCTCTCTTCTCCTTTTTCTTTTAGTGGCTGACGTTTGTATTATATATATGATTGGATTTGACGCGCAAGTTAATCTAAAAGCATAAGTTGTTGTGGAACACTAAGACACAGATTACATATTAAACTTCTTTTATGCCTTTTGGTTATAAAAACTGTGATTTTCATGTTAAAAGATCTCTAATGCATAAACTTAAACTTCATACTTTAAATACGATTAAATCTCTCGTACACCTTTTTTATTTCACGCTAGAAATTCATTATGATAGTCTCATCTAGCAATCGTTTCTCGCATAGATTGAAGGAAAGGGTGCCATTTAAGCTAGCAGTATGGTAAGCTATACATAATTTTCTTATTGACGTGGGATGTGGCCTCAATGCTTCCATCCCATATCAACTTAATTTAGATCTCGGCAGATCTAATCGTTTGGGGTAAAGGGACATCAATAAGTTACCCTAGGAAATTCCGGGGAGCCTCGTCTCTATTGCATACAGTCATCTAAATGATGTGATCTAAACCATGACTTCCACTCTGGTGGATGGATGGGCTAGGCAAGCAAACATGTCTCACAGAGTGACGATGTCATGTCCTTTGAGTGCAACGATGGTTGTTAAAGAGTACGGAATCGTCGTTCAAATAAAGAAAAAAGTTCCTTATGTTATCTTCCTAATAAAATGGCTAGTAAGGGAAAACAAGGTGGCATGAAGAGCTCTACCTCTCTCTGTTTTTTTTTTTTTTTTTTGAAAATTTTGGGTTAAAGACGATGTATTTTTACCCCTTTTGATAAAAGTGAGAGATAATACAGATTGTGTTTTGAAGTATATTAATAGGATTGTCAACTCTACTGTAAATACACTTGCTAAAATAGTTCTTGACTCTTTAGTTCCTTTTGTACCATAATATTCCTATCAGTAGCATAAAGTCCACATAAATAGCTTTTTCTACTTTAAGATTTGGCAAATTGGGGCAATTCGTTGACACAACGTGAAAACAAACCTTTCGATTGGTTGGACTGCAATTATAGGATGGGTTTTGTTGACTTTTATTTTTTTTTTCTTTGGATGACTTGACAATGATCCTTTCGTGAAGCTGAAGGGGTGTTGATGAAATATTAACATACGATGAATGAGAGATTTGAGAAAGTAGACGCTCTAACTATATCATTAAAGTCGTGGAATCGCACATCTTTGTTTCTACTCCGATCCCTTTGTTTATTTTGGTTATGATATTATCATTATTAATAATCAAAGAATTGTTTTATCTATTGAATTAATAATAATATTTGTTGATTAAGTTAATTCAAGAAATAAGAAATTCTCATAATTGGTAATAAAATTAATGTTCATGTGTCTAGGGAGTGCATCATTGTAACAAATGTATTCATCTTTAAAGTAATTTTACCAATTTTTTTGTTAACTTAAGAAAATACCCCAAAAGTCAAAAGTTTAAATATTTATCTTAAAAATTTTAAAAATAACCAGGAAAAAAAAAAGAAATATACTTAATATATAATTCATGGTTCAATGAATAAAAAATATTTACCATAATTTTTCTTAATATGTAATACATAAAATGGATATTCCACTCGTTAAAACTTCAATGATTGGGATTCTTGCCAATTAGTGCGGCGTCGCAATTGCTCCTTCCCTCGGCTCTTTCGGCCATGGAGCATTGCACTTTCCAAATTTCAACGTTTTGGTGTTTTTCTTTCTTTTTGTTGAGGGTGCAGGGCCCTCAGGCACTTTTTCCTCTTTTCTGCTTCACCTACCAACCTCTTTAACCCTTAAAATGCACGACAAAATCGTTTGATTCTGTAACTCGGATTTAGGGTTCCAAAACTCTCTTTGCCGATGATTATTTGCCTTTAATTAATTTTTTGGGTTAACATGATTCTAATTATTTATTTCATGTTTTGTACGATCGCTGCCATTTCATTGATTCTCGTGGACGATTAGTGGGAATACTCAACAGGAAAACGACGTTGTTGCGCTTATGCGCTCTATCTCCAGCCCGCCCCCCACCCTCTCTTTTTTTCTTTTTCGTTTGACCGGCAGGCGTGAACGGGGGAATTCGTACTCAGCTTCTTATTGCTACACGTGGATCTATGACTAATCCTTACCACAATTATACGTATTTAAATGATCAGGTAGACACAATGTATTATGAAAACAGATGGTGATACCGCATTGACAGTACTTGATTCCGCATAAATAATAAATAATAATGAGTTGAATTTTTTAAAAAAAAAATTATATAAAAAATAAATTTTTATATTAAATTTTTATAATATTAAATATTATTTATACGATACTAAATATTATTTTTCTCGATATAAATTATGTTAAGTTTACTTGCATCAATCAGATAGATCTACGGCGACATAAAGTCGATGCCGTAGTAATCCACCTCTCAAAATCTCAATTTGGGTGCTCGCAGGATTAAAACAGAAACCGCGTTTTAAACTCTTTTCGCCGACGTGTTGTGCGCGGGGACAGCCAGAGAAATGGTGCGGAAAAGGAGACGCAATGAGATATTATTGGGTTTGCAATTTTGGTGACTTAGTTTTTAAATTTAGCTCGAGATTGATCAATTTGTATCAATTAAGTTTCAAATTAATTTTTTATTTTAATCTTATAGCATATATAGTATCATGATCAAACAAATATTTAACAAACCTAAAATTCACAATTTTAGTACAAAGTTTAGAATTTTGTATTGTCTATATATTTTATGTAATATAACATGATTTCTCTTGTCAATAAGATGATGACGGTCAATTTAAAATAATAAATCAGTTTAAAATTAAAATCAATACAAGACAAAGTTCTAATTAAATTCTAATATACTTAATAGAGTTTATTTCTTTTAATATCAAAAATATATATATATATATATATATATACATATATATATATTTTTTGTGTTTTTGCAAAACGATTCAATAAATTTTAAATTTAAAAAATAACTTGGGACAATTTTTGAACTAAATTATAATTCAATCAATAATTTAATAAATTAAACAGAAGAGTGGGTTAAGTATAGTAAGTTAGTAGGTACGTGAAGAGGTAATAAGATGGAGTAAGACCTAGCGATAAGGTATGGCAAACAAATCTCCCGCCTCATACATGCATGATGCCCTCAACCCATATTATAATTAACTAGTGCCATGGCTAAACCTTTCCCTCACGATAGACTAACGGCGATTGTTATTTTAGTGAGTTCGAAGCCAAGATATTTCCTTGTGGCAGTCGGGTGATTAATGATTTGTTGGTGATTTGAACGGGTGAGTCCTATCCTACCGCAACATTAGTAGACAAGGTTTTTGTTGTTTGTAAGAAAAGTTAAGCTATAAAGTAGTAAAACGATCATTATAATTATAATTATCCCGGGTAAGTGGGCTTGGAGAAAAGCACACCGCTGATTCACTGCCCTCAACCTACCGCACTGTTTTTTGTTTTTTTTAATGAACTCACTTTTTAGTTTTTACCGTCTCAAGCTCTGCCCCTCTAACATCCAAATCTCTGTTTTCTTTTTTCTTTTAGTGGCTGACTTTTGTATTATATATGATTGGATTTGACGAACAAGTTAATCTAAAAGAGTAAGTTGTTGTGGAACACTAAGACACAGATTACCTAAAAAAACTTTTTCTCTATGCCTTTTAGTTATAAAAACTGTGATTTTCATGTTAAAAGATCTCTAATGCATAAACTTAAACTTCATACTTTAAATACCATTAAATCTCTCATACACCTTTTTTTATTCCACGCTAGAAATTCATTATGATAGTCTCATCTAGCAATCGTTTCTCCCATGGATTGAGGGAAAGGGTACCATTTAAGCTAGTAGCAGTATGGTAAACTATACATAATTTTCTTATTGGCGTGGGATGTGGCCACAATGCTTCTATCCCATATCAACTTAATTTAGATCTCGGCAGATCTAATCGTTTGAGGTAAAGGGACATCAAAAGGGTACCCTAAGAAAATTTAAGGCGAGCCTCGTCTCTATTGCGTACAGCTGTATAAATGACGGTGACTTAAACCATGACGTCCTCTATGGTGTTCTCCTTTTCTTATCACCTGTTTTGGAGCACCAACTCACGATAGCCCAAAAGTCGTGAGATTTTAGAACACAAGCACCGAATTAATATTTTTTTTTTTTTTTTGGGTACATGCATCCAGGAAGTGACACTTTAATCATGGCATGCTTTTAGGAAATTTTGAGAAATCAAAAAGCTTGTATTCAGGGTCTGAACTGTGGTCAAAACAATTCAAGTTAATTTTCAATAGGTTTGTTTTTTTAACAGATAAGTTTATCATAAAACGAAGCATAACTAGGTTGATCTGCCAGCGTACTTTCTTTGTTTTACGTATACATGTCGTCCATGCCCCCACGAGACACATTTATTGTTAGGCAGGCAAGAATTGAAAGCAAGCAAAGGCGTCACTTAACTGGGGCTTTTGCTGGGTGCGACAATGAAATCTTTGTTGTTTGGTTTTTCTGGCACGCCGGGGTGGTCCGTTTTACCCACTTCAATGTCATTGCAACTGGGCTGCGAGACCGAGGAAGCCGCAGCAACTACCTGAGAAGTCTTTATTGGGCTGTGCTTCGAAGTACCGTCGATTTGTTGTGGTATGATCTGCTGCTGCTCTGCTTGCTTGCCCCACTTGTAGATCGCATACAGCACCATTTGGGCCACCCCAAAGAAGACTCCCACAATGTTGGGAACCTTTTATTGCGAGGAACAATGAGACAAAGCAAAGCAACTGCGTCAAGTTTTGTAACACTGTTTAGCTTGCTAATGGATGGCCTGGGCCTATACCCTATCAGACGTTAATGGGGGGCCATATAGGATCTGGTTGTTCAAGGTCGAAGGTATTTCAGGGTACTAGGCAACCAAAAAATATATATATAAATATATATATATAGGACCGGTGGCAGTTTGGGTAGGCCCGCATCTGTGGACTCCTGCTATTAACAACATCTATTTTTTCTTGAAAAACTGAATGCTCTTCCCGATCATCAAATAAATACACGGATAGCTAGTTATTACTCTTCTTTAATTCGAAGTTATAAATAGCCAACTCACCGTAATGTATGGGTCGCTTAGTACCACGCCATAGAGAGACCACATGACACCACTTAAAGTGAGGAAAAGTGACAAAAGAAATGGCATGAACTCCACGTTTCTTGTGCGTATTACCTGCATCTGTAAAAGTGATCAGCAAATGAAGTTCTTAACTGATAAATTAATTCGAAGGCCCGAAATCTTCATAATCATATGAACATAATAATGGTAAGGAACATGCTCACTTAACGTAGGAAAATAGTAATAAGTCGTAATAGATCAGTAAGTTATTATACATTCTCTGTTTACGTGCAAATTAAAGTTCACGGAGTCTGAACTCTCGACCTTCCTTAAGAATTTTGTTTTCGTAGGCAACCGGATTAAACCTTTTAATCAGAAATCAATATTACCGTACATTCATTAAGAAATCAAATATTACTCGGCGAACGGTTTAACAGAAGGTTTAGCAATTGAGAAAAGACTTCAGCCACGTCCTTACCATTATGCTTAAAGGTGCAACAAATACTGCTGCAGTAAATGCTGCACAAATCCATCCAATTATGCGCAGCCTTTTTGATCCTTTAACAAGGAAATATGTAGGAACAAAGACTAAGAAGGACCCGCCTATGTTCAATAAAAGTACTAGCTTTAGGGTCCGCATCTGCAATTGCACACCAAAACTCCATAATCAAACCTCAAATTTGGAAGATATACATACGGTGGAATGTAATTTTTAACAATGTAGTACCTTGGCTTTCTTGGGGGCATAAAAAATAAACACAGAAATGTAGAAGCTTTCCGCCACACAGCCAAAACAATTGAGGGTGAGAAGAAGAAAAGCACTGGAGTTGAGTGTGGCATAGTATACCCAGAGCATGGCACTGAATAGTGCAACCAAATAGGGAATTGAGTGAAACCCTTCCGTTGATTTCCTTTTATATACCCGGAAAAATGTAAGCCTGTCATAGATATAAATTTTTGTTCTGGTGTTAGACTCTACCATTTTATGAAGTCTTATGAGTTACGTCTTATGACACATCTCTATGGAGAGGAAGCTAAACAGAAATGCTCACATGGGCGAAAGATATGTTATAGTGGAGGTAATGTTGCCTGAACATCAATGGCCACAAATGATTAGTATGTGTAAACCAGTAAAAGAAGAGAACGTATGTCAAAGAACATTAATTGATAATCTTCTATAGCCACAAATGATAATTGATTGGGTATATACCAAGAATGCCAAACGTTAATATGCACGGATGGTGAGGCATATCTGTAGATCTTTCTCCACTATCTTCAAGTCTCCCGTCAAATGGCAAAAATGAAAGCAGGTTTGAGAAAGGGATACGAAGGTGCAGGTTTATTGATTGTCACGTAAACCTTACGTAATACCGACCTTCTCCTGTCTAACCCAAGCGCAACAATTACCAAGCGCCATTGGTGTGACATTGTAAAAGATTAAAATGGGAGGATACAGATGGCCAACAAAGACATATCTGGGCTGCATGAGAAAGATATACCATCGGTGGGTTTTCATTAGTAAATATTTTTTCCACACACGGAAAAGCCGGAAATCCTTTTTCCTCGGTCAATTGAGAAGTCACTTAACGGGTATCAATTCCATAATTTAGTCTCCATTATTTGACCGGAGGGGAAATACAAAGGGTGACGTTATGCCTAGGACTAGGATTGTATAACTAAAATAGAGATATGAGACTGGAAATTTATTTATGTAAGTGCAAAATTTTTTAATTAAAAGATAAATTGTACAAAATAACTATCAGACTAATGGTGATATACAACTTTTGTTTTGGTTTTTTTTTTGGTTAATGTCGTGGCCCGAATCGACCTAACCTAATTAGACTCATAATGGGGTCGTACTTGAGACTCATAATTTTGAATTAAACCGAGAAAGAATCCCTTAATATTGAATAGACTGTTTACGTAATTAAATTACGCAGCCTAGATGATGGCTCACCAATTTATTTGAAATCCTATTGGCTGTGTGCGTAAGCAGTACGGCAGCGAAGACAGTGTCCGACAATCTTAGGCAAAGACATGGAGGGCAGGCCGTTTCCTTGATGGTTATAAACGTATGTCCCCGAGGCCCGAGACACTCCGGCCCTTCAATTTCTCGAGTATGCAAAGCCATTGTGTTGCCCAACTTAGGAGTTGCTTGCTGCTGTCTTTAAGATCGATTTACGTATTTGACCCACAAAACTATCCAATTATAAGCGAAAGGCATTTATTTCTCTTCTTTGGTGTAAAGATAATTAGATATGAAGCGCTAGTTAGCGAGTCGCAGCTAACCCACGCTGGTTCTATGGTGTAGTGGTTGAGCACTCTGGACTTTGAATCCAGCGACCTGGGTTCGACTCCCGGTAGGACCTTTCTTAATTACTGGAGTTTCTTACTTTTTACCTTTCAGATCTCATTTTATGCCAAGAGAAAAAAATAAAGAAAAGAGAAAAAAGCTAAACGAGATGTGGGCCATGTTTGCACCTGATCCAACCCAAATTCTTGCGCTTCCGTCTTGCCCTTAGCCATATGGACCACGGCGCATTTCCACTGTCCAACCGACAACTCTCTCGGGAAGACTCTTTGGTTTTTGGTTTTTGGTGTCATGGGAAGAACATTTTTGCCCATTTTAGTTTGTTTATCATTTGGTCTCTCGCCCCAGTCTTTCTTTTAACCAAAATAAAAATTCGTAAACGAGCCTGCCATCTGTTCTGGGAACCACCATTCCCATAACAGAAAATGGTACTTGATCCACTCTACCCACTCCGGGGACATGGAATACGGAATGTAAAGGATTCAAACCCCATTCCGAGCGATGCAACACGACGATGCATTAAGTTGAAACGCGGAGACATTAATACGGTGCTTTTTTTTTTTCTTCTTTTTTATCATCGAAAAACATACATTGCAATCATAATGATTATTATACCACATGAGTTGAGTACGTGGTCAATTCTTTCTATTTTTTTATTAAAAAAATTATTATTATCTAAATATTATTCAATCTAAACTTTAATATTATATTTTAAACTCAAATTCTCATTTATTAACAAAAAAAAAATATTAATAAAAAAATTTTAAATCTGAATCGATACAAGCAAAAGATGGCAAGCACCCACTAAATGTTTACACCGGGTGATAATTTATTCGGTGATTTGGACTAGGAAACACTCAATAAGAATGCGCCAAATCAGCGAACCCCCGCAATAACGAAGTGAAATCGAAGGGGCAAAAACGGGGAGATAGGGAGAGAAATGGGAATCCCAACTTCCCGAGTTCTGTACCTACTACGAATAATTGACAACATTTTTCTACAAAACATTGGTTTGTCTTTTGGGGGAAGAGAACGAAAGAACATTCATCGTGTAAGTATATATTATTAATTTTTTTTTATAAAAAATTTAATATTATTTGTTAGATTATTTTTTATAAATTAAAAATAATGAAATATTTTATAATTATAAAAATTTAATTATAATTAAAATAACATTTTATAAATTAATTAATATATATAATTATAATTAAATAAAAAATTGTATTAATTTTATAAAATTTTACTTTAATTATAATTAATTCTCATATAATCGTAATTAAGAATTTAAACTTTTATTTTTAAAATTTTCACTTTTAATCTTATAAAAAGATATAAAATTTACGAGTTAAAGAGTTATTTTAATTGTATAACTCATTATTTACTAATCTTTCAATGAGAAAAAAAAAATCACATTTACGAGATTCTCAAAAGAAAATAAAAATCAAGAAGACAAGGAAAATATATTATTAATTTTTTATTTAAAAAAATTGAAATTTACTTTTTAAAAAAATTACCCTCGAATTTCTTAGAAAGGAAGGGGAAAAAAATACTTTTCAATTGCCTATAATTAATTTCAATTAACTAACAATTTTTCTTTTCTAAATCTAAATTAGTTAGTTATTATTCTAGTATAATACGAAATTACAATAATAGATACATAATATACTTAGGCTTTAAGCTGACAACCTTTATTAAATTTGTTTACGCGAGCGAACTTGTGTAACTGATTAGGGGTTAGTTGAGCGGAGCCGACGGTGACCTTTAACAGCCATATCCACGGTGGTGGTTGGCCTGAATCCGTCAACTGCCAGAAACACACACACACACACATCATCACTCGTTCTCAGCCGGACCCCACCACCTGCCCTGGCTGCGCCCCCAACCCTCCAAATTGGCTTTTATTTTGTTTGAATTGGAGAGGAAACAGAGCAAGTCAAAGAGTTAAGAGGCACAAACTTAAAAAAATAAAAAAAAAGAAAAAAAAAAAAGAAAAAAGGGTTTTAGTGTTCTAATTCTCTGGATTATTAAAAAGAAAAAAGCAGAGACGCGACCTGTCTCTGTTATCTCCGTTACGCCGTTCAATTTCGGGTTGAGAGAGAGAGAGAGATGTACGTGGTCCAACCGCCTCCGCCTCTAGATTCGACAGACGGAGCAGATGCCGCCGGCGGCGATGACGATGGGACGGATCGGCCCAGAATTTACCAGGCCTGGAAAGGAAGCAACGTAAGCAGCTCGCTCTTATTCTATTTCTGTCGGGCTGTTGCGCAGCTCAATTTTGAAGAGAAGGGTTGCAATTTTCGGGGATTTTTCTTCTGATTTTTAGTTTTACTTATAAAAAATAAAACATAAAAAAACTGAATTTGGTGGCTAATCGGATAATAATGGCTTCAACTCTTTATTACTGGTTAATTGCAGTCACTGGATTGATAATTAATGGGGTATGGGTCATTTTGTTGAATAAGTGACTTAGTTCTCCATATCATTTACTTCCAGTTGCTCATTTGTTTCCCCAAGTCATGATGGCTGAAAATTTTGTACTTTCGTGGTCTGTTAGGATTGATTTTGAGTTGGGGCAGTGTTTACATTAAATGCTTGGCACGATAAATTCTACTTTTCAAGTGTTATATGAGATTAAGTTCCCTGGCACCGATGCTGTTTAATGGTGATTATGAATGTTTTCTTGTGAACTCTCTGGCTCATTTGGTTTATTTGTGCTATAATTTCCATAAACAAGTTAATATTAACAACAGCCCATTTGTATACCGAGATTTAACGTCATAGCTGAAACTTTGAAATGGAGTTTTGACTTCACAACCTTCAGTGGGGTGTAGCCAATATTGGTTGGGTGGAAAGACCTGCACAATGCATTTATGTAGTCTGCACATAGGTACAACATGGGAAACTTTGCAAGCAAAAGTTTGCTGGAAATAGGAAAAATCAAATTGTAAGGTACTGCCTAATGTTTAACTTTTGTGATTAGTAATTCAATGGTGTATTCTATGGCACAGAAACTGCAGGTGTCTTTTTAAGAAAAGTTTTTTGGAGCTTCTATCATCTTTCCTTTGTAACTATGCTGATAATTCCTTTGTGTCATTTGTTTGCAGATATTCTTACTTTGGGGGAGGCTTATATTTGGACCAGATGCAAGATCCATTTTTTTAACAGTCTTTCTTATTGTTGCCCCTGCAATTGTTTTCTGTGTCTTTGTTGCAAGAAAGCTCATGGACGATTTTCCACATCACCTGGGGATATCAATACTAGTCATTGTTGTTGTTCTGACATTTTTAGTAAGTTGTTTTCCTCGTGGATTGTTTTACAACCATGAATGCCATTGTTTCACTCTTTTGCTTTCAGTAAAGAAAATGTGAAAAAGCACATCTACTCAGCTGCTCAAGTTTTACATTTAATGATTGTTACTCCTTTTTGTAGTATATGCCTTTGCCTATAGATGTGGAAGAAGCCAAATTAGCAGTGTGCTTGTTATTTAAACATTTCTAGGCTTCACGATAGCCAGGATATTTTCTTCTGTTGTTATGGATTCTTCCTTTTACTCTTTTTATGCCTATACCTTTTTATTGACAAGCAAGTATATTAACTGATGGTTTTTAAAGCTCTTGTACACCATTATCTTATGCAAAATCTTTGAAATGACACTGGTATATTCAACAATTATACCACTGTCCTCTATTGGTTAATTCAACACCTGGAGATGAAGAGAGAGCCAACGATTGTTCTTGTTTTTCAGACATTTCTGTTTACAAGGCTTCTCAATGGCTAGTGTGTTCGATTCTGTTGGCATGGGATCTTCCTTTCGCTTTTTTTTATAACTTGTACTAACGAGCAAGCTGATTAGTTGATTGTTTCTGAAGCTCTTGTACATTGGTATCTGATTGCTAAAGCTCTAATATGGTACTGTAGATAGGGCTGTCTACAGATTTACAGTGTTATTGGGTTAAATTGGCAACTACTGAGGATATGGCTATCCATAGAGTTTGTTAATGAATGTTGTATATCTGCTCCCCATTTCCTTATACTTTGGCTTTGAATGACATGGATTTTGCAAGTGTCAAATGTTTCTCAATGATATAGTAGCAAACTAGTAATATACTCTTGGCGAGCTCAAGTGGGGCTGCCTGATTATGCAGTGACATTTTGTTTTATTATCCTAACATGCTGTGAAGGTCTAATAAAGGAAACAACCATTTGGGTCATGTTTCATGTAACCTGTCTTGCATGTTTCTGCTGGTCTCAGGCTCTCTACCTCTTTAGTTATTATTATTATTTTTTCTTTCTGGCATGGGTGTTTTGCCCCTTTTTTAAAGTTCTTTGGAGGAAGAGGGTAGATATCAGAAGTAGGGAATTATATTCACTTTGTATCATTTTTGTAGTTTTCCTTTGTTAACGACTCCTGCACTGAGGAACTAATGGATGTATTTGCTTTTCCAGGATTTGATCTTTCTTCTACTAACCTCAGGAAGAGATCCTGGTATAGTACCTCGGAATACTCAGCCCCCGGAGCCACAAGGTTATGAAGCACACAATGTAATTCCAGGCCAAACCCCACCTTCCCGTTTGCCACGTACAAAGGATGTTATGGTTAATGGAGTAATTGTAAAGACCAAGTATTGTGATACGTGCATGCTTTATAGGCCTCCACGCTGTTCTCACTGTTCAATATGCAACAACTGTGTGGAAAGGTTTGACCACCATTGTCCTTGGGTTGGTCAGTGCATAGGACTGGTAATAATCATTCTTCTCAAGGAAACTAATCATTCTTTGCCATCAAAGTTAAACTCACCACATCTTAAGTTTCACTAGATTAACCATTTGATATGAAATGCCCATGTAAAAAGAAGGAAAAAGACAATAATTGGTACTGAACTATGTACATGGTGTTATTTCTGAATGGTGGAAAGACACCGAGCAATTATTGGCTGACCGATAATGGATGATGTGAATGTTGGCACTAGGAAATTTATCAGAAGAGCAATCCTGTTCTATATCCTGGTGAAGTAATGAGAATATGGTCACAGAGATAGATTATCCATGTTCACTATGTCAACCAAAAATGAAGGGAACTTGCCCTTCTTTTATATAGATCGTCAAAATGATGAAATCTGTGTGCATGAGTCAGTATGATGGAAGCAAGTGCCTGAAGATACCTGTTATAAAGCATGTCAGACTGATGAAAAACCCTTTTTATACTTGCCAAGATATTGAAAATTGGTGTCCAATATAATGGTATACTGCTAATTTATGTTCATTAATTTATTGTATCATTTACGCATCTGTTTTTGCAAATGCCAGTGAAAATTGTGCTAGAAGATTGCTTACAGTCAAAAAGATGATGTTGAGTTCATTGTCCATCTAGTGTCAATTCGGCAAAGTTGCAGGTCGTTCATTATTTAGTTCTACATGTGGTGGCGCCTAACAGAATCTTTTTTTTTTTTTTTTTGAGTGCAGCGGAATTATCGGTTCTTCTTCGCGTTCGTCTTCTCTACAACTGTCCTTTGCCTATTTGTACATGCATTTTGCTGGGTCTACATCAAGAGGATTATGAATGGGGAGAAGATATCAATTTGGAAGGCAATGATCAAGACTCCTGCCTCTATTGCACTACTGGCTTACACATTTATTTCAGTTTGGTTTGTTGGTGGCCTTAGTGTGTTCCATTTGTATCTCATGAGTAAAAACCAGGTAAAAACAATCATGGGAGGTTGATGTCTATAATCTCTTGCTCTTTCAGTCTAGCTCATTGATTGCCATGTGCTCTCCATCGATGTGGTAGGTAAATTCAATCAGTTTCATGCATGCTTATGGTTTCCAGTTTCCTTTTTTGTGTTTCTGCAGTCTACCTACGAAAACTTCAGATACCATTATGACGGACTGCCAAACCCATTTGACAGAGGATTCTTTAAGAATATCAGGGATACTCTTTTCTCAAGCATTCCTCCATCAAAGAACAATTTTAGGGCAAAAGTTCCCAAGGAGCCTCAAATTCCAAGCAGAACAGCGGGCAGCAGTTTTATCAATTCAAAAATGGAAAAATCTGTGAGGGATATAGGGATGGGGATGAAGCCAACATGGGATGAGTCTACAGAAGATGTCGACCATGGCATAAGATCAGTCCGAAATGATAACTATCTGGTTGAGAATGGTGGATTCACTGATGTTTCCCCTGACTTGAGCAGGGTCCTTCCCCCGCAGGGTATGGAAGGGCGTAGTGTCTTACATTCTAGGCGTTCGAGCTTAGGAAGGACAAGTGGAAGCTGGGAAATGCCACCCGGGGTTCATGCTTTAGAAGATGGAGTTGGGGAATCAAAGCAGTTAGTTGGTGGCTGTGGTGTTGACTTGGAATCAGTAAGGCAACGGTCAGAGGCAAACACAAAAATGCGAAATGAAAATTAAGAATTTACCAAAGCCATATCGAAAACAAAACCCAAAAGTGAAATGTTTGGATTATGAAGGCTGAAATTACGGAGTTCCTCTGATACCCAATAACTTGCAGTATCATATTCCTTGCATCTGTGTATATTATCTCGCCTCGTTATCTTCATTTGGGGTGTTGTAGTTCTTCCAAGACAGTTTGCGCTATTGATATATTCCTTTTCTTGGCGTGTTGTGTGCATTTTGAGGGAGAAGACTTTAAAAACTTCCGAAATGTAGAGGTAAGCCGGCCGGCTGGCTGGTAAGTAGTTGTGACGGCCAGGCCTCCAGTTTTTGTTTTTGACTAGCACTGGTAAGTGGTTTAAGTGTCATGACTCCTGTCGTGATGGCCGATGGCTAATACGTTAGTTATCTTTTGATTCTTGTTTGCTACCTCTTTTTTTTTTCTTTTAACTTGCTTTTAAACTATCAGTGAATAAAAAATACATAGCCGACAGCAAACGACGGACCAAGATGAAAGATGATTTCTTAAACCCCTCGTAGATTAGTCATATCAAGAACAAAAAAGATAGCTTATTGGCATGTTACTACATGTATCATCCAGCCACTTAGGTGATGTGCTACAATGTCTTTTACAGAAATGGTTCTTCAAAGGCCCAAAAACAAAGATATCCACGGCAGAAAATGGAGTATAAAATGTTATCAACCGGGCAACAGATTTTGTGATCTATTCCATCAAGGCAAAGGCTAAAAGGCTAGGACAGGAGGAGGGAGAGAAACACATCCTTAGGCAAAGTGTTGTAAGGAACAGTGATTCAATTCTAGCAACAATTAGCAGCTAAGAAACCTGGCAGTGACAATCAAGGATGCCAGCCGCCTGGAGCTCTCCGTACCTGCATGGCAGGATTAGCATTTGGCAGTAGGATTATGGAAGGAAAAGGTTAAAACAAACAGAAGATGACCAGGCCAAGACCAGCTTTGGAATCTAAGTCTGAATTTGAAATATGGTAGTTGACAGAACCAGCAATTCAGTATGACTTTTACAAAGTAAAGAGAAAAGAGTATATATCTCACAGGGACTTGTCGATTTGAGCAGTCATTCAAAAGTTCTTTGGCATAACAAGCAGCTCAACAACTCAACAAGATATTCACTTCACCTCCTAATTTCTAAGGGGAGCATCAACACCCTTGCTTATTGTAATACTTCCTCATAGCGGTGACAATTCACAATATGCCACCAGTTGCAATTATGGGTTCAAGAAGATTAAAAGATATAAAGGCACAAAAAACCACTCGAAATCATCATTTGTGCAGCCTCACATAAAGCTGATGGTCATATTTATGAAACTTGAAGTACATGAATCAAACTAATGTAAAAACTTCCAAAACAGTTATGAAATGATACGATGCACTGGTGATAGATGGCAAGAAGCAGTAACACCATCAATGTAGCCAATTTTCTTTCAAGTTTAATGCATGGACTGAAAGCGTTTCATGATGATGAGGCTCATGTCCATATACCGTTGCGCGCAGTTGGCAAGGCAAGCTGATTCACTGGAGCTGAACTTGCTCCCAGGCGTGCTAGTAATGCATTTATCCCAGCATGCACTTGTACGCTTTGCCACCATCTCATTGAGCATGGCCTTTTCCTTTTCTTGCTGCAAGCCCAAGGAAATCATTCAGAAGTGAAATCATAAAATCATGAAACAAAAAGAAAAGCTTTAGTGTGCCAAAGAAACCAACAACCACAAAATTCATCGCATAATTTAAACACAATCAATGCACTCCTCCCCGGTACTATTTGTTCTTGATAATTTTTCCCATTTCGTCATGCAGGCAAAAGCATTCACTGCCCACGCAATTAATCCTATGACAGCAAATATTGAACGAGCTCCCTTGCAACAGGAAATTGCCGCCTCCCTCTCTTCCGGTCCCCGCAATTTGACGGTGGAGCAGGCACAGAGGAAACAAATGACGAAGACCAAACTCATCAAAAAAAAAACATTTAACTCTCTTAGTAAAAACAAAAAAATCCCTAAGTCCAAATGGGATGTACTTGTTATCCAAGAACATCTGCCGCAAAGCAGTAACCATCGAATTCAAAATTCAACATAAAATTACAGAGAAGCAAAGCAAAGCAAACCAAACCACAATATAAACAGAAGATTATTAAAATAATAATAAAAAAACTGCCCTCACCTCGAGGAATCGCTGCATTTCAGCGGAATGAAGGGCCGAAGGATCCATTGCTTTCGTGGGGTTTACCCGTTTTCTCGCAAAAACCCTCCTTTTCAGCCACACCAGCTTCACCGATAAACCCTAGACAAAAGCTTGACGGCCGTGAACGATCGCCGAAAATCCATGGACCCTGTGAGCCCATTAGCCTTAGCGGGCTTTCATTATGTTGGGCCTGGAGATCCAATAGGCCGAAATAGCCGGCCCATCCTTTGCGACATTGTGATGCTTATCTACTGATTTATAATTAGTAGCAAAATGTGGTTTTAATTTTTATTACTCGCTGATAGAAATAGATTTGGGCGTTCCTAATACTCATTCTTCTCTTAGCCCAAAAAAAAAAACAAAAAAAGAAAAGAAAAACAAGCTTTTCTTGGGGACATTTGTAAGTTTCACTATCCCTTGTATTTAATAGTTTTTATCCGAAGTTAATTTTATGTTATGAAATAAAACAATGTGTGAAAGAAGCTAAAGCGGAGTGGAAGGCAGCAGCTTTACTAGAAAAAGATGCGCCAAATATGAATTAGGTTCTTACAGATCACAACTGTTATAAACAATCTTTCTCATGCGCTACTTATCCAAAAAGTTATATATATATATATTTCTTATGCATTAAGCATTACCTTTACTGACTTTGAGGATGAGCTACTCCCCCAAAAGAGAAAACGAATAATTTATTGATCAAATTAGCAACTTAGTTAATAATTTAATATTTTTATATTAATTTAAATTTACTTCTTTTTTTTTTGTATTTTTGTCCATCTTTAATAATAGAGATCATTGTCGAGTTATACCACATTAAATTACAAACTTATTAACATTGAAATTAGACCTAGGAGAGATTTGTTTGGGTCATAATACTCATGTGGTGAATTTTTCTTTTTGTAGAAATTAAATGTGAATATTAACAAATAATTTAATTATAGTTCATAATTAAAATAATTGACATATTTTAAAAAAATAATTAAAAAAATGGAAGAGTGATCTTTTGACAACATTATTTTTTGAGCACTTTAATTGACAGATACTTTAGCGCGTCAAAATTGAAAGGTTTTGCATTTTTTTTCCCCATATGTATAAAATCCACATTCTTGTAAGAATTTGAGAAAATAAAAGTTTTAACTGCCAACTTTAGTCTATTAGGAATTTTAGCACCCCACTTGTTTTTTTTTTTTCCATCCTTTTTTCTGGCGACTAGGATTCAGGTTCTTTTTATGTTCCCTTTTCTAAATTCACCAAACACAAGAACTCTATTTACAGAGGAAAAACACTTCTTGGTTTTTCAAAAAAAGGAAAAAAAGAGTTTCCTACATAATGGGGTTATTTAGTTTTGGCAGTCTAAATCAAACTCTCTCCTTTTCTTTTATACATATTCTTAAGCAAACTACCGATGCAGACGAAACAATAGACTAATGAAGAAAGTCGACTAATAAAGAGCAGGGGATACGTATGTTAGTCATTATAAAAACAATACAAATGCAAGGATTCCATGCTCAAAGATCAGCAAAGTGGGCGACTTTTGTTGCCCTTGCCTCATGCAACGAGCAGCAACTATATAGCCAATTGGCCAACCCTTTTTGAAGGGGCCTTCTAGGATCAAAATGGAAAGAAAAAAAAAAAGGCAACAGCTTCGCAATGAAGAAAAGTACCAATGCATGTCCCACTCAACCACTTGGACTTTTTAGCCCTCTCAAAAGGGGTCTTGTTTTTTCTTGAAAGTTTGGCTTCGGTATGGTTTTCCTTCCAGAAGTCTTTTTTAGAGTCATTAAACGGAAAACTTGTCGGAAAAAAAAAATCATGGTCTTTCAAAGACTCTATAGACCAGCATACACACTGAAGATAAGAGCGCCCACAACAATTTAGCGATTATGAAGCTTCGAAAAAGGAACAACAACTTAAGTAAGGCCCATAACCACCACAGATAAAGGGAAATACTTAAAGTGGAGCAAAAGGAACAATTTAATTTTATATTTTTAAAATCTTGAATTTTAATCATAAGGAAAAAAATATAAAATTTATGAAAATACAGAGAGTCTCTTAATAAATAATAATAATAATAAAAAACATTCGAGCCCAATAAATCTCTTAATAAAAAAGAAAAAAAATTGTAACGCACGTGCCTCTTTATTTATTTTTTGGTCAGTTGCATATTTATTTTAATAATTTAATAATTCCCATGTACAAGAGAGAGAGAGAGAGAGAGAGAATTATATGATTAACTTTATGAAAAAATAGGTATATTTGTTCGCCGCTTCTGCTGGCGGCTAATTTGCTTTCCCTGCTTTGGTCTTGTTGCGGAGATTTCAAGCCTCTGGGAATCGAAGGTGTCCCCTGCGCCGGTTTCATTGTGACAGATCGCGAAGCAGCCGAAGATGTTATAAACATTGGTAGTTACTACTGCGTAAAAGATCATTCAAAGCCCAGTGCCTTAAAAGTTCGTGACTTCTACGGATCTTGTTGGCCTTTGTGATTAATTTTTCATATGACTACAATGGAACCGGCCGGGCGAATCCGGTAGAGTAGTTTTTTTTTCTTGGATTAAAAAACCCTTGAGCTCGCACGAGCAACATAGTTTAGTAGTAGAATATTATATAAGGACAACACTAAAATTAATTCATTAAAATTTAAAGATCATGAGTTCGAATTATGAAAATGGATTATTCTTAACGCAATTTAACCTTATTACTTAGTATCATACTTCGGACTTCAAACTTCAAACCATATCCCGACCACACACCAAAAAGAAAAAGAAAAAAAAAAAAAAAAACAAGAAGAATGAGCTTCGTTTCAGTTTAGTATATGAACACGAGCGTGTTTTTAGGTGGAATGTCTCAAATGCAAATGCAAATGCAACGTGGGCATGATCTATATTTGTCGACTTCAACACTTCGTCGATAGAAAGGCCAACCAAATTCTCAACAAATACATCATTTTTTGTGAGAGTAAAGTTATGAAAATGGATCAACGGACGTCTTCCACCTTAGTATTTTGTTGAACCTTGGGATAATTAAAGATGGCGTGTAAACGATTTTGGCATCTCGTTTGCACGTCTTGTACGACGCAAGAAGCTTTGTGCCTTCAAATAGACCAGTCTCCAATTATATGTAACCTATTACTGCACATTTGTATTCCTTTGTAAGAAGTGGAAGTATTGCGCACATTGGTAGGTATAAATCTCGTAGAGGAGCTGTCGCAATCTCCAAGTCCAAAATACTAAAATCAAACTTGAGTCTAAAACTCGAAACGCGGCCGAATGGAAAAAAGTGCAGGGTTTTCTTTAGCCGTGTCACCTTGCTTAGCTGTTTTTAAATGTCATCCTTTGTTGTTCAGTTAAGTTCTTACTTCTCTACATGCCCCAGCATCTACACTACTATAAAGACCCGCTCTCTTCTCCTTCTATAACGCACCCAAGCGGCATCTCTGTCTCCCCCCCCCCCCCAACTCTCTCTCTCTCTCTCTCTCTCTCTCACGACTTACCTCAGTCGGTTTGCCAAAGGCTATGGAAAAGTTCAACTTTGTTAGGAATGGAATGAACGGATTGCCTCCAGGTTTTCGTTTCCAGCCAACAGATGAAGAGCTGGTCTTCCATTACCTTAGACGGAAGGTTCTTTCATGGCCTTTACCCTCAAGCATCATTCCTGAGATCAATGTTTGCAAATATGACCCCTGGGATTTGCCAGGTAATTATTATGACAATCATTCGTTCAGTCCTTTGTTTTTTCCGGTGGCTTTTGATTATAAGTAATTTTTTCAGGTAAATAATTAAGTATTAGGAAAATGGGTTTGTATGAGTGCAAATCGATGATTTCTTATTATTATTATTTTTTTATTAATGTGTCTTAGGTCATTCGGAGCAAGAGAGATACTTTTTCAGTTGCAAAGAGGCGAAGTACAGAAACGGGAACAGGATCAACAGAGCCACTGCTTCTGGTTATTGGAAGGCAAGCGGTATCGACAAGAAAATTTTTTCTTCAAGCAGCACGACTAACGACGTTGAGGGTTTGAAAAAGACTCTGGTTTTCCACAGAGGGAAGCCTCCAAATGGGTCCAGAACTGATTGGGTCATGCACGAATATCGCCTTGTTTCTGTAGAACCAATTGCTGCCAATTTCCCAGGGGCAAAGACCTCAGCCCAGGCACGTTGCTGCGTTTTGGTTTTCCACCTATACAATAATACGTTTATAAAGAACTAAGTTTTGATGAAGCTACTATCTGACTCCAAGTTTGATGATGTCCTGCAGAGTCCTTTTAGTCAACTGGGGGACTGGGTTCTATGTCGCATATTTTCCAAGGAAAGAAGTGCAGCAAAATCTGGTTATGACAATTTTCAAAACTTTCCAGACAACAAAATCAATGTAATGGTGAGGCAGCCTACATTTTTTAATTTCTTGGCAACGGAGAAGGTTTCTGTTTCAGCTTCTTCATCGTCTTCAAGCTCAAGCAACATTTCTGATATTGAAGTCTCGTCAAGTGGAAAAGATCATGAAGAAAGCTGTAGCCGCAGTTGATTTTTCTTTTGGACTTGCTAATGTTAAAGAGCCAAAGCAAGCCTTGTTCTTTCTTACATATGATCATGTAATATCTGTAATATGGCTTAAAGGAAAATAAGCGTGACTAAAGAATTGAGACAACTAAGAAAAATTAATTTGGTTTTGGCTGGAAGATATGGGAAGTGATGTGGCCGTTGAATATGTTACATGCTTATAATATGGTATCAATATTTTCATTGTATGCTTCGACAAGGTTCTTAATTAGCATCTATTCAATTTTTAATATCCCTTTTGTTGGTTTTTTTTTTTTTAACTTTTTCTTTTTTTGGGAAAAGAAATAAGAATTTTTTTTTTAATTTTTTTGCAAAGAAATTCCTTTTGTGCAACTTTGGTGTTCATAGCAACAGGCACCGAATCTACCCCCAGGGATCACTTAACGGCTTATTTTGATACCATTGAAAAGTGAAAACTCCTTTAAAAATCAATGCCCATGGCTCGAGGTGATCTCTAGTATGGTATATATCCTTGCGTTTCTTTGTAAAAGTAGATACTCGTGGCGTGTCAAAGGCATTAATCAAGAATAACATTGTGATCTCTGAAGCAGAGTCAACTAGGGATTGGGTTCGATTCAAACAAAAAAAAACAAAAAAGCATCCTAGACCCGTAGCATTTTTCCCTGTATTGCACATTTACAAAGTCTTAGCATATCATTTGCACTGCTGTTCTATTCCACGCATCATTTCAGGCTCCTTTTATGCAAAAATGCAAGAACAGGCCTTTTTTTTCACTCTTCTAAATCGAATGACAATCAAATTCTTGGAATTTTTTTTTTCATTTTTCAATGCTGAAAAAACCATTTTTCATTGTTATAAATAAACTATTGTTGTTGCAATGGATGCAGTTTTTTATTTTTTATTTATTGGCAGTGTGAGGTAGCGTGCTTGCTTCATGTATCTATATGAGAAAAACAATATATTTTTAATTTTTATAAAATTATTATTTTTATCTCTTGACGAATACCTTACAACAAAGAGAAATTCTGATTTCCATCTTGGCATGATGGATAGTGGTAATCACGATGAGATTTTAACTAGTAAAAACGGTTTTCTTTTTTTCATTTTTATTAAACATGTAAAGGGAGGAACAAAAATTCAAAATTAAAAATTGAATTTCTATTTTCGCAACTAAACATATCCAAAAGATGATTCATGGGCCTTGAGAGTCCCAATTACCAAGGCCCCGTGTGTATGAGTCTATGTCTACAAATTTCTCATGATCCACACGCAGGCCCACGGGAGCTAATATCCATTTACTATCTCTGGTGTTTTATGCATGAGCCGAAACTCTCATAAGGAGAAAAAGATGAAGCTGAGGTCCAGTCCGGCCATGCGTTGACTGTAGAAAGACCAACTCAGTTCTGTACAGTACAGCTACAAATTGCAGATAGTCAAAGTAATATTACCATATTTACTGTTTTTGGAGGTGGCGGGGGGATTCCAACAACCAAAAAATAGGACACATGCAATTCTGGGCATCCCACGATCTCTATTTCTGTCAAAAGCTTTTGAAGGGGTTTCTGGATTTTCTGAACTTAGTGCGCCATATCTGTTATCTATCTGGTCACAGTGATAACCGGTTAGAGTCTCTCTCAGGGGCCTAAAAATGAGCAGTCAACTCAAGAGCAGGAAACAGAAATATGCAATCAATTTGTTGAGAAAGTCATGGATTAGATGACATACAAATATACAATGCAACTGCTCAACTACCGTATAAAATAAGACCAAATATACCCATGAATTAACTGTAAAGACAGACTGTAAGAGATTTTTCTAGCCAATCTGACAACGTTGGCGCCTATCAGCGTAACTGCCGTTGAGCCCTTTCCTTTCAAATTCACAATTCTCGCGTCCAAACCATCACTTCCATTTTCCATTGCACTCGCTTACACCAACCCCCAACTCATCCAGTTGTTTGCCTCTCTCGCACATCTCCAACATGGGTTGTGGGGGGTCGAGGCTCGATCCGTCAAGTGACATGATACCTGCAAAGCTCCGGCCCCTTCTCCGGCGAAGGTTCGAGGAGATGAAGAGACGAAGAAATGGGGGTCAGTTGAAGGACTCTGCTCTTTCCAAGAAGGAGCTTCTTAATTCCGACGAGGATAGCTCTTTCCAATCTAACTCTCCAGAGCGTGATAATTATCATGATCGCAAAAGTGCGTCTTCTGATCGAGAGGATAGCATGAAAGTGGCACCAGAGCCGGAGCCATCAAGTGAAAGAATAATCAAAGACATTGAGGTGGACAAGGCTTTGGAAAAACCAATGCTGAACGTGCCCCCAAAGGCAGCAACAAACCCAGAATTTGCACAGAACAAGCCAATGGAAGCGCCATTGCAAGCATCTCCAACCTCTCCAAAGGTTGCGCCTTTAACAGGATCAGCACCAGAGTCTGACACGAACAGCAACAAACAGAATGATGTAGAAACGGCTAATGCCATGGCAGGGGTGGAGGTTGTAGAAACGAAGGATGGGGGCGGAGAAGATAAAGAAGAAGATGAAGAAGGAGGGCTCCCCGCCGCAGAAGGAAGATACATCTGCCCAGGGTCGCCAAGTTTCAGAGTATTCCTCTTAGATTCTCCGACCAATGCAAATGATGATGGTGAGTATCCTCTGAAAAAGAAAAAGAACGAAAGAAGATTCACATCATTTCAGCATTAATAATGCAATACCGAAAGTATTTTTTCTCACCATGTGAGAGCTGGCTTTGCAGATAAGGACGATGACACGGACAAGGTTTTACAAAGTGAGGGCAGTGGCGAGAACGTGGAATCGGTGAACTCTAATGAGGTATTGCAGAGTGTGCGATGATAAACTGCCAACAAAGAAATCTAATTGGTCTTTGTCTTAAACAAAGTAAAGAACTCAATTGGGAGAATTCCAAGCTCTTGGGGATTGTCGGAGGTTCAAACCCCAACACCCTCAAATTCTCGAACAATATGGAGTTTTAATTCCGGAGTTAAAAAAAAAAAAAACAACAAAAAATGAAGAGAATTTTCTTTTCTTGCAGCCAAAAAGAATAACAAAATTAAGATCCTGTCCTCATGTTTTTTTTTTTTTTGGGTCTTCTGACTTCAGGACTCCGTTAAGAAGACAGAAAAGACAAAGCAACAGGGAAAGAAAGGGCGTAGATTTAGAAAAGTGATGCACGTACCCAAGGCAAGAGCAGGCGCTGTAAAGAATCTCCTACATGTTAATATGAAATCATGCTACAATCCAGCTTGCTCTGGCGGCCGTGATAATGGTTGTCTTCTGTCCAAAAAGGTCACTTGATTGTAGGAGCATGTACGAAGACCTTGGGATTTTTTGGGTATTTTCTTAGTCACCGGTTCTATTCTTTCACAAGTAATAGGAGTTGTGTGTAAATGGGTTCTGTCTCATAGTATCACTCATTAGTGAATACTCCTTTCCCTTGTCATCAGGGGAGACAAAGATATAAACTTGTTCAACATCTTGACGACAACGTAAACTTTACTCAAAGAAGTACGTTCATGCAACCGTTCTTCCTTCTCGGTTCTTCTTCTTGTACAGATGGACACTCAGAGTTCACCCACATGAATGCTTGTTTCTTAAGGACACAGAACAAAATTTGAAGCCTCAAACTAAAAATAGAAGATCAAGTAACTCTTCCACCAGAACTGCCGATTACCGTGAACCTTTCATTGAATATGGGGGGAAAAAAATGAAAAAAGCATCAAATGGATATCAAATAGCTATGCTCCGTGTGCTAGGGTTCACTGGCATGCCGCTGTCGTCACTATTCATGTCAATTGTGCAAAACTGCAAATGGGCACTTCCAATAACTGTACGAGACAAGTGGGATTGCGTTTTCAGATCACAAACAGAACCACTTGATGGCATTTTTTTTTTTTTCCTTTTCCGGATTATACACCGAATATTTATAGAACGAGGTACAATAAATGGGCAAAATCAATTACAAAGGAGAAGCAAAAGGCACTTGGAGGAAACAAGCCGCAGTGCAAGTGCCTAACCAGAATTAACATATAAAACTCCTAGCATTCTATTTATCTACCTCCGGCTGCTAAAAATGTTGGATTTACCTTTGAACAATAGATTCATTGATAGCCCTACTGCAGATGGATTAAATGGGCGTATAAACTTCCGAGATGGAGCCATCTGAGGATCTTCCTTCTTAGATTTTCTCCTTCTAGAAGGACCACCAGTGGCTCCAGCACTTTTAGTAGATGCTGGTGACTTTTTGAATATTGATGAACTAAAAGAAGCATCAGGTGCACCGAATGATACAGGACCTTTGTGTGACGCATCCATATGATGTCCAACAGCTGCGTCCTGATGGGGAGGCGGAAATTTCTCACTCTTACTCTTAGCATTCGCTTGTGTCATGACTCGCCATCTCTGAAAATTTGTAAAACATTAAAAATGAAAAGGCAAAATTCAAATTAGAGATGCAGGAAGTATAATTTGTAACATGGAACATATTTGATACTGGACACTGATGTCAGGTTCAAGTCGGGGATTCTAACCAATTGAATTGACAACCCTTAGACTAAGTAAATTGTTTGATTAAAAGACCATATGACAAGCATTTAATGATAGCGGATACAAAAAAGTGGACAACTTGAAAAACATACAAAACAAAAAAGTTAGCTTGGGACTAATTTAAAGTTGGGCAGTCTTCTATTATCATATGGTAGAGAGAGTGCTTCACATACATCTAAATTCACTGGGATCTCTGCATTGGCTTCAGGAGCTGGAATGGCCCGACCAGTCCGGTCACGAGTTCTAACTCTTCGAGCACCATCAACAGCATTTGTTTTTCCACTAAGACCCCTTTGTCTGAGGATGAAATTAGAAAATGAAAAACCATTACAGCCTGTACCTGTACAGAATCAAAATGAACATAGAGAGAATAACCTAACCTTCTGGCTTCTTCATCTCTCAATTTCACATCCAGTTCTTTGCTGGGAGGGTATTTTGGTAAACTTGATGGCTCAGAAGCACAAGGTTCAGTGGTAAAGAACTGTGCTCAGAAAACCAGTTACAGTTAAGGATCAGACACATCCGATAAGGCTCACAAGCATTAGACATATTGGCTAGGCTGGCCTTCTATTAAACTAAAAACAGCCAAATGACTCATTTAGTTGTAAAGCTAAATGATATATCAACCGAGTCCCAAGTTAATCAACAAATGCCTTCCATAAATCCCAGTATGTATAGAGCTAACTCAAATATACAAAATAAGCTTGCTTATTACCATAAGTTATCACTCACTTCACTATTGAGGGCTGCAATTGCTGTTCCTCGTTCACCAGGGTCAATCGAAAGGAGAGTGTCAATTAGAGGCAAAGAAGAAGGTGGGAGATCTTTGAACGTTTCTGCTATACAGCGTTTGTATGGCTGCTGCGGTTTAAAGAGTGTTGCGTTTGGCAATTTAGATTTCTTCCAGTACTCCTCCGATGGGGAGCCACATAACTTGAATATCTTGTGCAATTGCTCCACCTACAGCATTAGGAAGAATTAGCTCAAAGAAGAAGAAAGCAAAGTGCTCCTCAAGATACGGGCTGGGGGATGAAAAATCGACAGAGGAACTACAATAATAGTATTAGAACAGAGAATGGTAATAAAGCTACTTAGTTAGCAAAAGCAGCTCCAAAGTTCAACAAATTAAAACTATATGCCCAACGGCTCATCAAAAGGAAAGTTTTCACTGCTGGGGTTCACATAACAAGAATTGACATGCCGAACATAATGTGAGTTCCTATACCTCATACCCCCATGCTCAAGCATAATTTCATACAATCAAAACCTCAACCTAGTGGATTTATCCACGGACATCTGCTTGAAAAAAGTCTGTCATCTAGGTTTCATTCAACAAGCAATACACATAGGATGCATGAACACCTTCAAGCCCATTGGGGACATTAATAACGTAATGGTCAAAGGATGATGCAAAGCAATAACAACATCATCATTCAAGAAAAATATAGAAATAGCAGAGGACCTATGAAAATGACAAGGATGGTGGAAAAACAAAAAAGTACCTCTGTCCGTCCTGGCATGATTGGCTTCCCAGCAAGTAGCTCAGCCAAAATGCAGCCAGCACTCCAGAGGTCAACACCAACACCATAGTAGGTGGCTCCAAGAAGAAGTTCAGGAGGACGATACCAGAGTGTGACAACTCGACTGGTCATGGGAACCTTGCGCTCAGCATTGTAGAATGTTGCCAGTCCAAAATCAGCAATTTTTAGAATTCCCTCATTGTCAATGAGCAAATTGGAACCCTTGATATCACGGTGCAATACACCTTGATTGTGACAATGCTCAAGCCCAGATAGCAACTGCTTCATGTAGCATTTGACCTGCCAAAAAATAATCGCTTGTTTCAGTTAACAATTTTCAATTCTGTCAAACTTGTGAGCAGGAGCAATTACAACTTTGACACTTGGCAGTATATATCATAAAAGGATTTACTGGAAACAGGTTTTTCTAAAGTTTAGAAAGGTGTTTCTTAAGCCTGTAGTTCAAAATCTGGGTTGTCCTGACCTTTCCTGCATTTGAATATCCGAACATCCAGTCCAATTTATATTTCTATGTAGTTAGGAAATAAGGCAATATTCCATTAAATGCACAACTTCTATGTAAAAGGCAGACTTCAATATCAGCAATTTGTCAGCTTCCACAATCAAATGGGACTAACCACCACTTGCACATGTTTCTCTAACACAATTAGTCAAAAAGAAAGGTTCCTCCATTAAAAGGGAAACACATCCATGCCAGAGAGCTCTGCAGTGGTAAATTCATTGATGAGTGCAGAAAACAGATAAGTAAAGATGTCCCATTATGCAGCAACCACAAGTGCTAACAAAAAAGAAAAGAAAGTAGAAATTTCTTTATCTCTCATGCTTTTCGAGTAACATATGTCCACAATGAAAAAATCCAACAACAGAGATGGGAGCTGCTTGTGACAAGAAATCATGAAACAGATTGTCATTGTTTCTTGGCATATAAATGGCAAGAACAAAAGGACAACATAGCTCCGTGCAGCATGTTATATGTCATTTCAATGGCAAAACAAATCACATGCATGCACATGTTGCCAGAAAATCCAAGGTTGTGAATTAACAATTCTATTTCAGCACTAATACCATCAATGTGACAAGTAAACTTCCCATTCAGCTTGCCGAAATGAGAAATTCAACTCAGCTAAGCCAAAGTATGAGCTTTTGCAAAGTACAGTACTGGCGCCATTTTTCTTATGTCATACTACTAGCAGAAAAGGAAAAAGGTATCCGCATAACCTTAAAGGGCCTGCCAAGGAGAGCCACACTGAATCGTGTAGCACATCTAAAAGCTAAAAGCAAAACCCAGGAAAGCACCCAAAAAGAAACCCATTTTTAGCCAGCCAAAATTAACCCTAATAAGATCCGAAAATAGAGTCAGCCTTGGGCAAGAAACCCCAATTATAATCACAATCACCTTATACACAAACATTGACCTTTAATCAACAATCAAATAAGTACCTGGGGCTCACTGAACTTGACTCCTTGGCGAGCTGCCAGCCCAGAGAGATCATGGTCCATGTACTCAAAAACCAGGTAAAGACTACAAGACATTCTTGAAGTGACCAAGCCCTCAAGTTTAAGCACATTGGGGTGATCCAATCTCCTTAAAACAAGAATCTCTCTGGCCATGAATTTCACACTCTCTGGCTCCAAGTTATCAAATCTTACCTTCTTTAAAGCCACTATCTTCCCTGTTATAAGATCCCTGGCCTTGTATACATTGCTATACGTCCCTTGCCCAATCTAGTCAAAAAGAAATTTTATTTTTTTAAAGAAAAAGAAAGTAAATATCTTTTTTGGCATAAATCTTCGATTCGTTTCTTTTTTTTGGGGGGGGGGGTCTTTCATTTTTCTTTTTACGGGCGTTACCTTGTCGAGCTTCTCGAATGTGTTTGCGCGGCGAGGAGTCCAGTCACCGATCGTGTCGCCGGCAACAGCCAGTAGCCATGACGGCCATCCTTGCTGGTAGCTCAAACTGTGCTGGGGCCGCGGCCGCCGGCGCTCCATCGCCGGAATTTCCGTCTGGAAGTCACCCGCGACTCGAGTATTCTCCCTCTGCGTATGCGCCGCCTCCTTCTTAACCCCGACGGCGTTGACGGCAACGGACGGCTCGTCGGAGCTTCGTCCGCGGTCGGGGGATCCAGCATGGCCGCGAAGATCGCCGGCAGTCGGCTTGCCGTTGACGCAGCCCATGTTCTAGGTGTCCGAGAGGAACGCAAGCATCTCAGGAAGGCAATGGGTAGTATCCCGGTGCCGGCAAACCAGTTGGGCGGTTGGTTCTGTCGAGCTTCTCCTTCGATAAAACGACGGCGCTTCGGACAAAATAACTGCCGAGGCAAGGGAAGAAAAGGTTAGCCCGCGAAGGAGGGTAAGCCAGGGAGGTAGGTAGCTTAGTTTTGGGGTGACCAGAACGGGAGGGGAGAGTGAAGAGGGAGAGAGCGCCTTTGGCTTTGGGTTCTAGAAAAAAGGGCACGGAGTTGGACCAAAATTACAAGAACTGTCACGTGAATGGTCAGTCGTTGTCAGGATTAAAACCAGGTCTGTGACGGCGACTTTTTTTAACTCCGTAGAGATTGACCTTCACCACGTTTGTTTTACGAGCGACGTCGGCGAGAGTCACCCGTGGCGGACACGAGAACGAGGAATAGAAAGTTAAAAAGTTACTCCTTGCCTTCTCGGGATCGGGCTTGGCTTGGCCAGCATCTGTTTTAACCGTATGCTTTTTTCTCTGTAAAGACGCAACCCCCCCCCCCCCCCAACCCAAAAAAATAAAATAAAATAAAATAAATAAAGTGTACCGTAGGTGCCCGGAGTACCGTAAGTCTCTCTCTAATGGGGACAGGCACAAAAATGAAGCACCATTTGAACCCACTTTCGTCTCCTGTCCTTTTGTTTTGGTCGTCCTCTTGCCCTTGTTTGCTTCGTTGTTTGGCTCTCTCGGGAAAAAGATTGTCCTTTCTCTCTCGGTGCGGTGCGGCGGGGTGCCTTGCTCGGTTGCTCTTGTAGTCTTGTTCCTTACCAAGGACATGGCACTGGTGAAATTACGATTACAAGACAAATTAAACTTGTTTTTCCCATAGATTATGGTTGTTGGGCTAAGCTTTTAAATATTCTCAATCTAACGTGTAGGAATATTTTAAAATAATATTTTTATTAACAAATTAATTATAATATAATTTAATTAATAAAAAATAATTTAAAATATTACTGTATTATTAGAACTAATCATTTTAAATATAATTTAAATATTAATAAATTTATTTAATTTAAAGTACATATATATATATATATATATTTAATTTTTATGAATTTAAATATATTATTTATATGGATATATTTAATTTTAAAAATTAAAATTTATGATAATGACTTTAGGAAAGAAATGTAACATTAGGAACGATAAATAATATGCAAATTGGATGGTTAACATAAAAAAACATCAATAAATTGCTTTATTAAGCAACCGATTTTGACCTTCTGATTTCTCAATTCGTGTGCTACCACCACCCGCAAGTGGGGAGACCGATCCCACCGCATCGGTCAACCGTGTCGAATTTAATTGTGCTCCTGACCTGTTAATAGTTGGTGTTCCATCAAGGCATCTACCCTGCCTGATGATATCTTTACAAAGATTTTTTAATTTCATTCTGCTTAATAACATTTAAGATATAATTAACCAAACATTTCATATTTGCGCATGGCTATATTGTCATGTGCTTATACTCGTATCATTGTCATTAATTATATATTTCTTGTCTTGAAGTCTTTTTTTTTTTTTCTTTCTTTCTTTCCGTGCAGCTTTGTCCTGATGTCCTTCGATCGCGAAGTTATGGCATCGTGACAATTACATTTTTTGTACGGAATAATTTTGAAGAGCATCTTTACACAGTACTTATAAAAAAGAGTTTCAAAGTAATGTTTTTACTTTCTTATTTCATTTATTTGCATCAATAAAAAATATAATTAATTTATATCTTTTATATTTATTATGTGTTCATTTAATTATATTTATCTATTTTTTTCAAATTTAAATATTGTGAAATACAAAAATTAAGTGAATTTTAATGAATATAATTAATTTTTATATCATATATAAAAATTTTATATTATATATACTTTGAGAATTAATTTTATTTATTTAAATTTATTATTTTTAAATTCAATTAGCCAAACCATCGCGAAATATGGTAGTCACGCGAGCAGCAATAAATATTGTACGAAGCCATCCGTGTGAAAACGAGAATAACAGCTTGAATGAAAGCAAGCGGCAAAGCAGAGCGTTTGAGGCAGAGAGTCGAGTCTAATGCTCTCAACCTACCATACCGCTCCAGTTGAAACGGTCTACGTTTGCATTTATTGATGAAACAGGACCAGCAGACCAGCAGACTTCCAATTGAAAATTCTACATTTTTCTTCAAATTTAACCACCAAAAAAAAAAAAACACAAAGGAAACGAAATGTTAAAGTTTAGACTCCTAACATTCAGAAAAAGAAAGACAGAGAATAGTCTATAATAAAGAGAAAAAAAATCCTTAAACAGAATAAAAAAAAGAAAAGAAGTTTTATGCAATATGAACTGTTAAATTAAATATGTGCATTACTATTTTTACATACAATCGAAGTTTTATTATTTCCAATTTTTTCTTCCTTATTTTTTTTTCTATAAACAAAAATAGAGTTGAAAGTTTCCGTTTTCTTGTACTTTTCCTTTTTATCTTGCTTGTTCTTCCTCAGATTTTCTTTCCTCCCTCGTTTTTCCTTCCAAATACCGAGTAAATGGGCCATGCTCCCTGAGTTCCTAACTTGGTACTAAACATCATCGATATGAAGTTGAAACGTGTCGCCAGCACCCCTTCCCACCAAGTCACTTCAACCAAACTCTCCAGCTCCCTTCTTGCCTCTATTTGTGCCCACGATCTTTTTTTAACTTCTTTAGTTAGTAAAATAATTTCACTAGATTCTAATATTTTTTGTAGTTAAGAATTCTTGCCACTTGTCACCTTGTCATAATTAGTAAGAAATAAAATTGGTCACAAATAAACGTTATGATAATTCTTTTTTTTTTTTTTTTTAAGTTTGTAATTTGACACCGACAGTGGACAAGCGAGTACAGATGACAACCCGACAGAGGATGTTAACTACCTTTCTCAATTTCATAGAGGCCAAATGATGAACTAAGGTGGTATTGATACACAATCCAATCGGATTTGTATAGATCATAAATTATCTATTTTCCCGATGCATCCGAATGGGATTATATCTACGGAATTCCGTGTTTGTTTACCACAAGACGTAAAAACTTCAATTTTGATGTATAAAAAAAAAAAAAATTCTTTTTTAAGTGTTGTCTAAATGTCTTTCGTCTTTGGCTTCTTGGCAAGCCGCCAAAGCAATGATACCCGATTCCACAGCCGCCTGGGAATCCACGATCTTTTTTTTTTTTTATTCCAAGGAATAAAGTAATTAAATTAATACAAGCAGATCGGATTAAAAACATTAGTCAACAAGTCTTTACTAATTGAGAAATATATCTGCAAATAACCAAAGTTAGATGCCCATTTCCTTATTTAACATAATTAATATAGCTAAATATTTAAATTTATACGGTATCTTGCAAAGAATCGATCCAATAATTAAGAATTTAATATTATGATTGCCTTAATAATTATGTTTTTAAATTTTCCTATAAAAAACTGTAGAATCAGATTTTACCGGAGGGCTAGGGCAAGTTATTCAAGTATTACGTGTAAGTGGAGTTCCTGCGGACCTTCTAATTAATTAAAAACTAAAAGAAAAATAGAGGCACATTGGGGCATGTTTGTAATTGGAGCACGAGACAAGCCAGTAGAGAAGGATTACACAACACACAAGGGGGTCCGAGACACTGTGTGTCAGGTCCAACAGGTGAATATTGAGTTCACCAAGTAAACCAGCAAAGCCCATGACATGTTATTAAAATAAAAATCAAAGGAAGATGAGACGACTGCAACCTACGAGAACAAAGAGTTGACAATGAAGAAAAAAAAAATAAAAAAACGACCACCATGATAATCAGGGTTTGAATATTTGAGGAAACGGGTGCACCAAACACTCCTTCGATAGTCAATGTTGCGTTCAAAACTTTCCACACCTCGACACATTATGATTTGGACGTGTTGAAACTGCAATATTCTATTAATGTGTCGAGTAGAAATCCTTTTCCCTTTTTCCCCAAGTCTTTTGACCTTCAATCATATACGCGCTCGTGTATTTTAGCTTCTGACTGTTTCTTCCTCTTACCTGGAAAACAACGTCATCCAGAAAATTCCTACTCTTCTGCGACTGTGACGCCCCTTGGCGAAATCCATTTAGGCTAGCCGCTTGGTTGTGTTCATTTTGGGAATTGTCGTCTCACGAGGACGTGTGATCCACCCTCCGCCCTATAGATGTAGGTTGCTTTCTACTGATTCCCGAAAGGGCTATGCTATTGAATGGATGAATGAATGCATTTTGATTGTTAAAAAAAATACAAAGTGTCGTGCCCCATGTCCTTCAAATTCATTTTTATGGCCCAAACAACGTCGTTGAACTGATCCCAGAATCATTGGGAGAGTTCAAAGAACTTTTGAACTGATGATCAAGAATCCTGGAGATAGACATTGTGAATAAAGAGATTCGGACCATTTGGTTATTATCAATTCTAATGATAGCCAGCATGATATTATCATAACTGCCAATCAGAAATATATATATCCCCATTCTCGAGCTTCCTTTTCGATGATCTTGCAGTCAATAATTACAATTCCAATATTTTCAGCGAGCCTGAAGTTTGAGCAGGCGGATGCATCCTTGCATGCAATTATTATACCCCATACTCTTCCATGCATTTGAGGTATGGGTCTCAATGTGAGAAATTAATGCAGTAGAGGACAATGGATGGGGTACCGTGTGATTACAACAGACCATGGGATACCGGGAAGTAGAAGACAAAGAGTAAATCGTAATGCAGCAACTTCGAGGGCCTGGGCAATTGTAGCCTCAATTTAGCTGTTTGGACAAAAACCAGAAAGTCACAGAGCATCTAAGCCAAATAATTGGAAGTGAAAGACCCACCTTTAGTACCAATAGGTCTTCTCTCTATTGGCTCGTTACAGTGCTGTGGATAGTATTTTTTGTCTCGAACCCTCAATCCTTGTGGCTTATACCCGTATTTTCCGCACCTTCGCATTAGCTATTCTCCTATTGGAGACAGAGAGAGAGAGAGAGAGAGAGTTGGAAACTAAAATATTAAAATAAGGTGTTCAGACGGAGACGATAGCTTGCTGCTTGTCGTGCTGCTGATTGTATTCTTGGTAATGCTGTTCTCCTTCACGTGTCTACCCCCTCCTCCAATAAGGGTCGCCCTATACCACTCTTATTGATTTGTTTTTTCCCCACTTTATTGGTATTTAAATTTGTTTTCCTTTTTTTTTTGGGGGATAAATGTACGGTATTTTCACTTGAAGGTAAATTATTGTTTGCGTACTAGCTGAATACCGTGTATTATGTTGTGTTACTAATATTTATCGTATTACTTTTTTTTTTTTTTTTTTTACGGGTAGTGGGTGCATATACAACCCATGCATTCCTTTTTTTGATCAAGTGGGGGTAGGAAAGGGGATTTGCAACCCATGCATTTATTGAGACTAGCATTTTTTCTTTGGAATTACGTTACTGTTTGTCTTGATTATTGGTAGATGTAGATATAAAGTTTTGAAAATAATCACGTCATAGTAAATAATTTTCTAGGGCGTTGATTATTGTTTGAAATTGTTTTTTTTTTTTTTGGTCATCTCCCCTCTGTCTTAATTTTTTTTTTTGGTCATTTCCTCTCTTTCTTAATTTAATCACCATGATTGCTTAATTTACTGGAAAGTGACAGTAGACAAAGAAAACAGGGACTGGAGAGGTGCTTTGTTAACCATGCCCCCCAAAAAGCTATGAACCGCAGCGAGGCCCAGACTCTTTTAACTGCCGACCCGTCATCATCTCTACTTTAGCTACTTTTGCACTTTCTTTTTAAATAGATAAAAATTTTTGGCGCCCGATTTGTCGCTCTTTGATGGAAATAGTAAATTTTCCTCGTTTGAAGGTCTATTGCATTCTCGAGTAACCGCCGTTTAAACTCACCCTTTCCTAAGGCCAAGTATTTCGCACCCAATGAACAGAACCATAATCCGTCGGTTGAAAGAACTCAAATCATATCAAATTTAACGAATACATTTAATTTTGCTTTGTTATGTTGATATACGCACGTTAGACATTTTCTTCGAACAATAACCACCGTTACACAATGTGCCCTGTTTGGAACAACGATGATAGGAACCCAAAGAAAAATGCTACTCGATATTTGCACCAAAGACAGAAGCATAAGAGAGGCCCTGGAAACTACTTCACTTGGAGCCATAAGCAAGATAACTAGTATTACTGTTACTATTACCAACTCGAACCATGGTGCAAGTTGCCAGTCAATGGGGTCGATCAGTGCTTTAGACGAGAAGTCCAAAGGGGTTAGGGCAGCGCAATCTAGAAGAAGAGAAACAAAATTCAAAGGAGAGTCAATAAAATAAGGGAAGCCTATAGCCATAAGAAGGTTCTTTCGTATCTTGATATGACATGTAGCATGGGAGGCGGATCAACTCTTTAGCCAGAACAAAGCTTTTCAAGAGCCAGGTTTTCATCGCCTCCAACTGCTTCCAGTGTACTCCTCGCCAAGGCTTCAGGAAAACCCATCTCTGCAAGCTTCTGCACCTGAAAAGATCCAAGAACAGCACATAATCTTATGTTCGAGATTCATTCAGCACAAAGCAATAACAGACATGATATTGCACTGCTTCCAACTAAAGCAGAAGCCCTGAGAAAGCTGATCACTTACATACCTTTTCCTCAATCCCTAGCAATGAGGTCTTGGCAAAGGTTTCTGTCCAATAGCGAGCTGTCCCAGCAAATGTCTGGTAGTCTCTAAGATACTGCAATGCCCACAAACAATTAAGTTGAATTGTGGGCAATAAATCAAATCAAAGACAAAGCCATGTGATATGTAAGATACTGAGGCAAAGGCTTTCAGCAAACTAGCCTGTTGTGCTACTACAGCATCTTGAGGGTCATCTGGTTGGGGAGCAGAAAGCAATGCTTGGACAGAGAGAAGTGCTGTCTTCAGAGTGAGAGCTGGGCTCCACTGATCCTTCAAAATGTCCAGGCAAATAGCACCACTTTGACTGCTAATATTGGGGTGCCTCCAGCATGTAATTAGAGCACAAGAAACCATTAAGTTCCAAACATCTCAAATACCAATTGGTAATACATTATGCCAAAACACCTGATACTAGAATTCTAGTTGCAGCAGAACCTTCAGTTAAGTATTGAAACACAGACATCATCAAACAAATGAGGAAAGAAGGGGCAAAGGATGGAGTACCATGTGAGGCATAAAATGAGAGACAGAACAATTAAACTCAGAATTACATGCTGCTGTTTGAACATGCATCAACATGAAACCATTGTAAAATGAGCAGAAGCAATGTGAAAACTCGTTATCACATATATTTGACACTAGACTCCTTCTGCCAGGAAAAAATGCCTGCAGTGTGCTCAATATAACCAAGATACTCACTCCAGCAAATGACCAACTAAATCATAATCTGTTGCATTATCATCATGAATGTATCCTTAAAACTTTATTAGTTTCAGTTTCCAGGCTCTTGAGCTTAAAAAATTGCAGGGTTTGGTCTGCTTAAGTTCTAGACTTGGCAGTGACTGGAAGTCCTTGACGTAGAGAGAGTCCCATGATCACAAAGCTACACAATATTTCATCTAAACCAACATGATGGCCAATGAAAGCTAAGCAAGATTGGAGCAAATAGCATCTTGCCCTGTAGGGGGACCATGGCATTATAAATTAATTTAATAGGTTGATCAGAGCCACTAGCTCTCTCTCTTCCCTCATATTCGGACACTATCATAATGAAAGTTGACAGCAAATTAAGAAGCCCAAGCAAAACAACAAAGAAATGGAAAACCCAGGAGCGAAAGTGCCGTGACATAGGAAACCAGTTCTCTTGCTTGCTTCTCACTAGCTTGCTAGAAGCAAGTCATTCCAGATACCAAAAGAAATGATGGAAGAAAGTATCCCATATCACATGGCTGGTGAACCATCAATTTAGCACTACAGCTCAAACGCATGCTCTCAACAAATAAATAATGGCAACTACAACCATCACATCCACATTCGCATTTAAAGGATAAAAATACCAAAATCCATATTAAAGCAGAACCAGTGATTTTATCACACAGCCATCTTGTATTACATTGTGTGTTGGGATAACTGAAACAAACCATAAAAATGAAGGAACAAACTAAGCAACAATTTTCCTACCAGACTTTTGTCGCGAACTGCATTTTTGGAGGCTCGAAAGGGTATCCATCTAAAGAAAAAAAAAACAAAAAAAAAAAACAAGCATCACAAATGCACGTTAACAGGGTTTTTTTTTTTTTTGTAATATCTGCCTGCACTACAAATCTAGTTTTAAGAATAGACAAACAACTAGAGAGTGTTTGGTCCAACCTTCTGTTTTCTGATCATAAGAAACCCACTCAAAAAAAAAAAAAAAAGCTCCCCATTTTAATGGGAAAAGAAAGAAGAAAAATAAAAAGAAACAAAATTCATTCAGTGTGCTAGTGCGATTATTTTCCGTCGTCTAAAAGATAATTTTGCATTGTATTAAACCGAACAGGCCTTTTGTTTTTTCAACCTTAAAGACCACATCACATTATGTATTGTCAGTCGGCAACTGAAGAGCAATTGCTTTAGAACATGTAAAAATTAGCAAAAAAAAAAAAAAAACCTAGCTATAAAGCTACAATTTAGATACCCGGAAGAGAGATGTCAATTTGAAAAGAGCCGCCTTCATAAGGGGTGCCAATCGGTCCTGGAATGGTGCCGGTCAAGCGAGAGAGATTGTCGGATTTCGGGGCGACCCGGATGCCGGAGGACTCTATGTCTCTGCTGCATTCTTGAAGCTCCTTTTGTACCCGAGCAAAGTCGAACATTCTCTCCCTCTCTCTCTCTCTCTCTCTCTCTCTCTCTCTCTCTCTCCTGAAGAGAAATAAAGATCAAAAAGATTTGAAGCAAACCCTAGAGGGGCACGAGAGGGGAAGAAACAAAAGAAACCAGAGAGAGAGAGAGCATAAATTGAATTTGAAAGAAGAGAATAATAAAATGGGCTCTTTTATGGAATGAGAGAGAGGGAGAGAGATGCTTTTGGCTTTTGGCAACCTGCCTTGCAGTGGTTGGTACTTGTCAGTAGTTGCCAGCAACCCAGCGGTGAAATGACGCCATCGCAACTCTCTAATTTGGTGGAACTCCTTCCTTATGTATGTTTTGTTGCCTAAACATGGAGAAAGACAAAATAATAATAATAAATAATAAATAATAAAAATTATCAATTCTTTTTTGTTTCCTTCATTCACGCTCGCTAAACCAAAAATTATATAATATAAAATTTTCAAAAACTCAAATATTTTATTTTAATATTTGATTTTGACCTTTTAAAAATAAATATTTAAAATTTTAATTATTAAACTAACTTTTTTCTCTCTCTTTTTTTTGGTATTTATTCGTTTTGAAATTTTATATATAAAACTCTGATAATATTAAAAATTATTGATCTCACCTTAATCAAAAGAAAGAATGTTGAATATACAGCCAAACAAAACAGCCAATTTCGGTGGAGACGAAAAATCAGCCACATCATTCGCATTACCAAAGTGGGCAGCCGCCGGCGATTGGGTAATACAAATTCATTCAAAAACCTTTTGAAAAACGAATCTCGTAGAAACTCGCTTGAGCTGAACGACTCCATAAACATCACCAAACAACGCAACGCAGCCTTTCGGTGCAAAAATGGCGTGGGGTCTCCTCACGTCCCATTCGAGAAGAAGTGGGCAATTCGGCTTTCCGTAATCTAATTCCATCGACCGTCGATGGCCCACGACGTGACATGTCCCTTCGTGTATTGGGCCGTATCCATACACGTACAAATGCTAATCTGTTTTTGTCTCTAAATCTTATACGGATGTTTAGTAGTTACTCAGTATAGTTTCAGTCACATTAATTCAATTTTGAGTTTTTTTTTAGCGTTTGAGATGGCGATTGCATTAACTCGTATTTAAGCCTCTCCGCTGTTGTTGTTGTTGTTGTTGTTGTTGTTGTTGTTCAGGGTGATAGATAAAGTTAATAACTTTTTAGTTTTAATTTATAAATACAATTGCCAATATTTTTTATTATTGATAATAGAAATATATATTAGGGCCCTACATTGGTGGGTGGGGGGGTGTGGACACGGGAGATCATTTGCATTTCGTTTTGTTACGCTACAGTTGAAACATCTTGAACATTTTGTAACATGATTAAGAATAATTAACATTATCGATTATAATAATATAATATAAATCGTACATTTTTAAGTCAAGTTATTAATGAAGAGGCGGGTGGGGGGGGGGAGGCTCCGCATGAGATGCTGTGGTATTAAAAAGACGGTGGAATAATAATAATAAAAAAAACAAAAATTTTGGACAAAGTACAGAAAAGTAGAAGAAAACTGGGAAGAACAGCGTCCGCGACTCGTTGCCTTGACGGATATAAGAGAAAAGGACCCCGTGGGGGGGCCCATCTGGCCCCCATGGTGGTGCGGCGGTGGCTTTTAGTTAAGAAAATGGCAAAAGAATTCAGACACAAGCATTCATGTCAGCCACAGAGCCTGAAAATCCTGGTTAAGAGGGACAGCCCATATATTGCCATCAGATTGGGAAGGCCGACGAGAAGTCACCCACATTGTACACACAAAATAACGATTGTTGGAGATAGGATGACGACATTCTTGTCTCATACTTAATCAACGGACAGAGAGAGAAAGACTTCTGGGAGAAGAAAAAAGAAAGAGGCTTTGATGATTAATTGAAAGTTCTTTTTTGTTGGTTGTTTTTGTTGTTGACCTTGAAAGCATTCGTCTTTCGTGGGTTTGATCGGTTGGTGAGTTTATAAGGCAAAGCCAGCATGAGGAGGATGGGTTTATTTGTCTGATTGTTTCTAATAATTGCAGGCTTGACTGGTGCGTTTCTTGCAATGGGTTTTCTCTCTTTTTTTTTTCTTTCTTTCTTTTGTTTGTTTGCTTTCTCAATAGGAACCTTGAGTATTACCTTCGGTATTGTCGAAATTATCCAAGCCCCGGAAATTCTTGTTTGTGTTTTGCTTATCGTTGTTTGCCCAGAATAATCGCGGTCGGGAATGAAATGAAAGTTGGGTCTTATGCTTCCTTTTGTCTTCGTCCTGAAATCGCTTCAGGAATTCAACTGGAAGAGAATAGTAGAATTGGGCTTAATCGATTGCAGGTTTTAGTTTTGTCTGGAGAGTAAACGATGCTTTGAATATTTTACTCTTTGTTTTCTTGGCTTAGTCTTGTCATTTTCAATCGCATTTCTTTTTGTTTGCTTACTGATCATACTTCTGTAATAAAATCCCCGAGCAGAATTGGGATGTCGAGAATTGTACGTCGGCTTGACCAAATGTGCATGGAAGTTGATCGGGTTTTCGGTTTTGAGGCTAGCTCGTGTCATTTTGTCTGATCAATCTGAATATTACTTGCATTCTGTTGATGTTCATCTGATGCTTTCTTTGTAGTATGTTCCATCTTAGCATGGTTAACTGATGTACTTTTCTATGATGTTCTAGGGTAGTGAATTGGGTTCTGTCGTTTCTGGATCCACCTTATTTCTTAGAGTGATCTGCTTGACTGATGGAAGACTGTAGTTGAAGGGCATTTCCTCTGGTGGATTAATGCCAATGGCCTCCACAAAAATTTGCATTCAGATCAGTTGTCGAAATTGGTTCTTCAATACAAGGGAAGTGCACTGTTGAAGCCTTAGTTTTCTTTTATGCCACCGAGGGGATTGGATTATCCATGCTCTCGAGTCTTGACTTCCAATGGGTTGTTGTGGAAATGATGCCCAATTAGATGCCTGTGGTTAATTGTATTTAGAAGAACAAATAAGCAAAACTGGGAAAGAGCTGATAAGGTTGTCAGAAGGGACCCTCTCTTAATTTTGCAAGGACTACATACATAACACTGGGGATGGGTCTGCCTCAAGTGTCCTCCAGTGGCATTGCTGAGGAAGTGGCTCTCAGTACATTTATGCAAACACCCCCGCAAATTGCTGGTTTGAGCAGTTGTGATTTGAGTGCTGTGCACGGTGGAAACCTTGGCAATCGAACGCAGGCGAAATTTCCATGTGTTTCTGTTGGAGATTTCCAACAGAGAAGTAATTTGGACCACAAGAACGGCTGGCTAACTCATAAAAGTGGACATAATGTTCAGGCACCTGTTCCTAGGATTGTAGGCTTTGAAGCAAGGAGCTTAAGTTCTCCCGTTACTGATTTTGGTGTTAGCAGCCAATCTACATCCACTGTGGTAACTGTGCTCAGTGATGGAACTGAGTCTGCAGGCACATTGGCCCGGAAGCGTCAAATGTCCCCACTGAGTGAAATGCTTCTCCCAGACCAATTCAATGTTGATTCTCTGGACATCAGTGATGGAAGCAATAAGACTGATTCCCAGGGTGGCAACAGCAATCATAAAGTTTGTTTGTCAAAAGAGCATAAGAAGGCTCATATTGGCAATTCCAAACATTTCAATTCTGCAATTCATCTTCCAGTTTGGAGCAATTTGCAGTATGATAGTTGTGGGGAGAACTCCATACTCTTTACTGATGGTCCTGTACTTGAAAATAAGGATCTGAAGCCCCACAAACAATGTATGCCATCTCCTGAGATTACAAGTGCTTTGGATGAGGATTCAGACCATACTCCCCAATGTCTGAAAATTGTGAAAACTCTTAGTGGCCTGCCTGTTAGAAGGTCCTTAGTTGGTTCCTTTGAGGAGTCCCTGTTGTCTGGACGGTTATTATCCAGCAAAGTGTGTCAGGTTAGCAGTCATTTTATGTGATTGAACTTGGGAGGTACCTCTGGTGGCATTGCTTCTAATTTGTTTAAAATTGGTTTCAAGTCCTTGTTTGTCATTCTCTGTATGCAGAGGATCGATGGATTCCTTGCTGTTCTTAATGTCACTGGAGGAACTTTCTCACCACAGTCACAGAAACTTCCATTCACTGTAGCTAGTGTGGATGGTGATAACTATTTGCTCTATTATTCCTCAATAGAACTAGCGGGGCATTTACCATCAAACAAGTGTAGTAGCCCAAAATTGACAAGGAGTTTTAGCATTGTCGATTCACCAGCAGAAAAATGCAGGCTGTGTATACCTATGAAAGGGCAGATACAATTGGTAATTTACACTTTTTTCTTCTACTTTGCATTTTATCAAGCTAGGCACTTTGAGTTGCTTCTTCTACCGCCTAAATGGAATAACTGCAGGAAGGAAAATTCTGTATTTTCATTTTCCAGCAAAGTAACACCTTAAAAGATGTTTCTTTTTGCCTTTTCAAGGCCTATATTAGGTGAGAGCAAAATTTCAATTTCAGTTGAAATTTTCACCTTATCACTGGTACAAAGTAAAAATCCTGGATTTATTGTTAATAGTCATTGGAGGCATGTGACCCTTTCCTAGACCTCACAATGTGTGGGAGCTTTGTGCACTGGGAACACCCTTTTAGTCATTGGAGGCATGTTGCTGTAAGGCCTTTGAATTTGTTAGGCCATTAATGAGCTGCTATTCTATACATTTTGGCCTGCTTGAATAGCTGGCAGTGCTTTAGTCCAAGAGATGGCACTCACCAGCTAAATTGGCTTTTCCAGGTTCTCAGCAATCCAGAAAAGACTCCTATTCATACTTTCCTTTGCAACTATGATCTGAGTGACATGCCGGCTGGTACTAAGGTTAGTTGAAATGAAAAGCCACCTGATTATATGGGTGGACTGGGGTATTGACTGAGAGAATGTGCCAGACGGGCAAACACATGCCATCAAACACATTCTCTGGCTGTATGAACCATCATGGTCTATTTTAATCTCTATCCATATGTATTTATGATATTCTTATTTGCTTTATTGTACCTATCTATTTTATGGTCTAGATGATGCCTAATCCAAACATCATAGAGTGACCCTTCCTTTTTTTGTCATGTGAAAGACATTTCTGCGCCAAAAGACCACTTTATCCTCTTGTGGACCAGCAAAATCAACGAGGAATGGGAGAAATGGAGATTCTGATTTAAAAGATGAAGTCAAGATGTCTTCAATTACAGACATTAGGATGGAGGCTGCCAATTTTAACGGATTTGATTCTCATGCAAAGAGATCTTCTAAACATAGTAGGTGGGGCAGTAGTCAACATAAGAATGCTGGTGTGGAAGATGGCAGCCCCACAAATTCATATCCTACACATGTAAATAAATCTGTACATAACCCATCAAAGGTCAATGAGAATACTTCTGGATCTGGTGTCCTGCGTTATGCTCTACACCTCCGTTTTTTGTGCCCTTTTCCAAAGAAATGTTCGAGGTCAGTCCAGAGGTGCAATTCCAATCCTCTATCTGCAACTGCACCAAATAGGATGACCATAGAACGGGATCGACGCTTTTATCTGTATGGTGACATGAGGGTGGTGTTCCCGCAACGGCATTCTGACGCCGATGAGGGCGAGGTAAAATCTGTATCCATGCACAATTCTGTTAGGTTGAAGACTTCTGTTGAATTGCATGCTTTAAAGTGCTTATCATTGTCTTGGTTGATTTCGACTCGTTGGCAAAATAGAAAAACTGTCAGATACACAACCTTCAACCTCTCTGCTTTGTTATGATGATCAACCGAAAATGCAGTACTGTAGTGTTTGAAAGAAACAAGTTTACATGCGTGGAAGGGAAAAAATAAAAAATAAAAATCATAACAATAGTGAAAACCTCTTGTGCTTATTGGAAGTTGTTTCAGAATCTGAATACATGTATGCCAAAGCATCAATATCTGTGCTTCAAAATATGATTCTTAAATCTCAGCCTCAATGCAGAGTTCCAAGTAACCTATGAATTAATGACTTGCTCTCAGTTGATCAGTTCTGGAACACACTGATTTGTGCCATTGATCCATCTATAACAATTAAGAATAGGCGTAGTGGGACCTGCATTTTACACATGTATGTCTTCTTATTTGGGGCCCCTTGCACTAACAAGGGATTGGTGTTTGCGATGCAGCTACACGTGGAGTATGATTATCCGTCCGATCCAAAGTACTTCGATATCTGAAATGCCCAGAAGGTTAAAAACCCGGGCATGCAAATTTTGTACATGTGTGTACAGTTAGTGAAACGTTTTAGTTAAGAGTTATTCTAATAAACAATCAGGGATAGCAACGGCTTCTGGTTGATTTTCGTTTTCATAACGCACATGCGCGCGAACGGTTCTTGAGTGGGCTGGTGGCGCCCCCATAGAACTCTCCGCGGGATGGATTCAAAGTGGGCTGTGGTCCAAGTGGACCATCAGCCAGCCCATTTGACCTCCCTGTCTCATCAGTCTGATTGTTCTGCAACACGAGACCACCTGTTAAACAAAAAGGTGGCTGAAAGAAGGCCGAGCCCCACTGACAGATTCGAGGGCCGCTAAGCTTTTTTTTTTTTTTTTTTTTTTGGTTTTTTGGGGCGCACGGGAATCAATATACGATTTAAAATTTAAATCAAAATGTCACAATGTCATTGGTCTGTAACCTGCTAAGAACTCAACCATTCTATTTATTTGTGGGAACTAGAAATTGAAGTCAAGGAGCTCTCCCGTGCAAAAATAATTATAAGAAGAAAACAATGTATACACCGCAGCTTTGGAAACGTGCTGGCCATTGTCCGAATCCGGGGGAAGTAGCCAAGAGATGAGAGATTGCGCCAATCTCATCACGAAAGACAGAAACTTGACTGGCTATCTTATCTATCGTAACCCGTATTCGGCAGCTGGAAAATCACATAGCGGAACTCTCGTATTATATGAAAAGAGACATAGTTCAAATTTCATAATTTTCCGTCCCCGAGGCCTAGCTTTTTAACTTAATAATTACCCATTATTTAAGCATACATTTTAGGTTGCCTTAGAACCTCGCATCACCCAAAGCCTGTATACATTATAAATGAGATATAATATTTTAGAGAAAATTCTAGTAATTTAAAATTTAGAATTTTAATTAAAAGTTATAAATTTTAATATTAAAAAATATATAATTTATAATAATAATAATAATAATAATAATAATAAAATTAGTCTCATTATATATAATTTATCATCTAAATGAACTTCATATGTAAAACACACATGTTATTGAAGTTTTTTGTTTTTTTTTTTCTTTTTTTTTTACCTGTTCCTGTAGTTGGGTCCAGTTATTGAAAGCAATTGCTCATTTGGAGGCGTGAACGACAGGTCTTGAAGTGTATGGGCGTATTGATGCACGCGCATGCATAACAGATGGTGGATTGGCCATCAACCATCATCATGCATGAAAACGAACGTTGTTAAAAAAAAAATGGTGGTCAACTTATCACAATAACGAAAATCCAAAACGAAATCATAGATTGAAAACATTGTCTTTTTACGAGGCCAATATTATATATCACAAATATATTTGTATAGCCTGCATGGATAATTATTTTTTATTCATTTTTATTTTTGGGGGCAATTACACGCTTTGACGATTGGATCAATTACCATATAAAGTGGTAATCGCTAATTTAAGGGTTAGTAGTCTGTTTTCATGGTGTATAGCCGTCCACGTGGTCCAAAGTTGAATCATTTGAATGTAATTTTATTTAAAAAAAAGAAAAAAAAGAAAGTTGTATCTTTGTTAAATAATTACAACTTTTCCGCGAGCTTTTTAATATACGAAACCAACGGTTCACATGAAATTTTGAACTTGAGTCATTTTTCTTACCATAAACTTACCTTTCCATTATGCCATTGCTGGTATCATCCACCATGTCACTACCGTTATTACCCCATTTTTTTGACAAGTGTTTGGAGATGAACTTGCTTAGATCAAAGGGTTGGCACCAAATCTTATCTTGAGTCGGAAAAAAATAATAGCCAATAATTTCCTCAGAAACGGTTTTGTCTAGAGATTAAGACTTCACTTGCTAGAGTGAGGTATGCGCAGTGGTAAAATTTTCATTTCAAAGTCGGATCTTTATTATTTTCTCGGGAAAGTTCCTGGTTTTGTTTTTGTATTTTCCCAGAGCACAGCTGCATGTTCTGTGCATCATCCCTGACAAGGATGTTTCGCAGTAATGTACCATTAATAAACTTTTGGTTCGGTCTCAAAATTACTGTAGTTTATAAAAGCAAACGTGTACTTTAACTTGATGAATTCAATTCTCCTAAAAAAAAAAAAAGAAAAAATCGCAATTTTCTCCTCCACATATTTTTGTAAGGGTAAAACAATAAATGAGACTGTTATATAAACCAAGTCCACACTCGTCCGGATATCACGCCTATTTTCTGTCGAGCCACTTTCATCTGCCAAAACCATGAAAGTTCACATTCTTCTTTAGTCCAAGATTTCAGCGAGAAAGCTAAAATTGTGTGTTCTAGCTTTACAGTAAGGGCTTTAGACTTAATCCCTTTTGGCCCTTGATCATCATCGTTTCCATCCTTCAAAAGTTCCACACGGACCATAAGATCAAACCATTGTTTTCCATCTTTACCGTTCCAGCCTTCGTTTCTCTATTGTCTGATCTTCCCCCTTTGTTTCTGAGCTGTGTTTTCTGCTGTATTTCTAGTAAAAAGATAGCAAAATGGCATGCATTGAAGCCAAGCTTTCTCAAGACCCACCTCAGAAATTCCAGAAACTGTTCTTTTCAACACAGATTGGCTTGAGAACCTTGACTTCTGCAACTACATTGGTAGCAGCATTGCTGACGGTCACAAACAACGAGGTCATTGAAGTCTTCCCAGGATTTACCCGGGAAGCTCGATATAGCTACGACTCTTCTTACAAGTAAGACCGTAGAGGAAACTGAAGGACCGCCACCAAAAAAAAAAAAAAAAAAGAACCCAATTTTTGTATTCAATTTGATAGTCATGTAATTAAATATCCAACATGTTGCAGGTTCCTAGCAATTGCAAATTTTCTTGCATGTGCCTTCTCAATGCTTTCCTTGCTGGCTGTTATCGTCGCTGGTCGTCCTGGATCGAACCCCACCAACTACTACTTTTTGTTCATCCACGACTTGGTAATGAAATTCTTCACACTTTAGAAATCATTAATTAATTAATTATAACATTTGATATTCCGTTGTGTAATATAATAAAATGAAAGAAGCTAATTTAATTGGAAATTTAAATATTTATTAATTGGTGTCTATCTTTCGTGGGGGGTTTGGTTGTGGGACAGTCGATGATGTCCATGGAAGTAGCTGCATGCGGAGCTGCCACGGCCATAGGATTGGCGATCAAGTACGGAAATGACCACCTAGGCTGGTCGGCCGTGGTCTGTACCTTCGCCAAAAAATTTTGTGACAGAGGGACGACTGCTTTGATATTTGGTTACTTATCCGCGGTCTTCTTACTGTTGCTCACAGTCACATCGGCAAGCAGGTCCAGGCAGATTCAAGTATAGAATTTGCAATTCCTGATGCATTTGGTATTCCTGAAATCCGAATAGACTGACAATAGCGGTCTGTACTGCTTTCCTGAACAACCTACGGTTGTGATACGCATAAATGTGAAAGACTCTTTTGTCGTTTCTTCTTCTTTTTCCGTTTTTGGTTGGGTGTTAATTATTGCCGTTTATTCACACCAAGCAGTTAATAACTAATGCAAAGCCTCACTGGAAAGTGGGAAATATGAAAAAAGAGAAAACGCAGTCAGGTAGAACCTGGACGTAGCAATGGGGCAATTGCACACGGCCAAGGACAGATACACGCATTAAAGACGCACTGTTTTAGCAGATAAGTACCGTTTTTTTGGAAGTAACTCAGACTTGGATTTTAAGAAACATAAGAGTATATCGTCTAGATTTGAAGCGAAGGGACCAAATCAGATATGGCTTGGTTTTATAAACGAAATTGATAATTTATTGTAAAATTTCGGCTCCACAAGGATTTATGAAAAATGGACGAAAATACTCCTCTCGTATATCAAAAAATTCGATACATGCGTGACAAATTAAGTACATATATCAAAAAATTCAGAAAGCCTTCCAATCATCACGCAATGCCAATTACATGTTAAAGGCCTTGCTTAATCTGGTCAAAAGCCTCTCAAAGGAACCCAAACAATCCAAATCAAGCCCTATCCCCCAATGGTAGGTGCTGTCCCCCACTGTAATAGTAGGCTGATATATCATCTTTATCAATCTCAACTCCAAAACTGGCACACCCTGAAGAGAGTCTCCAAGCAGGTGAGAGAGTCGGATACCAGGCCTAAAGCTGGGAAAATATGACATCAGATGCGACAGCATCTTCCATTCTGATTCCTGTTGAATGGTAATGCTTTTAATTTTAGCCAGTTCTTCCACCAAGTCTTTTCTCGCCATGGGATATCTACCATTCTCAAACCTAGCTACCATCAAGCCCAATTTGAGGATGTCAGCTTCTTTCTGCATAAAAATTTGTTGGGTTTGCAATGCATAGAATATTAAACAAAGAATATATCTGAGTAGAAGGCACAAAATGTACCTCAGGAAATGAAAATGCGAATGCCTTGTTCCAAGCAAGGGAATTTGTGATAAACAACTCTCGATCCATCAAAAACTGTTATTATGCATATTAAGCAAAGAGTCTCTAATCTGGAAATTATAAAAGGCACATTAAAAAAAAAAATTTCACCTGCTGTGAGACTTTCTGCACTGTTGCATGCTCCATCTCTGGGCAAACAATCAATGAACAAATTGCGAGAACAGCACTTGAAATACTTGGAGAGATGCTCCAATCGTGCTGGTTAAACTCTGGCACTAGTTCCCAATCCTCAAGCCTCACATCTGGGTGCCTACAAGTAGAAAAGATTAAACTTTCTGATGTGCTATGTAATCTTCCAGCACAAAAGAAAAGATAGAAAAGACAAAGATAAAAATGTTAAGCAGAAGAATAGGACAGTATTTAATAAAAAAACAATGCATACCACATAACAGTTAGGAATTTGAATTTTGGAGAGAGATCCGGATCAGAACCAGCGATTTCCATCTGAACCTTCAAATGCTTCATCCCTTTTAGGTCGCAAAAGGCAGGCAAGAAGACAATTAAGACCTTAAGCTCATCACCACGTGGCATAATCTGGATGAGGGAATGGTATTGAACATTCCATTTACGGTCTAATTTGAATTTTATCTTGCACCAAGCTCTGATTTCTCTCTGGATTCTTAGTGCCAACTGGAATACATGGAAATACTGAGTTATAAACTATATATCAATCTAGTTAATTGGTAAGTCCAAGCAAATTTTGTAAAGGAATGATTGAATAATTAAAGAACCAAAATGTATCATGCTGCAAATGCTCACAGTATCTGACCACAGACCAGGGGCACAAGAAAATGAAGAACTTGACAAGAAGGGAGAAAAAACCCCAATTAAGGTAAGTAGTAAATGCAAGAACAGTGTTAACCATCAACCAAGCCTTGTGCAATACATAGACACATGCTCACTTATACTAGCAATGCACACAAGTTCATACATACAGAAATTCACATGACACAAAGGTTTTGTATACTTCCATGCATGCTGGCACAAGACCAAGAAATTCACACCCACGTGCAGTGTTAATGAATGGAAATTAATCATGAGTGTATATCTGGGAGTTCATAGCTGACATTGAGAATCAAACACTTGTAAACCAACAGAGATGGTGTGACATCAAGAAATCTTGTCTTCCAAAAACAGGTGCATGATTGTGCAGGTACAATAACATCAAGATCTTTTGATGAGTCACAAAATTCCACAAAGACCAGTCAGTAGCTTGTGATAGAAAACGAAATAAGAGGATTCAACTGAATCATGTTAAACAAAATTACAGAGAAAAACTCATGCATCCTACTTCCGTGTGGCAAAAATAACTGGCTGCTTTTAGAATACAAACAGAAATGAAAGATTAACAACAGTTCCAAAACTCTAGACGTCGGAGACTACAGCATGGCAATAAATAAGATTGGGAATGGATAGCAATCGTCTTAAACCATCGCACCTCTTTCACGATTTCAATTTTCAACTTTCCTCCAAATGCGTTCATTGTCACAGTTGTCTCATGCACTCTCCCTTTTCATTTTCGACTTCAATACATCACAGCTTATGATTCTCAGTAACCGAATGGATACCAGAAATAGTAAACTCTACAAACCAAAAGAACAAAACAGTGATTCTAAGTTCCAACACATAGAAGGATGATATATAAAAGCACAAACTAAAGATAGAACGGGCAAAACGAATAAAATGCAACCTAGTACCAAGCTTATGAAATACAGACAAGAAAATTATAGACCATAGAAGATGAAGAAACAAATGTATAATCAGAAAATAAAAAAAAAAATCCTACAGCTTCCATTAAAAAACGGAGAGATTTCATTTTATTACATAAACCTCAACCTTTTCCACTCAATATTATATGTAGATATGAACAGATATGTATGCATATGTATATGTATAAACAAAGTGTTAACACTAACAAGTAAAAACTAAAACATACAAAGCCTTGCCACTTCAAACAAAACGTCAATGGCTATGGAAATTGTTCCTAACAGCACGGCAACCAGATATCAGTACTAGTCAGTGTACAGCATTCACGTGATAGATCTGAAAATGTTCTTCGAACAACAGGAGGAGTGCACGACGTCGCGGCTCTACGGATTTGTTCGGAGACGGAGACGGAGGCACGCGAGATCGACGAAAAGATCTGTACGTATGATGTACTTCTAAAATCCAGCAGTGAGACGCCATGAATGAGAGAGAGACTTCAGTCACGACTCACGAGAGCGAGAGACGCGATTAGGGTTTCAGAAATTTCAGTGAGTTGTGTGATTTTGTGTTTGACATTTCAGTCTCGGAATTCAGTAGGCAGAGAGCGGAGGGTGTTTTCCCGCATTTTTTCCGAGGCTTAACCCCGCCGGGTAAGGGACGACACGCCACCGTTTTGATGGATTTCTGAGCGCGTGCAGTAACCCGGCCGGCTTTACCAATAACGGGTCAACTGTTTTCTACAAACCCGTCCAAGTTTGACGGGTTTTGACCCGGTCAGATACTACTGATGTTATTGCTGGGTCGTCAGCGGTTTTTTGGTCGGACCTCTGGGCTAGGCCGGCTCTGATAACTTTGTCCTCAAGGCCTGCAGGGCCGTTAGCTTGGAGATGTTCAAAAACTATATAGATAAATAACTTGATTAACTGATGAAATCAAATTAAATTAAACTGAGATTTTAGCTAATTGAATTAAATTTTATAATTGATTAATGTAAATCAAAATTTCTCATGCAATTACAATTTTTAGTTTTAGAAAATTGCAGTTTTGATATATATAGAATTTTGATAATGTTAAAAAAATATTACTAATACTTTTATTAACAAATAAATTTTAATATATTATGATCATATATTAAAATTTCTTTATTTATCTTTATATAGTGATAATTATAAATTTTTTAACAAATATATCAAAATATTTTTTATTTAAATTAAAATTTTAAATTTTCATGGAAATTGGGTTTTTTTTTTTTTTGTCAATTGTGTATCAGAGAAATCAAGGACGAGAAAACAAAAAGAATGAGGGGAGGAAATTAGCTTTATTCATTTCATCGTTAATCTGTAGAATTCACTCCTAGTATCCAATATTTTGTTGTCCTCTCTATCATGCCAACGGTGTCTTCAACAATTCCAACGGCTAATGTGGATTGTTTGGTGGCTAAAGCGTGTGACTTATTAGGAAACAAGGCTATCGACCCCTTCCGGATAGTTGAGAGTCAACAGAGGCGTACGAGATGCTATTGGCTCTCTTAAATTTTTTGATCTGTTCATCTTTTTCCGCTATTGGGTATTGTCTTTCCGAATTTAAACTGGATTGTTAGTCCCTTGTTTGTTTTGTTTGAAACTTAATGAAGACCACACACAATGACCTGCACCATAACTAAGAGAAAGGGTACACAATGATTCAATCGCTTGGATCCAGGATTACAATTATCTAATTCCAGTCCGATCATTATTATCTAATTAGATAATCACCTTCTCACGTCACATTAAGCTGTCGCGTTAATAGTACATTTTTAAGGAGTGTTTCAACCATCTAAGAACACCATCAGTAGCCAAGAGACATGTCTATTATGACAGCCTAGATCATATATTCCATGCCAATTAATAAGAGCTAACCTAGGATAGCATAAATACTCAACTCACACAGCTCATTCTGTCTCTCCACAATAGTTTCTCTCTCTGTCTCTCTCGTTCGCTTAAATATCATAGTGATAACGCGTTAAAAGCTGCCTTCACTTGCAATATTATTGGCTACCTTTTGCAAACAAATTGTCATTATTGTGCAAACGGACTACAATTGTAAGTAAGCGCCTTAACTTGGGTTCAGAGAGTTCATCTTATATTTGCGGCGGCTGAAGAATGCTGCACACCCTGTGTTATTGAGTCACTGAAGATGTTCTCTCCCAGTACTCGCAGTGCTCGTGTTTGTCACAAAGGCATGGAAATATGTTTTCCTTCGTTATATTCTTCCCTTTTTGATATTCGGAATCTGCATCTGCTGATGAATGTTGTGGGTCAGGAACTCCTGTTGAGCAGGCCGAACTGGAGGGATGTGCTGCATTGTTTGTCACAAAGGCAGCTGCCATAGTCTTTGGTCTGCTTATGTGACAAACTCTGCCATCCTTCCTGTCTTGATGGGAAAGGTATGTACATGAGCTTGTCCTGTTTGTACTTTCATCTATGAAGATCATGCGTTAATTCTACTTTTTCTGCTCTGTTCAACCGGGAGGAGTGATACACAACTCAATTGTGAATGGGCTCGAGGCTCAGAAGCAACAATTCGAGCTTTCCAACACAATAGGTGATGCATAGACCTTTGGAAGAAGATGATTGTTGTCGTGGAGGGTACTTATAGCATGGAAGGGGAACTCTGTAAACTTCCCGAGCTTGTTGCAATATGCAAGAAATATAAGGTGATGCATTTACCATAATGATGCCTATGTTTCTGAACCATAGCCTTTACCTGCAAAATGTGCGATGCAAGTACGTGCTACAAGCAATAAAAATGATGGTACATGCTTTTGATCTCAATTGACAAATTATGAGCAAACATTACCACCTTATGTTATGATTCTTTGGCAAACGAATACTGAATTCTGTGAAATAATCTAGTTCCTGCTGACCACTTGTGTTAAGCTCAAGCAAGACTACAATTCTTTTCTGATGTTATAATTAAAATAATAATAAAAAAAGGACAAAAAATTAAAGAAAAGTTCTATGCAGAGATAGATGGTATTTCAAAAGCAAAGCAAAACTCATTACATGTCAAAAGGCATGATCTGAGCATCAAATTTTCACCTCCATGGTTAGTGGACCAGGTTGGGTCGAAAAGCCAATGAACGTGAAAAGTCAAGTAAATTTGCTGGTAGCAATACTTCATCAGCTGAAGATTTGCTCAGAGAAGGATCCATGACCATGCCATCACTCCATGTTAAGTGTTCGGAATGGGAGAAGAAGGAAGGGGGAGGGGGGACCATGGGTTTTCCAGTGAAGCAAAGTCTGCTTCTTCTCAGTAAGAAGCTGCTTGAAATTCCCCATTATTGGGCAAGTATAGAAATGCTATTTATTTACTGCTACATGGCACAACAAAAAAGCACAAAGCTCTAATATGGCATAAGGCAGCAAACTGAAGCAATTTTGTTAGCAAAACCCTTCACGTTAACAACATTCACCACAATTCTGACATCGTATAATCTCCACACTCATTTTCAACTAAGAACACTCCAACACTAAATTCTTAGTCCAAGTCCTCTAAATGAAAAGTAATGATCATAAGATACTTCACCATTTGACCTCCATTCTACAGCAAAGAGTAAGCAAGCATTTTTTTTTTTTCCATTTTAATTGGCACCGCCTGGCACTCAAACCCGAGACTTTTAGCCCTGACTGGAGACAACTCCAATACTGTAGAGCTAGCATGTTTAACTTGAACTGACAGTCTGTCATATATCCCATGTGGAAGTACTAAGGTGGCAATGACAACCAACTTATCTAATGCAAGCAGAACCATCAGGACATTTGAGATGCAGAAAGCTTTGATGTGGCTCCAGTTATCAAACTGGTCCTGTAAGGGCCCAGTTAATATCCTGACCAAGACAATCTCCTCTAATGAACACACAAGTCAAAGATATCTTAACATACTAGACACAAATAATTAATAAGAAAGAAGAGAATTTCATGCCTGTTTGCAATAAAAGTCAATCAACTACTTCCAGAAGTAAGAGGAGGAACCCTTAAACTTCCAAATTTGGATTCAATACTTGGTTACGAACATAGTCAAGCATTTGGTATTACAAGTATTTAACCAAAATCATCAGAATGTCATCTATTAGAAAACTGCACCATATCAAATGCAAAAGAGTGAACCTAATCAAAATATCCTACTCATTCCAGAAACTAAATCTAAGCTACTACTAAAAGGAAATAAAATAGCTCAAAAACAAAAGTTCAGACATGATACATCTTAAACTACCACGGCTGAGGCATCAAAACTACATAGCTCACCGAAACTACTCACGAAAACCCTTTTCCAAGCTTCTGAATCGCGCAAAACATCTTCCTTCTTGAACCAACAGCATTAATTCCCATATCCTTCAAATCCTCCAATGTCAACATTGGCAAAACCTCATCGTCCACCTCGTGGATTTCAAAAACTGGAGCATATCTCCCTAACCCAATACTATTAAGCCAAATGCGCACCCCATCCTCTGCTCCGCTGCCACCCCTCCCATTGTTCCCATAATCTCTACCGTCATTATCCGATGGACCCGACAATTCAATACCCTCCTGATGATGATTATGATTGCGATTATCCCTAGACCTAATTCCCCTTCTATTACTATAATAAATTTCCCTCTCGTTTCCTTCGTTCCCATCACCCAAATTCTCAAGAGACTGAATTGGGCTATGTTCTTTCAATGGGCTCTCGGAATTCTCCACATCAAATTCACGATAAGCATCGTCCACATCTTCACCGCCGCTGTATCTCTCATCTCCTTCAACATTGTTGTCGTGGCCACCACCGCCGCTGCTGTCGTCGATCTTAGAGACCCAATTGGAACGGACTCGTTTTGCGGAGGAACTCGTAGCCCTCTTTTTCGAATCCTTGACCTTCCAGCTTCCAATTGCGACGGAATCCAAATTAGGTTGCTCTTTGTCCTCCTCTAGGGTTTCGGCGAACTCGCCGCTGGTGGTTAAGTTGGTTAATGCGCGTGTTTTTGAGGATTTACTTGAATCTTTCCTACCGTCAACGTTGCTATGGGATTGGTGGTGGTGGTAGTAGTGGTGGTGGTGGTGATTTTTCCACTGTTTGTTATTTGTGGTCGTTCTCCGGCCATGGGCGTCGTAGAGATTGTCACCGCCTATATCGCCCAACCGTACACTGGGTCTCCGTTGCCGCTTCGAGCCCACCGCTTCGGACGAAGTAACCGCCCCGCCGCCTCCGCCACCGCTGGCACCGTTTAGATGGCCCTCCGGTGGCTGTATCTCCGCCATTTAGAGTAACAAGGAAATTAACTGAAAATCCCACTGACCTCTTTCCCTTCCTCTGTAACCAAAAATCTTTTTCTGGGTTTTTGCTAGCGTTTATCTATATAACGTAGAGACTGTGAGATGACGGTCGGTGGCTTAGCCGGGAGAGGAAATCAGAGTGTTGAGTTCGAGATTGAGTGAGCGAGCGAGGAAGGCGCGTTGGTGCTAGGGACGGCAAAAGGAGCGTGTCGACTCGAATCTCAAATACGTGATGTTTGATCGTTCGTTCTGTGTTTGACGCGTGTCGTCAAAGTCCTCTGTCTTAACCCTATTCCCCTCACTCTCCACGCGCCTTCTTTTTGTGTTGTGAGCTCGTTTATTTATCGACTAGCCGTATACGTTTATTTTGTTAGATTCTCATCTTTTATCATTACTTTTGTAACTTAGATTAAAATTTTAATGCAGCACTTTAACAAGTATTCGATAATTAATTGAAAAATAATTTAATTTTTGAAGCATAATTATTTAATAATCTTAAATTAAATAATCACTCTCTTAGAAAATCATATTTAAGTATGTAATTGTGTATTGCCTCAACAACCTTAGTGCCCCTGAAGAAAAAATGGCACCTACCACCCTTATGGCTTGTTGGTTGGGTTACTCTCTAATAAGTGGGAAGCAGGAGGATCGAGAGATTGTATGAAAAAACGGTACTTCGAATGAGTATACGTGGGGCTTGTTAGAAGGGATGATGGCTTCTGCACAAGACAGCAACAATTCTTGACAAAGCGAGTAAAACTTGGACAACAATCTTCAAATCAAACTCCATCGCCCACTGCTCGATCGGAATGAAAAACAAATCTACAGTTTCGTGCTTGGAGTAATCAATAATGGTTACATTCGAGTAATGGTTACTCCTAAATACATTGACTTTCTGGTACTTTTTTTTCTATGGGATGTCTGAAAAAGCGTCAAAATTCACAACAAAATTTTCGAGCCGAGCGGGTCAATTGCCTCTGCCATCCACATAATTCTGTGCAGTACAGCCTCTTCTCCATACTGTAGCAACATCGTGTTATATTGGACAGGTAACTTGAGATGCCTAGCCAGCTGGCTCCATACCGAGTTTCAGTTCTCTTGAATTATTCAATCTGTTGGCAACGTGCAAAGCAAACCATGTCCAGGGCTGTGCTCCGAAGGATACATAGTTGTGCCTCTAACAAACTTTTGGTGATCAAGAGCAGCCTTTCTAAGACCTGAAATAGCAGTTCGTTTTCTTTTAATTTGCTTTTTTCTAAGTGAACAGGCACCTAGTGGATCTCCAAATCCTGCTCCAACCCTCCTGCACCGAGAGATACAAGCTCAACTCGTGTGTTCGCAACAAAGAAAGCAGTTTCAAATGACCAAATATCTAACCACTTAAATAACGAAAAGACAAGCTCAGAATGCAAGAATGTAATCTTCATAAAGATGTAGCACATACAGATTGTACGACAATAATGTACATTAAAAGAATCAATTCCTCGACAACTGCTGGAATCTAGTAAATATTTTCTCCAGCCAGCGTTCCACTTTCTTTAATGTTATATTCCTAATAAGGCCAACCTCTTTATCTGACAAAATTTACTTTTTCTAGACAACATTCGATTTAACTTTTCAAGATCTCAGAGCACATTTTTAGCTATTTGATGACAAATATCTTATGAAATAGCATAAACTTAAAGAAGATAAGACAATCTAACAATAAGGTACCTTAACAATTTCTCTGATGCAATTCTAGCAGATCTGATTGTACTCAAGCTCGGTACCCCTTGCACGACACGGTTTGGATCTGCCCGCATGGGAGAATGGATTTTGATAAGCTGGACAATACCAGAACGAAGGTAAAAAGAAATCAAGAAATGTTAATGAACACACATAACAACTGATAAGAGGATATCCTCTTCAGCAATAGAGAATAAAAAGTTTTTGAACTTGCACATAAAAGTTTGATCAATTTCTTACAAACAGAGTGTGCACACTTAGCCACGTGTTCATCAGCTAAAGCTTAGTTAAAAAGTAAATGCCTAGAAGAATCAAAGTCAGAGTGCCTAAGGTACACAAAATGTGCACATCTAGGACAGATCATAATGACTTTCATGTCCTTGTAACTATCTGATGAATATAGCTTTAAAGGCTTCAGCAAAGCAAGGGAGCTAGATATATATAGATTAAAAAAAGGCAACTTACGCCCAAACATTCCATCATCTGGTAGTAGGCCCTTCCATGCAGAGGAGTGTGACCTTGTCTAGATTCGGAGAAATATCTTGTCCTGAAAGAACATTCCTAGGTTACTAAGAGTAATTAATCACCGGAGATACAAATTCTTGAATGAGTTTCGTACCATTCTTTATATCCTGGATCCACAGTGAAACCATACATATCTACAGACTCACAAACAGAGAGAGCAAACTCAAGAGCCTTGAGTCCAGTTCCTTTGGCTGCTGATCCAAAGGATGCTCCTAACATGAGATAAACAGGATTGTTTATTGGAACTTCCTGCGCAGAGAGTTTATATTAGCAAGTGAAATGAGAGGATTCACCAAATTCTGGTAACACAGTTTACTGAAGGTGACAGAAATGATTCATCAGAATTATATCCAATAAAATTGGATTAGACATTCTACAAAGAGAAGAACCCACTGCAGTGAACAGATTGAATTTCAACTTTCAAAATACTACAAAAACCCAATAGTGTCAACAAAAGACAGAAAGACTTGATGTATTAACTCACAAAAGGACCATAACAATACGAATATAAGTTTGCCAGTCTGACTAAATGATGACATAAGATTGATGGACATATTAAGAGCATGATAAAACTAAGAATTCCTTATAAATCTAGAGAGGAAAATTCATGAGGATATATGTTCCAAATTTTGTTGTAAGATATCCCCAAGATAAGCATAAAAAATTCACAAGCCAGTGGCAAGATCTAAGTACTATGTACAAGTCAATTTCCAAAAGTAACTTTGAGTTGAGCTGCTGCCACAAGCATATATTTTTTGGGAAACGTCAAATCTGTGCAAGGACATTATCCATAAAAAACATCACAAACCTTAATCATCTTGTTCATAATGTCGTGAATTGTAGTTTTGACTATCAAGGCCTCCTTCCTTGTTTCTGTTGCATTAAAGTATTGTGAAGGTTAGTACAGTAGCATGTTATAGTGCTAAAAGACATAGACCAATGCACATACCATCCAACTCTACAACTTTATCAAGAGCTTTGGCAGACCCCCTATTGAGAAGACGAAATGTACTTTTCTTGCCCACAGACTCTGTAAAATTCTGCCGTAAAACCAAGCTATTAAAAATATTTCAAGATTTTTTTGAGGAAAAGAAAGCACCTAGCATTGCTCATAGCATGCTTGAATCTTAACCTGGATTGGGGCACCATTTTCCCTTACAACAGCATCGTAACTGTCTATTTCCTTCCCAAACCTTGTTTTCAAAAGATCTCCTGAATTACCAATAACAGCACAACGATCGAACTGTCTAGGAAAATATGGTGGTGTTTCAGGAAGTACCAAGGACAGTTTCTCGATACATAAAGTTTTATTCTGACAATGGTTCCTGCATCATAAAAATGAACCGTGTGTTATTATGATGGACCTCTTACAGTTTTAACAGCTCATAGTTGCCCAATTCAATAAGTCAAACAAGAATGACCAACAAAAAGTCCCTTCTGTTCACTTATTAAAAAGAGAATTCCCATTCCTTCATAATTGTCCAATAGAGGAGAACATTCCCAATTAAAGGTTCTCCTTTCTTATGAGTTACTACAGTTTTTATATAACCCAGAACAGGAGTTATTAAAGATCAACATTTTGACTCAAATGAACCTGTGTGAGAATCTGAAACATCATTTTGTAACATGCAAAAAGATTTATCTCAATGGATAAATCCTACAATGAGAACTTCAAGTTCTTTTTTAATCTAATTCTTATTTCAATCAATTCTTCTCCTGCTTGAAGGATATAACTGCAATCTACCCTAGCTTACGAATAAGATTGGTGAATTGGTACATGCAATTTCCTTTCCCCTCTATCCTCCATCAGATGTCACGTAGAAACACGTAAAATAATCATTTCTTTTACTAAAAGCCCCAGGGAAGTACATACAGATTTATTCCTTTGTTAATCCTCCGCCAAGCATAGTCCTCCCATCCATTTGGTAAAGCATCAATGAACTCCCTTGTGAGGATGGTAGTACTATTGCGCACCTGACAATCAACTCACTGAGTAATAAATCAATTGTAAAGCTTAACACAATTAAAATAAGGAAAATATCATAATAAAAAAAAAAGGTAAAAAGAAAGGTGAACGCACAGCTTTTTTGTACTGAAACCAATCTATACAAAATATAAGAGTCTTTTTTGTAGATAAATCTCACTGAAAGCAAATGAAACAACATAAAATATCAGGCTCACCTGTTCCCATGTAGCCACAGCTTCACATAGATTAAATTCAAATGATAGGCCCTCAAGTTCTCCCGTTTTAGGATCCTTCTGTTCAAATGTAGAATTTCAAACCAATTAAAGTCGTAGAACTGAATCTCTAAATAGCAGCAGCAGATTTCAGTAAAAATTACAACCAAGGTTAGGACTGATGCCATCAAACCTTCTCATAAATGCAAACATAGAAGCCCATAATGCCCAAAACAACACTAACAAATCATCAACTAAAACAGTCTAAATCATACCCATTTAGGGACGGTGTCACTAGGAAAGTTTATCGTGGCCTGGCAATAGTCACTACCGGTCACGGCCTTTAAACCCAATCCATTTGCACTCTGCAACATTCCACAAAGCAGAAAATCAAAAACAAAAAAAGGAAGAAAAAAAGCACCAAATATGCACTTTTTTTTAGGGCCGGGGGGGGGAATAAGTTAATTACCACGCACTTCTCGAAACTGCTCTGTAGTGATTGCAATGCCTGCACGTCTTCGTCCGACAGCCGATGGATCTCATCTACAGATCAGTAAAATCCCCCAAAAAAAAGAAGAAAAATAAAAGTAAAAGATGTGAAATTAGAAATCGCGCGCGCGCGCGCCCACGCATAAATATATATATATACGCGGGTATAGAAATGCTGAAGTTACCTAGATTGAAGACGCCGGTGCCGGTGATGTAGATGAGGATCGCCGAGAGCCCAAATACCAAAGCAACTACGAAGCTGAAATGCAAAAGCCTCATCTAATAATGCGAATTTACGAGTTAAATTGCCCGCAAAAAATATCTCAGATTTTGCTATTTCAGTTTCTAGATCACGAGAAGGAAAAATAGCAGCTGAAGCGAATAATTCAATAATTCAAAGAAAGGGGTTAAAAAAAGAAAAAAGGTTCGATCTAGAGCTCCACCCTGCACCGCCAAAGTAGCTCCGGTGAACCTACGCGGAATTTGAGAAAACGACGACGTTTGCGAGATGACCCATTTAACGCATTGGGTTCAAGGTTGTCCCCCCATTAAGGTAACGGGCGTTCACTTTCAGGCCCAGTGTTAGGCCCAAATACTATAGGCCTCCCATCAATGCATTAAAAGACACCGGCCAGTAATAAAGCCCAAAAACGAAAGAAAAAGGAAAAAGAGTAGGAAAGAAAGGCCCGAAATTAGAATGAGGATAAATAAATAAAATAAATTCGAAACTCAGTGGTGCAAGCAAGCTAAATCACTTTTTCAATTTTCTCCTGTTCTTTTCTTTTCTTTTCTTTTTACTTTTTTTTTTCTTTTTTTTTTTTTTTTACTTCTTCCTTGGAAGCCACAAAAGAATGCACATAAGCCTTATGTTAACGGACGGTGGAGGCAGGACCACACGATCAATCAAAATCTTCTGAGGAGTTAGTACTGATACTATTTTGTTTTGTTGCATTGCATGTAGCTGCTCAGAGTCTCATTGAAACATCAAAGTCGAAGACATGGGCAGAGGCCCCGGAGCAAATGCCAGTGCCTCATACTCCAGTCCCTTTCACATTAAATTTGGTACTTGAACAACATTATTCGACATCCATTCAGTATTCTGACCGCGACCCCATTTAGTCAGTCAATAATATTATGAGCTTTAGCTGCATTGAACGCACAGGCAAAATAATGCATTTCAGTCACAGATACATATTATAATATTATTGTTGGATAGATGTTCATGATCTCAATTCTTTATTGCGATCGAAAAACCAAAATTATTTAGTCAACAGTTATTATAATATTATGTTTGAATATAATTGTATTTATGTAACTTTTTTTTTTTAATGTTTTATGATAATGCTAGATATTACTTCTCAAGAACCCCAAAAATTTTCACTACTGACATGACAATTTATATCCATCAATAAAATTACATGACATCGCATGTCATGGTAATGTCGCGTTAGCAGCGACCATAAAATGTAATGTCACTGCTGAGAACAGAATATTTTCCCCACGAAAGGCTAACGTCTTAAAAGAGTAAATGCTCGTACCCATTACAATATAATGTAATTTAAGTGTAGCCCAGGCCCAAGACAAGGCCACGGCCCGAAGGACTACTGACGAGATGTTGAGTCGGGGGACCATGTGGAAAGTGTTTTCAATTGCTACATATAGGAACAAGAGAACTTACGTGATTGCTCTTGCAAGGAAAAACACCCCATGATGCTATGTTTATGTCAGAGGCAGAAAATAGTTCAGGTTATGGTCCCTTGGGTTCTCGTTGCAGCGTGGCCGAACGGTTGAGTGGGGATGATGAGTTTGCACTTTGCTCGTTGATGGCCCGCTGTTGGGTAGTTCCACGTTGTTGTATTGGTATTTGTTATATTAACTTTTTTTAATATATATAATACATATTATTTTAGATTACAAAATTTTATTTTATTATTTTTTATTTTAATTAAATATCGCTAATATTTTTAATTTTTACACACATATGATATTGAGTTAATTTAGACTCATTTTAAAAATTGAGTTAAAATAGAAGATTTCATTATTTTTTAACTCTTGTGGTCACATGCACATAAATGGATAAAGTAACCAGGCCTTTGCGCCGTCTCTTCATTGGTCTTCCGGCTTTCATTGAATGCGCGATAATTCAATGGCATCAAGATAATCAATTTCCGGGTTGGTATTTTCAATTCTTCTCAGGCCATCATCATCAGATAGTTTGATGGTACAAGCCATAAGTTTAAGGCTAAAAAAAAATATTAAGTTCAGAGACTTTTTGTTCCTCCTTTTTCTCTATTCATATTTGATAGTTGGCGTGTCAGATATAAATGAAATTCGGGCGGAAGGCCCGAAACAAGAAGGAAGAAAAAGGGAGAAGTATGATAATAACTAATGTCAACGTCCCAACCAATTTGCAAACAGATTAATGGCAGATGAAGTTCCTTTGTACAAATGAGCAAGTAGGGAAGTATGGCACGTGATTCAGTAACGCAAGGGCCAAACAAGAAAACATTTTTGACGAATTAAATCAGAGATGTTTCTTATTTCTTTATAAGTTCCAAAATAAAGTACTATTGAAAAAATATACATTTACAATCGTATGTGTTTTGAGCCGGTAGAGTAGAAGATATTCCTATGTAGGATTATGATGTCCATTTTGGCTTTTGTACTCTGTTTCGCGTTAGACTAATACAGCCTCGAACTGTCAAAGTATACAGATTTCTAGCCCCTTTTGACATGAAAAAGCCAAAAAAAAAAAAGAGGAGAAAGGTAACAAGTTGTGTTAATTTCAGTATTAGACAAGGAAGAAAGAGAAAACAGAGAACAAGTGGAGATCAAAATCCTTGAGTTTATTTTGGGGACAGCATATGCCTTCCACAACAAACAGACGGGGACACTACAAAATTGAATCAATGTCACCTTCCTGCTTTCTCTTCCCCTATCTGCCAGACAAAAGAGACAATGCAATTCAATAGCCAAGGGGCCTTGCCAGGCAGACTCGCTCCTCTGATGCCAATCGAACCATGGTGGGACCCTGGCCCCCATTGGCCACAACCATAGGCTGCACCGTCCCAACCATCTTGCCTATAATGGTCCCTCCCCAGTTGAGGGCTACATATGGACTATAATCCCAACCCCGTCCTTATCTTTTGGATAGAACAACAACATTTAGCTACACAGACAAGTTGACATCAAAGATATTTCGTAAATACGCTTGCTGGTCAATTAATCAGCTTATATCTCTCTTGTTGCCTAGTGCAAGTTTGGTGCTGGAAGCACCCGGAAGCATTACCCCCGAAGTGTTGTTTGGTCACTTTTGTGATGCTTCCGCGAAGTTTTCATCTATATCTATGACTCAAACTTTATATCCACGCATATGTACATACATAAAGTCACAAAAGCTATGATCTTTACAAAAGATACGGTAAAAGGGAAATCCCAGATGGTATTTTAAGGACAGAGAACAATTTTGCATACAGGCACTAAAGTCCATGGTGCAGTATGTTTCCAAAAAGAAGACGGAAATTAGCTGTATACTACCCCCGGGCATGTACTTTTGTGATTACGTTCTGGCTGGGAAAGTGTTAAAAATGACGGAGACAATCCGAGCAAGAAATGACAAAGGAGACGGGAATAAGAGATACAGTTGGCAGTAGAAAGTAGGAAAATTTGAAGAATGGACGCAATCTTAATTTTGTTAAAACATTTTGATGCAACGCATTTTGTCTTTTTTAGACCCGGCTTGATGCATATCAACATTTGATAATTAGGCATGTAATGTCACATGATGATACCAGCTGTAAATTGTGTGCCCATCTCATTGTGTGTTAATGAAATGTGTGACATTTGGACACATCTTAATTGGATTGATATTTAATTTGTTGACGGATGATACTTTAATCTGAGAAGTGGTTGTAATGTATTAATTGAACTATAAAAGAGAACTCCGATATAAGTCAACTTTAATGACTAGATTTCTTAGTCAGTGAAATTAAGGACAGGCTAGCTGTTAGCCCCTTAAATCCATCAACAGGAAAATGCAAATTAAGATACCTCATGACAACACAGAATACTGGTACATGGGCAGGGGTATAAGTCAGTAATACTATACAAGCATACATAGATGTATTAGGCGTGTATGTGTGAGAGACTAGATGACCATAACTGTTAAACCCCACAAAAATAGGGAGATCATGAGTGATACTTCTTAAAAATGTGAGTAGTGTGGGTTAGGACTATCTGCAAACTATTATGATTTTAAACCCCACAAAAATAGGAAAATCATTAGTGTTTATCCCTAAAAAAGTGGGCAGGGGATGAGTAGTCAGTTAAGAACATTTGAGTTCCAAACCTGACTTTTTACATATATCTAGTTATGTGGAGTTGCTGGAAGAATGTGGGAGAGTTTAGGGTAGGCAAAGTGTGCCACTTAAGTGGAGACAAGTGGAAAAAAGTGTATGGGTGCACGAAATGGGGAGGTAGGGGTAGTTATAGACCATTAACTCATGATCTCTTGTAATTCACTAAAATATGATTGATTTAATAATTAAGTCATGAACACTTAAATAGTTAGAGATATCAATTATAACTTTATAAATAGATAGGAGTGACCAAGAGCTCTTAACGGTAGAAAACTCGGTGATACTACCGAATAGTAAGAGAATATATGAGAAGTATGTGAGAAGTATTTATTATTATATTTTTTATATTTTTAAGAAAATAATAAAAAATTGAGAATATTTTGGTATGTTTTTATACTTATTTTTTTATTTGTACAATTGTATGTAAATTACTTGTAATCTCATGGGTGTATATTTGGCTGGGATTAAGTGGATTACTTAGTACTATTATGAGGTTGAAAATTTGTATGAAACGGTTGACCCAATAACACTAGCCAAGGTAGAGAAGCAATTAGTTAAGCTCTCCTAAGAGCATTTCATGTATCATGATGCCTATGCAAATTAAGCATGGCCATGATCAAATGTTGATTTTCTATGCTTGGCCTGAGATGGTGACCGAGCATAGAAGGACCTCGAGCTGGGGTTACTATGTAATGCATTGTTATTCTCAAAATGTGACAGCTAAAAATAACCGAAAATAACTAAAGAGAGAGCTTGGGACGGCCATGAAGTTTCGAGGTATCATAATTTACAATTAAAATTAGTAGTCATGTATGATCATGATTTTGATGGATCATCAAACGTAACAATCGGCTTACATTTACATCGACATGACAGACAAGGGAAGTCTCCAGGTATATTTGCGCGGCACACTGGAAAAAAAATCATAAAGAAATGGTGCATGCTGGAATGCTATATTCTGGAGAACTTCTTTTGCATGATAATTATTGGTTGCAAAATTTCTTACACGGATCGAGACAAGCTATGCCAAGTGGTGAACCTGGTAAACGCTGCATTATGCAAATTATTGTACTACAAGGGATCAGCTTTTCGGATACTGTCTCGTCATAGGACGAATTACAGATCAGAGAACAATGCTTTTGCTTTCGCTTGTTATTGTATCAGAAAATTAGATTTTAGAACGCAACTTCTCTATCAACACACGTACAAGGAGAAAGCAAATTAATCAAGGATTTAATCTTCTAGTAACCTTGAACTATAGAGGTACGGATTTTTGGACAAGTTGACCTAGTGCCTAGAGGTTATCTGGGTACGCTAAGATTAATATTGCTTACAAAGACGTGGAGGAACAATCGGACATCATTGTTTCGTGTTAAAGGCAGGTTTATTGGATGTTGACAGAGGAACAAACAATATATTTAATAATGTTTATGCTATTCAAGAAGAAGCATCAGGACGACTAATAGGAAAAATCCAACTTTAATGATGACAGTGCAAGTGTTCCACGATCAATCAACAAGGGGACCCAAAAATAATTTAAATAAATGGAAAATTATTGGTATAGGGAGCCCCCAAGGATGAAAACTTTGATCAGTTGGTTAGCTACAGAAATGCTTCATCATCTGCTAATTTGAATGCTGTCACCCAGTAGGCAGCCCCCAGGCACTTACCAGAGCAGAGTTTAAAGTATGATTGATATAATTTGTGTTTCAAAAAAGTGACAATATATGTTGAACCAAGCCCTCACACATCCAGTTTTCAGCCACGTGGCAAATAAGCACTGGCCCCTTAATGGTGAGCAAAACTGTGCTAACTGGGCCACGTCTTTCATTGTTTGGTCATCGCAGTTTAAAATTGAGTTACCATTATTATGTGTTAATATATGAATATCCTCTCAGCTTTTACAAATGTGCTCGGGGTTCAAAAGTCGTTGAAGGATAAAAGGAAATGAAAAAGAAAGAAATCAATAAGAACCAATTATTTCAAGAGCTGACAGCATCTTTAAACCATGGCAAGAGATCGATTGGACTAGACATAGAAAAACAAAAATATTGAGTTTTGTTCTTGAATCATTTAATCCAATAGGAGCCAATGGCATGTACATAATGTGCATACAAGTAATCAAACATGTGGGTCACGGTTAGAGACAGTTGAACCCCAATAACCACATGGATTGTCTGCATCTAGCATCTACAGCTGTAACAAATTGAAATGAAAAATATATGTAAAAGGATTGTATAAATAGCTACGTTACATGGGAAGCTGTAATATTGTTATATCTAGCTTGCCTTGTTTGACCACTTTTGATCATGTTTAATCATTTCTGTAATCTAACAATCATTTAAAGTAGTCTTCCAATTCTGAGATCTGTGTGCATGGGATAATGACGCGATTAGCTTTTAATTAAGGCACCATATGTTTTTTAAGGTTTATTAGCTTTGGATTTATGCAAGACCAAATGATAACTTAGTGACAAGTTGCTATAGGCTTTCAACCCCATTTGACTTGAAAGGTAAACAGAGATAATTAATCATTAGCTACAGAAAACAAAGGCTTTTAGATTCAACTGCCCTGTAGTGGAATTTGTCGTTTATTATCAAATTTGGCCGCACCTGTCTCGGAACTTCAGACTTAGTTGATTAATATGATTGAAGGAACGCCAAAAAAAAAAAAAAATCTTTACCAAATCGATATGAACTTCGGTTACAAGCCAAAACCTATGAATGAGATTTCAAGTTGAAATAAAAATGGGTTCTCTCTGCTCCCAATGAAATTTCACTTCCAAAAATTTTGATATATTCTTTTTATCAATAATTGTCTTTTTCTTTATAAATGCGAAGTGCACTAATTGATTAGCATTTTTTTTTTCACATTTAAAAGATGCAACTTGAAAATTCGGAGGCACCAAAAGAAAAAAATTGCAACTTGAAACTTTCACGAGAAATAATAAAAAAATTTGACCTTCCCCTGACCTCATAATATGAGTCTTGTGGGTTGAGAATGCCTTTTTTTATTTGTAGGGAGTTTGATAGTAAAGCCAAAATAATTTTTTTTTTTTTTTAAAAGACAGTCCATAACAGTTACAGCTACGGTTGACTGGGGTGGGAGAACCACTAATGTTAAAAACTTCAATTATCATAAATGCCAAAGTTACATGAAGATTCCAACAAACCAGTAAGCCCTCGCCACCAACGACAAAATGCTTAACTAGTCATGTCAAATACAGCAACCGCATCGACCTAGATATAGCTATCTCCTCTACGCTTCTCTTTCCCCCCCTTCTCTCTCTCTCTCTCTCTCTGGGAGTCTACACGCAATTGGAAAGAGGAGGGAAGCAACGGATGAAATAACCATATTAACAGAATAACTGTAACCACAATAATTCAATCCTATGAAAATGATTATTCAAATACTATGCAAACATGAAAAGGAGTGCCTGGGCTTAACCACCCGAGAGGTTCCTGGAATTTGTGCAAGGGAGACTTGGGGGTTCAAAATGGACGGGAACAAGGGATCTAGATAAAGATCTGGCCTTTATTTGGTCGGTTTTACATGTCCTCCCTTTTCTTCATCCACTAATTCTGCTGCCCTTTATTCATATTTAGATTCCTCTTTTCACCCTTCGCAAGATATATACTGCACATGGAACCAGCTGTGGAACTTATGCTTATACAAACAAAAGGCATTTTGTTTTTTAGATTTTTCATGTCTTCATTTGTGCTTCTCCTCCCTGGCTTGGGCTGGCTTCAACACCTCCTTGCAAGCTGGAAAAATAAGATTCATACAAAAATAAACATTTTATAAATAAGTTGAAAGAAGTGTGTGTGTGTGTGTGTGTGTGTGTGCATATAGATATAGAATTAGTATTTGTTTATTTTGGTGACTATTACATGAGTCAGGACACGGGGGATTACCGGATATTTGTGGGCAGCTCCTGTTATTTATCCTAATGGAAAGAACGCAAGTTGTTGCCGAACCCAGATGGATTGACAAGTTTTTGTCTTTGCTCGTCGGCGTCCCATAATACGCTACCACTATCCTGAAAATGATGTTTGTCGTTGTGTCAGTTGAGGGGAAAATAAATATTTCTCAGAAGTTTAAAGATAAATTGTCTAAAGCAAATATTACAAGGAAAGCAACGACATATATAAATTACAAAGGAAATATTTTGCTACAAGCATATCATGTTAGTAGTAATACATTTTGAATATCACTCAGGCTTAGCCATCCACGATAATTTATATGTTACCTTATGTCCTTGAAGTAAAAGCGAAGCTGAATTATCAACAAGTGGACAATTATCTGCTGTGGCGAAGCTGCCACCAGTTGTAGTGGTGGCTGTGATGGTGTTTGCATCAGCAAAAGCTGTGAGCTGCGCACGGCTACATTGTTGCACAACTGGCAAGGATGATGCCTGCAGGCTACCCAATCTCTGTGTAATATTTATTGGAGACAATGATCCTTATCAGCAAAAGTACTAAAGAATTAATGCTGTTTTTCAATGTTGTACAAAAAAGTAACATCAAGAAGTATTACCTCTGGTCTGATGACTAATGGATCTACTAGCTCCATCCCAAAGTCATAGAACAAAGGGTTAACAGATGCAAGCTTCATGGAAAGGAACTGGGGAAATGACCAAAAGGATAATGGGTTAATTAATTAAAGTCATGTAACAAATAAATTAGTAATAAATACAATTTTCTCGGTTTATTTCACTGTCTTACCTCCACTTGATCTTGTAGGGACTGGACATAATTAATGATTTCATCCAACATTTGGGCCTTTCCAGTAACCTATTTTTAAACCAAACCACATGAAACTGTCAGATGCATACATCCCCTGAAGGAGAAAAAAGGAAGACATTATTGTTTCCAGAAAGACAAGATTACGACATTTAACTGAACCGCTCACCTTGTCACAACCAGGAACTAGACGCTGCAACATCTTCATTTTCTCACTGATTTTCTCTCTTCTAACCTGAAAGTCATTCATAGAAAACGTTTAATCAGATATATATGCAATATAATATGAATGAATCATCCTTGTAGGTGACCACGTATATGTTTTTGGCGGGGGTAAAATGGGAAGTTTGAAATGAAATTAGGCTCTGTGATGTTCTTTCAATGATGAAAAGTACCCTTTCTGCTAAGCTGTGGCTGTCTGTTGCTTGGCCCCTCCTTGCTCTTACATGAATATAGCCAGTTGGAGGCTCTTCAGGAACATTTTTCTGATCTTTCTTCTCAGATATTGGCTTCTTCTCTTCGTCATTCACTTGACCATTGGATTTCTTTGGTTTCTTGCTTTTCTTTGCTCTGGCGTCCTATCAAAACAGTATGCATGGGCATAGTAACCAAATTAACGAGCAATAATTGTTCAAAATTTTAGAACTTTAAGCCAACCCCACGTCATGAAAAAAGAATTTTTGTTCTTTTAATGAAGTTAATGACGGTTGCTTAATTAATTTTTCTACCTTTGATGGGGCGGAAGAATTCAAAGATGACCCATTTGCGTTTTTCCTCTTCTTCTCCATGGCAGACACCTTTTGAGTGACTTGCTCCCCGCTCTCAAGCTTGTCCACTACAGTTGAGGACTCGGTGCTCTGTTTGTTGGTCACAGAGGTCTCATTATCACTGAGAGCAATCTTGGAGCTATGATCAAAGTGACTACCTTCATGGAAATTGACATCAAGAGGAGCTTCATAAAGAGGCTCAAGAGGGTTAAATTGGGAAAAGCAATTAATACTCAGGTTTCCATCCTCCATAGACATATTCCTAATAATGGGGGTGTTTGGCAAGAAAATTGAATCAAGAAGAAAAGGGTGGTGCTGCTGGTACGAAAAAGCTGCCATTTTTTTTTAGGGAAAGCTTTGGAATTGGAAATTGCAAGTTTTCAAGAAAGTGATGGAAGATGAAGCCTGGATGATGATGCTTGCTTGTAGGCAGCTGCACCGAGGTAGCAGTCAAGAAAAAAGTGGTTCTGTGACGATCTATTGAGGTCCCCCAGGGCTCTATATAAAGAACAGGGGAGAGAGAAACCCACCAAGATGAAAAATCTACGCAGAGTTACTTTTCATTTGACTGGTCTCATCTCATCAATCCCCCTTCTCTCTCTCTCTCTCTCTCTCTCTCTCAAAATAAATTCCCAAAATAAGATTTGATTAATGATGACTAGTTTTTTCTTTTTTTAAAAAAAAAAAGAAAATAAAACCAAATCTATCTGTAGACTGGTCCATTTCATCTCTTAAAATTTATTATGGGCATGCCTTGCAGCCATATATTGTCTGGAGGGACTTAAAAAGATCTCAAGAGAGTATAGATAAAAAAAAAAAAAAGAGATTTAATTGTAAGAGAAAGCAGAGTCTAAAAAAACTCTTATACTTAAAAATTAAAATTTAAGTTTTAAAAATTTTATATTTTAATTTTGTATAAAATTAAATAAAGCTATTTCTATTATTTCACAGCAACTTACAGAATAAGGTTTTGTTATTATTAAAATCGCAAAAGTGTAAGAGAGTCGTGTGGGCTTAGCTCGTCTGTGAGCATCCGAGGGCTGGCATTTGCCCAACTGGATTGCAACGATAGACGCCATTGCTCAAACCCAAATTATGAAGCGAAGTAGGGAATCTCTGGCCCATCTCTCTCACTACAACTGCACGATGCGGTCTTCAAAACATAAATGCAAGGGCGCGTTTAAAATTATAATTGTAATTTAAAAATCTATATTTTAAATTAAATATAAGTTTATTAATATTTAGTCAACTGTAAAATTTATATTTAATAGAAATATATCATAATTTAAATTTATATTTTAAAAATATAATATTTTAGTGTAATAAAAAAATGTAACAAATAAACAATAATAGAAAAGGTTAACAATAATCCCAAACAGATTTAAGACAAATGAATAAGGCCGACTGTTGCTAAATTTTCTCAGTGATTGAAAAGTACCATCGAAGCAAGCGCTGTTTGACCGGCCACAGACCAGCGAAGGCAGTTTACCAAACAGGAAAAGGGCAAAACTGATGATGTCCCGCCATCGACTGCAGCAATCTTAAATGTATCTGCTTCGATAGATTTACCAGAGAAAAGGTACCAGTCGTGTAATTGCAGCCCCCCCACCCCACCCACAGACCCTCTGAGTGGCCATTCCCTCGGTTCGTTATTATTATTTCTTCTGCGCCTTGAAAATGCGTGTAATTTCAAGAAAGTACGATCCAGGTTTCAATTCATTTAGGAACCTTTTTTCCCCGTAATTTGAAAGAGAGTGACGATGGTTTTTCCTTTTCTTTTTTTTTTTTTTTGGTCGTAATATGGAAATCATGTATGGATGCGAGTTTTTTGAAATGGGTCATTATATAAGCCTATAAAAAAAATTATAGGTCGTCTTATCATGGCCGTTTATCACATATTTGTACAAATTTAATACACAATCAAACTAATAAAAAAATTATAAATGCGTGTTAAATGATTTTGGTCGCGTTAACTTACCCACATAATGTAAAAATAATAAATATAATTAATAAAATAATATATATTTTTAATTTATTAACTCATTATAATAATATTCTATATACGTGTATGTTTAATATTTTATTTTAAACATATTTTTTATTGTCATATTTATTAAAATGAATGAAAAATTTAATAAAATTAATGAAAATTTGACTAAGTAAATTTACAAATAATGAATTTAAATAAATAAGAAAAAATAATTATATATATTTAAATTTATAATTTTTAAATTCACGTAAATTTTTCAATGCTAAAAAGAAAAAAAAAAAAAAGTAACCGCTACTTACAGAACCTATTTTATCTTTGGAAATAGCCACTCAGATTCTTCCACTTCAGGATGATCAATATGCGGACCCCGCGTGGACGCAGCTTCCCTCAAATTATTCCCACCACCACCGCCGCCACCACCACCACCGCCACCGCCACCACCACCAATGACACACGCAGCAATCTCTCTTTCCTTTTTACTTTTCGATAAAAGTAAAAATATTTTATTTTTCATCAAAAAGATACGTTGCATTGAATTGTCGCCTTTGTACTGTTACGCAGCATCTGTTTTCTTATACATCCTTTTAGAGCTACTCTCATTTTACGTGCTCGGCATTATTTGATTGAACAGATGACCCAGACACTGATTTGAGGACGACCTCTCAAAAACACGTTTTATTTATGTAGGGGTGTCGTCGGCGGCGGATCGAAAAGATCTTCAGTGCCCTGCAATAATGCTAGGTTGATCCTTGCATTTTCAATTAGAAGTTAGGAATATACGGTATTTTTTAACTGCATAATTGAAATTTTGATATATTTTTTTTAAATTTTTATATCAATTTTTTTTATAAAAAATGTGTTAAGATAACTATGCTAAATAGATTTATAAATTAATCTTACTTTAGTTCATTCAGAAGAGTTTTTATCAATTATCTTAAAAAAGAATATGTATTATTATTTTTTTATTTTACTTAATTTTATTTGCAGCGAGTGTAATTTCTCTTTTATTTTCATGAAAGTAATTTTTTATTAAATTATTACTTCTAATACTATTTATAAAAATTTATTAATTATATAATTCATATTTTTAATATTATTTATGAAAAAATTTAATTATATAATTCGCACTGAAAAATAGAAATGATTGTACCGCGTTCACTCCGTCCATATTTTGCATCATCCTAATGGGGTTCTTTTCAATTTTGATCTTTAATTAACTTTAATTTCAGGCGGTCGGATGCATACGTTCATGTTATATGGTTCAAAGAGAAAGTGAGTCTACGTCGTCGGGGTCGTTGCCTTCGGTTTTAGCCCTTGTCTTCCCCAACAAGTAACATCTTCTTGATTGGAACAGACATTTATCCAAATTACAGTGATCATAGATATATAATCCAGTTTTGCATTCTCTGTTGGAAAAAAAAAAAAGTTCGATTTTAACTTTGAAAATTTCATACTAGCATTGATTGCTGGAATTTTGGGCAATACCTGGTCTGGCTGGTCTCCATTAATGAATTTGAGGGGTTTCTGGTCCACATTTCACATTATCCTGAGTACATCTCAGCTGGACACATATTTAAGCAAAGAGGATAAGGAAATGGTGGAAACATGTGAAGAACAAACAACTTGAGGAAACGATGGAGCCATAAATGAGTTTATTTATTTATTTATTTATTTATTTAAATAAAGGAACATGAAGGAACAAGACATTGTGATAATTAACCCCTCCAGATGTTAGGTGGAAAGTTCTGATCCATATAGCTAGCCTTATCACCGGAGTAGCATGGAAACAACATTGCTGCTTTGAGGAATCCGAATTGATGTGTGCTTTCTACAAGAGTGCTCTCTTCAAGTTGTTTTCTTTGATTAGTCGACAAATGTTGCGTAAAAGATATTCCCGTGTAGCCTCTACTGGTTATTAATTAGCGAGGAACAACTATGAATGATGAAGAACGCAGAACAGTGGATTCTTAATTAATTTTAAGTATTTTATCAAATGTGCTCAATTCTTCACTAAAGATCTCTGATTATACTACCAATGAATTGCAACCCAATCTTACTTAAATTATTTTCAAATTGAAGGTCTCAAATTTGACTTCTAATCAAAGTTAATTAACCATAGAAAAGGCCCCTAATTCTACTCTAATGGTTATGTTTAAATATGACATCGAGTGATGCATACAATTATGTCATTATCCATGCAAGATTCGTCGCATGAATAGAAAGCTTTGCGAAATCTTAAAGAAAAGTACTCGTATATTTAAAATGGATGGCCACGGGACCCCATTGTAGATTTGGTGAACATATTACTTTTTCTTGTATTGAGCTGCGACCTAATTCACTATATGATTTCCTATCAAAATAAAGAGAGAAAAATTCGCATTCTTTGTTTTAGATCCAAGCAAAATTCAACCTGGTTCAGCGAAATCGAGAAATTATTTAATTAAAAAATTTAAATTATTAAGTAAAAGTCAAGTTGAAAAGTTTAAAGGAAGCTAACCACAACATGACATGTATCTTTTTTCCTTCCTATTCCAGTAATCAACTAGGAAACAAGCAGTATTTATCTCCTGAGATTGTGACGGGATATATACGTGACTACCAGCTCAAAATGCTTGCACCAGAAGTGCAGTCCGGTACAGCTTTTTCCACGAAGGTGCCTGAAGATACATCCAAAGAGTCCATTGAAAAAACGTCTATTTCAGGACATCAGATTCCCATTTTGAAGCCGAATTAAAACCCAGTAAAAAACATATATAGAGAGAGCTTGGCTATCTTTCTAAGCATACATGCTAGGTTAATTCAGTTTCAAAAGATGCCATCACGATCGTTTATATCCTTAAGGTCCAGCAGGTACTGATTGTGGCTTTTTGCGGTCTTCTCCCTTTTGTTTTGGTACATTGAAAATTCGATATGTCATGGCCCAAAAGTTGAAAACAGAAGGAAAAGGGGAAAAAAAAAAAAAAACAAAGAACCACAAACAGTTTGTAACAATAAGGTGGGGTAAGCTGCTAAGGGGTGTGTGCAGCTAATAGCTTTTCACCAAAACTGGAAAATGCACAGTGGTCTGGCGTGCCGATTGCTGAGCCCAACCTACGAACTCTACTCTAAAGTTGAAAGTCCAGACCAAGTGGACGAACCGATCCAGACATATTTCTTTCTCTCTCTCTGTTTTTTTTGGATCGACATGACAAGGCTGCCGAAATAATTTTCACTCTACAACTCTACAAGCAGGAGGCCAGAATCCATGTTGATTCTCTCTCTCTCTCCCTCTCTCTATCTTTTTTAATTTTTAAATTAAATCAAAAAAACAAACATTTCCATTAATGAATTAAAATTATTCACATAATTATCATAAAAATCAACTCTTCGTAAGAATTAAGTAATTATAAATAAATTTGACATTGTAAATATCTTTTAAAAAAAATGGTTGTAGTGCAATGAAATAACGCAATAAATATACCTTGATACAGTATAATTTGATAAAAATAATCTATTAAATTTAAAAAAAAAAGCACATATATATAGTTGGATTGAGTGCATGCCCCGTGTGCCTCCCATTGTTACTATACAATCAACTCTTTTTTTGTTATATGAGTTTGAGAATGGACCTAATAGGCTCATGGACAGAAAACGGGAACAAACAAAGATGGGCTTGTGAAACCTTCAACTGTGGGCTCCATCGGCCCATATATTTGCGCAAATATAACACTTTTGGGCCGGCCTTTTGTGAGCCCATGACAGAAAAAATGCTTCATTGGGCTGGCATTTTCGAACTCGGGACACGGCAAATGGAAGCCATCGGATATTCCATGTCGACGATGCTTCTGCTTGGCAGCATAGAAGTAATCATCAAGGACTCCTGCCCAGTTCTAAAACCCTAACTAAACCCTGTCACCTGAGGTTTCAGTAAAGGGTTTAATCATTGATGGCAATTTCTGGACTAGGCTTCGCTTGTAGACCCCATTTCGCTCACCAGCTTCCTCTCAGTTTTCACTGCATTCGAAAGGTATATTCCAAATATGTATTTGTTTGTTCCAATGTGTGTTATGGGAATGAATTGCTCTTTTTTTATTTTTTTATTTTATAAAACCCTTTTCGTTTAAATTCAAAGCAGGTTCGGTATCCCTATATTGCAGCTGCACTTCAGGTTGCCGATGAACCAGAGCGTATAGTCAGAGACAAAACTCCTAATTCGGCTGCGCCTTCTACCACAGGCAAGTGAAGCTATTTGTAGTCATTTTTCTTAATTCCGTACTTTAAAAAAAAAAATTTTGGCAGTGAAATGACTTTTTTTTTTTTAAAAAAAAAGAATTTTTGAATGATTGTGGGGGTCTTAATTTGTTGGTTATGTTTGTATATTTAGGGGGTGAAGTGGGAGAAGGGAATGGTCACAAGTTTGAGTGGAAGAAGTTGAATTCCAAGGACCTTGGGATTAGTACTTCAATGTTAGCAAAGCCCACGAGAAAGGTTCTTAATGGGCTTAAGCGAAGAGGTATTACATCATTCTCCTTAGCTTATTTTTATTTTATTGACTGGTTTCTTGATTGGAATTATTACTTAAGTGTAATAGTTTGACGTCTGAAAATGTACTCTGATATGAAATTTTTTTTCGTGATCAGATAGTGTGTGTGGATGCATGCTTGCCTGCATGTTATTTGATGAAAGCATTCTTTTCAAGTCTTTGGTTGGATCTACATTACCAAATTTGTTGTTTGATTGTCATATTTGAGATCTTTTTTTTTTTTAATTGAACCTTATTGCCAGAAGGCTAAATGTTTGTCTTTTATGTGTCAGGGTATGAGGTCTACCTTGTGGGAGGCTGTGTCCGGGATCTCATCTTGAAGAGAGTACCAAAGGACTTCGACATAATCACATCAGCTGAGCTTAAAGAGGTTAATTTCTACTTTTAAGTTATGGTGGGATAACATCGCTATCTTAAGTATATGCCTACTACAGTTGTTAAAACCTTTTTCTCAAAATGCCACAACAGAACTTCCTTCTTGAGCTCCTTAACACAGCTGGTGTAGTTGGATATTATTTACAGGTAATGAGGACATTTTCACGGTGTGAAATAATTGGTAAACGGTTTCCCATATGTCATGTCCACATTGGGGATGCTATTGTTGAGGTATGCTTCCTTTAATTTTTTTTTTTTTCATTTTTCTGTTTCAAGTGTTGAGGCTGTTCTTCATGGCCATCATATGCCATAGCTCATTGAAACTGTACTTGGCCTTTATGTTTATTGTTTTCCATGCTGATTTTTTTGTAGTTTTTTTTTTTTCAAATTAATAATTTCAGGACCATTTAATCTTAGGTTTCAAGTTTTAGCACCACAGGACGTAGGTTCAGTACTGACTTAACGCATGATGTCGAATGTCCAACTGAATGTGATGAGACGGATTACCTTCGTTGGAGAAATTGTTTGCAGCGGGATTTCACAATTAATGGGTTTGTGCTTTAAACTGAAATTTGCTTTCTTTTTTTCCCAATAACTGAAGCTTTGGTTCTCTTGTTGCAGTTTTTTTTTTTTTTTTTCCTTTTGCATATTTAGTGTGGATGGCTCTTTTCCCCCTTTTACTTGTGCAGTTGACACAGTTCCTCTTTTGTTGTAGGTTGATGTTCGATCCATATGGAAAATTAGTATATGATTATATGGGAGGATTAGAAGATATTAGAAAGGCTAAAGTGTGCATGTATTTCTTAACTTTGTTGTTTTACAAGTTGCTTTATCTTTTCCAGGATGCACATTATCTTGACATCGTCTTCTGTCAATGTAGGTACAAACTGTGATCCCTGCAAGTACTTCGTTTCAAGAGGACTGTGGTTAGTTTTCATTTGCAATTTGTCTTGATTTTGACTTTCTGCACAACTGAGCACAGCTAAATTAGTTCATTTTCTGTATTAGGCCAAGCTCAAGCACTCATAGTTGACACTTCATCCTCAAATGTTGACCATGGGGTTGTATGTACCCTTTATCTTTGCAGCTCGCATACTGCGTGCAGTGAGAATTGCTGCCCGTTTAAGATTCCATTTTTCAAAGGAGACAGCTCATTCTGTTAAAAAATTTTCCAAGTTGATATTAAGACTTGATAAGGTATCCAAGCACCCCTTTGTTACTCCTTTTGAGTTTCAAGCTTGCCACAGATTTAGTTTGCATAATATATTCCCACCTGACTTAGCTCTAGCATCAAAATCTTCTAGACAAGGCTCCTGATGGAAATGAACTACATGCTGGCATATGGTTCTGCTGAAGCTTCGTTGCGGATTTTATGGAAGTTTGGACTTCTTGAAATACTTCTGCCACTTCAGGTTTGGATTTGAAATTTAGCTTCTATGAGAATTATCTTTGCAGGTTGATGCAGTTTTATCTTGCAGGCAGCATATTTCGTCCGCCAAGGCTTTAGGAGACGTGACAAGGGATCCAATATGCTTTTGGTAATTATAATACATGTCATCTTGATTACTTTTTTTGTTCTTTTCATGAATATAGAAATTTTTCAGACCAGTTAGATCTACGGTTACTGATGTGAAAAACCGACCAGTATCACATCTTAACCCAAGGTTGAAGACCTTGATTTGCTGCTATGTGACAAAGATAATTAGGAAGAGATAATTTCTTGGACTAGGATACATTTCCTAGTTTTTCATTTTTTTGTCAATGTTCCAAGTTACACAAAAATTTTCATCTCTGTGCAAAAATAAGACAAGTAAAAATGTGATAACTTCTAATTGATCAGAGCATCTATTATTTGATTTGCAGTCTCTGTTTTCTAACTTGGACAAACTCCTTGCACCTGATAGGCCATGTCACGGCAGTCTATGGTGAGATTTCTTTTGATCACTGTTTTTTCTTTTGTTTTTAGTCATGGCACATTTAATTAATAACAGCATCCCAGTCGCTTGTGTGCTTTTCAACAGTAAAAATTCTTTTCAGCAGGTTTCTTTTGTTAAAGTCAATTAAATTGTAATTTTCTCAGTTTCTTTGGCTATCATTTTAAAATTATACTGTAGTTGCTAAAAAGTAATCAAAATGCTTGGACACGTGGGCAGCTCAGTGATAATTGGAGCAACCAAGCTGTAATAGCATTAGAGCTTCAGTAGTTGAAACTTTGCATTTCAGTGAAAGCCTCATCTGATTGATGAATCTTATTACAGGGTTGGATTGCTAGCATTTCATAAGGCATTATCTGACCAACCAAGAGATCCTGTGGTGGTTGCTGCATTTCTTCTTACTCTCCATAATGGTGGGGACCTGTCAGAAGCAGTAAACATAGCAAGGATTATCAACAGGCCACATGATGCCAGTTTTCCCGAATTAGTAGAACCTCGGGATCTGGTACCTAAGTCATTAGCCATTGAGGTTAAGGACCTTGCTGCATCTGTTAATCAAATGCTCTCTAAGATGACTGATGAGTACTATGTTTCTAAGGCAATGTCAAAGTATCCTAAAGCCCCTTATTCAGATCTGGTAAGCTCATTGTTTTCTTTCGTATTCTGTCTTCCCAACCAGAGGGAATGTTTTTGAATACTCAGTATATATAAGGGATAATGCATTTGGGTGCTGTTGCCAGAAGTAGTGAATTTATTGTCGCCAACTGTAGTTAATTTGAAAAAAACTTGCATTTTAATTGGACCACAACATGTAGAAAGATGATAGATTAGATTAGTTCTAGGGGGTCTTGCCCTGCAATCTTTTTATTGTGATGCTTCGATGTGTTCCCTCTGATCCTTTAGTCGGGGAGCATCTGATTCTGTAATCTGTGTATTGTTGCAGGTATTCATTCCATTGGCATTGTATTTAAGAGTGTGCCAGATTTTTGAGTGTGTGAAAGGGGGTAGACAGAAGGGATTTGTTCCAAAGCTGGGTAAGAAGATAAATTATGAGTTGTTATATATGGGCAACCTAGAGGAAGTTCGGCATGCTTTTGCAAGGGTTGTCTTTGATACCGTTTACCCTGTTAATTTAACCCAAACCAAGACCACCATATGATTATGGTGGAAAGCGAGCTTCATAATCTTTCCTCCCTTTTCCTACAATATTTTCAAGACATTAAATATGATTAATTTTGGAAATGGCATAATTTTTCTACTCTTATGCATTGGTCATAACTCGATAGGAGACAATTGTATAGCTTATGATAAAATTAGAGCATATCAAGGTTTGGCATTTTCAACTGACATGCTATCAGCGAGCCTCCTTGCATGGAGAGGCACCTGAGTAACTTGGATGCCACTGCTTTTTCATAGAAGTTTGGGACTTTAAGTAACAATTAAAATCAACACCAATGTCCTCGTGGTGTAATGTGGTATTAAATCAACGCCAATGTTCAAGAGATTAAGAAAGCTAAATGATGCTTATTCAGAGTGGATCTCATGGCAAGAATGAAATTTATAATCTACCAACCAGGTTCTGTACTAAGAATGTATGGCCCATAACTACAAAACATGATTTCCCACTGGTGACTAACAAGATAATCAAATACTGGTACTCTACACATACTAATGCGATCGAAACCGAGTTCCCAGCTTCAGTCGTCAAATGGTGAACTGATCTCCCTATACGGAAGATGAAAATCAAGACATCCTTGCAAGAATCAAGCTATAAGAATAGAATAGTAATTGTTTTTCAAGGATGGTACAGAGCCCACAAAAAATAGATGTAGAAAGGATCAAATCACCAGCTATTATTTAGTCATAAGAAGAAATTGACTCCTATGAAAAAATTATGCTCTTGGTCCACTAGCACAAATTCAAGCCTTTTCTGCAACGGCAGTAGCAGCAGCAGCAGCAGCAGCAGCAGCGGGAGAAGGAGAACCGCCACCTGTAGTGGGCCTACAAGACAGAACGAAGTCCGATAGTTATTATTATTATTTTCTTTGATAACAGTCCAATAGTTATTTTAATGAAAACAAAGCATACAAGCTAGTCGGCAAATGAAGGTCCAGAAACTTACAGTCCAACAAACACTTTGAATGCGTCATAGATGCCCCACTGGGCTCCAGTAAGAGTTCCAATCATTACAATACGGAGAGGAAGGCCTCGGGTAAACAGACCCCATAATCCCAACTTCCTCACGGCCTGCAACAGTCAAAGCAAAGACAAATTAGAAGATGTTAAACAAGTTCATAGAGTGAAAAGAGAAAAAGAAAATTATGTGACCAACGGTATTTTGGGGATTGACTTACATCAGCGGCACTTGCCCCCTTCGCATTGTTGAGAAAAGACACCAAGTTGTCCGCGGGGTGTGAGACAACGGCACAGAAAACACCGGCAATGTATCCACCAGCAAAGCTAACCCCAAGCTGCAAATTCTTACTGCATTGGTCTTTTGGAGTTGGGATGGCATATTTGTATATTAGCTGCACGATGTTCTCAAAGGAAGCAAATTTCATCATTGTATCTGCAACAGACAAATTCTGATCATCAGCAACATTCTAACGTGACAGGACTCTGAAATCAAAGAAGGTTAACAAAAGGATATAGCTTACATGGAATCTGACGTCCCCAAAGAGGAACGAGTCCTTTGTATAACCTGCATTAAATTTATATTCGTGCGATCAAGATTCTTCCAGAAAGATCCCTCAAACAATTGCTACAAATAACCATAACAATAGAGCAGTTTTTGGAGGGACTACATACCCAGAATAGCCTTCAGCTCTGACTAACTTGGGGAATCCATCCGACAAGCCCCGCGCAAACCCTGGCTGAGTTTGTACTCGAACTTTCACGGCTTCCATGGGGCAAAGAGCAATGTCAGCAATCAGTTCAGCAGATGCCGAACCAGCCAGATAAATCAAAGTTTTGTACTTGGCTGCATATTCAGGCCCAGCAATGTCCGAATAGTACTTCTTAAAGAATTCGTAGAATCCAAATTTGCAGGCACCCTGAGCACTGTATCCAAGCAAAGTGGGAACCCATCCCCTAAAGAAGCCTCTAGCTCCCTGCTCCTTCAGCAAGACTCCAAATCCAGACGTGATGCTCTTGTACTTCGCTGGGTCAATCTAGAACACCAATCACATCAACATTAAGACAATCATGATTTGATGGGTAGGGCCCATATTCAAATTCGGATACATTACTCCAAGGAAATTGGAAAGTGTGCTAAAAGGTCCCCGTTATTGCAGGTACAGCTAACAGAATTGTAGGCATTTGTTTCAACGCAATTGTCCAACCAAGAAGCAACCTTACAGGAATTTCCAACAGAGAAATAATTCTTAACTTTCATATTCCACGACTAAAAGAAATTGGGATCAACACATTACTCTCAAACAATAAACAATTTGATAGGGATCTGAGTTCAATAGCACACAGGACATGAAAAAAGAAAAATCTAAAACATGAACAAATTGTGTGTAAACTTTGTTTTTATTTTGTTCAAAAAATAAAAAATAAAAACACCCAGGACAGAGAAGATTATATTATAGTTTATTTGTTTCAATTTTATCCCATCCTATAGACAATAAGATGAAACCAGTACCGGGTCCAATTTACCAAAACGCACTATTCCTTCTATGAAATTCAGAAAGAAACATTTAACCTTCAGAGAGAGAGAGAGAGAGAGAGAAGGCGTCAGACCTGCATGTTACACTTGACGAGATCGAGAGGAGTAACGGCCATATGCGTGAGGCCACAGCTAACTATCCCACCGGCCGTACAGGCGGCGTAGAACGCCGGTGAGTACATCTCGATCTTCTCGCTGGGCGCAGGAATCACGAAGCCCTTGGAGGCGCCATCGCCGCCCACGGCAGCCGACGGTGCAGAGGCGAGCGGAGACGAGCGATTCAGTCCACGATTCTCGTTCATCATCAATGCGTCCAACTCGAAGCGTTTCTTCGACGAGAAAGACGACGAGTAGAGAAAGCTCGGGATCAACGGTTGGCGTGAGTCCTTCGACATGGCCACCATTCGGTTTTTGATTGAATCTCGATAGTTTTGGCTTCGGCCTTTCGATTCTGAACTCTCTCTCTTTCTCTCTGTCTCTCTGTTTTTTTTCCGTTTTTCGCTTTTATTTCTCCCTTGCGAGAAGAAAATGGAGGGATTGTGGCTGGCGAGGAATGATGAGCTGTTTGGGGCGCGAGAATGTTTACACGGGAAATGTCTGCTTTTAAAAGGTCTTAACATCCCCCGTTTGCGCGGGGGTATTATTTGTATTCGCGTGGCTTCTTCTCGCTGCCCTCGATCTTTTCGTGTCTTTTTTCACTTCTCATCTTATTATAATCTTTTATTCAACTCTCGTCCTATTTTATTTATTTCTTTTATTTGGATTTTTTAGTCAATAAATAAACGTCCCCGTCTTAATTTTTTGACCTTTGCTCGTTTTATTTATTTCTGACAGATCTGTTACTCCTCAATTTAAAATAATTTTTTTCCTTTTTACTATCTATCTATATATATTATTTATTTGCCCTGATTATTCCTAACTAATGACCTGTTGTATTCATTCCAGAATTTTCAACGAAAAACGGGAACGTGTAACTTTCCTATGTCATGTTGGGCACGAGTTTTATTCAGCCGTCCAGGTTCTCGTTGTGCTACTGGGACTTTGGTTTTCCTGTTTTTTCTTTTTTCCCTCGGTCAAAACTAATCGAGTTTTCTTTGCTTCTATTCTATTTTCAACTTTCCTTTCTTTTTCGGGGCATTGCTCTTCAAAGTTTGTCGCCGTCTTTTATTTGGCACTCCAGCCTTACAAACAATTTGATCTGACTTGGCTTGCAACATCCACGAAACAGAGTTCCTTCCTTTCTAGAATGAAGGCCACCGAACATCCACATGGAGACTGGAAAAGGCTGGCTCCGGAAAGGTCAACTTGCATCTGGTAACAAGGGCGAAGGCCCACAAAAGAGAGTGCAATCAAAAAGGACAAGCAAGCGGCGGATAGCGTGATAGGCCTCGATAACGAGAGTGAATCTTGTCCACCCGTATCCTGGGTTCTCGCCTAAACTGCCAAATCACATTTTTTGAACCTAAACCTGTAAAGTTGATAGCCTTTCGGGCATGCTGGCTTCAGGATTTTCCTATTGATTTCCATCAACCAGAAATTGTTACAATTATTCGGTAATTCCACCGTGTGATCCAATCCAATGGCCTCTGTGTCAGCTGCTTCTGTTGGGTTAAATTCTTTGCTAAGTCGATCCAATGGGATAAGCCAGGTGACGAAGCTTCGGTACTTTTTAGTTTCCATTAGTTTTTACTCGTAACTGCGGAATATGCGGTTTACAATTTTGGTACGCGCAGTTCAGTCACAAACTGAGAACTCCGAGGTTTTATTGGATTATAGAGGAAATGTCTGTTTTTTCCTTCTATATTCTCTATAATTTGGTTTTCCTTAGTGACGTGCTTTATAAACATGGGTTGTGCCTTCTGTTTCGCAGTTCGAGCAAATTTATGGAAACATATGAACTTTTATGTACACGGGTTAGTTCTAATTGTTGCAGGCAACTCAGGGGACTAATATGAAGTTGGTTTCGGTTGGTTGGGCAAAGATAGGCTTCCCTTCTCTGAAGGCCTCCCGCTTCAGCATCTCTTGTATGGTAATTCTATTCCCATCTCTCCGTCCACCGTTGCATTCAACTCATCTCGTCTCTTTTCTGCATTTTTGTGAAGTTTCTCAATGCACATTGACGATAGGCAAAGCCAGAGACGGTGGATAAAGTTTGTGATATTGTTAGAAAACAATTGGCTTTACCTTCTGAGACTAAGCTCACCCCTGAATCCAAATTCTCTGCACTTGGTGCCGATTCCCTTGACACCGTGAGCTCCCTCTTTCTTTTGCCTTAATTTATCTATACACAGCAGTGAATTGAAAATATCTCAGTTTCACGGGCCTTAAATACGACAGAGTCTGTAATGGTTGTTGTGGCAGGTGGAGATAGTCATGGGATTGGAAGAAGAATTTGACATTAGTGTGGAAGAGGAGAGCTCTCAGAACATAACAACGATCCAAGAAGCTGCCGACTTGATCGAAAAACTTGTCCAAAAGAAAGCTGGAGCCTGAAATTGAGATCGAGATTGTTAGTTCATAAATTAAACTGTCATTTACTGTTCTTATTTCATGCCTCTTCATTTCTGGGCTGATCGACTATTGCCTTGCTGGGAGTTAAAACGACGAGTAAATGAGATTTGCTTCCAAATTTCAAACATTTATGATGGAAATCCAGTGTTGTTGTGTTTCGAAGAGAACGGTGGCTCAGAGATGCGAACTTGGGCCGTGCTATATGAAACATTATGCTTTTTCCTTTTCCTGTATTTATTAGCCGATGAGCCTCTTTCGAGTTTGAAGACCAACTTCGTTGACCCGACATCCCCACTAACCTTATTGGCAATGAGTCTTCTTTTGTGGTTGTGAAATGAGCTCTTGAAATTTCACATCGACAAATTAAACTCTCATACTATATTAAATTATTTTTTAAAAGTTTATATGTAATTAAAAATTAAAGTCTATAAATAAAAAAATTCATAAAATCTCTCACGATGTATTTATATTTAAATATTATAAAATTTTATATTTTATAACAACAATCATAAATTAGAAGCACGACATTTGCTAATTTCATTTAATTTCACAAACGTCGGTATGTTTTTGAGTTTCTATCTCTCTCTTGCACGTAGTTGTAGCTGCCATCCATTGGGATCAATATAACACGATCAGAATAGATCACCTGCCGAATTATTTTACTGTGTGAGAAAATGGAGGAAAAAAAAATTATTTGATCTTGTATGGATACTAGGACCGGATAACATTGCAATTTAGCGATTATGATTGTTGTAACTTTCAATACAACGTGCTCTGCTTTCTTTTGTTCCCTTGTTATTAGAATAGTGGGCCTCACTATAAAATTTCACTCGAGTTTCTTCTGATTTTTATTTTTTATTTTCTCCCACCTCGTCCAAACGACAATTCAATTTTGCTTCCATTATCCCTTTTTCTTTTTCCTTTTGTTTTTTCTCCCCACCCTTTCGCCCGGAGCCAATAAGGCGTTAATGGAAATCAATTTCCTATGAAATAATTACAACAAAAACTAATGATTGCCCGGTAAGATAAGGGTGCATTAATTAAACCCGACAGCCGAAAACAGGACCGAGTCATCCGTTGAAATCTGAACAGAAAGACGCTGACGCAAACGACAAGATTTCACGACGTTCGTCGCCGCCGAGACAGTCCCTGTCCGAAACTGACTGACTCCGCATCCGATATACCGGACGATCGTCACAATATCGGACACGTCATCACGTCTACGTCGAACGGGGTCCCACCATTTTCCTCCTCCCGCGAAACTCGCATCAGCGTCAAACCGAATCAAACGGCAAGTCGTTTCTGCCAAAAACTTTCAACAGCGTCGACACATCGGCTCTCTTCCCTTTTATTGACCGCAACTGCAGACAACAACTGCCTTCTGCCCTCCCTTCTCCTTTGACTCCTCTTCGATTTTCTCGAGAAAATATCGAGCTCCATCAAAATCCTCGCTTCACTGTTACAACACACCCGCGCATATCTACACACACACACACACACACACACACACACAAACACACACACACGTATATACGGATTATTTGTTTATATAATAGATGGATCGGAGGAGAACAGGAAGTCCAGTTTACTCGAGGCAGTGGAGCGCGGGGTCCAGCAGCACCGGCTCGTCCTCGCCGGCCATGTCGCCGGCCCACCCCAGCGCGCGGCTGGGGACCGGCATGTCCACAATCAAGCGCACGCAGAACGTCGCCGCCAAGGCCGCAGCACAGCGGCTGGCTCAGGTCATGGCCTCGCAGACGGCCGACGACGAAGAGGAAGATGACGATCTAGGGTTCCGATTCAGTTCTCCCTCCCGTGCTGCTCCGTCGAGTTTCGGTAACAGTCTTAATCATAACGGAAGCAACAATGCTTTCTCGACGCCCGCCATTTCGCTTACCAGACTGAATAGATCTTCTTCTCCTTCGGTAAATGAGAGAGCTTCTACCTCATGTGCTGCTGATTCACATTTTACTTGAAATAATTTGATGCGATTTTGATGGCGTTCGGATTTAAGGAATTCTATTTTAGAGGTAGAGATTGCAAAGATTTCAGATGATTGTTTTGTGTTTCGAGGCCAAAACAGAATAATGAAATGGGTTTATCGAGGCCCCTGGATGTCTGGAGTTGGAGATATGCTTTCAGGATTTACTTGCAGTCATTTAATTTTGAATAAGGTTTTGGTCGGTTTAAGTGTGTGTATAAGGTAGTTTATTTGGACTGGAATGAGACTAATTGGAATTTTGGAATTTTAATTAGTTAGGTCGGAACATCGCAGAGCATGTTCCTTCGGTTCGCTCCTCATCGGCTGGAAGATCAACCATGTCTGTTCCTTCAGTGACATTGATGCCACCTAGTAAACCAACAATGAGAACTATTCCTCCAGTTGACTCTCCTATTAAGAGGAAGAAAGATAGAAGGTGAGATTAACTGTTCTCCTTTTTTCTGTCCTTTTCTTCTTCCTTTTTTCTTACAGAATTGTTAAGGTTTAGCTGCTTTTTATTCGAAGTCTCCTTTGTGGGGAACATGAATGTGCAAGAGATGAAGGTCTATTTACATAGGACCATAACTGTTGTAATTCCATGATGGCAGTTTTTAAGCTTTGTATAATATTGGTTAAATGATCATGAGTTCTAATTATCAGCCACTGTATTTGGAAACCATGCCATCTGACAAGCATCTCCTGTTTGGAAAAGCCAAGTGTGGCCTAGGGTGTTTGAAAATGGTCACCTGAACTATAGGAGAGCACTTTAGCATTGCATATGATTGAGTAGGCATAAGCTGAAATTTGTTCATTTTAAAAACATTTGACTATAGGTCCTTTCTTTTGGAGATGTGGTGAGTCATACCAAAGCAATATCTATTTTCACTTAGATTACCTTTGTTATCCGAACTCATTGTGCTGACTGAATTCTGCCATTAAGACCCAACCCTAATGCACTTGACCTCTACTTTCTTCATATTTCTGGTGTGCTGTGTTATTTATGTACTCATATGACTGTTTGTGCCTCCATGAATGTGCTTATGCATGTAACAGGTTTAGGGAGAAAAAAAAAAAAAACCTAAGAAACTGTAGGTCAATAATAAGTTAATAACCCAACTTTTATTTGATGCCATGCACTTAAGTAGTTGAATGTGATGAGTGCCGATCACTGTAGGTTTACTGTGGATGGGGCACAACAGCAGAAAGATGCAGGAGATAAGCGTGAAGCTTCCGCACTTCGTGACGAAGTATGCTGTTCTCACAATTATGGAACACATTCAACTATTTTCTTTATATTATTATCTCACATAGGCATAATAGTTCTGAAACAAACATGACTTTTGTTTTGCAGCTTGATATGCTACAAGAAGAGAATGAGACTATAATTGAAAAGGTAAGCAATCCCTGACCTGACATGAAGTTGGTTGCTACAGCCATACGCCCTGAGGGTTGACCTTTATGTTCAATTTTCTCTACAGCTTCACCAAGCAGAAGAAAGACGTGAGGAGGCCGAGGCTAGAGCTAGGGAGCTTGAAAAACAGGTCATTTATATTTATGACCCTTGACTCAATGCATTGTTCATCTCTTATGGACTTATCTTCTGATCAGCAGGCTAGATTCCTTTTCAATTTGATTGGTTGAATTTAAGGGATAATTTCCATCAAATAATTTCCATCAAAGGCCTTTGCAGTTTAATAAAGGGAACAGACTTATTGACCTCATTTAAGCTATGTGAAGGATGTTCATAAGTTGATGGGACATGATCCCTAAGATATTATAACGGTATTTGTATGCTATTGCCGGGGGCACATGTCCTTTTGAACAATGAGATGAGACCACTGTCATAGTCCCTGAGTTAATCGAAGTTATATTGCTTTCATCCACATCTCCCTCCCCCCAAAAGCACACACACACACAGGTACCATTGTTTTTCTGCTTTCCCCTCTGTTAGGTTTTATGTTGGTATGTATCATGCGGCATGCAGGAATAATTGTTGGAATGCTTGAACTCAAGCATGTAACTGCTTAGTTTAGGATTAGAGGAGTTGATCAATGTAAATTTATTGTGCAGTCCTTGTGTCCTTATTAATGATATGCAGCTTGTTATTTGCAACTATTTATATATTTGTAGGTTGCTGTTCTTGGAGAAGGTGTATCTCTTGAAGCTAAACTATTGAGCAGGCAAGCCTGGTCTCCTTTTTGCTGGTCTTTATCGAAGTTCTCAATTTTGATTTGAATATGTTTTTGGTCTGCAGGAAGGAGGCAGCATTGCGTCAGAAAGAGGTGAGCTGCGGGTTACTATATTTCTGTGCGATGCATGTGAAGATAGGAGTGCAGTTTTCACTTGGCTTTTTTTCTTCCCATCTTCTTCAGAAACATATGTACTTGAGATAAGCTGTTTTTTGAGCTGTTCTTCCCTTCCTGGATTGTGACATACTACTATTGAACTGCAAGAAATCCTTTGCCACAGGCTACTCTGAAGGCTGCCCAACAAACAAAAGATGAGAGAGATGATGCAGTTGCAGCCATGAGATCAGAACTGGAGGTGATGTATTATTTTTCTCCTGGGTCTTGTTCAGCATTATCAGGTTATGGTAATGAATTCATTCCTCACCTTTTTATTTTCCGTCAGAACTTGAAAGATGAGGCTGCAAGAGCTGCTGAACAGACCCGAGAAGCTGACTATGAAGCAAGGGCTCTTCGTACAATGACACAGAGGATGATTTTGACTCAAGAAGAGATGGTTGGTGCATTAAAATTGAATAAGATATCTACCTAGCTTTATAGATTTAACTACATCTTGCATGTATCTTGTAGGAGGAAGTTGTCCTGAAGAGATGCTGGCTTGCTCGCTACTGGGGTCTGGCTGTACAGCATGGTAACCAACCTTTTTATCTTTTTCAGCTTAAGGACAGGAAATTGTTGAATGCTTTTAATTATAGTGTCTTTCATTGCCACAACTTGTAGGGACTCCTGACAAACTAGAAGTCATTTGCCTCGTTAGAGTACTTATACAATGTCATCATTTGAATCCTGTCTCTTTTTATTTTTGGTTTCTTCCAAATTTTTTCGGTGAGGGTTATCACCTTTTTTTGTGCATTTTTTTTAGTAAGGATGGGCCCCTGTCTCTGGAGTTTTATTTTGCTTTCCCATGGCCAGATTTTCTTTTCATTTCCTCATTTTTCGATTTTGGTATTTTTTGGAAGTGTGTTGGGACCATTGGGTCTTGACCCATATGCCTACATGAACGCACAAGTTCTCAATGGGGCCTTAAGATTTTATTTTACATTTAATTGCTGATTTGCCTTTTCCTGTCATTGCTTCTGTACTATTGTAGGTATCTGTGCAGATGTAGCAGTGTCAAAACATGAGCACTGGTCAGCCTTGGCTCCTCTTCCATTTGAAATTGTCATTTCTGCTGGACAAAAAGCCAAGGAGGAACTTTGGGATAGGGGTTAGTTTACTAGCTCATAGTAGCTCATTTCCAGTTATTTTCAGTTGTTTGGTCAATTCATTGCTTGTCATTATACTTAGAATATGACATTTTATTAATGGAATAGGTGGTGGTGATCCAGATAGAAGTAAATCTACTCGTGACTTGAGTGATCTAACAGGAGAAGGAAATATTGAGAGCATGCTTGCAGTTGAAATGGGATTGCGAGAATTAGCATCTCTTAAGGTTTCTTTCTATTTCTTTGTTTTATTTGACAACATAAACTCTATTTATCTTAATTTAATTTACAAATGAGAACTTTAGAGATATCATATTTATATCTTGCAAAATGAACTTTGGCCACTTTATGTGTCTATCATATAATTCATATCAATTTTATCTGTTTTGTTCCGTTTGCACCTGTAGGGTGTAGTTACTCCTTGGAGAGGTACTGGGTACATAGGTTAAGCTGTTCCTCAAGGATATCATAGTTGTTTCTTTTCTGATCATATTTAAATTTGCTAGAGTACAGTTTTTTTTTTTTTTTGGGCTTTTCCCATTTCTTGAGGACAGTATTTGTTACCATTTATTTGATATTATTTTTACACCCTTGTTTCAAGGTTGAGGATGCTGTTGCACTTGCCTTGGCTCAGCACAGACGACCAAGTATGTTTTAACAATCATCTCAAGATGTCATTTCTGCCATCCTTAGGCACTACTAATCAATTTTCAATTGGTTTCTTGTTCTTGTCATCCTCCGTTTTTGTTGAAGTTGTGTGTGTACCCTGTTCATCTGGTGCATGCCCTGTTTTCTCGTTGATGTATTCAATTCAAGTCTCTATTACATTTGAAGCAATTATTTTTCACTTGTGGAATTTATGCTGCTAGGAAGTTCATGAAGCTGATAAGAGAATAGAGCAAATATCATGCATGCATATTATCTTTGATCTTCTTTTGGTTTTTCAGATTTGAGGTTACCAAGTGAGCCAAAGTTTACAGAGGCTTACGGTAAGATGTGTGATCTTCTCTGACATTGCTTATGCTGTGTCTCATATTATGTTCTGTTAGTATATTTATCTGTCTTACTCTTGTACTGCAGAATTAAGTGATGAGGAGGCAGAAGATGTCCTTTTTAAAGAGGTCAGTGACAAAATTTATCTTTTGTACACTTTTATACCACATTCAACCATAAGTTTTGGTAATTTCTGTGACTCATACACTATCTAAGGGTATTGATTTTTTTAATTAACCGAAATGATCTTGCTAAACTGAGGCCTTTGTTAGTTATGTGTTCCTTGATCTTTTTGACTTTTCTTCTTATTCAGAGGGACAGTTGTTAAACTTTAACATACAGCACAGTTGAAAATGACTTTTTTTTTCATGATCAATTGTCTGGATATGGCTTTCTCAAGCATATTGTTGGCTTGATAAAAGCTTCTTCTACTTCTATGTGGTTGCTCCTACATGAGTTACTTGCCAAAATATGAACTTTATCGCTAGTGTGGCCTCATATTAATCTGGATATTATGTACATGGTTGTCATGATTATATAATAGCGAAAACCAATTATGTACAGGCTTGGCTGACATATTTCTGGAGAAGAGCCAAAGTACATGGTGTAGAAGATGATATTGCAGAAGAGCGGCTTCACTCTTGGATCAGCTGCAGTGGGCAGTCACCTACTTCACATGATGCTGTGGATGGTACGTTACCTTATTAGAAGAAATATGCATCAGTAAATAAGTGTGACTTGGAAGTATATGGCTGTATGATGATCGTGACGGAGAAGGGTTGAAGTTGCATGCTTTGTCTTATAAGCAAGGAAATAACATATTGCAAAACAGTTACCCATTTTAAAACAATAGAAACTCGGTTTTTAGACTTGTTGGTGCATCTTTTCCGCGTCTTGTTTGGCTAGACGCACACTCAATTTGCTTTGTGTTCCCACTTGATGCACTCTTGCAGTTGAACGAGGCTTATTGGAGCTGAGAAAGTTGAGCATCGAGCAACAGCTCTGGGAAGCTTCTCGGAGAGAAATTGATCAGCCATCTTTGGCCTCGGTTGCAAATCATAGTCCTACCACAGATTCAGAGATCTCGCAGTAATAGTTCCAAATATAATCTTTTTTTTTTTTCCTTTTAATAAGTTGCTTTCATGTATGTATTTGTTCATTTCTTTCCTTTTTTTTTTTTCTTCCAATTTTCCCCCTTAAAGTGCAATTTCTTCAAAATTTTTCATGTCATATGGTAATTGCATACTGTTCGATACTTGATTCAGAAAGCATCAGCAATGTTTGTGTAACTAGATAGAGCCCCAGGTTCTGCAATGAGGCTCTGTTCATTTTGTGGATTGCATTTGATTGAGGAGTGCCAATCACATTAGAATATTTTTTTGTCTAGTTCATCCTTTGCAATAGATTGCCTTTAGTTATAACGGTGGAACGTTCCAAAATTTCATTTGCTACCAATGTCAGTATTTTCTTTTCATCTCTTGAACTGTCCTATTTACGAAATACTTACATGAAATTTACCCCAAGAAAGAATTTCATGAAATTTACCCCAAGAAAGAATTTCATGAAAGTTTGTGTCGAAGATTTATGGAATGACATTTAATCCAAAACTTCAACCGTTAAACTGATCCCTCTTAGCAAAGCCGTGAATTGCTTTGGGTTGGCCCTCAATGCCCCTTTCCGTTCGGGCTAAAGCAAAGGATTCGAGGACTGCTGAGGGAGAGCGAGCAGAATTGTATTGTTTTCGAATAAATGCCTCAAGCCAATTGCGGGTGCATACTTTTGCGTGGATAACTCTAAAAGCTTCACTTTGGAATTCAGAATTTCTAGTTCTTACGGAAATGCCTCCTACATTATGCGTATATCCAATATTTTTAATATTACAGATTCTATAATTTTAAAAAACCAAATACAGTTAATAGTTAGTACTGGAAAATGTGGGGAAAAAATTGGTGTAATTTTACAAAGAATTGTGACGGCCAGTTTGGTTCGGAGATGGAAAATGCCCATAACCTTGATTTTTGAATTTCTGAAATTTGGTCCTAAAGCACTTCGGTTTGGAGGGGAGAAAATAAAAAAAAAAAAGGAAGAAAAGACTTCGGGTTTTTGGAGGGAAAACATTTTTCGAAAAATATTTTCTCCGCTTCGTCATGCTTCAACTGCAAATAATTTTCTCTGACTGCAACAACACCTTTAAAAGTCCAGAAAAGTGTAGATGATCCCGCTTTCGCAGAGATCGAGGCCATTTTCACTGTCGGAAGTCAGAACCGACCTCATGACCGTTGCCGTCAAATGATGCAAATCGAGAGACCCTAAGGAGCCAATTGACCCCATCACTCGCAACGCCACTTATCTTCTCGTTCAACTCTTCAGAAAACTACAAAACCCATCAACACCCAAATTGACCCAAGTAATCAATTGATCCAAAGATTCGATCTTGTGGTGGTGCTTGCGGAGACGAAGCGGGGGGAGATGAGTTCAGATGGCTAGGAGGAGGAAGAGTGGTAATAGATGATGGTGGTTATGGCGGCGGCGTTGGGCTTGGGAGGAGGAGGGATTGTTCGTAGGCCAAACAAGGGGAAATAGAAAAAAACTTGTTTTCTTAGAAAATACTTTAATTAAAAAATGTTTCCAGAAAAATGATTTTTCCCGAACATTTTGCGGGCACATGGCTTCTCATGCATGGCAGTTGGAGTCTTGAGGTAAACCTTTTCGACCTTTTGCTTTTTTTCAACTCAATACTTTTCCTTTTTTTTTTTTTTTCCTTTCAAACAATACCTTTGGAGAAAGGTGTTGAGCTTTTTCCCACTACGTGACATGGATCGGCATTAAAATTCAATAAGTGGCCCGAGTTAAATAATGGGGGAAAGGTTGGAACTTTGCTTACATTGCAAGAACTCAAAAGGTGCCTCAAATGCCAATATTAAACTTTAAGTCTTCCATTCCATCATTACCCAGTTTCCAACTCTCATGCTTCCTAACCACTTGTCATTCTTGATGTGAGAAAACTCAAGGATGTCAAAAACAAAAGCACATTATGCATTTCCTTTGGACTACGACTCCTAATTTTCTTTTTTTCTTTTATAAATTTTTTGTGTACTCCACTAATAATAAAGAGCTAATCACCCCAAATTTTGCTAATCAAGGAAATTGTAATTATTAGCTTTGGTTGCCATATAGCAATTTGGATGTTTGAAAAAGTGGCCAACTTTAGAGTATCTTGAATTGGGATGGTGAAGCCCACTGCTAGCCTTCTTTGTTAAAGATGATACTTGGTCCATGCCCAGTTGGCTAGCACAAACAGTGCCAAGCATGATATAAGGGGTGAATTTTGTCCCGTTGTTGTCTGTCCACTATGTTGTTTGTTTATTTATCCACACCTGCTTCTTTCCCTGATTAATCTAGCCATTTTTTATGCCACCCCACCGTAGCTTTTTTCCAGGATGGTCCAGACACTAGGCATCATGATGTTGATTACCCATGATCCACCGCTCTCCCTTCTTTTCTCAACAACAGATACACCTTTTCACAATTTGTTGTGATCCATATTGCTAGCTCATAAAAGGTTACAATGCAACCATTGAAGAAGTCCCCTCGATTCAGTCCTGTGGCTATACCAAGACGGACCAATGAATTTGCATTTTGACCAAACTTTTCTTTCGCCATGTAATGTAAGACAATTGTAACACTGGTTAATTCACTTTAAAGTGTTTGACATCTAGGCAGAATTTACACCGATTTTTGTCATGTTAAGAAAAAGAAAGGAACGATTGGAACTTATAATGGAAGCGGTTATGGGGTGTTTTGTGGCTTTGATGGGGAACATGTGGGGGTTGTGCGGATCATTGTCATTCAGTTAAAAACTTTGCATCCCATGAAAAGCGGGATTTTGCTTGAGATGAATGTGCAAAATTATTGTCATAAGACGTCTTATTCGACAACTTACATTTAAAGGTCGCCCAGAATAAGTCAGTCTCCTATAAGTACACAAAGAAAAATGTGATACATAGCAAGAAAAGATTTTGGAGAGGGGGTGGGGGAGGTGGTCCCGAATGAAGGAGCATGTTATATGACTAGTGCCCATCAAAGAAAATCCCATTGCAGACGATTCTTCTATTGTTTGAGTTTCAAGAAAAATCAGTCAAATTCATGCTAGCAATCATATGCCAAGAAAAATAAAGTGTTTCGAGACCCCAGTTATGTTCAAATTTGGGGACTGCTATGATAATGATGCCCAAGCAACCTTGCCCGCAGTGAAGTAAATTATGGTGAATCCTAAAGAATGTATGAACATGCATATGAAACTTTTTACTTTAACGGGGTGTATTTATGGCAATGGCAGAAGGGGAATTATAATTTATGTGAACATCATCTTGGGATGTTTCTTTTACTTTAAGCAGTCATTCTACAAAATGTTCAGGTAGGAACAAGATTTGCCATTTGGGATTGTACTTGTAAAACATGTAAAGTTAATCGATGAAGCTGTTCTTTGGAAATCTAAAAAGGAACTGCAAAGACTGTTCTCCTCTTAATTGCCAAAATGCTGAGAACTGATGCCATAATCCCTCAGGGAGATTTTGTTAGCAAATGATAATTAAGTACTATTGATCTTCACTTTTTCTTGAAAATGTAAGTTAATGCTGTAAAGTCACTTTCTAAGGAGCATACCCTTACATTTTCCACCAACTGTACATCATAAAAGGAGGAATTTGTGGATGCCTACTTACCTGGTTTGTACGGCACTCGTGGAGAACAAAAGAAAATACAAAATTCTGTATAGCTGTAATCTCCGAGGAAAAATCCAAAGGCCTTTTTGCGAGCGACCAAGACCAGATATTCCATTCCATTCTCTCTTTCCTGAAATGCAAAATTCACAAATGCTGACTCAGCTCACAGCAGACCCAACTTTCTTCAAGTCATCGTGTCTCTCACACATCTATTTCAAAACCATTTTCAGGCCTGCAAGCAAAAAAGCTACCCAGTGTAATGATAATAAAAAACAAGCCTAGTCATTTTTTTTTTTTTTAATTGGCCCAACCTCACCCCCATGTTCTCCACTGCACAACAGCTTAAACGGGCCATTCTTCTCTCAAACTCCAAGGGTGGCTTGTACAAGCCTTCTCTTTTTCTTTGAACTGGAATCATGTGCTCTCAAACATGGAAAACCGTAGCAGTAGCTTCGTTTGTGGTTCAGTTATGGATTGCTATCGGGGTAGAGTCTTCTGTGTCTCACTTGGACAGGATCAAAAGACTTCCTGGACAGCCCCTTGTTGATTTCCAACAATTTGCAGGCTACGTTACCGTGGAAGATGACGGCAAGCACAGAGCTCTTTTCTATTACTTCGTAGAAGCAGAAAGGGATCCGGCTTCAAAGCCTTTGGTGCTCTGGTTGAATGGAGGTTTGCAGCTCCTCTCTTTGCCTCACATTTGAGACAGTTTGGAAAATTACATTGATTATATCAAATTTGAAAGTGTGAAGACTTGTCAGTGATTGGAGGCTCTTATTGTGCTAATTCTGTTTATTCCTTGCAGGGCCTGGATGTTCTTCTCTGGGAGTGGGGGCATTCTCTGAAAATGGACCCTTCAGACCAGAAGGGAAGGTTTTGGTGAGGAATGAATACAGCTGGAATAGAGGTCCACATTTAGTTCTCCTTTTTCTTGCAAATTTGGGTTCTAACGTATGTTAGATAACAACATTTTCTTGTCAATGTAAAATTGCAGAAGCAAATATGTTATATTTGGAGACACCAGTTGGGGTGGGTTTCTCCTTTGCTACTGATATCTCCTCTTATGTGGCGGTAGATGATGAGACAACAGGTATAACCAATCAAATTCAAAATTCACAGTTCTTTTCTTGAATGTCATTAATAGAACAGTGTTACAGATACCCTTTTGAAGTAAAAAGCATTGGTAATTTGCATAGTTCTAGTTTGTTGAGAGTGAAAAATACAATTAACCTGCACAACCTTTACAAGGTTTCAGATAAGACAGTGTTTTGTTCACTAACAGTCATTGTTTGGCCCAAAAGAGAGACGAAATGAAAAAGAGAAAACTTTGATCTATTAGAGATTCTTAAATTCTTAAAAATGAAACCTTTTTTATATTTTCGAATGTTGGAACAACTCTAAGACCTTTCACGTGTTCCCATTAAAGTTTAACTCTACTATGCTTCTCAAGAATTGACAATCCAAAAAAAGAGGAAAAAAGTTATGCCATGGGAAGTTGCAGCTTTGTTGAAAGAAGTATTTTTCTTCTTTTGGCTTTTTTTTCTGCTCAACTTCTACGATGGAGAAGCCACTTGGGTGGCTAAATCGGCAAGGAAAAAGTTTGTGTCCTCGAGACTGCTTCATATTTTTGGAAATTGGGTCAGGCGTGGCGTTCTGATTTCTAATCATCTCCTAAAGCTATATATTGTTTTTCTCTTTAAGCCAAGGACAATCTTCTATTCTTAAAAGGCTGGTTCAACAAGTTCCCTCAGTACCAAGACAGGGATTTGTTTATAACAGGTGAAAGTTATGCAGGTATAATGAGAAGTACAAATCAATTTTAATCTCTTCTCATTCAAATACAAACGAAAAGTTTTTTTTTTTTTTTTTCTCAAGATTTCAAATTGGTTCTTATTAATTTCTAGGTCACTATATTCCTCAACTTGCAAAACTTATGATTGAAGCTAACCAAAAGGAGAAGATATTCCATTTGAAAGGAATTGCGGTAAGAAATACCTCATAACCACCAGTTAAACACCAGTTAGTCAATTGAAGTGGGACTGTAGTAATAATATGTATCTTCTTCTATTCCAGCTGGGTAATCCGGTTCTAGAATTTGCTACAGACTTCAATTCAAGGGCAGAGTACTTCTGGTCTCATGGCCTGATATCAGATTCAACATATAAAGTGTTCACTTCTGCTTGTAACTATTCAAGATATGTGAGTGAATACTATAGGGACTCCCTTTCATCTATATGTTCACGTGTTATGGACCAAGTTAACAGAGAAACCAGCAGGTTTATTGACAAGTATGATGTCACTCTGGATGTTTGTATTGCATCAGTGCTCTCACAAACAAAGACCATAAGCCCCCAGGCAAGTTTCCCTGCAATAATTGATTGCCTTTCACTTTTCTGATCCACATTCTTATTAAGTCTGCCTGATATTTTGAAATTGTAATTTCTCTGCAGCAGCAAGTATCCAAGAGGATAGATGTGTGTGTGGAAGATGAAATTGTAAATTATTTGAACCAGAAGGATGTGCAGAAGGCTCTCCATGCCCGGCTTGTTGGAGTCCATAAATGGGAAGTTTGCAGCAAGTAATATACTCTAGAGATTAATTAACATATAATACAGAAAATTGGGTCAGAAATTTTATTCCAGCATGAAACTTTTGTTTAGTCTTCTGGTGAAAGTGTTTAAATACTACTTTATTGACCACAGCATTCTGGATTATGAGTTGCTCAACCTGGAGATACCTACAGTCTCCATTGTTGGATCAATTATCAAGGCTGGAATCCCAGTATTGGTTTACAGGTAGGCAGTAAATCCAAACTCGGTTAAATGGTTCTCCAATAAGATCACCGGGGCCTTACAGACATAAATCCTACAGTGGAGATCAAGATTCTGTAATTCCATTGACCGGTAGCCGGACAATTGTTCATGGACTGGCAGAAGAGTTGGGCCTGAATATAAGCGTACCTTATAGAGCCTGGTTTGCTGGAAAACAGGTAAAGTCTTATATATGGCTAACTCAAGCACATTTTGTGCTACCATCTACAAAACTGATTTCATGCTTCCACATAGGTTGGTGGATGGACTCAAGTTTACAGCAACATCCTCTCATTTGCCACCATCAGAGGTGCTTCTCATGAAGCTCCATTCTCACAGCCTGAGAGATCACTAATGTTGTTCAATTCATTCCTGGAAGGCAAACATCTACCTGAAATTTTCTGATGTGCTGTGCTGGTAAGGTCCAAATATATGGTGTTGAGATTTCATGTACGTATCTCAATGCTATTTGGAATTCCTAAAAGCATTCTTTGCTTGCAAAGGAAAAGGGGTAAATCATGGGTGAGTTTGTTCTCCTATATTCTCAAAGGCAATTGCTTTATGTATTGGACAGAAGACTTGTTAGGCGTGTTGTGGGTCAGCAAATAGGCTATCATGGCATGCACCTTCCACAGTATACAATGGCCAGAAATTCAAGAGAAAGAGAGGAATTAATTTCCATTGGTTCACCGATCATACTGCCATCAGTTTGACAAATGTAACTGTGGGCGAACTTCAAGATGGGTGATTGTGTAAATGGTTGAGTAAAAGGGAATCTTTGGAGCTTGTAATCACTGTCGAAATCTATGTTTTAAAAGCTTAAAGAACAAGGGTCTGTTGGGGCTTTCCGTGAACTTGCCAAACCAAGAAACCATAAATAAAAAAAATTAAAAAAAAAAAAGAAGAAGAAGGAAAGAACGATGGGATCCCACTTTCAATAAGCATGCCGATCCATTAAATTTCTTTCCAATCCTCTGATTTTGAATTGCTCGATGTGCAGTTCGACCTCATTTAAATCAAAAGATAACGCCTTTATGGAAAGGAAGCGAATTCTGTGATTTTAAATTGAGGGGCTTCTTTTGACAGATAAGCGAGAGAGTTAAATTACTCGTTAAAAAGCATTTTTGCTTTTTTTTTTTTTAATGAAAATTTTTGGTCTTTTCAGTTCGTGAATGCCCAAAAATTTGCCTGAAAGGTGCACAAGGAGAGGCGATCGCGTTGAAGTGAAAATGTTGACCGGAATTCGCCCTTGGCGCATGGTACACCTTTCCGTTACCATTAAAATAAATAAACAATTTTAAATTCAGCTGTGTGGAGACTGAGGAGGGGCCTGAGAATTGAATCTAGACTTGGTTTAATTACGAGCAAGCCGCATTGTAGAAAGTGTTTCAACTTGACCCGTCCCAGCGGAAATGACTTGGTTGCTCCAAATTACTTTTGTCGGTGACCTTTAAGAATTTTCTTGAAGGTCAATAGAACGCTGACAATCATGTCTTGAAGTTGCTAACCAAATCCCTGCCACATTTACTGAAAATCTCATGATGGCAGTGATCATTTATTGGAATTGTTAGCTGTAATTATTAAGTATAGTGGTGTAATCTTCTCGATGGAGAACGAAATTCAATTGATACTATTTGTCTTTATTGACAACTATTTGCAGAATCTTGCATCGCAAGAAGGACGATGCTAATCTGTAATCAACAAATACATTGTTTTGAGTTTTATTATCGTTGCCCCAGAAACTGCTGCCGATGAGGCCATGACCCCAGAAACTGCCCATTGCTTCTCCTCGCTGCTGCGACTGCAAATCCTGGGCCCACCCATCTCCACCCCATTTGCTGAGCATGATAAACAAACAGCCAAAATCAGAAATGTGATGATTGTCATCATTGCACCCAGACCACTTGGCAACTTCACCTTTTCGCTTTCCTTGCTGTTAAAGTTGCAATGTCAGTATCTTTATCTACAGTATTATTTTATTTTCTTTTCGTATACCGTCGCAGTATTCAGAGAGCGTATCTTATCCTCTCCCACAGAACCTCTCTCCTTTCCAATACGCCAATTAAAACGCCAACCCCGCCTGGAAAAGCGGAAGCCCATCTCCAAATAAAGGCAATTGCCACCATTTTCTCAAGCCCCTATTTTCAAACCTTAAAAAAAAAAAAAAAAGGAAAAATGTCAAAAGAGCAAAAAGAAAAGCCTCCTTTATCATCCACCACCACCAACACGCTACAGGTCCAGGTAAATCCCTCCTCTCTTTCCAGCCTTAACCATCATTACACCCGCGTTGGCCTTTTCATACATACTCAATTAGCCGTCTTACCATTAATCCCTCTGGACACGCATTCTACGCATTCTTGATTGAGATTGAGAATGTAATATAATTTTCTTGGTCTGGGGTTGATTTATATTCTCAATCCATCGACGCTGTAATAAAAAAGAAAAAAGAAACAATCTTTTTGTCGCTGTTGTGGTTCTTTATATGCTGAAAGTGCAGGAAAAGGAAGAAGAGAGGGAGCTGGACCTGGGATCCGACGAGCCTGACGCCCCTTTACCTCTCACCGTCACTTCCAGAGTAATTTCTTGTTCTTTGTCTTTGTTGCTCTCTGGGTTCCAATTGTGTGAAAGAAAGACAGCAAGAAATGTGGAAAAGTTACAATCTTTTGCATCATATAATATGTGTGCGTATCAACTAAGTGTGAATGAATTTGGCAGGTATTGTATATGTTGGGAGATATATCGGTGGGTCCGGCATATCGGTTCACGCAATGGCTGGAGTTGGTTCGTAAGAGAAGTGGGAGAAACCGTGCCTCTGGCTTCCCCCACCGGCCTTACCGGCTCGATAGCATGCCCTCCTGGTATATCTCCAAATATTAATCCCTTTTCTTTCTTTCTTTCTTTCTTGGCATTATAATCAGTGTAATTTGATAGCTATTAATTTTTTATTGATGATTTAAAGATGTTGCAATATATATTTGATTTTTCTCTTGCGTGTGTGTGTGTGTGTGTGGCACGCATTATAAATTGATAATGACATTTCTAGGTAACGCTTTTGGGTAGACTTGTTAAGAGTTGAATTAATTTTTCTTAAATTTTGAAGCTTGGAATACCTGTCTAATGCCAAACATGGGAATTATTAGCTTGGAATAAGCTTGTAGGAAGTGTTTTGGGTCTATTGCTGCCAGACATGGGAATTATTAACATTTAATGTAGCTTCTGCTAGTGTTTATGGACTGATTGACAACTGGGCTTTCTCCTTTTCTTTTTTCTTGGTCATTTTATTCTTTTTCTTTTTTTTTTCCTTTTGAAATTGACACTCTCCTTATTATGATGGTCTGGCCACAAAATGTCATCAAGTGCTGGAGAACCACTTGCTGATTTGAAAAGCGATCAGCCTCCAGAGCAGGCTTTGGAGATCAGCTTGTGGGAAAGGCTTGGTCAAGCTGCTGCACTGGACATTGAGTCAAGCTCTTTTTCTTGGGACTTGCTTTCTTCACTTCACCACACAGAGCATGGTAGCAGCACCGAGCATTCTGAGGATGACATTAATAAACCCCTTGAGGTGTGTGATACGGAAACTGTGATATTTGTTAAACAGCATATGCTTTGTATATTCATCTCTAAGAGTGAAGCTTTTTATATGATTATGTTCATGATAAATGTTTATGTTGGCCTTGTACAGTGGAATGGCAAAATATTTTTTTATAACGTGGACTAATCTTGCCTCTAAACATTCTAAAGCTTAATGCTTTGCATTTCTACTCAAGTTTGTGTATTTTGCCACTTTTGGACTGTCTTTGTTAAACAAGAGAGGATTTTCAAATCTCTGTTAACATACCAAAGTATCAGGCTGTAATAGTTGGAACTTATTGAAAGGATAGCAATTTGTTGATTCTATGGAAACAAGTAGAGAACTCACAATACTTAAGCATTCTATCCTTTCATCATCTGCATCAAATTCTCTTTTGTTTTGTGCATTTAGGTGACTGTAAATTCTGGGGGAGTTGTCTTCTTTGCAATGTTCAGCCAGCCTGGAAATGATGATGCTACTCCTAAGGAAGCAGCAGCTGTCATAAAGTTTTCATCTTCAAGGATGTCCACTCAATCGGAACGTCTTGGCTATGAATTTGCTAAGTGGTTAGGTGTCCGAACTCCACAGGTTGTACTGTGGATTTTCAGTAGTTTGATGGCCAAAACTTTGACCAGTTGTTAGACAATTGGACAGAATATTTTTCTTCTCCCTTTACTGATAATAATTCCTCTATGTGATGTTTGCAGGCTAGAGTTGTTCATAATTGCAGTCCAGAGTGGCTCCAGATCAAAGAAGCTGCAGAAAAAGCAAGGGATGCAGCTATCTCTGAAGGAGATGAAGTTGGTGAAGTGACATGTTCAGAACTTCTGGAAGCTCTTGAACTTAGCCGATGCCTTCTTCTGATGAGGTCAAACTGAAATCAAAATTCTTAATTATTTTTCTTCTTCCATGATAAAGAACACCATCTTTGGTGATAAACCCCAGACCCATAAGAACCTTGCTAATCATTGGGCTGCTTGAATTGTGAACCAAAACAGGCTGCTGGCCCAACCATTGAATTGTTGCACTCACAACTGTAGGATTCAAACTCTTGACATTTGTCTCAACAACACATCCTAGTTTCATCCCTTCTCCAGATGAACCAACCAATGAGGTTATCTTAATTAAGTCTCAAATTACAACACGATATTTGAGTTCCCTTCATTTGTCATTAGCTCACCTTACTAAAGACAAGGGCTTTTTTTATTTTTTATTTTTTCTTTTTTTTTTGGTTGGGGGGGCAGGGTTTTGATGTTTTCTTAAGGGTAATTGTGCTGACTCTGAAACATTATACCATGAAGTCTGGATAACAGAAAATATGACTTGATGCCGTTGCATGCTGTTCTTTCCCAACATTTCTTATTTGTTATCTCTTGTTCATGCATTCCATGAATCAAGTACCAAATTTAAAACCAAAATTTTTTTTCTTGCATTAGTGTTTGAAAGGCCAAATTTTTATGTCACTGTAGTTATGTTCATGGGTCTTGTTTATTGGAATGCTCAAACGCATTGGAGTCACGTGAAACCGCAGAAAGAATTGTAGCACCAATTGGAAGGGTGTTGCTGCTGGACCTTGTCATAAGAAATGAAGATAGATTTCCTTGCCGTCAGCTCTGGTGGCGTGGAAATCCAGCAAATTTGTTGTTGGCTGAAAAAGTGATATCTACAAATGTGAATGCACTGGAAGATGCTTTTGATTCTGCTGTTAAGAGATACCGACCAAGGGTGATTAGGGCTCTTCAAAAAGATAGAAGAGCAACTTCAGTAGACAGCAGACTGAACTCTCACAATCCAGGAGCTGTATTGCAGGGCTCTGATCTCTCTGATGCCATGGATTCTCCAGTATCTAGTGAAAAAAGCATGAGAAGTTCAGCATCAGACGAATCATTGTTTTCTGATCTACATAATTCTCAAATTGTTGCTATTGACTCTGGCATTCCTCGACGGCCTCCTGCTGGAAAACGTGCAAATGATCAGGCAAATTATCCTAAATTGGTTGAGTTGCTTATCAATTGTTCTGATTATCCCTCTAATTTACTATATGAAATAACTGCGGGGAAATTAGGATCTCCCCCTTTAGGAGACACTAATGTTATTAACACACGGGTGGTAGAAATGACTTCAGCTGCTCAGGGATTTCGTAGGGGTTTCCGTGCTGCTCTTAGGGATCTCCAAGGTTTCCATATATTCCTTCTCACACTTCATCAAAAACTGGACAGCTTGTTACGAGCATTTTTTAATATTTCAAATAGAACAGCTTCGGGGGACTTCGACAGAGAGGATTTCTTGGCTTCTGACTCACCTTTGCATGGGGTCCTTCATTTTTCTTCTCCAGCAAGTAAGGACCGGTACCCTAATGACAACAATCCAGACTTTAGTGATTCAGAGTTGCAGAAGACATCACAAAATCCATCAACATCAGGAAATAAAGAAATTTCGGACTCTAGTTCTCCCATGTCAAGAGAAAACTGGCATGGAAAGCTTTCCAAGGGGAGTGGGGAGCCCTTTCGTAGCCTGCGTTTGACAACTAAGCTTCGTGACATTCATAAATATGCTAAGGTTCTTATATTGTTGAAGTATGGGTTTTGTTTCACACATTCAAGTCTCATTATGTTGGAGTTATATTGCAGCTCTGCATGAAATGGCTGCTGAAAAGACTCAAGCCCACATCCTTGTGGTCATAAGCTCAGATTTCAACCCACATTGAGTCATAGCTTTGGATAATACCATCTGTCATGTCAAATAGTGAAAGGAAGCCTATTAAGATTATTTTTACTGACCTAAGTTTGTTATTGCTTCTATAATGCTCAGATTGATTCAGAATCAAACAAAGAATTGGAACAATGGAATGAAATGCTAAGGAATGATGTTGTCAAACTCTGTCAGGAGAACAATTTTAATACAGGGTTTTTTGAGGGCAGTGATAATAGCTGTGTTGTTGATGCCTATGAGTTGAAGGTAATATGTCATTCAACATGAGGTTTGCATGCCTATATTGAGGAAATTTTGGTACATGCACTAGATACTTTTCTCCCTCACACTTTCCCTCCAAAAACAGAAAAGAACAAGAAAAAATTTCGGTGCATGAGAGCATCTCTATCAAGGTGGTTTAACCTCTTTTCATTTCATTGTGACTTGTAGGTTAGACTTGAGCATATACTTGAGAGGATATCGTTGATTTCTGATGCAGCAAATACGGAGAAACCTTCCTCAATCACAAGTAGTCTGTTCATTGGAGGGGCCCTGGCTGCCAGGTCTCTTCACACTTTGCAGCATCTGGGAATTACACATGTCTTGTGTTTGTGTGCCAATGAAATTGGACAGTCGGATTCTCAGTACCCTGATGTATTTCAATACCAAAACTATTCGGTAAGAGTTTTCCTCTCTTCTTTGTTTTCATCAGGTCCTGCTATTTAGTAGATTTAGATGCTCCAACATTGAGTACTAGAATAATCTCAAAGAAAAACATTGACATGTTGACTAGAGTTTCCATCGTGTGTAATCCTAACCTAAGCTTACCTAATAATTCATAAAAAATCATTGTTACAACCTTAATTTAAAATTCCATCTCAAGTATCTTAATTCTTAGTGTATCCACAACTTATAAAAACTAAACCTAAAGAATGATTTGCTCATTTTTTTTTCCCCTCATTAAAACCTATGCATTTGTATTGTTCACTATTACTCTTCAAGTTAATTATTGATTATTTTTGTTTCCTTTCCTGCATATTAATATGATGTGCAAGAGACATGATTAGACAGTTAGGAACACAAATTAACATCATAATGCCACTATAATAATGTAAATGGTTGTTGCAGTATAAGTGATTATTAATTCTAGATATGGCTATAAGTGCAATTTGAGATCTTCTCTTGGGTCATCATTTTCTATTTCAAACATTCGTGCATAGAATAATGCATGTAGTTTGAGAAGTTGCCTCTCTTGGATAAAACGTACACATTTTTACCCTGTAATTTCTCTTACATTTTGATTCCTTTCCTTTTTCGCCCCTTTTCTTTCATATCCTGTTGGGAAAATTTCAGAAAACTATGAATTTATTTTTTGAGGATGATGAACCTGGTGTTTGCAGTATCAATTTTTAAAGTTGTGCTTCTAGAGAATTGTAGTTTGAAGAATTTTGTGTTCCCAAAAAAGAAGTCTGAAGAATTACTATTCATGAAATCTTGGTAACTTTTTTTTTGCATTATCAGTTTGCAGTATTTTATATTGACAACAGTAGTTGCTTTATTTTGAGCAGATATATGATAGGGAGGACACAAATATCAGCAGTATCTTTGAAGGAGCTTCTGACTATATTGATCATGTTGAATCGATTGGTGGGAAGGTTCTAGTTCATTGCTTTGAGGGCAAAAGTAGAAGTGCCACATTAGTGCTTGCTTATCTAATGCTGAAGAAGTAAGTAAAAAACTCGTAAGTTTGTGTGTGGTATAGGAGATGGGCACAATGTTGAAGTTCTCTTATCAGCATGACTGCATAAGTGCTGATATGGAACCGTAATATCAATTGTCAAAGAAAAGAAAAACAACACCCTATGAATATAATATATGGTTAAGTTTCTCACGTCTCATTGAAGCAGGAAGTATACTCTTCTACAAGCATGGAATGCCCTGAAACGAGTTCACCGCCGAGCCCAGCCTAATGATGGGTTTGCAAGAATGTTATTGGACCTCGACCATAAATTGCACGGGAAGGTGTCCATGGAGTGGCAACAGCGAAAGCCGATGATGAAAGTTTGTCCCATCTGTGGAAAGAATGCTGGTCTCAGCAGCAGCTCGCTGAAGCTTCACTTGCAGAAATCACATAAGAAGCTGTCATCAGGGAGTGTCGACAGTGCCATGAACATGGAGATACAGAAAGCTTTGGATGCACTGAAATTGACTCGAAGTGAGAGCGTCAGCTCCGCACAGAGGCCGGCTCCTTCAGATATCGATGAATAGGGATTTTGATAAGCCTTGTACAAATGGTTTAGTTTGTAAATATTGTTGCTTTGTTGGCGAGTCGTCGCCCTCTTACATCCCGGCATCAACTTTTCTTTGTGTACAAATCTCTAAATATCCATACACAAGAAGAAAATAAAGTCTTGCAAATGAGGTTTTAGTGCCTTAAAATACGCCATTTAACCTTTTCTTATCCTATTGGGAGCCCCAAATTACAATTTCAATTTATAGTGATTGGCACCGTTGACCATATCGGAAACGCACCTTCAAATTACCTTTAGAGGATGAAATGCTGATGCGCCAAAAAATCTGAAAACAAGAATGCGTTTTTTTGTGAACAGCACAAACTCCCCAAGCTGACACGAAGACTCAAATTTGTTGGTGCCATCTGTCGAAATTCCCAGTAAAATGGTGTCACCTTATAACAGCAATCCAACGGGCTCACTTAACCTTGTCTCGTCTGTGTAGATATTCCAAAAAGAGAACCATGACTATAGCACACGTTAGACACACAATTTCCAATCGCATGACAGCAAATACACAACCAACCAAACCTCACCTCTTTTACGGCTTCAACCCTTTTTTTTTTTTTTTTCTTTTCAGGGTGGAGAGCTAGCCCAAAAGGCCGACCTCTCTACCACCATCTATTTCCTATTAAATAGTCTCAAAACTCCAACAGTATCAGCGCCTCTGAAATCCACTATCAATTTGCCGTTTGACGTTTAATGACTATAGACTCTCTGGCCCAATTCAATTTTGAATAGAAGGTAAAAGCAAATTGGAAATAAAAAGAACCTGGTTTACACAACAGACAAATCTGGCAAGCGCTCAGGGGAGCCGCTGCTACCATTGAGTACAATGACATTGCCCTCAGAATCAACATCCACAATAACTGAATCACCCTCTTTGATCTCTCCTGCGAGCATTTTCTCTGCCATGCTGTCCTCCAGGAGTCTCATTATGGCTCTTCTCAAAGGCCTAGCACCATAACTTGGATTATACCCCTCCTCAACTACCCTTTCTCTAAATCTCTCCGTCACTTGGAGCTCCATACCTTTGTCCTTTACTCTGTTAAGAACCTCCTTCAACATTATGTCTGCTATCTCCTTCACCTCCAGTTTAGTGAGTTGACGGAAAACAATCATCTCATCTAATCTATTTAAGAATTCTGGTCTGAAATATTGCTTGAGTTCCTCTGTCACTAGACTCTTAAGCCGGTTGTAACTGCTATCTTTCTCATCATAATCAAGGTCAAATCCTATTCGGCGTCCTCCCTTCTCAATCACACTGCTGCCAATATTTGAAGTCATTATAAGTAGGGTATTCTTGAAGTCCACAGTCCTACCCTTGCTGTCTGTCAACCTTCCGTCTTCAAGAATTTGAAGCATCATATTGAAGACATCAGGATGAGCTTTCTCAATCTCATCAAAAAGTACAACAGTGTAAGGGCGATGCCTAACAGCCTCTGTCAACTGACCACCCTCTGTGTATCCAACATAGCCAGGAGCCGAACCAATCAGCTTCGAGACTGTGTGTCTTTCCATAAACTCACTCATATCAAGTCGGATCATGGCCTCTTCTGAACCAAAGTAATAGGCAGCTAGTACTTTGGCCAGTTCTGACTTCCCTACACCAGTTGGACCAGAGAAGATGAAGCTAGCAATTGGTCGGTTGGGGTTCTTCAGTCCAACGCGGGCCCGACGAATAGCTCGGCTAATAGCTTTGACAGCCTCATCTTGGCCAATGACTCGTTTATGAAGTGTCTCTTCCATCTTCAGGAGGCGATCAGATTCATCAGTGGATACTTTCTCAACAGGAATGCCAGTCCAAGAAGAGACAATGTGCTGAATGTCTGATTCAGTAACAATTGGACCTGCACCCCCCACCTCAGATTCAGCCTTGCTCATCTCCTTACCTTTCTCCACAATAGCTACAATCTGCGCCCTAAGGTCTGTTTCACGATCCCTCAGTTCCCCAGCCTGTTAAAATATTTTTAATTCTTAGCTAGTTGGATGAAATAACCAGATAAAATGCCCCAGCACAAAGCAGATTTGTGACTCATAGCATAACTAAAATGGATCTTCCAGTGCTGACCATTTTTCACATTTCAGATGTCCACAAATCCACTAGTAAGGATGTTGGACAAGATCTTACCATTGTTGATTCAAGTTTACCCATTGTAAATTCTTTGGATGAAGCATGCACAATTAGAAAAAGTCCAAATAAATGATGAAAAGATCAAGAAGTGAAAAATGAACTCTTTGTACTTACCCTCTCAAAATCTTGGCCACAGACAGCTTCGTCCTTCTCCTTTATGATTTGTCTGACCTCTTTTTCAAGCTCCCTTGCTTCCTCAGGAACCTAGTCAAACAAATTTATACAAGGTAAACATTACGGTGAATCAACAGAAAATAACAAAAACATAACCAGAATACAATCTCTAACCTGTGCATGACGAAGGCGAACTCGAGAACCAGCTTCATCAATCAAGTCGATTGCCTTATCAGGCAGAAAACGATCACTGAAGAAATACATAGGAATATTGATTACAACGAGAGGTGACACAGGAAATTTTCTTCAACATTGACATGAGATTGTCCGTAACCACTAACAAGATATGCTACAGAATAATAATTCTTTTGCCACATGTTAAACAAAACATTTTAAAGTTATTCTCCGTCATTCCGTTCCCGCCAATAACACAACTAAAAAGGTAACAGATTAGTTTCACCCTTCAAAGCAATAGAATACCATTTAAAAATTGTTTACTTAATGGTAGCATGAAGAGACACCAAATCTAGAAGATCTGAATTCATTTTATATGTAAGTCACCATAGACAACAAGATATGGTTTGTTTCTCTACAACTATAGCCCTAATCTATAATTTCCTTGCTGACAAATCTACAACACCAAAAAGTTTTGTTACATTGCAGCTGCAGAGACATAATGCAAAAATTAGACAAGGAAATACAAATAGAAAACTTCATGGACCACAGACCTGATGTATTGGTTTGACAACTGGGCAGCAGCTACTAGGGCTTCATCTGTGTAATGGAGCTTGTGGTGAATCTCGTATCGCTTGCGCAGCCCTTTCACTATCTGTATTGCTTCATCTACAGTTGGCTCGGGTACTTTGACTGGTTGGAATCTTCTTTCTAAAGCTGGATCCTTCTCAATGTGTTTTCTATATTCATCCAATGTTGTTGCCCCAATGCACTGCAGAAGTTAAGGTGGATATCAAGCTTCTGGCTGTTAAGTTTAGAGAACAGACAGTAAAGTATAATCAATGTTAACAACTCAGCTTGACCACACAGGTATGGACTTGGAATAAAGCCTGCTGTGACTCGAGTAAGGTAGAACCATTGGTTGTAGCATATAGCCATACAATGCAAGAAAACAAAGACCAACTCTAATTAGCAAGTGCAATACCATGAATGACCAAAGATGATTAAATAGGCAACATGAATACATGTCCCCAACATCTAATGGAAAAACACAAGACCACAGTTTATAAACATTCACACATAGGCCCCACTTGACATATGAACGAAGATGTAATTGAACATGAAGCTCAAATGTAAATATAATAAATGTGACACTCAAACAATGTCAGAAGCTTAACATACAACATGCATAAGATTCATCCTCAAGTGATTATAATCACTACCAAATTACCCAAAGTAAGAATCTGAAACCAATGGATTTTAGTTATCTCACATATAACCAAATGTAGTACAGAGCTATATGCATAAGACCAAGCAAATCTACCTGCAGTTCACCTCTAGCAAGAGCTGGCTTTAAAATATTGGCAGCATCAATTGCTCCTTCTGCTGCTCCTGCGCCAATCAAGGTATGCACCTCATCAATAAAAAGAATAATTTCCTCACTTTGTTTGATCTCCTCCATTAGCTTCTTCAATCTTTCTTCAAATTCTCCACGGTATTTAGTTCCAGCAACAAGAAGACCCATATCCAGTGTAATGACCTATATTACACGGACCAAACAGGATGATTTATTTTGCCACAGTCATGACATAACAACGACAGTTACAAGCAGTCATCCTATCTTAAGAGACTTGGCATTGGGATACCAGCTATAACCCCAAAATTGCAAATCAAGAATAACATAGTTAATTGCTCAGCTAACTAGGAATGGAAACTATTAACAGCTCAAATAAATGTAAGGCAACAAACTAAAGTAGAGACATGACCTTCAAGAAAAAAATGCGTAAATATTCAACAATACAACCTGAAAAAGCTATTTTCACATGCAAGGAATGTTTAAATCTAATGGATCAATACTTGCGCAAAAGCTAATGGTTTTAAATGCAAAAATGGCAAAACTAGATGGAAGTACGACTCAAATCTAATGCCTGAACCAGTACTTACCTTCTTTCTGTCAATTGTGTCAGGAACATCACCACTTGCAATGCGCTGGGCAAGACCTTCTGCAATTGCAGTTTTTCCAACACCTGGTTCTCCAATAAGACAAGGATTATTTTTAGTTCGCCGACCCAAAATTTGAATGACACGTTCTATTTGTGGCTGCCTTCCAACAACAGGATCTAGTTTACCCTGAAAGGAATGGAAATTAAATTAACAAGCACCTCTAGAACAAACCCAGAACTTCATAAAACATCCACTGGCCGGTTACCTCCTCTGCAAACTTAGTCAAATTAGTTCCATATTCTTCGAGTGTGGGCATCTTAGTGGTTTCTTTAATGCCCCCAGCAGCAACATCTTCTGTGTTCTCACCCACCATACGAATAACCTAATCAGAGCAATAAAAGCTTTATCTCAGCTGCCTTTTCAATCACATAAACTAGCAAAAGGTTACATAAAAATGGAAAACTTAAAGAACATGTGTTCCAAAGATGAATTGCTTGCCTGTGTACGGATGTTACTAAGGTCACCACCTAAACTCTCAAGAACATGCACTGCTATACCTTCACCTTCACGGAGGAGGCCCAGAAGCAAATGCTCAGACCCTATATAGTTGTGCCCTGAAACATCCACAAAGTTTATTATTTCCCCTTTTGTGGCAAGATGCATCCATACATTTCATGAAATCTAGTTTGTAATTGATAGCCGTAAAAAAAAAAAAAAACCTGGGAGCAACAAAAAACATACAATCTGAATGAATAGATTAAAAATTTATGACTTATCACAGCACCAGAAAGCAGAAATCACCAAAAGACGGAAAAAAAAAAAGAAAGAATCACACACCTCCTGAAATTTAGCAATTATTGCTATTCCAGTATCAGGTAAAGAACAGAAAGAAGTACAGACAGGGATCAAAATTCTCACTACTTAGATCGATAGACCCAGTTAAAGCCAACCGGGAAGGGGGGGTATTTTGCTGACATTTTAGTTTTCCAACATAAAAAGACAACTAGAACTGTCACAAACTCTAATTTGAATGCCAATGGGCAAATCCAAGACAGGAATCACTGCTATCAAAAACTTATTTCTGTGTGCAAAAATAAATTGACCATAATATTTTCATACCAAACTTTTAAAGGCATTGTCAAAAAGTACAAACAAAGGAAAGAATTCATACCGAGTTGCCGGGCTTCCTCAAGGGATAGCTCCAAAGCACGCTTTGCACGTGGAGTAAATGGAATCTCCACAGCAACAAATCCACTGCCCCTCCCAATAATCTTCTCCACTTCAACGCGTGCATGTTTGAGATTGATTCCCATAGACTTGAGGACTTTGGCAGCAATGCCAGTTCCTTCACCAACAAGACCTAACAAGATTTGCTCTGTGCCAACAAAGTTGTGACCAAGCCTTCTTGCTTCCTCTTGGGCAAGCATAATTACTTTGATTGATTTTTCTGTGAAACGCTCAAACATAGCCCTAGGTGCAAATTGCCTAGCTTTCCGTTGCCTTGGAGAGATTGTAATAGCAACCGTAGAATGGAAGCTTTGTCCAGAACTTAATATTGTATCAATGCAATTTGAACTTCGCAATCCCAAGAAGGCTCTCGGTGTCAATCTTGATCCTTGTAAAACACATGACATTTTGGTGGCTGTCCTTTTTGATGTTTCAGATTCTTGTGATCGTCCACACCTTGGACGGGGGACTAAAGCAGAAACATTAGTAGAATGAAGAAGAAGCCTAGCCATGTGATACGAGTACAGTCTGCATAATAGGACATTACCCCTTAGCTTACTTAATACAAATAGATGCAGACAGAAAGAAAGAGGAAAAACAATACAGAAGAAATAGGGCTGCACTTAAAATCATGCACCAACAGACAGAAAAGTAAAATTACGACACAAACAAACAAACAAACAAAATAAAAAAATCAAAACCAAAAGGTAAGAAATTTCAATGAACAACAACAACAAGAAGCACTACTTCTTGCGAGATATAGTTTAACCAATTCAGAAAATGAAAGTCATAAGAGTTTGAGAATGCATCGAGAGTCCACGAGCACTACCACATACCTTAACCAACACAAGTAGAAACGTACAAATAAAACGTACATTAAACGCTAACACTGACAAAGAAACGATAGAAAACTCCAAACTGAAGTGCGGACATAGAAGCTAAAAGAATTACCAATCTAAACCAACACAGAAAACCCGATTCCGACAACATATACGCGAAACCAAAAAAACACGGCAGACAGATGAAGATTCCTTAAACTTCCCCAACTTTAACTTCTAATCTACACAAAGTGAAGTAAATTTTAACAGAACCAGATCAGATAAAGAATCGGCTAAAAAGAGAGAGAGAGAGAGAGAGAGAGACCTAAACGGGTCTTTTCTTTTCTTCAAGAAAATAGAGAAGCGAAAAACACGCAGACAGAGAGACAGAGCCTCCTTTATAATGGTCGGCCCAAGACTTCCTCCTCTTTTTTTTTTTTTAACTAATATTATGTCCGGGCGGCCTCTTTACTCCTCTTTTCTGTCACTTTCGAATCTGGAGGGTCCGCTCCGCAGTTAAATGACGTGGACCTCTGCGAGTCACCTAACCAAGTTAGAACCACACGCATGTTTGACTACCCTATCTCACCGACCTCTTCTGACCGTCGGATTCTTTGATCCTCGCACGTGTTTTCTTTTTTGTATTCGGATGGTAATTAAGCTTAGGTCTGGCCCCATCGGGCTAGGCGTATCTTGTGGGTCAACCCAACCTCACTTCAGAATCAAGATTTTGCATTGGCGGTTGTAAAATCTCGATCGGTCTAGTTTGTCAGTACGTTTAGACGTCGCTGATGTCACAGCCGTACACGAGACCTCACTTTCTTGAAAACATTTTTTTTTTAATTTTCAGTAATTATTTTGTACTGTTTCGGAATTAAAGAGAAAAAGAGGGGGTGGGGGGTCTCACATTTTTGGCAAATATCAAATATCAATGGCTTAATCTTGGTGGGCTACTGAAACTATCTATCAGGATTGAATCGTTGACCAATGGTATTATGTTAACCCATATCTTACTTAATAACATCATCAACATCAAAGTCTCAATTTCTTGGCTGGATATGAAATAACTTAACAAACCAATAGAAGGAAAGAAACAAAAAAAGAAAACAGATTAAAAAGATGATTACTTGAAGTCAAGAGAAACAGAACGGAAGGTGGCCAAATTTTTTCAAATGATATCGACGGAATTAGAAAGAAAGAAAAAAAAGGGTTCACTTTGTCATTGAATTGAGTATCATCTCATATATATATATATATATATATATATATATATAGAAAGAGGGAGATGGAGAAAATAAGATTTGAATTTTTATCTCTACTTTCAATACAAAATTCATAGACTAATTGGTCTAAAATAACAATTCTACCGTTCACTTTTTATTGCATTTAATTTTAGTGGGATGTTTTGTGGACCTGGGCCTAATCAATTTTGATGCGGAGACATAAATTGGGCCTTGGTCTTTGGGCCGGAAAAGAAAAATAAGAGGAAAGAGGCTCGAAGGCAAGGAACCAATCCTTCGGGCAAGGAGCTCTGAAGAAGAAGAAGAGGCTTTGAGCCTGGTCTGAAGGACCTAAGAAATGTTTTTGGGTTGGGTATTACATGTCGCCTCCCAGCCCAATAGCAAATCTGAGATGCATGGTACGTACAACGATGCATCATCTGGTTTGGTAATATCATGTCGCCTCCCAGCCCAATAGCAAGTCTGACATTGGTGTGTTTAGTGGTATACTTTTTATGTATTTTCTCTCATTTTACCATTACACTTTTGCTCTAATTATTGGATTCAATTATTTTTTGTCCATTGAGTTTCCTCATTCCTCATTCAGTCGTTTTGTTAGGCTTTCAATTATTATTATTATTATTTTACTCTAAACTCAATCAACCGTTATAAAACTTGAATAGTTCTATGAATTTTTTTTTTTTTTGTAAGTACAAGTCTATAACTCGATAAAAGCTATGAATTTTAAGAGTTTTCTTCACTTATCTAAATGCATATATATATCAATAAAAAGAAAAGGAAGCATTCGGGCTCCAAGTTCACACAAATCTCACAGAGTAGAAGATTTGATAATCAATATTTTACTGTCAAGGTCTAATCATCAGTGCTTACTGTAGTATAAAAGAAACAAAGGTTTGTTTATTTACTCTTGCTATCATAATTCCATTGCCAAGATGCTTATGTGTTCTCTTCTTCAATTCTTTACTGCCTTTTTTAATAAATTTTCATCTTTAATTTCTTTTATCAACGCTTGACCAATTTATTATTACTTTGCAAAAAAGGAAAGAAGTTGTAGATGAAGGAAATTATTATATTTGTATTTCATATTTCTTTTTAAGCTGATATTCTGAAAGTTTTTAATTATTGAATTGATTTATTATCGTGGCAATCTTTTTGATTTTGTATCTAAGAGAATGAATGTGTGCTAAAAGATACACGCTTAGCAAGAGAAATAAAGCTAGTTATTGAATAGTGGCATGAATTCTTGAATTTCTCTATCAAGACTGATACGCTTTCTTCAAGATTTGAGGTTGAGCTGCCTGGAATTTGGGCGTGAATGAGTTCGGTTTTGGTGGGTTTAAGACCTCTAAGGCTATACTTCTGGGCTGAGAATCATCCTACCACAAGAATAATGAAGCTATAGTTGCTCGTATTAGAGTAGTATCGAGGATTAAACTCCAGAGTCCGGAGTCAATTAAGAAAAAACAAAAACCCAATACTTTCTTATATCTTGAAGGGATTTTTAGTCCCCAGCTTTGCGAGTCGATCTTCCTTAATTGCTTCCTGAACCATTGGACATTTAGCATTGGATTGAAACTGGCAACAATTGAGCCTCCCTCTAATTTTGATTGCTCGGATTTTAGCTAATTAAGAAGATAAAAAGGAGGAGAAAATAACCTTGACATTGGTGTAAAATCTGACTAAACCGAACTGTCATCGTGGGTTACAGAGCTGTCCTTCTCACAAGCTGTGCATACAACAACGAATGAAACACGAAGGTGATTGGTTGGGGTAACCAAAGGCCGAGGGCAGTTCTCAATATGTCCCCACCCCAATGTTCACGGGTCTATACAAGTTACATTAAAAACATCTTTCTTTCCCTCACCCAACGCAGCCCAACTGCAACTAATTTAAGATTCTTGTCACCCTCCCTTTTGCACTCTAGAGTATTTGCTTCAATTTGCACTCACACTTCACTTCAATGCAGAACTGTCTAGTGTCCTGCCTACTTGCGTAGATTTACTGGGCCAACTAATCAAGCTCATGTGTATATGTTATTGTCCAAAACTAACCTACGTTACGATATCTCAGATTTAATTGCCTTTCCCCGCCCCGGGGGGGGGTGCGCCTCCGATAATATTGAAACGATAAATAGAAAGATCAAATTAATCGGTTCCTAGACATTAAGTCGAATTCCACTTAAAATTTTATACCTAAGACGAGACGATTACGAACAAAAAGAAGCATCTCTGGCTGTGTAACCATACTTTGAACGAGTAAACAAATAGAGAAAGGAAAGTAACCGTTTGAAATCTTTTCAAAAGTATAGAATGGCATTGAGTGTTAAAGCCGGGCGGATAAGGGCTTGATTGGTCTTGGATGCGGTGAAGTTAAAGGCTTCACGAGATACCTGGGACCTCATAATTTACTTTCATTTATCCTCCTTTCAAATAATATTCTCAGAAACCCTCCAATCAAGCAAAGCCCCTCATGTCGTTGTACGGCAAACAAGTTGATGGTGCATTGCATGCCAAGGGCCGTGATTGTCTGGACAAAAAACCAGCCTCAAAATCTGTATGTGAACATGTGGTAATGGCAGTATTGCGACACGCAATACACACGAGGCCGTTCTGATGAGCCGTTGAATTGCATGGTATGTCACTTGTCAGGTACTCGTCACTCATCGGTACTAATTTTTGTCCCTTTGATGGGTTCGTATTATTACAGAAAAACCACAAAAATTCAAAAGAATTTAAGAGATAATACAACGAGCCTACGCAGCTACGCTACTTTTTAAGTTGTATCGAAGATTCCTCGTACACCCCAAGTTCTCATTTTGAATGACTATTTGCCAGCCTTTCAGTTATGGCCATAATAAGAAACAACGCAACAAACAATGGCGGTGATTGCTTGCAGCGCTTTTGCCTCGAAAACCATTATAATTCCCCTCCAAAATTTTCTTAGATATGTCTTGTGCAAATTGAAGATTACAGGTAATTGGCCAGTAGGCAGTGTATCGCTTTGTCTAGATGGGTCAATAATGGACCATGTTCAGCTGGCAGTAACGGAAAGCTGGGGTTGTAATTCAAAAGAAGAAGGGTCGAAAACTCAGGCTCAAAAAGCTGTGGGCATAGCCAATAGAGATATGATCCTTTTGTCTCGGTTGAATTGGCTTAATGACACTTTACAGCTAAGAGGCTAAGTCAGTTCAGGTTTTTTCTTTTTTTTGTGTGTTTGTGTTTGTGTTTGTGTTTGTGTTTCAATTCAGGTTTTTAACCATGGCTAAACACGTGACGGACTCTATCATTATTACATTTAAGATGTTAGTTTGTGCTTACTTGATTACGAATGTGTAAAATTAAAAATTAGCATTTTGAGTTCTAAATAAGGTACAGAAAACTAGGACCATAATCCAAAATATTATAATTGAATAGATGTTTGGACGAAAAGATGAAATTTATCTGTATTTTCTCTGCCTTCAACAAAATACACTAATGTTTTTCTCCTAATCTTGCCTTATATTGCTCGTGTTTATGGAGTCAAGACATTATATGCCTAAGAAGTTTTGCCGAACTGCTGCGATAATATATCGATGGCTTCTATTCAAAAGCAATCCGGGTACGTGTCATAGGATCGAATTGAAACGTGCGAGTTATAAGATTGAAACTTGAGACAAAAAAAAAAGAAAAGAAAGAAAAAACAAAAAGCCTTTGAAGGCATAGTTTAATGAAAAAGAGGTCATTTGTTATTAAATTAAAAATTTTGTATTTAAACTTTTATTAAAATATTTAATGAGATTAAATATACATTGATAAAATTTATAATTATTTAAAATTAGTTTAATTTAACATTTTTAAAAAGATAATAATAAGATTATTACCTCTTACTATTATTAAAGTTTGCAATATATATATATACTTACTGTATGTATGGTAAATTTAAGATGGATAAGGTAAAAATATCAATATAATTATTAAATAGATTGTCTCAAAAGAAAGAAAAAAAAAGAATAGATAAATGTGAATTAATTATTTTTATTTAGTTGGAAGTATAAATATAAATTAATAAATAAAAATTTAAAAAAAAACATTAAAATAAAAAAATATATATGGTGTATTTTTTTATTATTGTTAATTTTTCTCATTTTTCTCTCTTTTTTTTTTTTTTGGTTAAATTTTGCTGCCTTCCCGCAAAGCCCAGATACAGCCAATTGTGTGGTAGCGATTAGTGTAACGCTCAAAGGGCTTGAGGGAGTCACATCAGTTCTCTCGAGAGATGGACAACTTTCCCCTCCGGCGCTTGCGATGTAAAGCTCAAAAAAGCCATTACCCTTTTCTCTCTGCAACGTCCTCTTCACTCCCCCTCCAACTCTCTCTTTAAAACCACCCCCGCCCCCCCAACTCTCCTTTCCTCAACAACTTACCCCTGCTTCCCTCCGTATTTTCCTCACTTTTTACAAGAAAAAGCAACGAAAAATCCATCCGGGGAGGGAAAAATGCTGTCTAGACTGAATGGCTGCAGTTGGATAGAAAACAAAGATGAGCAAGAATCAACGACCAACAACAACAACGACAACATTAACAGCAGCTGTTGTTTGATAGAAGGCAAAGAAGAGATGGGTTCACTATCCACACTCAAATCCATGCTCGATGTAGAAGATGACTGGTACGTGACCAACAATTCATCTATTCAAAACCAGCAAGATAGCATCAGGAACGTCACATTTTCGTCAAATCTTGGTGACCCAGATAACCTTCTTCTCCACCAATTGGATTCCTCCTCTTCTTGCTCCCCATCCTCCTCTGTTTTCAACAATTTAGACCCATCTCAAGTTCACTACTTCATGCAACCGAAGCCCAACTTTTCCTCTCTCCTCAGCGTAGTCTCTAATAACAGTCCTTTAGACCATGGGTTTGATTTGGGTGAAATAGGCTTCCTTGAGAACCAAGCAACAACGGCACCACCTAATGCCTCGAACTTGCTTAACAGGGGAAGTGGGGTTTTGGGTGGTGCTTTTACTGATTTGAGCCCACATAATCAGATTATTACTACTCCTAGTTTATCTCCGGATCCACCGTTTTCGACCACCAGATTGCTGCAATTCCCTGAAACGGGTCCTGGGTTCACAGGCTTTAGGGGTTTTGAGGAGAATTCAGGTAATTCTACGTTTTTGAATAGGCCGAAATTGTTGAGGCCACTTGAAACTTTCCCTTCAACCGGTGCACAGCCCACTTTGTTTCAAAAGAGAGCAGCTTTAAGAAAGAATATGGCTGATAATGGGGGCAGCTTGGGGGCTTTGAGTGGGATTGAGAGAGATAAAGGGAAGGAGGAAATGTCTCCATTTAGTGAAGAGGATGATAAAAAGAGAATAATCAAAGATACTAGTAAGGCCGAGGATGTGAGCTTTGATGGCTTAGGTCTGAATTATGATTCTGATGAGTTAACCGAGAACAATAAGTTGGAGGAGATCGGTAAGAATGGAGGGAGCAGCTCTAATGCGAATAGCAGCGTTACAGGTGGCGGCGGTGGGGGCGGCAGCGGCGGCCGGGATCAGAAGGGTAAGAAGAAGGGGCTCCCTGCTAAGAATTTGATGGCGGAGAGGAGGCGCCGGAAGAAGCTCAATGATAGGCTGTACATGCTGAGATCTGTTGTACCAAAGATCAGTAAAGTAAGAATCTTGTCTGCACAATTTTCTTGTGAATTTAAGTTCTTTTTTCTTTGGAAGAAATTTCTGTTTGTTTACTTTGGTTTTCACAATCATTTACAGTACTCTTGTTTATGCTTGTGACCCAGAGTCTGTGAGAGATTGAGTTTGTTCTCTTATTGTTTGCATGGATAGCATTTCCTGTTTGGCATCTTTTATATGAATAAAAGAGTTACAATAATCCCTCTCACTTGGACGCCGGTAAAGTTGCTTAGATTCACCCAAAAGTTTTTCCCCCCAGAAGGGAAATACGATTTTCTTATTAGAAATAGGTTGCTATTTTTTCTTTAATGCCCTTTTTCACTGTGCTTTTTTAAATGAATTAGCCATTTCCTATGAGTTGCAAATCCGTTTTACCAATAGAGACGTAAGAGATCTAGCATCCATTACAATTGAGATGTTGGTGGTGGTAAATTTGCTTTCAAGTAGCAAAGGATTACTGTTCTTTATAATGCCCACGAAAATTCTTCAAATACAGGTAACTCACTGAATGTGATAGAAAGTTCAAAGTTTTAGTGTTCATTTAACCAATTCTTAAACAAAAAAAAAAAAAAAAAAGATCCCCTGGTCCCTCATTTTAAGACTTCCATTCATTTTGGTTATTTTTATTAAATTAGTATTTTAAATCTGTATTTCAAAAAATTATTATCACTCTACTCTTCACGCATATCTGCTGAAGAGATATTTGCCGTCTTTGTGCCAAATCTGCTAAAGATGTGTTCAAATATTTTCATTATGCTTCATGGACACTGGTTTGATATATGCATATGTCCCTTGTGCTAACAGATGGATAGGGCATCAATCCTTGGGGATGCAATTGAGTACTTGAAGGAACTTCTGCAAAGGATCAATGACCTCCATAATGAATTGGAATCAACTCCTCCCGGCTCATCAATGACACCTACAACAAGTTTTCACCCTTTGACACCCACCCCATCAGCCCTGCCTGGCCGTATCAGCGATAAACTTTACTCAAACTCATTGCCAAGTCCAAATGGTCAGCCTGCGAGGGTAAATTTTACTCAAGCTCATATCTCTTCCTTTAAGCGCCTAGTGTACATCCATCATTAACATGGAACTTGAACATTCTTATCCAAATGAAAGGTTTCTTGGAAAAGTTTTAAAACTTTACTTCTTCATTCTCTTTTTTATGGCCAAATAACTATTTCTTCATTAATTAACCATTGGAAGTTAAAACTTTGATGAGCAAAGATTGAAAAAACTTGGAGCTTATTTTTCTTTTTCTCATATAGGGAAACTGGTTCTTTTGTTGCTTGGAATGAAGATGCATTCTTTCATTTTTCTTAAAATTTCCAATAATTGAAATGTACCCTTCAATGATGCTACTTGCATCTTAATGTGCAATTAGGTTGAAGTAAGAGTGAGGGAAGGAAGAGCTGTTAACATCCACATGTTCTGTAGCCGCAGACCAGGTCTTTTGCTCTCCACCATGAGGGCGTTGGATAACCTTGGGCTAGATATCCAGCAAGCTGTCATTAGCTGTTTTAATGGCTTTGCAATGGATATCTTCCGAGCTGAGGTAATCTTTTTTTTAATAATTCAGAATATAACATGTGGAGCCAATGGCAACATAGTATTGCCTGGCAACCATGATACTGATTCAGCCCCATGATGTTAAAGAGTAAGCATCTAGCAATCTAGCTTTGCACCTCTATTTGTAACCCTGCAAAAGTTGAATATAAAGACAAAAAGGTCCATGGAGGATAGTCTTCAAGGTATAAGACAAAATTAGGTAATATTTTCATGTAACTTGAGTCTTCCATGCATTCCCCCACCACGGCCCACATTTTAATGTTGCAGAAGAAGAGAAGTGATTGTGCACCTCAATTTTTACTTCCTGTATCTCCTTTCTCAGCAATGCAAAGAAGGGCAAGATGCGCATCCCGAACAAATTAAAGCAGTTCTCCTGGATTCAGCTGGCTTTCACGGTATGATTTAGCAATATTAGAAGACCTGGAGGAAAGCTGTGGACTTTATGTGTCCATGAGAAGGAACTCATTCTATCTATTTCTCTTGTTAAGGGCTCTTTTTGGCTCAGTCAATTTTTACTCGAATGCTTTTACGGTTTCTGCAAACAAACTTATATTGCGGAGGATTTGCCAGAAATTATCCTGTTGTGAAGAATCAGAATTTTTAAAATTTTCTTGTTGCTTTAAAGCTTCTAAATCATTTTATTCTAGTTCAGTTAAATGTTAGATATGAGTTGATGTTAAAGATTTGGGTGACTTATAGCATTGTTTTGTTTTGCTCGACAATCTCCAAATTTGCTGATACAGTACGCTTAGTCCCTCAAATTAAACAGATTACTCAGCTTCCTGTAACGCAATGCCAACTGAGGTAGTTTGTAAGAGGCATGCTTTTGGAGTCTTTGGGCGCTAGGGCTACTAGGAGGGTGAAGGGTATCGCTCGGCCTTGAACAGTGTGAGAGAGGCATCAGCCTTTTCGGACTGATTGGGGCTCAGTGGCCAACCTTGCAGCCCATACTCTTAGCCGGCACTTGAGGTCTAACCATATCATCTGGCCCAGCCAGCACTAGCCTGCCGGCACAGTTTCCATGTATTTCCAGAAAACTTTAATCGGTTTTGTTAGTTATTTTTCCTTTTAACGAGGTTGTACCCCACTTAATTGATGGAATGAGATAACATGATAAATGCCTTCTTACAACCAGGCCGAATTGTACAATTGCCGATTGCAACTCCAAAAATAGGGTTTGAACCGCTATGTGACCCAAGTAGAGTGCAGACAGCTACCCCATCTCGGTTGGAGGCCTTGACGCCAATATAGTCGTTCCCCGAAAACACGTGCCTTCCTTTAAATACTCGGTAGAGCTTTCTTTTCTTTTCTTTTCTTTCTTTTTTTTTATTTGGTAAAATATACAGCTAATTTTGAAAAGAAAATACTGCTGTCATTCTCAGAGTCCCATCCCTACCTTTTAACAAGTGGGCACCGGGTGCTCCCCCATTAACGTGGATTCCAGCCAAAGGAACTCTGGTCCTGCAAAACCCACATGCGCAGTACTGAAACCGCTTTAAATCACTGAAATCTCCGTCACTGGTGGGCCAGCTTCTGCAAACACAGCCACAACCAAACAGTTCTGCGAGCATGTGCGTGATTTTTGAACATGAAAGATCATCAATCATGATGCGGTACCGAATACATCACCAGTCGGAGGCGTAACCCATTAATGTGTCCGTCGAAGCCTCGGACGCTTGCAGCCCAGTAATAGGAAGTGTAGCAACGGTTAATAGAGGAGAAACAGGGAAACCAACAAAACGAGCACTGCAGGATTGCAAGCTGCCCAGAAAGAAAGAGGCGTCTAACCTTACATTACAAAGAGAGGTGGTGTAAAACAGCTATGTACAGGGTGGGATGCTTTGACAAGAAGCAAGGCAAGTATTGCCTTGCCCTAGGCACAGTTATATAATATGTATAATAGGACACCATGCACTACTAACTCCATAAAATGTCCAAAATTGGATCTACAATTTTTGCCATCCACATCTAAGATACCAACAAACTTAGCCACCTTGATTTGGTTTATATACTCAGCACCCATTTCAAACATCCATACCAAAATGGCCACAGCACAGTCCTGCTGCCTGTGCACAAAAAGCTGACATGAGAGGAAGAAGGTCATCACCTATAGAAATATACATTCATGCAGCAGCAATAGAAACAAAAAGGCCAATATCATGTGTGTTATACTTTCTACTTACAGAATGCAAGCAAAACATAATAATGATGATAATGGTGCTAACAGAGAAAGTAAATAAATATATTCCCTTAACCAATAAACTTACCTACAAGCCAACAGCGCCAATCGATCAATTTTCTGGGCTAGCTGCCAATAGAAGTGGTTGATGTTTCCCTTCTTTTGCATTCATACCATCAGCATCCAGCAGGTTCTCACTGCCTCTTGAATTTAAGGTCCCTGGATTCATCTTCTGTACCTCCTCTTTGGTATAGATGAAAATCTTGCGAACCATGCCAACAAATTCCCTGTTTTACCATAAGTTGCCAGCAGTTAAGCAAGAAGAAGTGCACCCACAATTGTCAATAACAGACTCAAGGAAGAAATCCTTACTGCCAGGGATCATCTCCAGCAAGCATCATGTCACCCTCATTATCAGTGTACACAATCAGCCACCTCTTTTTTGGATCCATTAGTTCACCTCCAAATTCAAACAAATGATCCAACTCCATGATCAACTCATCGTAGTTGTTGAATTTAGTAAGATCAACTGACCTACCAAGTGCAATCCCCTGCTTGTGTACCTGAAATCAAAAGTACTTTTTTCATGTCTTTGGCAAACTGCTAAAGTTTCCACATTGTATCAATGGAAAAAGAAATCAGCAAATAACAAGCAACCTTAGTACAACTCCTAGCTGAACCATTTTGAGCTTTGCTCTGAATGTCCCTAATATGTGGATTACCGGCCAGACTTTGTTTCTCGTGTTCAATTACATCCACCATCTTCAAACCTTTGGATTGTTCTGACTTGTTATCAGATTTAGTGGAACGATGTTGATGAGTTAAAAGATTCACCAGGTTTCTCCGTGATCCTGCAGGCTCTGGTGTGACAGGATTACTAATGAGAGGAATGCCAAAAAGCTTGCAATTTCCATCTGCAGATTTCACACTTTCCTCTTCTGGTATTGAAATGGGTTTGGGCAATTGATCTCTTGAATGAACATGATTGTCCATTTGAGAAGTTGAAGGTGGTGGCATCAACCAGTTCCCATTTGAACCCTCAATTCTATGACCATTAACCGTGGAATAGTCATTGAATGCATTATATCTGATGCTTGCTTGAGGTTGATAAGCCATGTCACCATTGCATACCTTTGAATTAGACTCTGACAACTTGAGTGACAGACTTGAAGGCATTAAGGACCATGGACTAGCAATCGAATTGAACTTGCCATCCTGATCAAATGCATGTTTTCTAGCTGGGCTAGCAGCTGTGGCAGTTTGATCAACATATTTCCGAACAAAACCATTGGAGGAATCAGAGTTTCCCCTGAAGCCAGACAGCAAATCTGTGCAAGTAAATTCATGCCTCCCCGCGGGCACCCGACTCTCTGATCCATATCTTCTTGAAGCAGAAACCACATCTATCTTTTCATCCTCTACTGACAGCGGCCAAATTACAGATTTTTCTGCATTGTCAAACTCTCTGCTCTCAGCAAAGTTGCCTCTCAAGTTTGAGAAATCTTGACCTTCCACAACCCTTGTGAATCCACTTTCTGGAGGAGGGTCTATGGTGACCTTGGATGAACCTAATAATTTAAAAACAGTCAAACAGACTCAAAACCAGTTCCATGCAGAAAATGTACAGAATCTTCAAGTAAACTGCATGACTGTACCTTCCCTAGTTAGAACAGAGGAGTCGGGAGATGAGGGCACCATGCTTGTTCGGGGCCGCTTTGGCCTGGGAATTGGAAGGGGATTCAGCGCAGGAGGAGACAAAGCAGGTTCTATTTGCCATGGTGACACTCTCTGTGGCCTAGGTATGGTAGAAGTTTCATCCCACCTCACCTAAGCAACACGTTTGAGACAATTTTTAGTTGCCAAAAAATAAAATAAAATAGGTCATTTTATTGATATGAATGGTACCTTGAGGCATCTCCATTTGGACTCTCTCCACCTGTTGGGATCTGCATCTTCAATTCCAACTATTGTGCCAGAAAATCTGTAACAATATAATTATGGGCAATCAGAAGCAAAAAAGCAACTTCTGATATATAAACAACAAAGAGATAGTAGAAATTCCAGAATTAAAAACCAAACCTTTGCTCCGGAGCTTCTTCTCCTTCAAATCTCATCTTAAACCTCATCCCTATGGAATAATTGTTCTTAACAGACTCCATATATTGATCAAATGGAACTATGAACTCAGCTGGGCTTGTCCTATAGAAAGGTATCAAGGAGGTGGTTAAAAAACAGAATCACTGACAGAGACCAGAGGAAGATAACATTATATAATCATGTAACAAATTCCTCTTTGGTATCAGAGGCTACTAAATGATCAACACAAGTCATTTGAATCTCACAACAAACAAAACCCCGACAAAAAGGAAACCACAGGAAAACAAAATATTATTTACATTTTTTGGGGCCAACGATAACCGGTGGCCTACCCAGTGGCTAACGAATTAGCTAGCTAGGCTTCATGCAACAAATAGAGATCAGGTACCTTGGTTTGTAGTACACTGTGAACATAGTGCCCATTGAGACGGCATGCCATGCTGTGGCAAGCACTCCGAGATGCATACTCTGACTGGATATCACAGATGATGGCACATTGCCCTGCTGTCTCATTGCACGTCTAACACCAACTCGAAGTTCTCCATTCTCACCTCTAAGTCAGATGCAGGACCACACATCACTCTGGTTCCAATAGTTAACAGCCTAAACTAGAACATGAATGAATATCACAGAATCACAAACCTTAGAAATATAAATGCATCACCGGCAACAAGCCTCTTGGAGCTCACAAACACACTCCATCCACTTTGAAGCAAATGCCTCCGAGGTTGACCTGACATCAACATTATTGTGCAGATTAAGCAACAGAAACTTCAATGTGGCAAAAAGATTGTGTATTTCCAATACCTACATAACCAAAAAAAAAAAAAAAATCTTACAACCCAATAAAAATTTACCTCATAATAATTAGCAACTTGGTATAAAGCACAGATGGTATCAGTGCAAGAACAGCACAGAATAAACAAAGGTCATAATCAGTCGAATCATTCAAATATAGGAACGCTACCTCTATATATATGCCGGAACCTCCATTCATTTGCATGCAAATCCTTAGCAATCAAGTCTTGTGTTGGAGGCTGCCTTGACATGTCCTGCCAGACAACAAAACTCACGCCCAATCATAATCCAAGTAACCATTTGAAACAACAGCAATCTATAATTACAGACAGATTAGAACAAACCAGGGGCGGCAAGCATTCATCTGCATGTCGTCTAAGAACAGAAAAACCACCGTGAGTGCTGGTATCTGAAGCAGTTAGCGTCTTGCAAAATGAATGTACATGAAATCGTGGGGACGGAGGTGGGGAAGGCCCCTTCTCCACTGTGTTCTCATCTTGCTGACATGACAGGAAAACATTAGTAGACTTTGTCAAATCTGGTTCCAACTTGACACTGATTCATAAAATACAGCAACATAAATCTTGACAAAATTTACCTTGGGCTCAGGAAGCAAAGTCACTTGTGCAAATACTTCATCCGTATCTGGTTCAGCCTGTAATTCAGGTTAGATGATTAGGAAAAAGAACCGATTTACAGAATCCAAAGACAAATGATAAAACTTTTAACACTTTTTAACTCTTCCAACCGTAAACCCCCAAATTTCTCAACACCATACTTTTAATTGTACGTTGATCACGCGACATAGGATCTTCGATGGAAGCTTGTAAACTGGCATCTGATTGTCTGCCGATTGATTTGTGGACGCCTCCACCTACACACAGATAACAAACATATTATGGGCAAACTCAGAGACCGAATCAACATTAAACATTTATAAACTAAGGAAAAATCAACAATATAGTAAATATTAAATAATAATAATAATAATAATAATAATAATAATAATAATAATAATAATAAAGAGGTTAAAAATTACATATAAAGCACAAATCTAAAGGTGCCTAAAAGAGTACACAAAATTACAATGGAAATACACTGAATTTTGACTATGCAACCTGCTCGATATGTCCCTGAGGGAAGTAGAACACACGCTCCTTTTCGCGAGGAACGGTGACAAGAGGACCCGCGCAGGCATGCCAAAGCTCCCTGTAAAGAGCGGCTTCAGCGTCTGCAAAACAGGCGCCGCCACGAAAATAAGATAAAACAGAAAACAACGCAAAACAAAAACTCAAATCACCTCCATCTCAGCCGAAAACGAAAGAATATCAGGCGGAGCCCCACCTTTAGCAGCGTCGGAATGAGTAGGATGACTCGTTTGCCCGTCCACACCGCTCATCTGTTCGTTAGGTTCGATGTGACCTGCGGAGGAGAAGCTGTCTCCTCTGGCGTTTCCGCCGTTGGTTCTCATGGAAATATCCGACGAAGCCATTAATTTCCTTTTTCTTCAGCTCAGATCTCTCATTGAAAACGTCAAATTCAAAGCCTCTCTCGAATCAGCTCTCTAATCTACCATTTCTCTCTCTAACTTCTTCCGATCGCTATAGCCAACCTTCCGCTCTCACACCTGGAGGATAGAGCCAGAACGCTGCGTCTCTGCCTATCGCCACCCAAATTCCTTGTTATAACCACCAATCTGCTTCTTCCTCTGCCTCTCTCTCTCTCTCTCTCTCTCTCTTTCTCTCTCTCTCTCTCTCTCTCTCTCTCTCTCTAACTTACTTCTGCAACCACCACAGGCTCTCTCGCTTCAGCTAGCAATTGCAGTTTGCAGGCCCGCAGCACCGCCCCTCTGTGGCTCTTCTCTGATCTCTCTCTCTCTCTTTGCCCCTGCCAGTAGTCTCGGCACTCAACCAGAGTGGTCAAAACTGCATGCAATCATTCAACCGCGGTCAAATTTCTAACCAGTCATCGCCACCGGTAATAGCCGGTCCCTTCGGTTGCCAACCTTTTTTAGCCGGTGGACTGAACAGGACCGGGTGAAAGGCGACAACACGGTGGTGTGGATTATTTAATAAAGGCGGATTCGGATGGAGAGAGAAAGGGAGTCGCGCGCAAACGGCGTCGATTTCCGCCGTTTGAGAGGACCGGGTGCCTGAATTATTGCTTGCCTTTCGGACAGGTTAATAAACGGCGTTTGACGGGACGTTGGAGGGAAAGTTGTTCGGTTTTTATGGGTGGGAAGTGGCCTTTGTCGTGCTATTAACGGGCAGGTTTGGATTGGGTATGAAGTGCGCCAGAGAAGCATAAAAGAGGGGTGCGTAGTTAGCACAACCCCGGCGCAGGATATCAGGGGAAACTGGGCTGGAAGCTTCCGTGCGCCAGGTTCTGCAGGGTACCACCAGAATCATATCCGATCCGATGGTTATTTGTCGTGCCGGTATTGGTTTGAGATTTTTAACTGGGACGTTTTTGGGTCCGGAGCTGAAGTCTGTGCTTTTATTTTTTATTGCTTGAGAGTTGAGATCACTCTCGACTGTTTTTGGATTGCACGTCTGCGTTCAAATTTCACATTTTAATTGTGAAAGTAGACCTCCAATTACTTGCGAAAAAAAAAACCTGAAGAATGAAGTACCATAAATTATTATTTAACGTGAAAATTTAGTAATAATTTAATTTAATTTTTCCCTCATTTATTTTTATTAAAAGTTTCTCAACAACCTCCCCCTCAATTTTGAAAAAAGTTTAAAAAAAAATTATAATTCATGCATTGTTGAGTTTTACGTTTAATGTGTGGTGATTGAATGAATAATAAATTTTTTTACAAAAGAAGTAAATCAAATTGGTAATAATTAACATTCTCCTCTGTTTTTGGACTAACAAAAAAAAAACAAAAGTGACATGAATTCGTCATTTTTCGCATCGCCGTAACCTTAAAGATTAAGCGTAAGGGCGCTTTGGGACCACGCTCAAACACTAAAGGCCCGATGGAGCGTTTGTGACCAAAGTTTTAAGAACTTGACAAGATATTAATTACAAAATTTAATCAATTTAATTAACATTAAATTGATAAATTTAATATTTATATATAATATAAATATTATATACATATTTATTATATTATTATATTTAAATAATTTGATTATATAGATTTGTAATTTATATATAATAACACCAATAAACTAATTAATATATTATATTATATTATATTATATTAATAGATATAAGTAATTTAAATCAAATAAATTTGATATAAAGTATATTGCAATTTATATATTTTTATTTTAAAGTAATATATATATGTTACAAAATACAATATTTTAACATAAATAAAATAATTTAAATTAAAAAATAAGTATCAATATAAGATAATATATAATTTTATACATTTTTGTTGAAATGTAAATAAATATATTATATAAATATTTTTTTCTAATATTTATGACTCATAATTTAGAAAAAGAAGAAAAAAGTTATAAGATGATGTGATTCTTATTTTTACAAAAATTAAAATATAAAAAATGAATTTATATCATTACTTTTTGTTCAATGGCAAAAATTACTATTTATATGTCCTATGGTCTTGAATTTAAAATTTATTACTTTCTTAATTTTTCACTAATTTTTAAAAAATCATCAAACTAAAAAAATTATAATTAGTTTACCAATTTGCAATTTAATTAATCAATTTATTGATTCGACTACTAATTTTAAAACTTAACAATTTTTTAAATTAAATTTTAAATTTAAATTTTATCAAATTGATCAGTTAATTAGATTTAATTTTAAAAACCTTTTGTGGCTAAAAACTTGTGAAATGCTTGCATGTCACCACCTATCCCCACTACATTTTGAGCTCACATAACACTTTAAGTGGCTGTTGGGAGGCTCACCAGCCAAAAGCACTCCCCAACAGCCAATGCAACAAATAGCAAAGGAAATAGCTAATATATTAAAAATAAATAAATAAAATATAAAAAAGTTACATAATCATCAAATACTAACAGATATCTCAAAATTCGATATAATATCTTGGGCTTTTCCCCATGTAGGTGTAACCCAGTGGTTAAAAGCCACTTGTAAGATATGGTACTTTCCACACACAATTATACAAATTTCATTATGCAAAGCAATCTCAATAAAAGCAATGCAGTGTTAAACATCGTTAATGAATTTGCCTCCACTTTTCAAGGGCGTAATCATCCTGCATAAGGTTATTTACTATTGAGCCCCCCAAGGCCAACAGGGCAGCAAGGCGGCAAAGGAGAAAATGGGTGAAAAGACTCAACGGAGTGCATAACGTTTTGCGAGAAGTGAAACGGCAAGTTACGGTCGGGTAAACGAGGGGCTGCGAGAAGCGCAAGGGATGGAAGTCGTGGGACCCACGTGTATTGTCTATTAGCGGTTGTGTATTGGTCTAAAGCAGCAAACGGAGGAATCTTTGCCCGGAAAAGCTCCGATTTATCTTGGGGGAGCAAAATAGAAGGGGGAAAAAAAAAAAAAACAATATGTGCTTATTTGTTTTAATTTTAATTTTATTATTACCCTTAGCCTTGGCCACTGCCGTTTCAGCCAAAACACAAGCAAGAAAAGTTTAATTCATCTTTTGGCCATTTGCCTCGACTTTTTGGGAATTGGAAGGGGAATTGTTGACGGGGTGATGTTCGGTTTCTTTAGTCATGGATTCTTCTTTATAGTAAGAGCGTGCCCACGCGCGTGTCAGAGGGAATGGAAATGACTTTAATGTGCAGTAGTTTTTGGAACAATAGAGTGAAAACGTGTGGCATGTCGTAGTTAAGAGCTCAGCCGGCCTACCATTGACGAGTAATCAATCCCCCTGGTTTGCTTTATCATCAGTAGGCCCGTTGTGTCTTTTATACCCATTTATTATTAGATCATGTTTCGAGTTATTCTCAAAATTTTTAAATATATATTTCATTTTTTAATTAAAAAAATTACATTGTAAATATAACAAATATTATATTTGTGAATTGAAATTAAAATTATTCATTATATTCTCATTTAACACTCTACTAACTAATTGAAATTTTTTTATATTTAATTTCAAAATTAACAAATACAAAATTTAATATAATCACTTATTATAAATCATAGATTTGAGTGGGACAAGTAATATTACAGAATTTTAATTTAGATTAATTAAAAATAAAATATCACCAAATTATTATCATAAATGATCAAAAATATATTTTTTCGAATCATGTAAAAGGTGAATTCTTAATGCACAAGCAAAGTTATGAAATGTTATTTTTTTATTAATTATAGATAACTTATATCGAATTAGAAAAAAATTCAATTCACTCCCTCTCTTTAAGCAGGCACAGACTCTGGTTTCGTTTTTGTGTTTTTTTTTTTTTAAGAATATTTTTCCTCTCGACATCTTGTGTAATGCATTGTGTGTCCACAGTTTGTAAGAGACGTTGAAGTCAGATTCATGACATGTGAAGCACCATGGCAACTTTAGACATGAACCTGCCCATATGCTCAAAGCCAACTGTTGCTTGACGAGACGACGCGTAATTGACAACTCGAACATACAGGATAGGTTCCCATTCCGATGTACCAGAAAGAAAATGGATGCAGGACAGGAGCAAGAAAGGACAATAAAATGTGCGCAATTTCCACGTCCAATTCAAGCAAAGCTACGTCGTTTAGAAAGTGGGGAGCTATTTTTGGGAGAACATTTGAAAGTGGAAAGGGAGCAGATTTGGGTAACCAACGTACGCCGTGAGTCTCCACGATGTTTCAAATGTGATTAAGTGACAGTGATTTTCCACCAATCTACTCTTACACCATTTATCAAAATTGTCCCAAACTTTTTCAAAGTCTTTCTTTTTTTTCTTTGCTGAAGAAAGATAGAGAATTACCAAGAAGAAAAAGAAAAGGAAAAATAAAAGAATTGCCCAATATAACTCCACACCCTTGTGCCAAGTGCTCGTCGCTTAATTTCCTGGAAGTCATCCTTTTTTGGCGATGACTTCCCTGTAGTTTATTGCACAATTCATATGAATTGAATTTCTACCTTCTTTAGAGTTTATGCATCGGTAGAATTAAAAATTCTTTCTGCTAAGTATCATTTGACGGATGATCAAAACATTCAGTTCTTACAATTTTGCCGCAAAGAGCATAGAAGAAAATGGGAAAATGAAACTAGCTGGGATCTACTTAATCCATTGTAGCTTTGGTCAAAATGCCACTCTGCTTATAGAGAGGGAGGGAGAGGGATAAATAGATTGACACCTATAGCATCACTTAAAGATTAGTTTTTTTTTTTTTTTTAATGGAAAGAAGAGAAGAATTAGTTTTTTTTTCCCCCTTCCCTTTAATATGAAAAAGAACAATTCGATTATAAAGCCAAAGAGTCCGTCCACCATTGGAGATTGCCATTGGGAAAGGCCATTCCACCGCGACCTATCGTTGCTGCTTCTAAATCAATCATATTTGCATGTCTTCCACTACCTTTCCCTTTGTCCCATCAGACCCACCCCATTCCCATTCTTCCTTCCCGGCCTCGCCGAACACCTCGGTCATTTGGGTTTTAGAATATGAACGGACTTTTTGGTCATCTTAATCCAACTTCATATTTATAAATTATTTATACTAAATATCTTGAGGATTATCCGCCGGGCTGGACGATTATTCAGAGGATTCTTGGTTAAGATCATAACAAGAGACTAAAAGGGATTGTTGTTTATCAGTTTGGCATTCATTTACTATAAGCTTAGTGGCCCTTTTAGAAAGTTATTTTTAAGTTATGATTTGCGTACAAATTCTTTTCAATTTCAACCATGTTAATCGGTCAAATAATTCAATAAAGACCAATTGATTCCTATACAAAGAGCGGAAATGAAAAAGGTGGAAACAAAAATGAATGGAAGTTTAGTACAGACTGACTTGTTTGAGGCCGCGACGGGGAGGAACAAAATATCCTCGTCATTAACTGTCGTGATTTAGTAATTAGAAACTTATTTATACTGAATAAAATTTTAAATGTAATTTTTTTTGTTAAAATATTTAATATAAATAAATATATATTTATATATACACAATTATAAAAATAATATGACCTTTTATTCTAAATACTATAGAGTATAAGTTTTTATGAGTTCAGTTTATAAAAAGGGGGCACAATTCTTTCTTAAAAAGACTACAGATATTATTTATATTTTTTTATATTATTAAAAAATATATTCGTTCTTTAAATTAAAATTATTTTCAAAATTGATTTTGCACACACAAAAATATTGACCGATTCAAACTTATGACGTTATAATTCAATGAATCGAGATCCACAGCTTTTAAATAAATATAAAATAATTTTATATAATATAAAAAAATTTGTATAATAATCATGGGGAGAACCGTCGATGGGACCCGCCAAAAAGGTAAACTATTTAGCTTACATTAATTAAAGGGAGAGGGAGTGGTAGGCCCACTCTTTCTCTGTCCCACGATCTCTTCTCCCTTTCTCTTTACCCAAACCTGCCCTTCACAACAATACAATTTATTATTAATAATTTTCCAGTAAAAAACAATTAACATCATCCCCTCTACTCTAATCTGCCACGTCACCTATCATTTGGAATTGCTTTACCATAAGAATAAGTCAATAAATATTATAATTTAGAATTTAAGTTGATAACTAACTCTTATTTTTCAAGAAACAATCTGTGTTTTTACTCACTAATTATCATAAACTAACTTTTTATATATGTGTGTGTGTGTGTGTGTGTGTGTGTTTTGCTAACCAATTATTTATTTTTAATTAGATTTTTACGTCTGATTTTTAAAATTGATTTGGTGAGAAGAAATATGTGTGTTTTTACTCTGTAAAAAATAATTGAAATAAAATGTAAGAAAGAAAAAGGACTGGGGATTGTAGTCAGTGTAATCTCCGCGGGACACTCGCCCAGTTTTGGATATGCAGCAAATGGATGCTAGCCACGTGTCTGATGTGCAAGAAAGGACATATGAGTGTGACGTGTGTATCAAATCTATCCGTCAGCTATAAATACAATCCTACTTATACATCAAATAAATAAAAAAAATTAAATTATATAAATATAAATATTATATATATTAATAAATTATTTTTTAAAAAATAATAATAATATCATAATAATAAGTGATATTTTTTATTTAGGCAAAAAAATCGATTCTCGACGAGAATATAAAAGGGAGTAACGTTCCGTGACATGAGTCTAGCACAAAATGCCAGAACGATTATAATTTATGCTGCAGAAATAACGTCTTTCTGCTTTTTATTTTTAACTTTTAAGGAAAATAATTGATATATAATTGTTTTCATTTAATATAAAAAAAAACTAAATATACATATCATTTAGTGTATACAATAACGTTGAGTACCAATCAAACAATCGCTCACACATGCACACATTCGCACCGGGTCTTTTCCCGGTAAGATGAATCCAAACCCGAACTATATATGAAGAATAATTTTACTTTTACTAAGCGTACATCGGAGGCACCATGATCTCATCTTGAAGGAGCTCGGTTCATGGTTAAGATAAATAGATGATGATGGGGCTTGCACATGTACGCATCAAAAGCTAACATTTTCGAACAGTTAAAAGGTTCCTTTAAACACGTCGTGAATAATTCTTAACTAGAAAATTAAAAGCTAATCAATAAGCATATATTCTTTTATTTATTAAAAAATTTATTGAATTATAAATTATATAATAAGATTAATTTTTTTATTTTTATAATTAAAATTTAAAATTTAAAAAATTTAAATTTAAATTTTTAATAACTAAAATATCCTTTAAAAAAAAAAAGACAATCAAAATGTTCTTCAATCCATAAGATTAGCGTACTCATCTTTTCATTGATGAGATGATTAACGAGGATTAACATTTACGTGAAAATGAAACCATTAAAATGATAATAATGCCGACGAGACGATGGCAGCAAATCCCATTGGTGCGAGGAAAAGTAAACCAACGGAAAGAAGACAGGTGGGGGTGTTGGGCAACGAGGGTGACGAAGGCGCAGAAGGAATGATGCACAGACAGAAACACAGCAATATCCTTAATCTGTTTGTATCGTTGAACTAATTAATTGAAATTATCTATGAGGTACAGCGAGGTACAGGGTGTATAGTGTTGTGGATGCTAGCTCATCTGCACCGTGTTGTACATCGAGGATGGTAACAAAAAATGAAACCTTTGCATAAATAGTTAAATAGTCGCTTTTCTTGGTGGGGAAAGGAATAGAACAGGGGGGGATACAGATTTCGAAAATTCTAGGAAGTATGGACCCCCGCCGTATGGCCCTCTGGCTTTTGTTTTCACCGGGGCAAGAAAATAAAGCTTGGCCACATACCTGTTTGAGCGTGGAAAATTCCCCTCAAGTTTTTCTATTTGTGCGCTTTCAATTTTTTAAACTTTAACGTGTTCCTTCTCAATCTATGAACTTTTTATTGATTAATTGTTTGATGGTGTTTTTAATTGACTTTCAATAAACGTGTGGCTGATTGGGCACCCCACTTTCCTGGAAATTATTTTGTGTCATCTCTCTCTCTCTCTCTCTCTTTCTTTTTTTAATTTGTACTTATTTCACGAACATATATTTTAGAACGAGTCGCAGCAATACATTGTATGCTTGTATGAATTCTTTAATTTTAGTGTGAATGGCACGTCTTTGACCGAATTGATATGATAAATTCAATACAATGAACATAAACGAACACGTAATACCGACAAACGATCAATATAAAACAGAGAGTTTGCGGAATCTGTATTCGCCACCAAGGTTTTGTTGTTGACATTCAAATATATATTATACCACAGTCTATTTCTCTCTTGTTAGTGGATATGCTTGGCACATACATACCAAACCAAAGCATAACCTTCTTCTAGAGTCCAAATCGACGCCCTGATTAGGACAGGTGTTTCTTTCTGCTTTCTGCTTTCTGCTCGTAGAATATCCAAATGTCCGTAGCTTTATTAGCATAGTTGTTGTTGTCCTAGACTGCATCCACTTCAGCGCCGATGGAATAGTGCCTTGCAAAATTGCCATCTCAAAACTGAAGAGTTTTTACCATTCTCGATAATAACACGGTTGTGCTCGAGGATCAGTCCGTGACACACACACATGTACGCTGGCATTGAACCGACTGCAAGGTTACTTATAAAAGTTCTATAAGTGCCCAAAAAAGTACAGATAATTAGTCAAAGACGAGAAGATATGGGCCTGGCATATGCAGTCACAGGCACATTAAGTGCGCAACAGTCATAGGTTGTCGTGGCGGGGTGGTTTTGGTCGACATGGGAAAATGGGGGTGATAAATAATGCTATCTATCCATGTCCATGTCCATGTCCATGTCCATGTCCATATCCATATCGAGGCCATAGATTTGAACCCAACAGCCCACGTGTCACATTTTCCCTGCGTCAAATTTTTCTAGTGTGTGCCCATGACTTGGGCTCGGTTGGTGGGGAGAACCTACTCGCTCATTTCACGTCAAAGCAAAAGAAAAAATGAAATTAATTCCAGTATAATATATAATGTGGTCATTGGGGATACTTTTTATTTATTTATTTATTATTATTATTATTTTGAAAATGGGAGTAAATCTGCTTACCTCTAAGTCTCCTTTAGGTCCTACGGGTGGGAGCCGTTGGGAAGGTGCTTTAAAGAAGGCGAGTTTTTGTGTGATAGATAATACAACATGGTCATGCTTCGCTAAATTCGACACAGTAGACTATAAAGTAAACGAGCCATTTCAGCGAATCATGGACGGGGACAGAGAATAAAATAGTTTTTGGAGGAGATAAGATTAATTGAAATCTAGTGAAAGGCACAAACGTCAACCGATTTTTTTCAGTCGAACAAAGCCATGTCCAAATGCCTCGAGCCATGCGATTAATGGGTTACATTAATCATCATTGATTCTTAATGTAAATTCAATTTGGCGACATTCAAACAACAAATTTTCTTTGTCCAAAAACGAATTTAGATTGCCGGTAGTGCGTGAAATAAACAAGGTTACTCCGACCTTCAGGGAGGTCGCCATTAGTACATTGCATACTCAATTCGCAATTGTTGTCGTTGTGGACAAATGACATGTTGTGGTTATTTGAAACGTGTCAAATTTTCTTCCCTGGAAAAAATACGTTCCACCGCCCTACGGCGTATTTAAAATTAATTAATCATCGGGTATGCACCGGCTGGACCTCACTAATTAACATGAAAACCGCCCATTCATGGTTGCCAACTTAATTAAATAGTTAATTTGCTCCCTAATGGCATTTTTGCTTCCCCGCTTTGTAACACTTAACAAAGTTCAACTCCAGCGGGGAGGAGGTTTATCGTACTTCGCAAAACCTCATACGCACAAAAGGGAAGTAATATTGGGCAATTTACGGGTCCTGATACATATAAAGAAGATTCACTTTGCCGCACCTAACAGAGTTTAACTCTGACTAAGAGTGCTGACAGCTCTGCCACTAATCCGCACGGTTCGTGGTTGTTAATTACAGCTTTAAGTAGCTTATGCCATACGTATCCCAATGGCTCGAAAATGGATAAGCTCGTGGGAAATTAAGGCAAAGATATCTTTCTTTCAAGGGACTGGGGAAGTCAGGGGTAGATGGAACTGGGGCCTCCCTTGTTATCATCCATTTTTCCATTGACCCCATTCAACAGGTTGCTTGTGTTGACCCTCTCCTCCAATATCTAGAAATTTATAATGACTCGAAACCACGAGTCGTGTTGTGCAAAGAAACCGGTTTCTCTATCAACTAATGATTCCAAAAGGGAAAATTGTAGAAGCCCACTTCATTTGATACAATGAATGCATTCGCAAAGGAATATCGTTCGCACACGGCACCGAACATGAATGAAAACAAGTACATCTTTGGGTGGTTGTGTGTCTATGTTATGTGCACCCACAATACACCCTAACATCAAAGCATATATGGATATTGCCTCTGCTCTATCAACATCAGAAACTGGTCCATTCGACTTTAACTCGCCCCCAACTCCTGTATTTATGTAAGTTTATTTTATTTAGTTGACATTTGATGATCAACCGCAAATAATGACGATGGATTAGTAGTTGGCAGTTAAAAGTTGATAATTGGTACAATTACTAACTGTTGAACAACGATTTGTTAACCTTTAAGAACAACAGTAACTTGTTTCTTTGCGCATCTATTTTCTCACGGCGCCGAGTAATCTCCTTCAATGTTAGCTTATTGTCCGATGGAGGCACGTGGCACGTAGCAGTCTCCCTCTTTCACAAAATGGTGCTGTCCAAGAGGGGACCATGCACCCATACGTTTGATGCTATGTTTGGCGGACTCCTGATTTTTACGTTTGGAAGTAGTAAAACAAACCTACGGTGCTCATATAATCCACGAGGATTTTTGTGGAACACGCGTTGCATTTTTATTGCCACTTCGAATAACCTCTCTTTCAAACAATGAACATCTTGAAGTTGAATCCAATATTCCAAACTAATTGGAGATAACGTTACAAAAAAAAAAAATCCCAACAAAACATCGAAAAGTAATATCAATAAATAAAAAAAAATCAATCGAAAAAGGGCCGGATGAGAAATATTTTAATTAAGACCCTTGTATATATAAATTGTAAAAATTCAAGCAACCATGATCCTTAGTAGTAGTAACCTGCCAGCTTGTGCAAATATTGTTTAGTCCACCTCGTCAGACGACTCCAAGCTATGTCATCTGTGTCAAGAGTAGAGATTTCTGGGATTGTTATCGCTGGTGCACCGAGATCAACTTGTGTGGTCTTTGAACCTTTGTAGAGAAGTTAGAGCTCTCTTCAGTTATTGGTTTATTGGCACGGGTGGGCTCTTCTGCAAGTTCAGCCTTTGAGGCCCATTTCTTTAGCCAGTAGGCTTTAATCTTTGTTCGGGCAGGCGCGATACAGCGCCCATATCCCTCCCAAGATTTCTCCTTTTTTTTTTTTAATCTTTTTTATTCTCCCCCTCATTGAATTAAATCTTGAGCAACCTTTAATTTGATGTTCTTAAGTTTCTTGATGAAATTATTTACTTATGATTATGAACCTTTAGTTTAATATCTCTTCAATCTCTTTCCTCCTTCAAAAAACTATCTGTAAGTAAGGAATGAAATGGGTTTGATGGGAATGGTTTGTGGGGGTAGTTTGGCTGTGAGGCTTTGAGATCTGACTTTGTTTTCCCTTTCTTTTTGCACACGTAGGATTATAAGATATTAAGAATGTTTTCCTATTAATTGCTACTTGATAATATATTGAGAAAGGGGAACAGCAATTTCAATCAGACATAACTTGATAATTGCACGGAGATTATTGAAGGTTTTGTGTATGCATGTTTTGATTCAGTGGGAGCGTATTTGGTATGTGAGTTTATTTTCTCATTGATCTTTGCATTTTGTTAATCTTTATAATTTTATTGTGAACGTGTCTCGTGTTTATTTTAACAATAAGAATGATAAATGATCTAAACTTCGATAAAATGTAAAACTCTCTTCATATTCTAGTCAACAGGGAGGGTTCTTCTATTTCTTAATTCTTATCAGGGATGTCCTATTATTTTTATTTCCCTATATTTATGTTGTTTTTGTTCATAAAAATTTCAAAAGACTCAATGTAATATATATATATCTAATTCGGACATATATATATATATATATATATATATATATCTTTAGAAAGATGAGTGGGCTGTGGACTTCACAACAGGTATTAATTGGGCCTTCCAAACCCAGTTGTTGCTTTTCGAATACCTTTTCAGGATATTTGTGGGCTTTTTAATAGCGGCTTTCCAATACATTGGGCCGCCCAAGATTAAAAACAGCGTCGTTACAATCCCAAGTCTATATCAGTAAGCATATTACTGTGCTCGACAGCTAGGTCTGCAACCATCAGGATTAAACGGCGCCGCTCTTGGGCGAGGCAAGAAATCGTTCCTTTTTCTTGGGTCTGGCGTCTTGTCTCTAAACGGCGTCGGACGCTGCTGCGCTGTGGTGCCGACTCTGGTTCTTACTTCTGTACATGCCACCCTTTTTTTTCTCTCATATTGCGAGGAGAGAAGGGCATAATCTCTCGCCGAAACCCCCCTTTGTTCAAGAATCGGAACCAGAACAAGAATCAAAACGACACCTCAAATCCAGGTGCCTTTGCACCATCGATCAAAACTCAGAGAATGCAGATGAACCCTTAGAGCAATCAGTAATATGAGATGCTTATCGGGTATGGGAACCCTTAAAGTTAGAGGAGAGGAAAGTTTCCTATCCGCATCTCCACGGGAGATCATTCAACCAAAATTTTCACTCGCCAAAGAGTCCGTTGCTTAATTATTACATCCAATTTTTTTTTAGGTATATAAGCACGACCTACCACAACTCTAATGAGAAAAGCCGGCAAAAGCAATTATCTACAGACTGTAATTTCATACAACTGTAATTTGTAAAGGTGGAAAACGTAACTTAGCTGGCCCACCGGGTAACCTATCTGACTGCAAAAGAAGCATCCCTGCTCCTCTTGACAATGGACCCAGTTTTATCTACAGACGGAGGTGGCACAGATCATTCGTAGCTTTGTTGAACTCTACATTCTCTTGGCTCTGGATAGTTATAGCTTAACAATTTGCTTGTTTGTCAGCCAAGAGATCAACAAGCTCACTGTCATCAAGGGCAGATTCTGATGCAAGCCGAAGAGCAGTATTACCTGCTTCGTCAACAGCTCGTGGATCGGCCCCCCTGCATTGGATTGTTATGAGTTTTTTTTTTTTTTTTGGCCATCAGGACTGGAAAAACGCTGGGTGATCTTTGCAAAATGTGAAGAAAAAGAATGCCAACGACGACAATTGAAATATCAGTGGGTCAAATAACAATGACAATTGGTAATTAATTTCAACTGGAACCACATTCCAAAACCATATGCAAAGCCTTTTTGTAAGCACTTTTTTCATATTGATAAAGCTCTTTGGTTATTGATTACTTCAACAGACCAAGAGAGATGATTGCCATGGGAAGTATTACTAGATGAAAATAAAGGCAAAGGAGGTGAACTAAACATGATAGAGAAACAGATTTAAATTTGGTATTATTTTCTTTTTTCATCCACCTCTACTAGAGTCCAAACAAAATTGTTCGTGGAAATATACTCCTCCTTTGATTACTTGTGAAACAGAAGAAAAAAAAACGAGAAGATTGCAACAGGCAGAAATATGGCAAGAATGGATCGTGAAGGGTCCCAACCCAAAGGCTTGAGAGATCAAAAAAATCACCTTGTAAGGAGAAGTCTTGCCATTGCAGATCTTCGGCCGATAATACAATAATGCAATGGTGTCTGACCTGTTGAATCATAAGAATTTATGTTTGCACCATATTGCAGAAGTAGCTCAACCATACCAACATCAGCAGTTAAGCAGGCAAGGTGAAGCAGAGAACAGCCATCAGAAAAGTCCTTTATGACCAGATCTGCAATTTTATTTACTGACTTCGCAAATCCAGTCGAGGGAATGCCAAAAGAATCACCTGAAAACTAGTAGAACCTGAGATAGAAGGTTTTCATGCTCTTCCAATTACATTACTCCTGCCAGAGTTAGGGACTTACCCACTGATGCTTGCCCATAGATGGCATTGACATCTACACCAGAGCAGACAATATGGCGGTAGACTGCTTTCACATCATTAGTATAGACTCTTTCCCACACCTGCTGTGCCACAGAAAGGAGAAGGTGATTGTCCTTCACTTTGCGAACAAAAACTTTTTCTTCATACTGCATTGCAAACAGGGGAAAGGAACCGTCAATTCTTGACTGCAATGACAAAATCTCAGGCACCACAAGAGAAACTTTTTAGTTGCCCGTACAAAGATATCAAATAATCAAGCATGCCATTCTGACTAAAAATTTGAGGAAATCAGATGCAAGAAACAGCAGAGCACACAACGCAAAATGCATAAAACTGCACAATGTAAACTGTGTCTAAGATATATAACCAGTTGACCACTAAACACAGACACCTGCCACGGGATTTAACGTCACTCCCCCTCCCACTCTGCATGTATGCAGACATGCATCAGTTCATTTGGCCTTTCCATCCAAATAACTTACCAGTAAAACAAATGGAAGGGACGAACAATTTAATTGCATTGGTAAGAGAGGAGAAAGATTGTGTTTGTTGTTTTAATAACTATGACTGGGGTCCACATGTGTCTGATATCTATCCAAATAATTAGCAATGATAAATAAGGAACTTGTATATGAAGACATGACTCATGAGGCTTTAAGGTTTCATTACTAAGGTGCAAGCATGGCTCAATCTATTTGTACCCATCCACGCCAGAGTTCAGAGACACATATGAGATGGGCCCTCAAGTGGGAAGTCACAGATTTAGCAAGTGAAAGAGTCCCAGCCTTGGGTCAAAAGGGCTGGTTTAATGCTTCTGTGTTTCTTGCTCAGGCCCTAGAAACCTCCCCTTCCTCCCTGTGGACCACTGATGGAGTAAAAAATATCCAAGAGAGTGGCGGCAAAATCCACAAAGCATATTTTATCTGCATCAGTGTCCCAGTTGTAAGCAGATCCGATTCTAACATAATTAGTCATTCTTCTTGGTCTTGTTCCATTGAGAGCATGATAGAAACTCCATAATCCAACTTTGGAGCATGGAAATGGGAAGCAGACTCACACACACTTTAGAATGTCCCAAGGACACATAAAGGATGCCAATGGCATTTGTTACACAAATTTCAAGGTGAGGAAGACAAGACTTCCTCATAAGATTCCAGACCAATTCATGCAATTTATTTGCCTTTTGTTCTGAAATTAAATATCTTATTTCCAACCTGATATACAGAATCAATCTTATGATAGAAATATCATGCAAGCAAAAATAGTGTGGGGGCTTGATCAAGGCATTTCCTTATTTAAGACTTCTAAATTTGCTCAAGTATGTGGGAAATTATTAAGTAATCATGAAACAGGTCAAAAGGATTAAAAAAAATAATAATAATCAAAAAATGTCCTAAGGAAGAAATGGGACTATTTGGAGCCATACCTTTGCATGAATGAACTGTTCTTTAAATGAAATAAGATCATCAGGACTTGGTTTTCTTATTCGGAGTGGTTTTCGTCTGTCAGATGTTGAAAAGCTAGATCAGAAGCAGACAACTAAGTAGCATTAGCCTGACCGTCCCTTCCCATGCCCCCCCCTTCCCCCACCAACCCCTGCGAAGGGAAAAAAGGAGAGTAGGAAGACACAGGAAGCAGTTTTCAGCATGTTCCATTACGTACCTGTTAGGTCCCTCATCAGATGCGAATGAACCTGGCTGCAACTCCTCCTCCCAAATTGAGTTTGCACAGAAGTTGCCCAGTGACTGAAACAAGTTTAAGACAGATGGCTCCCACGCTTTCACGTCAAGTGTTAGGGATCTTACCTGCCGTGGAGGTTATTCACAATAATACATGAACAAGTAAAAAAAAATTGAAAGCAATATGAAGTAGACAAACATAAGTAATTAAAATTCCAATAAAGATAAGATTCAGAGCCAAAAAATTAAAGCAAATAAAATAATTATGCAGGAACAACTGAACTGTTTCCTGTACTTGATTTGACAGAAGAAATACTGAGTCAAATAGTCAACAGTTGTCACTGGGCACTGTTAGTCTGCTATGTTCTCACTTAGCAGTCCCAGTGAACGAAGTAAACTTGGTTCATCCTTTACACCTCATGTGCAATCACTTTAAGCTTAGATTCCAATGGGCGCAGAAAATGTCCTAATGTCTAGCTAAGAAACAACAAATGAAAATTATGGTGGATTACCTTTGAGATATGTACACCAAGATTGCGATGAACACCAGAACATTCAATGCATATAAGAACCCCAAGGTTCAGAGATGCCCAGTCTGGTTCAGGTGCTCCACAATCAGCACATTTGTCATTCCCAGGAACTCTTCTCAATGTATCAATTGGCTTTTCACTGCTTACAATGTGTTCTCGTTGTTGCAAATTTCGGGATGAATGGCTTCCCATGCTAAGATCAGTGGATGCCAACTCATAAAATCCCATTTGCTCAATGTTAGGACAATCTACTAATGAACTAGTCTCGCTCATAGAGCAATGATCACCACTTCCCCTGGGACTAGTAAAGATATGCTGACAAATAATTGGGCTAGGCTGCTCAGTATGTTTAAAAAGTCACAAAATCAAAAATAATTAAAAAGCCAGATATTTACTTTTCCAGGGTTCTGAAAACTCAGTAAAGAAGTAATAACTCCATTTATCTTTTCGATCCAGTCCATTTGGTCAACTGCATTCTCTGCCTGTGATTCAAGAAAACACTAAAGAATCTGTGGCTGAATCATCTTAGAACCCAACTTGTATTTGCAGGAAAAAAAGATGAAAAATGTTTGTTTTCTGTGCATTATTGAACTGGGAAATTAATATTCACATAATATTCATGCTGAAATTTGAAAACCCACCTGCAAAGTATACACTTTTACTGGCGAGATAATTCTGAAGCAGAATCTGAGATCTGACTGATCTCCATCAACCTTAATTGTTGATGTTAGCAGGTTTACTGTGTGCTGTGCAACATTTTTCTCATCATGCATGCCATGGTAGTGAGATGAAAGCCACCGACTAAGTAAACCAGGGGTATTGTCAGAGGAAACATTCCTCTGTACAACAGATTGACTCCCACCTGCCTGGGACAAGGTGTTCAAGTTTAGTGAATGAATACAAGGCTAGAAGACAGCAGCATGTACAACTTACAACATCACAAGCTATATTTTGGCTAATGACTTACAGATGACCAGCTGAATTGTTTGCGATAGTAGTACAACATCCCACGACTATCAAGAACAAAAAACCTTCTTTTCCAATCACCTCTTAAATTTGAAGAACGCTTGGAGAGATATCCTTGCCGAATGGTTTGAACCTACATAAATGTAGTCTCAGACAGTCATGTAAGCATAATTATTTCAATCATTCTTATCTTTTGATACACACTACTTTAAAAGTATAAAAGATATTCAGAACTTAAGTTTTAACTTATGAAGAAACTCATATGTTGGGTTAGCTAATCTTTAACTACCTTCCCATTTGCAGCAGATTGCATAACCGCCTCTATCACTTTATGAGAGCTCCTAGGAAATGGTTGGACACTATCTCCCCGAGGAGAACTGTGGTTGCCACCTGAAGACTGCTTACTTTCTAGATCAATCTGCCTGATGTATTCTTGCATCCTTTCAGTGAGAGATTCTCTTTCGTAGTTAGAACATTCTCTAGACTGCTGTGCATAAGCCAAAACCTGCAGGACAACAGCCAAAAGTTTTATTTCCTTCACGTCAGACTACTAAAAATAGAGTTCTAATAAAGGCAGTAGCTAGAATTGGAACAACAGCCAGCTCCTCGGTAAAGACAATCTAGGAAGAACAAGTGGCAAAAGAAGAGAGTTGAGTAAATGAAGCTAAAATTCAAAATGTGCTCAACTCTAAGGTACAATTGGCATTCAGCCCCATTTGGCCTTGAATTGCACAAGAAAAAGCGGGACAATGTTAGCTAAATATGGTGGAGTACCCATTATTAAACCAAAAGTTGATTATGTTTTGCTTTGTGCAGAAACTTTTACTACTTTTGCTCTTGGGTTATCTTCCTGCAGGCAGATCATGAAAACTTTCTTGAATTATAATGCATGGTTCAAGTGGTTTTCACATCGTCTCAGGAGCATATGTCAAGTCATGATCAGTGCCAATTATGGGTTCTTTATTTATCCAGTTCCAATGTCAAAGAGGCAAAATCTGAGATTTAAAAGGGCTTCAAGCTCAAGAATGATCAGGAATAAATATCTCAATTTGTGTTGGCAAAACCTCTTTTTCAGAGGATTGCCATCCCTAATTCTCCTTGGAATTGGAGATGCTGTGCCAAAGGAAAAGGGTTTCTATACATGGCTTGCCTTAGCTTATTAGCCCTAATTAATTTTTTCAATCTGGGGAAAGCTTAAGGTCCATGTTATAAATGTACTCTAAAAAAAGGTCCACGTTATAACTAATTATACGCAGGGCAATAGAGGAAATCAAAAGGCATAAAAGGATCCAATCAGAATCAGAAAGACCTGTTTAATGAAGGGCTCCATCTGATGCAATAGCTCATATCCCTAGAAGAATCAAGAATTCAGATGAAGTCAAGAACATTATCACAAGGTGGGACAAAATCTTGAGGAGTCATTGCATGATCAACAAAGGATACCTGCTTGAAGAATTGAAGATGGGCATCCAACATCCCACCGACTGCGTCTAAAAACTCATATCTCTTCTTGGCCTCAAAAATAGAAAGAGCACTAACCTGGAATACGGGAAAACCTGCTCTGTGATACCTCCAACCGTAAAATTACTTGATTCTCAAGTCATTAGATGTGGAAATAAACATACCAAATTAAAGCGTGCACGTTCAAAAGCAGATTTTGCAATGTTGAGTTCCTGAAATGTCTCTATACAAATTAGTTTTACAGATTTAATCCATGATAAAATGCCTAGGGCTATCTTTTGCACCAAAAATAACAGTACCATGAATTGAGACTGCCATTGGACGTACCTCCTCGATGACAGCAACTACATCCATCCTAGTGCTCTTCCTCAATGAAAGATACTTATCACGTGCCTGCGGCACAACATGATAATTCACATTGGCATCAAGTCACAATCAAGCAGTGGCTGGTTCAAAAAACAGCTATGTAAACCTAAAACAACAATATCGGGGCGTGAACAAGCACAGTGAACAGCTTCAAACAGCTAAAAAACTAGTTGCAAAAGATAGAGTTGCACAACCACTTTGGGTCCCCTTCATGCAGATGATATCTCGTAATTTGGGCATCCATGTCAAATGCATATCTGTTCCTTACTCCATCACACTGTGGCTCAAATAGCATCCAAAGATCCATATTTGGGGAAAATATCATTGAGAAACAATGTCAATATTGAGGAGTGCATAGATAATCTAACTATGTCCACTTATGACGATTCTTTAGGCAGGATGGCTCAATATTGTCTGTATTACATCTCTCCATAACATGAAAATGCAAAAGAAAAGGAAGCTAGCCTTTTGAGATGTCAGCATGCATTTTAAAATATTGAGATATAGAATCTATTCATATGGCTGACCCGGCCCATTCAGTACAAATTCATTAACAAAGTCAATAAAATGAAATTTAGAGCTAAAAAGGACTGATCTTTGAAAAGATTAATACAATTATATAAATAACTTTCTTGTAGAAATCCTTTGCACGAAGATGCAATTTGGGGAAAGATAAGCCACAGATGAAAATAAAATCATGAAAGTTAAGGACCTCACAGAGCCAGCTAAAAATCCATAAGATTCCAATGAAAAGAGTGCAGAGGTTTTAATAGAGATTATGGACCAAACATAAATGTTAAACCTACCTGATCATATGTCAGGGAAGCCTTGTCAAAACGTTTTCGAGCTTCCTGGAATGCAACAATACAGCATCAGCTATAGCCAAGAAATGGAATTCTTTGTGATATGCAAGGTTAAAGATTGCAAGAAAAAAATAAGAGGAAGTACATGAAAACCAAAAAACTGCACCAGTTTGAAGAAAGCATGGTGATTATTAGCATGCACTATTTTGATGTGAAATTTACTTGGTGTTAAACTGTCTACTTGAGGCATTTGTTAGGTCATCTCAATTGGACCACAGTTGTATGCAGGTTTGCTTTAAGATACCATGCTTAAGGTACTAGTCATGGTTTATGCTCTAAATGAGAGTCACTAAACAATGCAACTGGCCCATTGTTTGAGTAGAGATGAGCATTATGGGGTCAAACAGTGTGCCAGCAATTATTCTTAGAAAAAGCATCTAGACTATAAGTTATAATACCTTGATATCTTGAAGATCAACATTGACAAACTGCAGCAACCTTTCATTTAGCACGTGCTCCACCTGTGAAAGTGAATTAAGAATGCCAACTCCAAAATCACACTTGTCCCTCCCCTTCCCAAAATTCTATCTGTCTCTGTTGTTGCAATTCTTCACAACAGTTCTGGTTTCCATATTATGTTTGGATGCATTTTGAAAAAAAAAAAAAAAACACAAAAAATCATATAGTTGCCAAAAAACTACGCTAAAAAACTGTTGTTACCTGCGACCGAAGAAGTTCCTTGTATGTCCCAATTTCTCTCAAAGCAATTGTAAATTTGTTCATAACAGGGCCTAAGAAAGAAGAATATGAAATTATGCCAGAATTAGCTCAATATATTGTATCAAAGATGATGGAATGAGCTACACATTAGATTCCTTGGAATCAAAATTAGTATCTTGCTTTACGAGGTTTGGAGGTGAAATAAAAAAGAACAATGAAGACAAAATTGAGATGCATTCATGCAGTAATATATACAGCTTAATCATAACTGATTAAGAATTCCTATGAGTGCAATCTCCAGTCTAGCCACAACAAATAGACGCCTAAATTTTTGAGCCAAGGATACACATCGGGTGCCCATTTGAGTTCAACCTTGATCATAGCTGTAACATGTTAACGTGCTTCTGTTATGCTAAGTTGTAAACAGTTCAGCTTGGCTAAGTTCACTTTTCTTGGAACTTTGATGATATGATTTTCTCATTGGTGTAAGTTTGTTGAATCAAGTTTTCCATATGACAGCTCTGTGCCATGGAACCATGGCACATATAATTTGATTGTGACAACATCTACGGACAACTAGCTGGTTTATCTAGAAGTTTAGCCCAACCACCCATACTGCATATCAGCATATGAATTTGCGTTTGTTCATATGTTTTATAGACACTCTCAGGTTGGGCAGTAATGGTTGGAGAAGAGCAATCACTCATTCTTATTCTTAAACCATCATTCTTAAGAACACCTGCTTGTTTTCCCATGCAGTATTTCCTTGTTAGGTTAGGACAAAAGAACAGTAATAGCTATGAAAGAATAAAAAAGCATCAAGTTCACCAGTAGAGCAGGCGTATTGAAGGCAAGTTGGATAACGTCATACTTATATTCTGGGAAACAAAAGGACAAAATGCATACCTCCGAAGGCAACACAAATAGGATCATTATGTCCTCCTCCAAACTTTTCAAGGGCACTCGCAAAAGCAATATCTCCATCATACCCTTCTCCAAGCCCTTCCCTGAAAATCAAAGAAAATTGAAAGCATAAGACATTTCCAAAAGCACAAACCTAAGATTGATCAGACTCAAGAGAATAACTAACAATTTGTATAATTTGAAACATTTAAGCATGAGTAAAGATTTATGCACAAAATGCTTAACATAACACTTCACTTAACCAATACTTCTCAGCCAGTCAACAACAGGACGTAAAAAATAGGCCATCTTAGAACCCAAATCTGCATTCTTCTGGTTGCGAGCCCAAGAATTTCACCTATTATTCCTAATTATCACTCATCTTTTAAGCTAATCCATAGTCTTCAGAACAGTATGCTCAATGGGGATTTTGTATTGGACCGCATGTGATGGTGAGAAAAGAATGTTAAATTATTTAATGTTTGCGAAGCAACCTAGTAATGAAATTTAGAGAGGTTTTCTTTACCTACATTCGCGCAAAACTGTTGAGATAGTACAAAATTATGGAAAATAATTGTGTAACACCAGAGGGCCATCACCCCAAAGGTGATAGGTAGCTCAAGTTAGTTTTGATGTCCTTGAAGTTGTTGAACCTCACATATAAACCGAGAATCTACCCTGTGGGACTAGGAGCGTTACGCATTTCTCACCGGCTCTCTCAATTAGTCAGCATATGCGTAGTTACAGAGGTGAAAGCGCAGCCAAACTGAGAAACGAGAATTTTTTTTTTTTTTTAAAACCAACCAAAAAGGAAGACAAAAAAAAAAAAAACAAAAAGAAAAAATTCGGCTTACGTGTATTTTCGACATCCTTTGTAGAACTTCAAGCATCTGCCTCTCAGTAGCTCTGCATTTTCTTCCATGCATTGTATCTGTTACGCCAGCGAACCATCCATCCATTGAACACACAAATAAAAGTTTGGTAATCATTCAAGTCGCATTTATTTAGAAATTACTCTTCGTAATTACAAAACACAAAGAATACATTACATTTTAGAAAAGAAAAAAATAGAAGAAGAAGAAGAAGAATAAAGAGAAACAATTAAACCAGCTTCTTTCTTTTTCCGTTTTTTTTTCAAGAAACGAAAGAAAGAGGAAACGGAAACGGAATGATGCACCTGTTGCCGAAACATCGGCGAGTCGTCGAGCTTGGCGAAATGCATTTTCGCTTTTTAGATTGAAATCGGGAAATGCTCCTTTTTCGCTCGTCGTCGATGATTTAATTAGCTTTTTACAGAATGCAATACGCCAAGAGATATTCGTGTTCTACTAGCTTTTTGAAAAACAATAAAAAAATAAAATAAAATAAATAAGCATTGCCTTTGGCGAATGTTTTAAATTAGAGAGAGAGAGGAGAGACAGAGAGAGGAGGGTGGTTTCTTTCTTTGCGACTTTTCATGGCTGTCGCTGAAGACAGTCCCCGGCCGTTTGTTTCGCTCCCTTGTGCCCACGCAGGCCGACGCGTGTACATATAATTGAAAGTAGTTCATAATCGAAGCGTTATGTGATGATAATTAGGACCTGTTGAGTCGTGTGTTTAGATAAATAAACATTAATTTAAAATTAAAGATAATTAAAATATTAATTGATAATATTTTATATAACTGAATTTTAAAAATTCACAATCTTTAAAATGGACATGTTCAAAAAGTAAAATTTTCATATTTTTAGAAATTTTTTAAAAATAAAAAGAGCGTAACCCATGAGAGCGAGAGCAATCTTTATCCGTGGCCCAGCCCACTTTCGGCCTCTAATCCCTCATCAGTCATCCTTACTCCGATTCAGAATCTTTCACTTTCCCTTTTTCTTTTGCCCTTTTTTCCATTGTTTGGTAATTATTTGATGAATTGATATACAAGATAATCATTGTATGTATGTCACTACCAAAAGGGCGGAATCTATTTTATTGGAAGTTCAAATCATGATGTCCGTCTTGGGCCACTTCAATTTGAGAGATTGTGACTTTATTGGAGTAGCTACCCATTACAGATTTATATTTCGAAAAGCCCCAAAAGCCCGAATTTTCCAGCCTTTGTGTCTATTTTTTGTTTTTTTGTGTTTTTTTTTTTTAATCAAAGCAGATGAGGAAGGTCCGGATTTCCATTGGACCGAGTTCAACGACTAGACTTGCTGGGTCTACAGGTCCACCCCTTAACGGCTTGGGCTCGTGGCCAGCATCGCCTTCTACTTTCCACACCAGCCTCTTCTTCTCCATTTCTGCCCTTCCTTGGTTTGCAGATAAACTCGTCTCTGTTATCTTCTTTATCTGATATATAATCACGCAATATTAAGTCATTAACGGGTTACCAATAAGCCAGAAAAACCTGTAATCACATCAATCTTTTTGCTTGTTTTTTTTTTTTCTCCTTGCCTTTTTTGACGGAAAGACCTTTTTAAGTTGTACACTTGCCATTGTTGACAAATCCTTGTGCTCTCCAGTCTTGCGTTGTGAGTCCGAATCGTCCGGCAAAAGAAACAAAGATTTTAAATTGGATTGTGAGAAGGGAAGTGGGTAATTTTCATAACATGAAATGCAAGTGAAGAAAGTGCCAAACCTCATATAGGTGTGCCAGCCTAAAGAGAATGCTTCTGTCATCCAACTCCTGCATAATTGTTGGAAAAAAAAAAAAAAAACAATAATTGGATTACATATAATCCAAGACAACAGCGTAGATATCTTGGAAAGGAAGAGGAAGATATACACCTGAAGTGTTATAATTGCCACGTTATCGGGTAAAACATAGGATGGATCCATTGCAGAAAAGGTTGTGACATGAGAGCTCGCCCAACTATGTCCATCCTGTAAAGGTTGGAATAATTAGTGTCAGAGCTATAGTGTGACCTGATTGGCAAATGGCAACAATGATTGCTCTGGTTTCCTTTCACCTGCTCTGCAAAGGCTAAGAGGAAGGGAGAATATATCTCCTGACCATATGTCCGCCTCCACTTGGCGCCTTCTCCTAAGGGATCTATTCTCAGGTAGTACTTTCCCACAATCTGCGCGCATAAAGCAAACAAGTAAACCCATTTTTAAAAATTCTGTACTTATAATACGATGATTGATGAGACAAAATGGTTTCCAAGTATTAGAACTTAATATGGAACTCACCCGGCAGCTTAAATTTTTGAGTTAAATGATTTCTTTCCCATGATATCTAAGTCTTTATGAACAAGAGACATTCAAGCCACGCCACCCTCATTTTTCACATTTAAAAGAGTTAGTGCATGCTTACCGTCAATCCTGTGCATTGATCATGAACACAAACTGTTTCATTCAGTGCCTCTGCTACACCTCTGGAATCATCATGGGTCAACCTCCTGTAGGAAACGAAAACATCTTAAATATCATAACACTAGTCTGCATGCACAAATAAAATTGGATAAGAAAACAAAAGAGCAAAAACCAGCAGGGAGATACGAAGGAAGAAACCTGTGAAGCATGATTTCCAATTGCCCATCTAGAATACTCGACCCCCCAACTGTTCTATCCACTAAAATTGAGAGCTCTGAACTATTGTCTTTCATGTATATTCCAAGATTAATCTGAACAGAGAATAAGAAATGTCACAATTTGATGCCTAATAACAAGGAATCTCAATTGTATCCTTGTTCAACTCTCTCTTGAAAATGGAAGATAAAATGCTGTTGTTCCCTTATTGCATGATGCAACAAATTCAACTGCCAAGAATGATGGATTTTTCATTGATTTTCATCATCATATTCTGATTAAGTTAAATAGTTGTAATTGTAAAACAGTAGTACCGGGTAATAATTTCCCGCAACAGGCTGATTCACTTGAAGGTCCCAGTCTTTTCTGTAATCTCGAACCTGCAAAAGAATAATTTCTCTAAGACACATTCATGGTGACTCGGACTCTTTTGAAACCTCTCTCAGATCAAGGAAAAGAAAATACTCTTTCTATGAAGTCGCGTCCACTAGAATCAGTATAGAATACTTTGTTGTTTTTCACAGTGGTTGTGATTTTCGTTATGACCTCTTTGCCAATTCCATCATCGAGTGGAATAGGTCCAACCTAATATCAAGAATTGTGTTGATGAGGATAGCTCCTTATGAACTATTGGATCTTCAAAGAGACTTCATAAGATATGCATTTGCTGGAAGAAAATATTGAGAGACTTACAGTAAACTCAAATTCAGCATGCTCTCGATCTTTGTATAATCTGGTTACCTGTTTATGCACGTACAGATAAATTCATTGACAAGAAAAACTAACGACCAGCTTTGCTACTTTTGCATTGCATTGAAAAACCTGATAAATCCAGGAATTGACTTTCTGATGTACTTCATCCAGTAAAGGCCCCCACAAAATAGTTGAATCGACCTGAAATTATTAACTCCTTGTTTCCTCATCCAAAGTAATGAGTAATCAAAAGTTTTTCATTAGTCAAGCAATTCAGATCTTGTGTACCTGCCCTTGAAAGTGGGTGGGATATGTACTGTTTGGATGAAAAATGTATGCTCCAGAGGCCTTTAATAAGTGAAGTTATACCAAAAGTAAGCATAGTTGGCCATGTGTGATGCTACACACAGCATAACTAGAAAAGAGGTGGGAATAATCAATCAGATTAGTGGAAGAGTATGAGACCTGCAAATCCTTGATTCCATCGTCTGCAGGATAATAGCCATATGATTGCTCCAAAGATCCTTCGACCTTCAATTGTAGATGTAAACCACTTAATGGCAGATAAAAAAATCCTCTTCAAAACAATCGCAAGGACCATGTTCCTTAATAGATTAAGTAAACAGAGCAGCATTTTGAAGAACCCAAAATACCAGTTTGGACAGGTTTCACATACCAAGCTTCTGCTACTAATATACCCAGTAAGTTTTCCTTCTTTCCGGGAATAAATTAGCTTAAGGCTTCCTGGTCCTACTTTGATTTGGTCACTTTGACCTGCTTCAGTATGGTACATCCTTTGACTATCTGAAGTAGCAGCTTAAGTCACAAATGGAACAAACTAAACAGAAATTTCATGTGAACATAGTGTGAAAGTTGAAGTAACTGATGTTTATTACATACAAGTATTTCTGAATCAGGTACATCAATCACCGCACTTACCAGTCTGTTTAGCAGTAGAGGTAGCACTAGAGATAATGTAAGTGCTGAAACCCAAAGGTGGCACAGAAGCTGCAAATGCAAGCCAGTATTTGGGGGTCACATTGGGAGACCTACCCAGATACACCCTAGAATAGTAGTTTCTTATGCAAATAGAGGAACTCAGCAGAGGTAAGATCTGTGATTCAATTTCTCTTCCTCCAGAATCCGTAACAATGACATTCTTGTTTATAACCTACAACCAGCTAGAAAGGTTAGATAGATGGACGTAAAGTATGTATCTGTTATACACGAAATGTTCATCTATCACCCAGAAAGCATTGCCCATGTATGTTCAAAAGGTTGAAGAGCCATGGAGATTTGCTTACATATTTCCCACACATATATTCATTTGTATACATTATCTGTATGACTTTTCATTTCATGAAAAATGAAGCACTACTGTCAAATCGTTCGGTACTAGCTAAAAATGACATTTAAGGAAAATGAAATCACTCACAGGAATTCTGATGACATCCTTTCTTTTCCATCCTAAAGAATTGTAGACAACCACCACCTACATATAGTGAAATCAATAAAAGTTTTTGCAGTGAATTAACAAAGAGTACAATTGCCAAATCTTCATTAAATATAGTCCTTACCAGGCTTTTCCCATTTGTTAGATCAACTTCAGATGCAGGGCAGTAGCTTATATTCAGAAGGGGACACTGAAAATGTGATAAGATACGGATGTAGGAAACAGTACAGATATAATGACGTTTAATATCTCAAACAAAGAACATATTAAACTCAAAATCCAATACAATTAAAAAAAGACCTATGTAACGAGCATCATGTTCTGTTTATTTAGGTACCATATCCTCTAGTGTATTTCAACCTTATGAGCATCTGTAAAAAATTTATTTGGGAGGTCACATTGTTCCATTGATTCCATTACAATTGAGCTGCAATTTGAAGTTGAAATATGCAGTCATGGAGAAAAATAACAATCAATTTGTCAAAAGCAAAGGGGTGAAATATATTGAAAATACACATGCCAGCATATCTTGAATTTAACTTTAAGCTAGCAATTAAAGCTTATGCTTGCCTCAGGGCTTAGTCCAAGTACTCTGCATGGCTGCATCTGATGTTATTAGTTAATTAAGAACTTAGTTAATTATGAACTGTTCAATGTTAACCAAAGCATTCCAGAAAGCAACAAAAAAATAAATTGCCTGGCAGTTGAGAATAAAGTAGAATCAGTACTTGCCTGCTGAAACTTATTCACTGGACTCGGGCAACCAGACTTTGATGTCAAGCAGGAAAATGAAGTTCCAACTACTTGCACAGCCTACAAGAAAATTATTGGGTTTGAAGGAATTGACTATGACATTAACAAAGGAAACTACAAATGATTACTGCACAAACAATAGATACACCTCCTTAAGGCCTATGGCTAGTCGTTTTGCATAATCATTAGCCACATGTTGCTTTTCTGTACCGGTAACTGCATCATGATGCTGAACGAGGGCTAAAGCATCAGCCAGATAATCTGTGTTGGGTCCTGTTTTACTCCTTCCCTTAAAAAACTCCAATTGTCTCGCTGCCTGTCATTTTTATTGTTCTTAGTGAGAGCATAATATGCTCGAAATTTTGCCAGATCTGATCATATAAATCTTACCAAATAGTAGCCACTTGCTTTTCTGACATAGCCTTTAAGGCCAGGTCTGCTCGTAAAAAACCCTGTCCAATAAGCATTTTCCCGATCTGCATATCTGATACATTCAAACAATTAACATATTAAAAGCCAACGCTGAATTGAGTTTGCCACATCGTAGTGTATCTGATTTCTGAAAACTTCGAACTTACGGAAAGTAATCGTCTGTCTTGAGTGGCCAGGGAATATTTGCTGCATGCTTTGCATCAGTATAAATTGATGGGGTTGAATATAGAGCATTGACACGGCCATCCTGCAAGTATTCCAATCCAGTGCTTCCATTAACCTCACAAGTTTCAGATTTAAGGGCAAAGATGCCTGAATGTAATACTAAAGCTATTAAGCAGATTGAATCCCAATTAGGCTTGCAATATCTTGGAAAAGACAAACCTGATTTACGTAATGAATAAGTTTGTCCATTTGAGAAAACCAGGAGTGAGCATATTGATACTTGAAGTCTGTGCCCATAGTCCACATGATGTGATTTGTTCGAGTTATATTAGCCTGTAAAGAGAAGATAAACGTTACTTCTTATATGCCTTAACAGAAGAACTGTCCTCTAAATACATCAACAAGTAAAGGCACAATCCCACTTGAGACATTGCGGCAGATACAAAATTGTTCACGAGCTGGGGCACATTGTAGTCAAACAGAGTCATATCATCCTGCAATTCAAAGAAGAGCATTATGTCATACTGCGCCAAAAAAATAAAAAAAAAATCAAGATTCTCACAAAGAATTAAGAATGCTCCACTAATGGTTTTACCTGGACAATAGGGGAATCGGTGCTATCATCATTAACTTCATAGTTGAAGTTACTCGGAGGATCATAATTCTCAGGGAATGCATCGGTAAATATCTGCAAAAGTGTAAGTTTACAGAACTTACAGTTAATAATTAAGAACAAAAATGAATGGAAATACCAAATCTAACAGAAAAAATCAGTTTTCACGTCAACAAAAAAAATTTATTCAATTAGATCCTGAACAAGTAGGAAACATCAAACATGTAGAGATAATCACCTGTGCAGATGAACCAAAAGTTTTAGAGCCCCTCCAGACAACCTCAAGACTCTTGTCAACTTTTCGTTTAGCTCGGTCTTGATAGTCAATTCGTGCGAAAAATAGAGAGTCAAATCCAACCTGAAGCCAATAACACTCTAGATTCAAGATTCACAGGTGAAACTGACAGGGACTTGTGTATGTGAATAAACTCCACATTTGCGGCCTAATATCCAACAATTTTAGCAAAAACATTTCTCAGAAGACAACATTGATGAATGACAAGTATAGTATAAGGAGAGATTCACATGAAAAATCAAGTCTGTGAAGATTGAGTGTACCTCTGCACCAAACAGGTAAGCTTGAACTGCCGAATGCCCGAAGGGATCAATTTGCCAACCAATTCTAGGAGTCACATTAAATTCATTCAAGATAAATCGATGCCCCAGAGTTGTTTGATCAATCATGTCAATATAATGTGAGGCTGCCTCATCATGCATACACATACCCCCATTTCTGAGATCCAAGAATTGAAAATGAAATCAACAGCTAAATGACAAATTCGGAATTTTCCTAGCGTAGCAGATCTAACTACAGGCAGGAAATGATGACACGCTAATCTCAGCGTCTTTTGACACACCAAACTCAAGCAGACCTCTAAGCAATAAATTTGTGCTTAAGAGGCCACATGGCCTAAAAAAAAAAAAAAGACAAGAAGTGGGGGGAAATCTTCCACTTACATTAGCTCGAGCTGACCCCGGCGGATGAGCCGCTTGACTATTCTTTGGACTTTAATGCTCTGTTCTCTCCACCAACGCTGGAAGAATGCCTGCATTTGAACCCCGAAAAAAAAAGGAAAGAGAGGGAATCCATAAAAAGGAAAACAATGTAAGAAGTGTGGAAATTTTGTTACTCTCGGAGGCCAAAATAAAAGACAACCAAAATCTTCTTTTTTTTTTCCCTTATTTGTTGTAAGTGGAATTTAAACCTGTTCAACGTATATGAACTTGCGATTCTTATCAGCCAACAACGCCGGCACCAGAGAATCCAGCACGTAACGAACGCACGCTCCCTGGATGGAATTATTAGAGCCAACATAATACTGATCAACAGTCTTCAACCAACCGACGTCGTCGTGAGTGTGAGGCACCAAGTGGACGTTGAGCCTCCCAGGGACAATGCCGGAGGTGGTGTTGTACACCATGTACTTGGATTCGGCCGCAAACACTAAAATTCCGAGTACCGTTACTCCTAACAAACACGCTGGAACCGCCATCTTATCTTAAGGGTTGCCGGGTGCGAATGTAACAGAGAAGCAATTACTCAACTCAACAAGAGTTGCTTTAAGAACCAAAGGAAGAGTAGGACTGTCAAGTCAACGAAAAAAGCGCGACGAACGAGGAAGTATCGGCAATAAATGACGAATGATGAAAAATTATTGCGAATGACGCTGATAAATTAATCGCTCTCAGAATTAAAAAACAAAAAAAAAGAATATAATATTAATAAACGAAAAAGGTGGTTCAATGATTCGACACTGGACAGCGAAGGTTCGTGGAAATATGGTGAGAGGTTCTGGACTTTTGCGCCCAACTTCATGATACGGCGCTCGCTTCGTCTTCACGTTTTTCCGTTGGGGACGCTGCCAGCCACTGTGCGTTTAGTATCGACCCTGCACCGGAGGCTATAGGCCTACCGCACGTGGCCCCAAAAAATATATATAATTAAAGATAATGAATTTATCTTTTTTTTTTAAAATAAATATATATATCTATAAGGATAAATGATTAATATGTGGAAATTGCTAGGGGGGCATGGCCTATTGACATTTTTGACCTTGAAAGAAATAAAGGAGACGAAGGGGGAAACTAAAGCTTTTGTTGGGATTTGATTGGCGACGCGCTCGCTGGCCTCACCGGCTATCTTACTGAGGGACCCACGAGAATCGAAGGTGATGACACTATCTTATCCACAAGTCAGTGGCTTTACTAGTCTGTAACCACAACACTGTAGACAAGCAAGAGGCCATCGTCGCCGGCCGGGGGAGATTTAAAAAACGAAATTCAAATGGCGTACTCATCGTCGCTATTCTCTACCATTCCCTTCCCGACCAACCAGAGAGAGAGATTCTCTCCCGCTTCTGCCAGACCAAAAACAACCAAAACAGTAACTGTCGCCGCACTGCCGCCTCTCTCCACCGCATCTCCAGCTGATATCTCGGCACTCGACGGCACAACTCTCGCCGTACTCGGCGGTGGCTCCGTGGCTGCCCTGGCCGCTGCACTCTCCCTCACGGACCCCGAGCGTCGGCGCCGGCTCCAAGCCGAGGAAGTCGGCGGCGACGACAAGGAGGTTGTGAAGGATTACTTCAACAACTCGGGGTTCCAGCGGTGGAAGAAGATATACGGAGAGACCGACGATGTTAATCGAGTGCAAAGAGACATTAGGCTTGGCCACTCGAAGACAGTCGAGAATGCAATTAAAATGCTGAAAGACGAAGGGTCGCTGCGAGGAGTTACTGTCTGCGACGCGGGTTGTGGGACCGGCAGTCTCGCGATTCCGTTGGCAAAAGAAGGGGCCATCGTTTCCGCCAGCGATATCTCGGCTGCTATGGTGGCTGAGGCTGAGGAGCAGGTCAGTTCTGCTTCTTTTCTAGATTATCCTTTTTTTTTTTTTAAATCCTCTTCCAACTGCTTTCAACGGATTTTCTGGTAACTTAGATTGGGAATGCGTGTGAATGTACTTTCAAAATAGACGCACTAACATGTGGATCCACGATCATGCAGCGAGATGCTAAAAATATGCAATTGACGATTAAGATAGTGCAATGGCTTCTGATATTGAAAATGCCAATTGCCTTCGTAGATATGGCAATCATTGGTAATTGGGTCGCTAGAGACTGTTTGCAACAAATTTGAATTTGTGATTTGGATGTTTGTATGACGCATATGCTTAATTTTGGAAAGCATCGCCCGGTGTTCAACGCAAAGGTTATTCTAAGTAACAAATCGTTTTAATCTTTTTGCAGGCAAAAGATTTGCTTCAACTAGAGAGTGAAAACTCAGCACATGTGATGCCAAAATTTCAAGTAAAAGATCTAGAAAGCTTGGATGGGAAGTATGATACAGTGGTCTGTCTGGATGTATTGATACATTACCCACAGAGTAAAGCAGATGGAATGATCGCCCATCTTGCATCTTTGGCTGAGAATAGGCTGATTTTGAGTTTTGCACCAAAGACATTCTATTATGGTCTATTAAAAAGAATAGGAGAGTTGTTTCCTGGGCCTTCAAAGGCAACGAGAGCGTATCTCCATGCAGAGGGAGATGTGGAGACAGCTTTGAGAAAGGTTGGATGGAAGATTAGGAAGAGGGGTCTAATCACCACGCAGTTCTACTTTGCAAAGCTTATTGAAGCCGTTCCCGCGTGAAAAGGAATGTAGGAATTTGCCCTACATCAATTACACTTGATATGCTATAGAGACTATTGGAGAATTTGCACAATTTTGTAAAGCCCTGAAATCATTATCTGCTTGTATTTTAGGTATCCACATACTGACTTGCGCTTCAGAACGGATGATAAATTGCTTGTAATCCTTGCTCTGTTTCTCGGCGGCGGTTTTGGTTATTCTCTCCTGTTACAAAAGCTCAAGGCAGAGCAATGCAGGTCTTAAAGGGATTGTAGGCTAGAGAATAGATGATAATTTCTGTGAGTGCTCTCTCTTTAAACGTGTATAATTCTCAGAAGAATGCCAAGAAAAAACAGAGCTTAGGGTGAGAGGGAGACAGCGAGGTTTATTGTCCATACAAGGCAAGAAGTATTGGCGGCACAGGTAATCTGAACAGCATGAATTAAAAGTACTTGAGGGAGGTGGAAATTTTTGACTAGCCAAGCTACTAAAATTGGAAACAAGGAATGGACAACGGCCCAAACCATTTGTTCAAACTCGAACTCACTGCCCGAGGCCCAGCTTGAAGTCTCACCAGTCTCACTTTTGCGTGGGTTGTTAGAAAATACCGTTAGTTTGTTCTTATACTAGCTGCTTGATTCCAAATTGTAATGAATGTACTGTTGTTGTGTCTCACTTGGGAATAGAGCCTGACAGTTGTATTCCCACGAGATGACCCATCGATTGTGATAAGAGGCAAAAGGCCGGGGCCTTAATTCTATTTCTAGGGAGCACTGTGCATGGTTTGAAAATACCGTTGCTTCCCTTAGCGCACGCCGTTTGCCGTTTGTTAAAAACAAAGCCTGGTGACCAGGCTAGGCATGATGCTGTTCAATCTCCGAGCAATTGGATTCTTCCATTGTCCCAATCGGTCTCCCTCCACTGACTATTCACGACAGAAGAACTCGGCTTTGTGATTACATTTTCCACAATTAATATATTCATGGCTCGGACTGTTTCGGGCACAAATTGTGAGGATGCTGAAATTGCTACGTGTCATGCACTGTACTTGGTTTCGAGTCCGCCGCTAATCATTATTTGGTTTGCGGAATTGCCCGGGGGATTAGACGCGAGAGCTTATGCTAGTGTCAAGCCTGGCTTTTCCGCAGGGACAATGGCCATACCTCTCACGAACAGACTTTAGCCATTTATGTTCTGGCCAGTCCAAAGTATTGTTGGTGCTTGACTCTCGCCGCTACTTGGGCCCGTGGACAGCTCAAATAAGCATCCCAAATCTGCCTGGAAATTTGGGCTTGGCGTGAAGGGCCCTCAGGACCAAAATTGAACTCTAGGAAATTGTCTGTTGTCTCCAACATTTTTACCAACTCAGATAACTGGAGCGGGCATCATTTTCAATTCGTCTTCAAATATGCAACTCTCGCGCGACGTAGGGAATCTTTGGAATAAGAAAGAGATAGAGAAACGTAATTGGCACTGAGGGTGACGAAACTTGAACTGCTCTTGGCAGGATAATAAAGCCAGTACTAGGCAGAGGAAGTCAGCGAAGCAAGCGAAAAAGTGAGTTCAGTTTGCTCGATTTGAAAGCCCTGAGTCCCACTTCTCATTTCTCAGCTTCGTTTCTCTTTCTACAGTCAACTACCACGCGCCTTTCGAAATGGACAGAGCCATAGCACTCCCTCGCAGTTAATAGCAGACTGGCCAATACTTAATGATATTCCTCTTTCTGTATCTTCCATCACCCATTTCGCACGCGCAAGATCCAGGCGGTGTGGGGGCTGCCACTTTCTTTCTCCATTTCAGCCCAGGTCCCGATGTACCTTCTCTCTTCTGATACTTATGGCGAGATACTGTTTACACGCGATCAAAAGGAACAGTGAAGATTTGTCCTGATTTCACATCGTGGTCCCCGCATCACACATGGCCATCGTGCTTGAGATTTGGTATCGCCATATTTATGTACGTAAGAACGTTTCAACTTGTGAGCCTGCAACGAGTGCATTTGGAATCTTGGACGGTGTCAAGGTGACTGGGGAAACTTGCTAGCGCTGATTATTTACTTAAGAAAGCACGAATAACCATTTGTCTTTGTTTTTACCTTTTTTTTTTTTTTGTAAACATTTAATTGCCAAATGCCCAACTTTGTGACTTTGTTTATATGTTGGGCTTTCTTTCCTTGCATTTTCATACTACTGGGGTGCATAATGTTCACATGAAGTGTGCTTGATGGCGCTGAGTGGGTATTGGTGACAGGTTGTCCTTTTCAGTTTACCTTGTCCCTCTCTCTCGACCCATTTATATAAGATAACAAGTTGCACTTTTCTGAGGAAGTTAAAAGCTCAGTGGTCGTCCTTCACGCTAGTTTAAACTGACTCATAGTCTCTTAGGGCATCCATGGTTCACATGTCGAATTGTCCATTTTCGGGGTTTATCCTTTTTCCACCGATTCCACTTTCGGCACGTGTAACATGTGCTGGTCTCTTAATCTTTCGCACTAACCCTCTGGATTTGTGCTAGTACTTAAAATGTACACAAAGCGTTGCGCTTCCTAGTGTAAATCATAAAACCCACAACTGTCCTCTAATTCCAGGCAACTCCCTCTCATGTTATCTGTACGGCACACACTATTGCAGTCCAAGAGTATGAGTTTTCCTCCCTCCCTGTAATTTCCGTGCAATTTATTAAATAGACACCATTTATAAGTTCTTTTCAGGGCAAAAATGCGCAGTATTTATTTGGGAATTCAAAAGAGACCGAAATTCCAGCTAAACAGCTGGTGCCAGAGGTCCATGTTAGATTAGCTCTTCACACTCCTAGTAACTTAGCAAAGTGAGGGTTCGACCATGGAAGCCCATGCTGTCAAGATCAAAATGGTACTATTGCCATCCAGACTGACACGTCCCCGCTCCTTCTGTAATTCCCATTTCCCCGTTACCCTCATGCAACACGACGCGCAGTACGTCAAACGGCCACTAGGGCACCATGAGCATGTGAACCTTTATCCTTAACAAACCCAACCTCTCCCCCACCCCCTCCCCAACCCAAATCTATCTCTATTTATCTCTCGCACGCTAGCAGTTGCATTGCAGTTTGCTGAAATTGTAGTTTTTGTGTGCATAGTCTATGGACTTGAATATTCGTCATGAACATTACTAAACATACCAAAATTTTCATATTAGATCTTTCCTTTTTCTTCATTTCACTACCCCCACAAGGTTTAGAAAGGAACTTTTTCAAAATTTCTTTCCTTCCCCAGTCGCATTTCCTATTTGTTGGCTCTTGACCTGCTGCCACATTCTTTTTCGTTGTTACTTTTGATCTACACCATGTCATATAAGCACGACGTCGGATTTAACGACAGCATAAAGTTTTGAAACTCATATATTTCCTTTGTTAGATGGAACTTTTCAATATTCTATTTCTCTAGTTTTCTTATTATGTAAATTAGGTTTTCGTTGTGTTCTTGGTACACCAACGTCCCACAAATTATTATTAGGTGTATGCTCTACGGGTGGGACCATTCCAGCTCCATATCTAATTTTAGGTTGTTCACTAAAATAATGCATTCTCGGCTTGTTGTCAGCCTTAAGATATATTTGTGACAGATGCATAATCGAATTTTTAAACCAAAAACTCCAATTCTTCTCCTAAGTGGAGGCTTTACCAAAACCATAGGTTTTGGTGATCACCTGAAGAAGGTTAGGAATTCAATCCCATCTCCCCTTAGAATTCAATATTGTATCAATGTTACCTGAACCAAAAAAAAAAAAAAGAATTGATTAATTTCTTTTATGTTGGTTATTATTATTTTAAATTAATTGTGTTGTTGTCGAAAAGGGGTCCTAATTAACATGGTTGTAAGAGCTTTTCGGTCTTCACTTTATGAATATAAAACAGCAAAAATATTATTTGGATGCAAGTTTTTGGCATACGATTACACGGGCAAGAGAACAATATATGTTTAATGGCAATGTTCATGTATAAAGGTGCAATAGTTGTAGAATCGTTATTCCGATAATAAATTCAAAATACTTAATAAATGTGCAACTCATGAGGATGATTTTGAATATAAGCTTGCACGTAGAAATAGATATCTTTATAATGATTTTATTTTTCTGAATCAATGATAATATATGCTGCAATAATAGTATAATATCTTGCTACGCACTAACTCTATTCCTGCACATCTTTGCACAATGAAAAAAAAGTAAAAAATGGTGCAAACACTTCCGTCATTTGTGAAAATAGAGATGATAAAAATGAACAATTAGGAGCGTTGTATCTGCTCCAAACTGGACAATATTATAGACGCAATGGCTGCCAAACAACTTAATATATTGTTTCGTAGCGTATACATATTGGTCTTGCATCTGCTCAGAGACGCTAAAACAAACACAATTAAAATGATTAGTTACGTGCTGGTTTGTTATGGAAAAAGACGAACAATATTGCAGATTTAGTTTCTGGATATATATATATAAAATATCAACAACATATTTTAGCGAATCTAATTTTATATTAGTGAAATTTCTAATTCTTTTTTCTAAAATATTAATGTCAAAAACCAGAAAATATAGGTTGAATTTTGAAAATCCGACCAATGGTGATCAAATCAAATAGATAAAAGCAAAACAGAAAGAATTATAAAAAAAAAAAAAGGAAACGATATTTCTTCCTCTTAAGTAAACAAAAGAATTTTTTAAACCAAAATGTACGATCTCATAAACACAAAATTATTTCATAAAGTATATAAATTACTTTATATTACATTGAATTTTTTTATATAATATAATTTTTCTAAATTTTGTATTATTATAAATATTATATATATATAATATATAAATATTTTATTTTTATTTTTATTCGTGAGATTGCATTTGTAAAAATTTCCTGAGGCTGGGCTGTTCTCAAGCAGCTATCCGAAAACCAACGAATGAAAGGAGGGCACGTGGCTGAATTGGGTACAGCATCTTGAATAAATGCTTCTCTAATCCTTAACGCAGCGACCCGCATTTAAATTCTCGTGGCAAAAGAGTCTCCCAGATTGTGACGGCCACTCGAGCCTTCTTCATTATCTCGGCTTCCAGCTTCATCGGCTGCTATCGGCTAAGCCGAACCTGTTTCACATACTCTGCGTTATCCACGTGTATATTTTTTCTTAGTAATTTTTTTTTCTTTGGAACGAGTGTTTTTCTTATTAGCTCGAGTGATTAGACAGATTGACTTAAAATTTTTAATAATTAATTGGTACGCCCGAGAAAAGGCCAATTCGCGCTAGAAGTGCTATGACAAATATTAACAATTAAGAATTGTTTCCTTGACCATTGGGGAAACTGGACAGACGAGAGAGCCCTGGCATTGATTTGGGCAGTACTTTTCTTTTTTTCTTTTTTTTTTTTTAAATTGGTTTTTCAAACAAAACGGAAAGTTTCGAAAAGCTAAAATAAAATTGTTTGAATTCATTGAGGTAAAGTCTTCAATCAAATGAGAATTAAGTTATTATTATTTATTATTTTCTTAAATTATATTTTATTAAAATTAATACGATTGTTCACAGGTGAATTATATTTTGAAATTTTAGAATTAGCTAAAAAAGTAATTGGTTGAAATTATTAAAGATATTTCAAGTTAAAATATTTACAATAAAATCGTTTATTTAGAGTCATTAGTTTATAAATTTTGTATTAAGAAAATAATAATAATTTAAATTTTTTTTCATCTATTTTTTTTTCTCGTTCTCTTTTTATTATATATATATATATATTTATTTATATATGTATATGTATGTGTATATGAATTATATCACACTATTTTTAGATAAAAAAATTACAATTAAAAAGAAGAAGAAGAAGAAGAGAGGGAGTCCAAATGCTTAGGTGTGGCCAGCAAGTGCAATGAGCCGGTGAGGAAAGTGGAAGGCCCTGTGAAAATGGAAAACAAAATGAAACAGCAGGATACAGCTTCTGCTGTGGTTCAAATTGGCGAAATCATTTTTAATCAGGTTCCCATACGCGAATCTAACTAAACAAAAAACATAAAAGGGAAAATAAGAAAATAGGAATCAGAACTCAGCACGAAATGATTGGGGACAAAAATAAAGGTAACTATCGAATAAAATAAACAAGGATTGGGACATGTCAAGAAAGGTGCCAGCAATTGGGGTATACATTTTTTTTTTTTTTAAAGACGTAATGATGCTTAGATTTTAAGTGGGGGGGGAACTTGGAATACAAAAAGGTATATAGCTGTGTAACAAAATTATTTACGAAATAGACATTGGAGAAGATGGAATATCTTGGAGATGCCATCTGCCGTATCCTCGTATTAAATAGTACAGCTATATTCTTGGTTCTGCAACCCAAGCAGTTTCGTACACGACACCCATATTCGGCTGATTTTCAGAAGGTTGAGATGCACACACTTCCCTCACTTCCACAAGACTCCCGTCCCCGCTGGTTAACCAACTCCATCTTGTGTTTTCTTTTACCCTTTTCTTTATTGTTGTCTGTCTTTTTTTTTTTTTTTTATTTTCTTTGGTGGAAAACATGTTCAGACTCGTGGGTTCGGCGAAAGTATGAACTTTCCTTTTGGGAGCTTAAATGAATATTTTTCATTAGACATTTTCTATTTGATCCGTTTGAATTTTACATTTGAAGTTGCTATCTGATCTATTCATTAAATGAAACTGGTTCATCACGTGAATATATTTTTAGTATTGTCATATTCAGGAAAATTAAAAACTCAATTAATCATATTAAGAAAATAGGAAAATATGTATTGTTTCGTTTTTTTTTTTTAACTCGAGATTAAAATTATTATATTATCCATGAATAATTGATAATGTACATGGATATTCTCTTATGTGGTGTACGCAAAGTCTAAAATTAAATACAATCATTGTATTTTCACGGGTTTACGAGCAAATTTATAAAGCACGAGTGTACATGAATAATCTTACGTGTGAGCATTATTTTCGCCGAACCGTTTTAAACGGGGTCGTTTTCTTTTGAGAAAAAGACCAGAAAATATTTCTTAAGGCACCATGTTCTTCGCAGCCCGGATTTTCAACTTTATATAAACGCAAAGAGTATTTAATTGAAGATGCATAATGATCTTACACTAACGAACAAACTAAGCCTCGATACCATGTTGTTTATTGTGAAGATGTAACAACAAATTTGTAGACAATGCCATTACCTAAGGTTCTAAATTCTGTGTTAGCTCGTTCGTTCATTAGTATTATCTCAAGTTATGATACAATTATTGAGTGGACTCTACCAGCTGCAAAGAATCCAAATTGAGCCTTATTTTCTCTCCCCTGCTTGATATTACGTGATTCCTTCTACTTAATGGTTTCGTAACCTTGAGTTTTCCATCCTTGACCCGCCATTCATTTTACTTGGTATATAGGGAAGAAATATCAGTCAAGTTTTTTTTTTTTTTTTATTTAAATGAAAGATTTAAAAGAGTAATTTGACCTCGCGTCACATGGTTCATTTTGAAACCACGTTCGATACTAATTTTATAATATAGTTAGATTCAATTAATGTTTACGGGTAAAAAGAAAAAAAAATCATTTTCATTCATTGAACAAGCTGGTGTTGATATAAATATCTATTTAGCAATCGTTGGTTTTTAATGACATCCTTTTGCCCCCCATTTTGTAAGATGCAAATTGAATCACACTAATGGCTTCCGAGTTGCGAACGCAGCCTTCTTTTTTGTTTTTTTGGTTTAATTTAATTGGATTAAAAGAGCTATTTATAATCAAATTCTGAAATTCAAAATTTACCTTAAATTTTATAATTGACGTCCATTTAAACTACCTAGTGATTAATATAACCTTCTTATTCCAAGTTACAAAAATGGCTTAATTTAAATTCAAAGAATCCTCAGGTCCATAGAGCTTATTTCATCCAATAATAAAATTTGGAAGGACATATATATATATTGTGTGAGTGTGTTAGTGTTTTCCTATATCTTTGTCCCGATTTATCGTCCAGAAATTTAGGGGGGCCCGCAACTAGCTCAGAAGAGTTCCGTAATTTCGAAGGCGTCGGCTGAATCGAGCCAAGGAGCGTGACATTACGACGCCGTTCTTTGTTTCTTTAATTTTGGCCCACTAAAAAAAAAGAAAACACAAAAGCCGCCAACTTTCGAGGGCACGGTCCTGATTAAATCATTTTATCCACAACATCAATAACGCAAAACACACCGCAATACCTCTCCAACCCTCCCCCCCCCAACCCCCGCGCCTATTTCTTTTCTGTTTCGTCTCACTTTCAACGCCAACCAACAAATGCCATTACCTTCTCTCTCTCTCTCTCTCTCTCTCTCTCTCTCTCTTTCTGTCTAAACTCAAATCTGTCCAGAGCCCGGCGAATCGCCGGGGAGCGAAATCTCGCCGGAAATTCGCTATAGCCACGACGGAATCTCCATTGTTTCCGATTTCTTGCCCCCCAGAGTCGCCGCCGCTGCAAATGATGAGAGAGAATTAAAAGTGAATTATTAGGATTAGGATTAGATAGAATAGAAGAAAACAAAAAAGAAAGAAAGAAAGCGGGGAAATATTTTCCCAATTTCTTTCTCTCTCTTTCTCTCTCTCTCGCTCGCTTTCTTTCTCTTTCTCTCTGTTCTGCCTGGCTGTCTCTGCAGTGGTGTGGTGGGGAAGAAAATGTTAACTTATTGCAATGCAGAGGAAAAAAGAAAAGGTGTTGGCGTAGGTCACATACGCAAAGATCCCTTGCTCTAACTTGTTGGTTCTTTATGCCTTGAAATTCCATTCTTTTTCTCTTCTTTCTTTCTCTCTCTGTGTCCCCCTCGATCGCTCCTTCCTAATTTACTTTCTTGACTCTCTCTCTCTCTCTCTCGTTTCAACCTTTAATTATCGTGAAAGTTTGCTTAATTTGGAGAGAAGGAGAGAGGGGAAACAAAGTGCAAGATGGACGAGCTGTTCCATTGTTTTTTGTTAGGAGGTGCGTTTCTGTTCCTTTTCTTTACTATTTTCTTTCTTTCTTTTTTATTTTTCTTTGAATTTTAACTCCGTAGTGATTTGGTATTTTTTTAAGCTTAATTTGGAGATCAAGTTCGACAATTTGTCGGATGCTTTTCTTTTGAATTTTTTTGGGTCGGTTATTTGCGATCCGATTAGTAATTCGGTACAATTAGCATCTCTGGTTCTTGAGACTTGCTGAAATATTTCTTGAAGATGTTAATTTCGGAAGATTTAATTATCAACTACCTCAAAACAGAACTTCCTTTTTTTGTTTTCTCATTTTCATTTTTAATCGTTGCCCATACCTTTTAAATTTTCTGGAAATATGATATAACTAACTAAAGCCATTGACTTTTCTGCGGATAATTTCTTTCTTCTTCTTCTCTTTTTTTTTCTCCCAAAAAAATTATTAATTCTGGAACTACAATTCAGTTTTTATTTCGTTTTCTGAGCAACTAGACGATGAATTGTAGCGGTGGCTGCCGTTTTCATGCCATATCCTGATTCGTTGTCTAATAAGTCGTCGCAAACAAAATCTATTTTTTAGAGTAGCCCCTTTTGGGTTGGGAATTTAATAGAAACTGTCGCCCTTGGTTTCGTTGAAGAAGCTGAGCTTGTGGGTTTCTGCTTTCTTTCAGTTTTGTAACTTTTACCGCTATTCACGAGTTACAACTTTCTGTTCTCTTGTATGGAACTGACATGGGGAAGGACCGTTTTCTCCCCACCCCACTTCTGGCCCCAGTCATTCAGATATCAACTTGTCTATCGCTGAATTCCATGGGTTTTTCATATTGGAAGAGATTTACTTTTGTGACTCTTTTGCAGAAGAAGGGCAATGACAATTGGACGGAGCCTGCAATTTTGACAATAAAGTGGATTTTACTGGGCTGCAGATTTGCTGTTGACTGTGTCTTCACCATGCCTTTTGAAATAATGGATCGAAGGGGTAGTGCCACATCCTCTCGTTTCTTTGAGGACATTCATCTTCCTGCCGAGGTAGATTAGCTCACGAAGTTTTTTCTTTGAGTTTATAACTTAATCCTTATGTGTGGCTCTTTTCTTGTTTTTTATCAGTAGTTGTGCAATGTACTATATACTTTGATGTTCATTAATTGACCCTTTTCCTTTTTTGTAATTTTTAAGCTTCTGTTTCTTGTCCTTCATCGCTTGCTGTAATGGAAACGAACATTACCCTTTATTTGTTAAGTAACTTATAAAGAACTTGTGTTGGGCAGAGACAAATTGGATTCTGTAAGCCACATTCAGTGCCTGATCACCAAGGTGAGTGCCATTTGCTTATTTGAACTACCTTATAAAGCTAACTTGTGTCATTCTGCTGCATTCTCCTATCCTGCTCGTCAATGAATGTGTGCTCTGAGTATCTGGCTGAGGTTGGTTTACAATTTTAAAGTTGAGTTGATGGGTCAGTGATGCAAGGGCCAAAGATTGAGTACCATGATTAGGCATAATGGCTGAGTGATAGAAATTTTTTTCCTATTGACTCAAGATTGGTAAGTAGCTTTACTGTAAGTGCAGTTGGTATATCCTTTACTAATTGGATTTTATGGTTGTTAAGCAGGCTTATCTATTGATACCTTACTTTATTAAGGTTCAAGCCCTGGAGACGAATCTTTTATTTGTTTTCCTTTATTGTAATCTACAATTTTTGAGTTCACAGACCACTGCAAATATTTGCAGGATGTATCTTTTGAGAGCTTTCAATGTTGATGTATGAATCTTATTTTTCCATAGTGCCAGCTGGAATGGTACCAATTGCGGGGACTAAGTTGACTGCTTCATCACTCTCGAACACACAGTCATCAGCTATGACACTATCAGTAGATTCTGTGGAATTACCACAGTCAATTCTTGCTGGAGATAGAAAAGGAAAGTTACCCACTGGTGAAAGAGGTGCCATTATGTACAAGGATTCAAGTAGTTCTATGGATCATCATCCAAAATCATGGTCAAGTTTGTCTGTGCAGCCTGCATCATACAGTTCTGGAAGAATCATGGCTGGATATAGTAAGACCCAGTGGGAAAGCAGTCTGTTCTCAAGTTCCTTGTCCGAAGTATTTAATAGAAAGTGTAAGGTTCATTTTGCATGTTACCATAGACTGTTTAGCTTTGAGCTGTGCATCTGCCTTTCTTTTTCATATGCTACGGGAATGATTCTAATTATGGCCGTGTTATTAATCAGTGTGCCAAGCTAAATACATTATTCCAATTCATGAACTTTTTGTATGATTTATAATATAGAAGCATGTCAAATCAACTTGGCTTGAACTTTACTCGTGATTAAAAAGATAGAAGCATGTCAAATGAACTTGATGTGTGATCACCTTCTCTCTTTTTGGCAATATCTTCACGTTTTTATTTTCTATCATCTCAAACTGCTTTCCTCTCTCTCAAAGTTGAAGGATCAACTGCCATTGCATATAGCATACTTGATGAAATATTTTGTGCATATACTACAGTGGGAATATTGGAGAATGACGTTCAATCTTATCGGCATACTAAAATTGTTGCATCCCCTCACATGGAAGAAGAGCCTTTTGAGTCTCTTGAAGAAATTGAGGCTCAGACTATTGGGAATCTTCTTCCCGCAGAGGATGATTTGCTTTCTGGTCTGACTGATGGGTTGGCACATAATTCTTGTGCTTATGGTGGAGACGATTCAGAAGATTTTGACCTGTTCAGCAGTAGCGGAGGCATGGAATTAGAAGGGGAAGATCATATTAATGTGCATAAAAGGAATTCTGCTGCAATTGGGAGAGCTGGTCAAGAGGACTTTAATGGTTTACTTGTTGCCAAGCATCCTTATGGTGAATACCCTTCCAAAACAATTTTATGCAGGGACATGAATATTAATGCTGACGATTCTGAACCAAAGGCTCTTTTAGAGGTTCATGTTCTTCTATATTCTTCAATACTTTATTTGGTCTCTTTGCAAGCAAAGTTTTCCATTTTATTAAGCAAGTTTGTTTAAAATTTATGTTTTTATCTCTCAGCAACATCCTGCCATCCAGTCACCTGTGGGTGCATTTGTCGAACCTCACTGGAGTTCTAGTGTTCCAAACAACTTGCTTACCCCATCTAGAGTCACATCTGTTGGCAAAACATTTGTCCCTCATGAACCTAACCATTCCTTGGATGAAGTTAAGTTTGGTAACCAATGCTTCCCAAATTTCCATCCTCATTCCCTCCCAGAGCACCATAATGATCTAGCAAATGGTATTCTATACAAATCTTCGAGTGCTACCGGAGGCTTGGCCAGTAATGCTGGTTCCAAAGTGACAGAAGGAATCAACATCAGGCATATTCCTGGGGCAGGCTCCAGTGGGCATATGATGGAACTTAATGGAGGAGGTATGTTAAGATAACTACCGGATGCTCAGGTTCATTTTATGCAACTCTTTCTTGATTTATTGATTGAGGAATGCATCATGCAGTAAATTAGGTTAATCATGACTGGGCACTGATGGAAATGCACTGTGAAGGTAGGTGCCACATAGTATTGAAATATGTCAGGATATTTGCTCCCAAACGCCAAATCAGTGTGTTTTTGTTATCTGTGATTGTTTCATTTCTGGGAACAAACATATTCCTTTAGTGTTGTGTCTATCAAGGCAAGCTTGAAAGTTAGTGGCATTACTTTGTCATTGATGTTTCAGTTGACATTTTTAGTAATTGCCTTTAAATTTGTTGGTCACTTGGTAATACACTAATGAATGACATCTCCTCCCAGTTTTTGGATCTTCTGGAAATGGAAGCTGCACTCTTCCTGGGCATCAATACATATGGAGCAATGCCAACTCAGGGCAGCAACATCCCTCAAGTCGCATGATGTGGCCAAATTTGCCATCCTTTGTTAATGGTGTTCATCCTCATCACCTCCCACACATGCCTGGATTTCCCAGAGCACCTGCTGTTATGTTGAACACGGCACCTGCACAGCACCATGTTGGATCTGCACCAGCTGTCAATCCCTCTCTGTGGGACAGGTCATATGGTTATTCAGGGGAGTCTCCTGACGCTTCTAGTTTCCATTTGGGTTCTCTTGGGAGTGTGAATTTTCCTGGTAGCTCCCCATCACATCCTATGGAAATTGCTCCCCACACCATGTTCTCTTGTGTTCGTGGAAATTGTATGGACATAAGTAAAAATGCTGGGCTACATGCTCCTCAGCAGATACACCACATTTTCTCTGGGCGGAATCCAACAATATCAAATCCAGCTTCTTTTGATTCATCTAATGAGCGTGTGAGAAGTCTCTCACACCGCAGAATTGAATCAAATGCAAATTATTCAGATAAGAAGCAATATGAACTTGACATTGACCGCATAATACGTGATGAAGACAGCCGAACCACTATTATGATAAAGAACATTCCTAACAAGTAGGTTTAAATCCTCTTATCCATACCTACTCTTCCTGCCTTGGTGTTCTTCACTTCTCTCAGTTTTGTTTTGTCTCAAAAGACCAAAATGCATTGTTTTCCATTAGTGGCTGTTTGGAATTAAGCATTCTATTAAAGAACTTGGAGGCTTGTGGATTAGCTTCATATTCCATGCCTACTTGGCTTGAAGTTCTTGTTTGCTTCCTTTTCTCTCTGCAAAAGACCACAAATTTTTGTGGACACTTGATATCAGTGATGGTAAAACCCGTTTTTTTTGGGGGGGGGGATTATCCACTTTCCCAGTTTCTGATTTATTATTTTAAAAATATTAAGTAGAAAGATGTTGATAAAAGCTTGTTTCATGCCAAAATTTCCTACAAGTTGTTTCTAAAATTCAAGTTTGTACACTTCAAAAGTTCTCGCATTTGTTCTTTTATCTGTCAAGTTCATATGTTGCATTTTGTAGATATACTTCGAAGATGCTTCTAGCTGCAATTGATGAGCATTGTCGAGGAACTTATGATTTTCTTTACCTGCCAATTGACTTCAAGGCAAGTAATTTCTTATGGGTCAAAACTTCTTCAGATTTTTGCACACAAGTGTGTTGTTTCTTTCTTTCTTTCCTTTTTATTTCCCTGTATTTGGGGGGTGGGGGTGGGGTTTTACCCTCTTTCTATACCCATCCATCTAATAAGTGTGCACACAAAATTTATGATATAGCTATCTGTTTTAAATTACTAACAAATACGTTTCAACAGAACAAATGCAATGTTGGGTATGCATTTGTCAATGTGATTGATCCTCAACAGATTATTCCATTCTACAAGGTATGATCCAGGCTTTTGATGAAGCAATATCAATTTCTTCCATTCCCCTTTGTCGAAGAGCACTCCCCCTTCGCAATCTCTCTTCATGACCATGCCAAGAAAATTCTAAAGGTGCAAGAGATTGTGGTTTTGTGCAGGCATTCAATGGCAAAAAGTGGGAGAAATTCAACAGCGAGAAAGTGGCATCTCTTGCATATGCTCGGATTCAGGGAAAGGCTGCTCTTGTTGCCCATTTTCAGAATTCGAGCTTGATGAATGAAGATAAACGTTGTCGCCCTATACTGTTCCATACTGATGGTCCTAATGCTGGTGATCCAGTATGATACATTATGTGGTCTTATCACTTTTTTGTGACGCTCTAATAACATTTAATTCCTCTGTGAATGATTGTCCTTGCTGAATGTATAGTTATGCATACTGACATTTGTTATTTATACATACATACATATGTTCACACACACACACACACACACACACACACACACAGCCATTAAGGCTTTGTCCTGTGATGTCTGAAGAGAAGGTTCAGCATTTCATTCAACTGATATAATCTTCACTTTTAGGTTTTGCTCCATTCTGCACAGATAATTAAGTGCTTGGTACTGGCATTCATGCATTATACGCAGTTGATCATAACTTTGTAGCAGCGGTTGATCTACCAAACTCATGCCAAAATACATCCATATTTGCAATGTCACCTGCTATGGTCAGATTTTGACTGGAAGCTTCTTTGTTGGCGATCCCTTTTATGCTGATGGACAATATAAGTAATAAAAAGTATAATTGTCAGTGATCTGACAGCTGTTAAATTTAGTGATTGTTGAATTTGGTCATTGGTGATTGGGATTAGTACAACTTATCATCTTTTCTTATTTAGAATGAGTCAACGTTGATGGACTGGCTAGTTGTATATTGCCACCTATTTGGTGGCCATAATTTGCAGTCTTTTGACATCTGGTTTTTCATGAGTGTCATTCCCATGTTGCGATTAAGCAGACCTATTTCTTGAATGTTCAGGAGCCCTTCCCCATGGGTACAAATATCCGACCGAGATTGGGAAAGCATCGAACAATTGGCATTGAGGATAACCACCTTCATGGGAGTGCTTCAACTGGAGCAAATGAAGAGAACTCTTTCAATGGGACTGACTCCTCTTCGATTACTGATTGAGCAGTCTTCCTTTGCCTGTTGCACTAACTCTGTAACCACTTAAAAGGGTGGGAAAGAACCCTATCCACCCCATTTCACTAATTTAATTGGTGGCCTGGCAAGTCTCCTTTTGGCTATAGAGAAGCTTCTTAACCTACCAGAGTGCATATTCGGAGCCAAGTGGGCTGCTTTTTAAAACCTTCTTGTTCCTACAGTTTTGATATCTAGTTAAGTCATGAATATACAGAGAACGTTTAAATTAAGTCCCAAAATTTTGGATGTCATGGCTGAGACAAAGATGTACAGAAGTACCCCTTATGCGTGGACTGGGGAAATCACATCTATGTTTTGGTTCGGTTCAGTTTTGTATCTCTACCTCCGTCTCATGTATTGTATTGTCGTTTTTTTCCCCTCTTCCAGAGGTTTAAGTGGTCCTTGCTGGCTTGGCTTTTGTTCTGGGATCTAATTGCTCGAGGAAAGAGAAACCACACCACATGGTAGGTTGTGGAAATTTTTGAAGTGATCCTCGTCTACTGTAATTTGATAATGTATGCAATTTTTATTCATCCCTAAACAGTATGTTGGTAGAAGATGAGAAAGATATGATGAAGTCATATGTTAAGTGTTATATCTCTGAATCCCTAGATTGAGGATTAGCAATCTAGGCAGACCATATCAAAGCCTGAGGCGGTGTACCACTATAGCGAACTAGGCTAGATACAGACATGGAATCTTCGCTTCTCCATGGTAAATGATAAATACTGCATGGACATGTGGGGGACCCAATGACAAGAAGATAATGTTGACATGCTCCTGTCTGTATTGGTTTGTTCTGATCTTCGTTTCATTGCACTGCACTGAGGTCCATGTTGGCCATCCTACTTTGCATCCGTCTCCGGAGGCCTAATAAGTCAACGTGATAAGGGTTCTCAAGTTGGTAGAAAATGCTGATAAGTTGGATGAATTAACCAAATGACTACGGCAATTAAGCTTTGGGACAATGGATGCCTTGTTTGCAATGGTTCCGGGAGCGAAAAAGCTCATGTGCATGTACAACGTGTTAACATGTCAATATAGCCCTAATGTTCATGTTGGTCCAAGGGGCACAAAGTTAGGGTGTGCGAGGCAACGCAGCACCAGTCTCGACATGGTCAAACTGCTTGGCAAGAAGCAAAAACTCAAGAGGTATTATGGCAAGGCTCCAGCAGTGGTGGAGCACCGTGCAGGGGGGGTGCTCCTGTTCCGGCTCATATATCACAGCATGATGAGATTGGATGTGGTTTCATTTCATCCCTAGAAAGTGGGTCAGCGTGGACCCCTAGGAAAAATGGATGAGGCGGATGCCCCAGCTGAAGGCAAACCTGCATTCGGCATTCCTCTCTCAACAGGCCAGATTAAAACAATCTATAGTCCAAATGATATGGGCCTATGTGGGCTGGCCTTGAATCGTGAAGTGTTTGCATGGTAAATAAAGACAATTAATCGTTCAATTTACTTTTGTTTTGGGCCGTAGTCGTTCAAACTGGCGAGGAGCGTGAACATACTATACTAAACTGGGCTGCCCTCAGTGGCACGTAATAGAATTAGAAATTACCAAAAAAGAAAAACAAAAAAAAAATCATTTTGTACCGCCAGCGACATTGTCTAACAAGAGACAGGTTTGTAGTTATGTCAAAAAAATTATAAAATTTAAATTTTTATTAAAATAATTAATAAAATTAAATTTACATTTACAAAGTATGCTTAAAAAAAAAAAAATTGTTTCATATAACGGGAGTATATGGTCTACCAACTCGCTTTTCCATTTTTCTGAAAGAAAGAAAGACATATTTGGTGGGGACGTGGACGGCGGAACCCCCTCACGTGCTCGTTCTTCTCGTTGCCGCCATCGAAATTTAACACCTCTCTGAACGGAGTGCACTTTAAACCTTATCGGCGTGATCTCGTTCGTTTAGGTATTTTTCCTGTTTCTGTTTTTTCTTTTCGGGGACTAAATTGTTTCTCCTCGTTCTTCTTTTCGTTTCTCGCAGATTTGTTTAATCTCTATAATTGAATTGATTAGTGGATTTTTGTTCGATATTTTGGGAAAAAGGTAAAGATCTTTGGTGCTGGTGGCGAAATATCATCTCTTTTGTTGAAATGTGCGAAAGGAACTAATTTCGAAGGAATGCTTTTAATTCTCTTTAGTTGTTGAAGAAGTGATTTTTAATTCTTCATTTGATTGCAAAATAAAGTGAAATAGTAATTTTATATGAGAGTTTTGCCTTAAAAAGTTTTTCCATTTATGAATTACATGTGTTAGCAACATAGAGATCACCATGTCAGAATGGGTGATTGACATACATTTGCAAAAAAAGAGAAAAAAAAAAAACTGAACTTTGCTCGATGCTAATGACGATGAAAGATTGCAAGGGCAGTCGAATGACTAGAATCCTGTATTTTTTTTCGTCGGTCACGATTTTAAATGACGCCTGGCTTTCTTTTTTATCAACAATTTCATAGATGGTGAAGGGAGAAGGCGGCGGGGTGAAAAGGAAAGGGATGGCTGTAGGCTGCCTAAATGCCACCAGTAAGGTGGAGAAGAAGGATGAGGAGATTTTACAGGTTGATACACATAATGCTAGTGTTTCTGCCCTTGTCCCTTCTTAGGAGCCGGCACATGCTTCTATTTATGCTCCAACTACTTATGCCAGTAGTGTTGTTTTCCAAGACAGAGCAAAAGATGATGAGGAGGTGGAAGAACTTTCTGGTTTTATATTTTTGTGTAATGGGAGAACAAAGCCAGAGTGCTACAAGTATTGAGTTTTTGGTCTTCCTGCAGGAAGACTGGAAGTTGTTGAGAAGATCGAACTGGTGATGAAGCTTTTTATGTTCGACTTTGAGGTGAAGCTTCTCCATGGTGTCTATGGAGCTGCCTCAACTGGGAAGTTGAATTTGGAACCTGCTGCTTTTGGTGGAAAATTTCCGGCACAGGTATTTGTTATAGCTATACAGTTATTAGAAACAATTCTCACATTTTCAGAGCTTCTTGCATGTTTTGAGTAGTTCCTTAACCTGGTTGTGGTCCCATAAAAGATGACAAATTGGGACTAGTGGATGGTGATGGTGATACATTGAGGTCATTGTATGTTTCAATCCGAGTGAAATACCTTATTGGCATTCACAGGATAGAAGGAGCAGGTATCGATGTGGGAGCCTTGCGTGATAGGACGTATGAACTGTGTGCATAGGCTCCTTTTCTATCTGTGGATTTCCTGGAACTAAAGTGGTTAACAGAAAAATGATGTAGCCATTTGACCTGATGGTCATTTGGACGAGTGAGGAACAAAATGTTTCATTTAACCGGTGATTTTCAGAAAACAGTGGTACAGATGAGTTTACTTCTGTTGGAGGTTTTGTCCCTAGATGTGTTAATGGAAATGTCATTTGTTTTTACTGCCTTAATGGTCCCTTGCTCAAAATTCAAGTATTCATTCATATCTCATTTTGCATTTAGTTGAAATCAATAGTGTAACCCCCATTACACTTTGCTTGATGTTTCTTTGTTTCCTTTTTAATTTGGTGGTGGCAGCGCAAATTCCTCTATACACTTTAGTGATTTTAGTGCGTTTACCTCTTTCTTTATGAAGTTCTCCAGCTGATCAATATGTACCTAGGATTCAGCTTTGTCATATTCCATCTGTCTCAGAACTTCATTATGCTTATTACAGATCCTCAGTGAACCTCATTAATGCCCATTTATCAACAAGTTTAGATACTCAGCCAGCTCCAAAACTGATTCATTTAGACGAACTATATGTGCCTAGGGTGCCAGGCTGTCATGAACCGTTGATGTTGGAGACTGAACATGTTGCACAGACATTGCTACCATCAGACTATGGTTCTTATGAGGCCATGGTGAACATGGTACAAACCCATCCAGTTGTGGAAGCACAGATGCCACTGGCTTCAACTACCTCGAATGTTTCTGCAGAAGTTCAACCTGCATACTTGCTTGGGAACACTTCCGTATCTCCGCTGGACGCATCCCAAAGGTACTTTGTCCTTTCATGGAATGAGGAGCCTGAGTTTGTCTCTTGCAGTCTAGAAAAGTCATCAAGAGGTTAAGATGCCATGGATTTCAGAAGACTATTTTTTGGCTGTTTGTTGTTTGTATTGAATATGGTGGGCGTTTTGAAGTGATTCTTGTCTCACTATCAAAATGAATTTTGGGAATTAAGTAACCAACAAAATGTTCGTTAGTCTGGATCTTTACTGTTTTGGTTATCTACATGGATTCATGATCATGGAGGCTAAGTCTATTGGGAAAGTATGAGCCATATCAACCTAATAAATGATCTCTCTTAAAAACAAATGTGACTTCATTTTGCAAAGCCTTCTGATGGATCCATTCTTTGTGTGGCTCCCTTACAAGAAGTCCTTTTGGATTTTTAACTGCTTGTTAAATTGCTGAATGCCACTTAGTGCATGTAGCGAAATTGTCTTTCCATCTTCTTACTGTTTAGTGTTTCCCGGATATTTTCTTTTTATTTATTTTGGTTTTCCCTTTCGAGTGATGATGTTTTGTTCTCGACATTACAGATAAATGGCCGCTAGGGAGTTGGTTCCTAGGGGTCAACATTTTGACTTGGGAATAGAATATCATCAGCTCCCATCATTGCAGAGGCATGCCGAAGTTGTTCTGCAGCAGGAGACTGCTGTTCGGACCTACATCGGCTCTCAGATGCCTGGGAACTCACATCCTTCAATACGTTCACGGTTATATGCCCAGATATCCAGAGTGGCTGGGCAGCCTGGAGGGAATATTGCTGTTGCTCCTTTCTATACCCATCAGCCACTTCGGCCGACTATTGACAGTTTAAGGCAGTGGGGCCTTTGATTTACTGTCACGTACGGCCTGGCAATGCTGACAATTTGATGCACATCTCACATGGGTCATTAGGACACTGTAAATTTTCATCTTTCTCGCAGTTAATGTATATATTCCCATTCTATTCGGGAATACTGACAATTTGGTTCAGTTTTGATATTCCTTGCGGTGGCAGGTGGAGATATTCTGTTGTTTGAGCACTTCTAGATTTTTGTATCCACGAAATCTGAAGCAAAACTGCTAGAGTTGCTTGCACGATCCTTGTCATTTTCACAAAGGCGAAGTTTTACATTGATTTGCCGGCTTGAAATGGTATTTTCAAAAGCCACAAACACTGCAACGCCACTTCACTCCCTTCTTCATTTCGTTAGCTGTAAAGAAGCGTGAAAAGTTCAATGGGAACATGATGCGTCGAAATGAAGCAAAAAGGACAGATGAAACGATACGTGCAAGCGGCAGAGTTGACCTGCCATCCTCGAGATCATTAACTTGCAAGAATTGAAGGAACATGTTCTGACGAGCAAAGCAGGAATTGTGCTCTAATCTGCATTCCTTGTCGCTATAATCCCCACGAAAACTATAAAAGATGAAAAGCCAAAATGCTGCAGAATTGAAATTTTTGATGGATAAGAAAAGGGAGCAAACTAAGATTTTTAAGTTAGAGGGGCCAAAACAGAGATGAATCAGAGACAATTAGGGTGTTAAAGGATGCGACTAAAATGGAAATAAACGGGGGCCAAAGTTTACATACAAAGAAATGACTGATCAGGTGTGTCATATTTTTCGATGACATACTGGAGTTTTCAAGGTCCTGGCGCTTCCTATTCCTTTCTGATAAAACTCTTAAGATTTTCTTCGTTTCACCCAATTAATCAAGAAGGTATAATAGTGACAGTGGAGTTGGACAAAGATTCAGAGAGGATAGATTGCAGTTGTCAAAAGTTCCACTGTAAAATCGAGAAAAGAACAGGAAAATGTTTTCCCCCATCCATTGTTCTAGACAACAAACCCCTCGAGAAAATAAAAAATAAAGCAAAAAAAATAAAAATAAAAAATCTCTAAAGGACAATATGTCTTTCAATTCATATAGTGCAACGTCTTAATATGTACCGACAAATCGATAATATTACTTTGACTAATCTTCATTATGTCCATTAAAATTTAAAGGGACAGTAAAGAATTTGATAGCTCCTCAGCATAGCAAAATATCAAAGTCATATTCCTTAACTCGAAGTTAGTGTACATTTTTTTTTGCAAGGAAGTATATGGTCTTTCTCTTGGTTCATCTTTTTTCTGTTTTTTTTTTTTTTTTGGAGTACATCGGAATGTTTTGCATTAGTATTCTTTAATCGGTGTTTCAGATGCAGGTCAACGTTATGATAATACCATGACATCGGCCATATCGGAAAGAAAATATTGAATTCTAATTGAATTCGTTTCATATGACTATTCAACTCAATTGCATGACTTCTCGCCTGTCCTGTACTCAATGTATGCACTAAATCTTTCCAAGAATTGCCGGCGGTGGGGTCATCGGTGGCTCCTGCCAGTCCCACGAGATTTTTGAGAACGCGTTAAGATCATATGTGTGTCGACTAGGGTCGCAATCAAATTTCTAGCACTTTGATTTTTTTTTTTTCCTGGTGGTTGAGGTTGAGGCTATAATAAGAATCGAACTCATCCTCATATATCCAAAGAAAGAATATCAGTATTGCTCAAACAAAGCCGAATATTAGAAACAAAAGTAGCTTCCAAAGAATGCAAATGATCAGATCATGTTGATTATTTCACTGTGTAAGATTTTTCGACTTGGATCTATTGTGGACTTAGAAAACGAGAAAGTGATTGCTATGCCTGCTCTTTAGTCACTAGGCACGTTCAATAATTACAGAATTGAATTTTAGGATAACAACTAAGTCTTAATTATTGATTTCATCAGATAAGATGAGAGATGATCTACAAAATATGAGAGAACGATACTTTGTTATACAATCGATTCAGTATTATACAAAAACATCCAATGCACTGCAAAATAATAATAATAATAACAAAGATTTGAAATTCAAAACATATACTTTGTAACTTATCTTATTTTTCCTTTTTGCCCGTCAACTACTTAATTCTTTCTCTTTACTTTTACCTTCTTTTGGTAGAATCCACCGAAGCACTGCTTTGTTGGGACGAAGATTTACTTTCGCACGCCGATTTGCGAGTCCCTGTGTCGACATGTTTAAGTTTGACAGATTCACTGTCACAACGCTCCGCATTTCAAAAATAACCTTAGCCAAAAAACGAAAACATATTTTGGCTGTAAATTATACTTAAAAATATATCATTTTTAAGGAGACGGGTACATGTTGACTCACGTTTAAAACAACGAATATTACTTATAATTAAGTCACAACACGACTGAAATTTAAAATAGAAAAAAGTTACTTTGAAAAAGGAATCATAATAAATTCGTGTTTCCATGGCGTTGAAAACCAGGAAAAGCTAAAAGAAAAAAAAGGAAAGCCAAAGGAGGAGAGATGCTAAACTTACAGGAGAATTATACTCCTTACGTTCACACAAGCTGGTAAATATTTAAAAATCACTAGGTGGTAAATACGGAGAAACCCTATCCATCTCAAGTAGTCTTCTCATTCCTGTCCTCTTATCCTGCTCCCTTTCAGTCTCTTCTTCATCTTGACTTTGACACTTGTGCTATGCTATGCTTCCGGCATCGATGTAGCAATGGCAAACACCTCATTTAGTTAGAAAAAGAAACTATACTCAATTAATAAAACAGAAAAATCAAGAAGCTTCAAGTGCTACCAAAACTCACATAGTGGATCAAAGACATGGGAAGAGGCCCCTTCCATCCGATGAACCGGAGGAGAAAAAGGAAGATTACATCTTCCCCATCTACTCCGCTCGATCTCAACAAGACATGAATGCCATGGTTTCAGCCCTGGCTCAAGTCATTGGAAGCAGCCCTCCCAATAACTCAAATCAGCAAGTGCACCAAAACCCATCCATTACATCACAATCCAACGCGGAACACCATTACCAGCCTCAATCTCTACAGGATCAAGGTACGTATCATACGACTTAATTGCTGATGAGAATCATAATAAATGTTTTTTTATGCTAGCTTTTGGTCCAACACGATCAAATGATTATAATACTCTTGTTGGAGTGTATGGGTTGACCGCGAGTGATGAAAACTAATTTCTATCATTTCCCTTAATTATTTTTAAGTGCACTAGTCTCTGCTTCAATCTTCTTTTCAGCAAAACTATTATCACCACAACAAGCAGATCAGTGTTAGGTCGTGTGATTTTGACTGAATATCTGAACTGGACGGATTTTGTTTCCTAAAGATCCAATCACAGTTTTATGTTTTTTTTTTTTTTTTTTACATCCGATTAAATTTGGATTTTCCCCCCTATTTCATTCAAGATCTTGTTTGCACAGACTGACATACCATTATTGATCCAACTCCATAATAATATATCGAGAAAAATAGCAAAGAAGTTAAGAGTACTGATTCAATCTGTGGTTAAATTTTATACCTTATCTTAAAAAAGAAAAAAAGAAAAGTGTGCCATGGATATTGATATTGCTTTGCATAGGGAATACGAGGAGAAGACACTATAGAGGAGTTAGGCAGAGGCCGTGGGGGAAATGGGCCGCCGAGATTCGCGATCCAAAGAAGGCAGCTCGGGTATGGCTTGGAACTTTTGACACAGCAGAGGCTGCTGCATTCGCCTATGATGAAGCAGCTCTTAGGTTCAAAGGAAGCAGAGCCAAGCTCAACTTCCCAGAAAGAGTTCAAGGAAGAAGTGAATTAGGTTTCTTGACCACTCGCCAAGACTTGCATGCTGCAGGAACTGATCAAGTCCCGAACCCAGTCATTGTCCCTCCTCGCCCACCTCAATCACAAGAAGCAAATCCCATCCAATTTCAACCTTTCGTTTTAAGTAGTGGAGCTTATCACTTGAATGATTTTGTGCAAGGTCCCAACAACAGAGACCGATTGCTTTCACGGACTTCATCATCAGGCGTCCCGTCCTCCTCTTCGTCATCATCGGTATCATCTCAGCAGCAACAACAACAAGAACCTGTAAGATTTTCAATGCAGTTTAGAAATTCTTATGATCCTCGTTTTGATCCTCCACCTAACAATGAGAAGGGATTTTGATTCGGCTCATTCAGGTGTGTTGTCTATCAATGCTCACGCTAAACTCAACGTTTTTTTCGTGAACTTTTTGTCATCATCACTTCCTTGTTGGAACTTTTTATCCCATTTAGCGTTATCAACATATTGTATGAGATATTATTGGTAATAAGGGTTGCTGCTTTCTGTTTTTTGTTTCGGTTTATCATAAGTGGAGATGAGTATAAAATTAATTATAATCACAAATGAAATGGTGCAACAAAGGCGGTGTATGATGCGTTAATACCTCAAGTTCACGTTTATAACCCCAGCCTAGATATTGGCCTGCTACTCTATGTCTACGTCCTATTGATCTACTTACACCTACAAGGCTACTATATGTCCATTATCTACCCTACTGCTTCTATATAAGCTCCCAAGTTGTTCGACTGATTAACCTAATTCCTCGGGTCATCATATAAACGGCCCAGACTTCGAGTTGGTTTACTTAAGCACTCGTTGATGACTAGCAGTACCTAGCCATTTAAGGTCGATAGATTTAATAGATTTGATGAAATCTAAGTATTATTTGCTAAAAGTAACTAACAACAATATTTAACGATAAGTAGTCAAGTTCATTAAATTAGAGTAAGAATAGGAATATCGGGTTAGTGCAACTAAGTTATTTTTATTACATAGTTCATATCTGAACGACTAGTGTGTATGATTAGTATGTATGGATAAGTAATGACTGTAGCCAAGATATATAAAAAGAAGAAAAAAAAAAACAAAAAAGTGAGGAAGAGAAAAAAAAAAAGGAAAGGAAAGAACATAACTGCGACGAACATCAATCTGGGTTCTGGAACATCTCGAGTTTCGATCTCTAGCTTGTTAAGAAAGACAGAGCCTAATACCGAAACGTGTATATGACTTCGCCAGTCGCCAGAAGACAACAAAATCAAAGTTACTCTCGTAACCTTGCTAATAAAGGACGAGCCAGTTGCGATAATAGTTGTCGTCGTCGGTGCCGGAGTCAGGAGCATAAATGCTTGCGTCCCAAAGTCACAAATGAAACTATGAAATACTTAACGCGGACTACATCCGTGTGGACGCTTTTAGAGAGGGAGTGGACTTATTTTGCAAGTGGGGCACACAAGAATGTTGGTTGCAACCGTAACACATACATGCATGCTGTGGCCCAACACCCACATGAGAAATCATTTGTGATACGCGCATGCGCAGCCATATGCGCATACATGGCGAATTGAAGTCACACGTAATTCAGGCAGCTAGAGAGATTGATGAGGCCTCGGGCGAATTTCAACAGAATTGGTGTGAAATCGCAACGAAAAGAGGGTGTGTCCAATGTCATCGAATTCGGCTGCAGTTGACAAAAGCACGTAACCTCCAGCCGCGCGCGCCTCCGGTTTTCGGTTGACGCGTCTAGCAGTCGGCTGGTCAACCCGCTCCCAAACACCGCCTCACACTCACAGCCGAAACGTGTACATTCGGATTTTGACTCAGGGCTGATTCCATTCCAACTAGCGTAGCGTTTTAAGTGAAACTTGTCAGAGTTTCATTCGAGGTTTAGGGCTTCAAAATTTAACCCGGAAGATCTACCCATCTCTTGAATAAAACAGACTTCCATTATCCTTTTATTTTTCTTTTTTCTTTTTAACTAAATGCTACGTACGACATGTTAGGTAAACTAATAAATCCTATATATATATATATATATATATATATATATATTTATTTATATACATACAGTTATTTAAATTTATGAATAACACATTGCATTATATTATTTAGTGAAAATCCTGATAAAATTTTCTTGTATCCATAAAATTATTAATGAAAATTGTACCGACAAATAAGCTATTTTTCACTTAAATACTTATTTATAAGTTAATTATCAAATTATTTATATTTTTATATTGAAAATAAAAAAAGTAATATATAAATATAAAAAAAGTCATAAATTTAATATATTTTTTGAACTCTTCTTAAATTTGAAATAATAGTAGATCCATACCTAAATTAGGCATATCAAAATTGATTCGCAAAAAGCTTTTAATTTTTTTTTCCACAATTTGCTTGTCATCCCATTTTTGCTTGCGCCCAAATTCTCTAATAAAGACGAGCTAGTAGGAAAATTTTTGACATTGATCACCGTCCATTTTGCATACAATACAAGAAGCCAAGGTCAAAAAGAACCTCCGGTGGGAAAAAACCTAACACTTTCAACCCTAAAAAATTTGGCTTTCGACTGTTTCGTTACTTGTGCCAAAATATAAAATTTTAGTTTTGATACATTCAATGAACGGGTTGGAACAATCTCAAATACCGTAGTTGAGACTCAATGGATGCGCAATAGAAGAAACTGAATGAACTACACCCAAGCAACCCAACTTTAGGATATGTCCATGGGTTTATGGAAACTTTTTTTTTTTTTGGTTGTTTAATTATTTCCATTATTGACCTAATTCATGGCAATTATTAGCTTTTGAATCCGGATCTTACGTCTAACCTAGAGCGGTTATCATCAAGTAGGCACATTGGCAAACTAGCTTGCTGTTTGATTTGTCTCACCAAGCTAGACTTTTGGAAGTCTTTTGATTATGGGAAAGTTGGACCTCAATTATATATGCATTATCTTCAAAGGTTCCAAACTTTTCCTTTAAATGCACTATATGCATGGTATTAAAGCATGATTAATTGGTAATTATCCTCGTACAAGCTTGATGTCCCATCCATTGCCAACTTGCCGGGTACTCGTAGTAGAAAAAGAAAAGAAAACAACAACACATCTGCGGTCGCGTCAACCGTGATTGATCATAGAAGAAATCAGCAGCCACGATGTTGAATGGCGATTCAAAATTTTTATATACCCATTGAATTACTTTGTGCGTCTCAAACAAAGGTCCATAAATTGCACTATCATGGTGCCACACACACACACACACATATAGATAAAATAATTATAATATTATAATATAAACTCACATTGGTTAACGTCCACGGGTTGCAATCGTAAATAAATTACAATGTATAATTCATTATGGGGAATAGAAATAAAAGCCTCCGGGGCATCTGGATGGGGTCGTTCAAACTTACCCAAGTTTACACGAAAAGAATGCAAGTAGTGGGACAGGTGGAAGTTGAATTTTGGCGTACTTATTGCAACGGCACCACGTCGTCTTTCAACGGCCGATTCCTGCCTCAACTTAGGATTTTTCTCGCGTCAAACTTTGCGACTTTTAGAGCTTTGTTTTTTCTTCTTTTGTCTTTTCGTTTTCCCCATATGAGTTGGCTTGAATTATATTAGGAACGTATTAGTTATAACCTCATATGAGTTTGAGTTATATCACGAACAGATTAGTTACAACCTGGATTCCAGGTCAGATAAGAAGAAGAAGACTCTCGATATTAACCTAAATGACTGACTGATTCGGAAATGCTGCCAGTTGTAATTACAGACAAATGGGGGCATGGGGATTCAATTCTTGGGCATGTTGGACTAACTTCATAAATCAACATAATAGTATACTGTTACCCAATTCTGTCTGTAAGTTACGATGACAAGATTGTTTTTGTATACTCAATTATAAAATTTTGGAAAAAGAATTCGTAATACAATTTCCCCTTATCAGACGCGGTGTTACTTCATGATTTTGAATTCTTATACTCGCTCGTCAAGCCTCTCCTCATCCTCCTTTCTTTATTTTTCGTTTTAAATTTTGTGGACCACTGAAAAACGATACATCCACCTATATATATATATATATACACATCCACCTAATATTTGAACCGATTTCAGTTTTAAATTTGTGAGTTTTATTGAATTCGAGTGAATTTTATTAAGTCGGATCTCAAATTTAATGAGTTTGTAATTTAGTATCGTAAATATCAAATCTTCAATTACATGCAATAATAATAAAAATCTCAAATTTGAATGAATGCAAATAGAAATATTTATATATCGAATTAGCACCAGTTTCCTCTTTTGCGCCGTCCATCGGAGAAACGCGTCGATTCTCCTCTCTGACCGAGTCTTTGCCACTTCTTACAATTGTTACATCTCAATTCCTCAGCTTCTTCTCCAATCAGTTGATATTTGAGGCGTGAAGGTCGATTGAATGCACCTGTACACTTTAAAGATGATTTTGATTACTTTTTCTTTTTAATGAAATCATTAACTCAGTTTTTTATGCAGCGAATTTTTATTATTATGCAATTTTTTTTTTGTTTATTTATTTTTAATCAAGCTATCTTTGTGTGTAACCTTCTCTGGAAAATTTGGCCCAAACAGCGCCTTGCCGACCAACAAGAGTTTTGGTCAAAACGAAAAAGGGTATGTTGGACCAGCAAATTCTGAATCGAAACTTGGTTAGATTAGGAAATAGAAGCAGTCTGTTGGAAAAAAAAAATAATATATAAATATATAAATAAACAAAACAATAGTGCGAGCCTACCCAAAAAGGAAAGACGAAAAGAAGAAGAAGAAGAAGAAGGCGGCCAGAGAAAGGTGCTTGGCCAGACGCATGCTTCGCTTTAGCCATATTTGCGGTCCACGCGGTGGTAGGAAACAAGTCGACCAAGATGTCGTTAATGGGGAGCCTTTCTCGAGAATTTTTATATTAAATTTCGGCAGATAAAGAATTAGAAAATGGGAAATATTTATTAACTATGCAAGAAGAAAGACTTTTCTATATTTTTCTATGCACGTTAACATCTACCTATATTCTCAACGGAAACTAAATTAAAAAATAACCTCATTCGATTAATAAGTGTGATTGATAAACAGTTAATTTATAAATTTTATATGAAAAATTTTAAAGTAATTAGTTTATGAGTTTTGTATTAAACGAGAGGATAAAAAATTTAAATTTTAACCTTTTCTTCTTTTTTCCTTTTTATAATATATATATATATATATATATATATATATATATATAATATGATCCTCTAATTTAAAATAATAATAAGAAAAAGAAGTATGTTGCACTGAAGTTAAATAGAAACAAATATAAGCTCACCCAGGATTGGGAGTATCGCGTGAAAATGAATCACCGACAGTTGATTAGGCGAAATTTTAAAGTTATTCGGGATGGATATTCTTTGGTGTGTTTATAGATGAACCATGTGAGCTTTCAGACGGTTGAAACCTAAACCGCAAATTACCATCGAATGTCCAAAACACCATAAAAGCGCGGAATTCCAATGAAAAGCAATTCAACGATAAACATGCATGGATTGTACCCATCTGCCCAAACGCACGGACCTAGCCTTATCAGAATTGATTGAATAATTTGATGATATTTCTCGCGAGTTGGAAGGAACAATCAGCATTGACCCACGAAATGCCATCAAGGAACAATAGAGCAGTCTCCAGGTTTTTTAGTTTTTTTTTCTCCTTTTTTTTAGCCCTTTGAACAGTTAAGAGAGGCACGTGCTAATCCAACTGATGCATTCTAGTCCTCAAAATTTATTCCGCTCAATGGGATTGCAATACAACGAGCATCAATTAGACAGTTCCTATTGAATTTACATCATCTCATGCATGTGAGAAACTTTTCTTAAAAATATTCAAGATCATGGAGCAGTACTAGAAGTGCAGAGAATCCCAACAGGTCATGCACCCCTAGATCCCCCATCTCGCTTCTGGCAAAGTGCTTGTAAGCTTTCTTTAGCTCTGTGAACTTTTGACTGGAGGTAGAAGCTTCCATTCTTCATATTCCTCTCAAACAAGTTGTCATACCTCTACGCGAAGGATCCATCGACACTATCAGCATTGCATCAAAGACCTTTCTATCAAAGAAAACAAAATCAAGCTGAACAACCCCTTCCCTCCTCCCCCAAACAACAACAACAACAAAGGAAAAAAGAGCAGAGAAGGAAAACAAAACCACCACAACAACGACAACAAAAGAAAAAAAGAGCAGAAAAGGAAAACAAAGCCAATTTTCCACTTAGGTAGAGAACCATTATCATTTTGCTATGACATTCATAAATTTGTAGTATTTCCTCTCTAAAGTTCACAACACTATCTAATTGAATTGTTGTTCTTATTGCATTTTTTTTTCTTTTGTGTTTTTTTATTTTCCGAAATATGAAAAACATCCAACGTAATACACGGACTGAAGATATCCTATCTTTTGCCATATTGAATAGATTATTATTGTCGTAGGCCGATTTGATTTACCGTTGAGCAGGCCTGAGTGAAACAATTCAACACTTTGGACAGTAGATATTATAAATGAAATATAAATACATTCCTTCTTCCCCTTGAGGGTAAAGTGCAGTAAGTTTATTATTTTATCCTTTCCTAAGATGCTTGGGGCATACCGTCGAGATCTCCTCCCATGTTGAATTTTCGGCAACACCTAGAGTCTTCCTTGCCTCTGCGTCAGTCATGATTTTGCTTCCTCTCCTAAGATTCTGAACTGTTTCTTGTTCAACACCAGATTTTGAAGCATCTGCAGTGGGACATAAAAGTTGCTAATCAAATTTGTCATGATGGCTTAAGATGACATTGCGACGTAACATAACCTAATACCTACATTAACTCTTATGACCCATGGAGTTCGGAATACTGAATCCAAACAACTCTAAGCACTGGATTTGCAAGGAAAACCATACTTGCAAGTGCCTGGCGGTATGCTTGAGCAAATCCTCTCAATAAGATTCCAGAGCCCATAACAATCAAGTTTGCAAGAAGCTTTGCAGCCTGAAAAAAAGAAAAATTACATACATAGATCATTCCTTTTTCTATACTCATCCTTCAATCCAAATTATACTCAGTTTTCAGATACTTCAGTGATATTCAGTCTAGAAAGATTAGCCTTTCTGGCTTAGCTGGTTCAGTACAAAGCGGCTTTCAAGGTTCATCCAACGGTAGAAGTATTAGTGGATGCATACCCTTTCTTAGTGGAAGCGATTAGTACCCCTGGAATAGAAGCAACCAAAGAGAAACTTCACAAATCCAAAAGCCTACAACAGCAGAACCAAAAAGAGAGATTTATTTCCGTTTCTTTGAAGTAAAACCAAGGTAACACACACATAAAAACCAATAAGTTCATGCAACCTGTTAGCCAATGCAACCGCCAGAATCTACGAAAAACTTCCACAGTTGTGTCGACACATTCCAAAACATGACAAAACTTGCCCTCGAATTCAATATAAACTATGGTTTCTCTCACAGGTTAAGAAAAAGGGGGAAAAAAATAACTTTGCCAAAGAAACAAATCCACCTGTTTCAAACTGATACCCAAGTAATAAGCCAATTTCTGTAATCAAACTATATTCAAAGGCATCCGTAGATTTGCCAACACATCATATCCTGCTTCACTCCACCAATCTACAAAAGCTGACATTTAGACAGCCCGAAGACAGCATTGGATTAAAATTATAAGCGCCTGTGTCTATTTCTACAACATTTGACAGAAACAAATTAGCTGCAACGAAGTTCCTCTTAAGAATAGCAAAGCAATTGCCACCAGCAACCTGCTGGAGGAAACAGCCCATTGAACTAGCTGCCATGCTTTTCTATATTTTTCTATGAATGTTAACATCTATTATGTCCTAAACAGAAACGAAATTAAAAAATACGTAAACACACGAGAAGAGAAAAAGTTAAACGCAAAGATAGCTCGATTAAAAATAAATAAATAAATAAATAATTATATAGTTCTTTGCATAAGAAACTGGATTAATGATTTCATTAAGAAGAAAAGGTAATCAAAATCACCTTTGAAGCATACAGGCGCGTTCAATCGACCTTTACGCCTCAAATATCAACTGATTGGAGAAGAAGTCGAAGAATTGTAATGTAACGATTGTAACGAGCGGTGAAGACTCAGTCAAAGGAGAGAATCGACGCGTTTCTCTAATCAATGCGTATCCCTGTATTAGTTAAAATTCAAGTACTTTACTGTTATATGTCCTTGAAAATTTAACTTAATAAGATTCATTTAAAATTGTATTACGAATTCTTGTTTCAAAATTTTACAATCAAGTATACAAAAACAATCTTGTCATCGTATACAGCATAACTTACAAAAAGAATCGTGTAACAGCGTACTATTCTGTTGATTTATGGATGTAGTCCAACATGCCCCAGCCCCATTTGTCTGCAATTACAACTGGCAGCATTTCCGAATCAGGAATCAAGATCTTCTTCGGAGTCTTCGGATGCTTCCCCAGATTCTTGAAGAGAATTTTCCTGCTCCTCAGTCTCCTCTTTTTTTTTTTTTTTTTTAAATATTTTATTTTTATGAGTAACTCAATTGCTTTCTTCAATTCTACTTTGAACTGTCATAATTAATCAACCAAATGGAATCTCATCGAGGTACGTGAACATCTTCAATCAAGTGGAAAGGCTTAAGTATACGACTGTGTCTCAGGACACCTCATTATGTTTTTTTGAGGTCGGAGTGTCCTTCCACCCTGTCTTTCTCTCCCTGGTAAGACTCTTTCCGGCAAATGCACCTTCTAAACATTCTTCGCAGAAGTTGTGTGCACAAGGTGTTGTTACCGGGAAGGGTTATTACCTTGAGACGGATCTGGCAATCGAACTCTGTAACAAAAGCCCAATTAAAGTCTGGAAATAAATGTTTTTTTTTTCTTGTTCTTTTTTTTTTTTGGGGGGGAAAACATAAAGGAACCAACTTTTGCAAGAGAATTAACCTTTTGGGAGAGTTTTTCGCCTCTTAATTCCAGCCCTAGAATTTCGTCCAGAAGCCGAAATTCTTGAGGGTGGAGGAGGTGCTCTCCACTTCCAGCAACCATCTGACATCTGAAAAATGTTTCCAGAAAAATTTCAGTAAACATGGAATTAATAAGACACATAATTCCAAACAATTAGACGATTTAAGATAACATAATTAGAGGCAGTCGGCATTTCGGTAAGAAATAATCTAATGACTCGCATCAAAGTCCCAGGAGGGACTTTTGTTCCTCTCCGCTATGTCTGCTGCCACATTCTATCTCTCCGATTTCTGGCAGTGGTCTTGGTAGATCCCCGTGCGTGTCCCTGCAGCCGGGTTTACTCGATTTAGTGAACGGAGAAAAACTAGGAAGGAACAACAGTTCTCCATAAAATAAGCGTGATTGTTCACAAACTTTGTCCATGGAGTTGGTTGATTGTCGCACCTGACTGGTATATATAGCAATTGCATGCATATGGAACACGTTGGGTTCCCGTATAACAAATCATCATCGTCATTTTCCTCTACCATTATATCTTTTTCCTTTCTCTTTCTCCCCGCGTCCAGTCCGCTATTTCTACACAGCAACTCTTGCCTTCTTCTCGCCTTCTCTTGCTCCGTCAGCATCTGGTCGGCATCAATAGCTTGAATGGCAGTGACGTGCCCGTCAGCTGACTCCACGGCTGCCTGCACCCCAACGCCAGTCCCAACGGTGGCTTCACCAGAGCAGTCGGGGCGTAACCACTGGAGCTCAGCGGCTAGCGTTTTGGGGCGGCGCGTGAGATGGGTGATGTGCCAGGGACTGGTGCAAGTTGTGCATCTGAGTGTCTCTTCCTTTGCTTGAATTACCTTGCAAACCATGCATTTGCCATCAGCGTCGCAGGGAAGTTGGCTATTAAGTGCTGGCGCCATTGGATTTGGTAAAAGTAAAGAATGCCAAAAAATTTACTAATGAATTTCGGGCTAGTGAAAATTAAACAAATTTACGAATAATCTTCTTATATTAATAACTTATTCGCTTTCCATATCATCTTCATGTAATAATGAAATATTTTACTTATGACATGGCATACACGTGAATTTGAATGATACGCACAATAAGGCGATCTTACTTATTTTGATACATAATTCTCATATTGATGTTCATTGTGTATGATCAATTTTTGTACCATATGCATGACAATTTATATATAATTAATTTCAAGATTGCAAGGTATTTGATATTATGTAAGAATATCTCAATAAGGGAGAGTTTTCATCAATTACTGTTACTATTAAAAAAAAAAAAAGCTAAGAAGGGGTTGTACTCGACCTCTTAAAGTATTTAGCATGAAGTCTCCTGATGTTATTATAAATAAATAAATAAATAAAAGTATACTCTTGTTAATTGCCCTCTCCGCTGTGTCCAATGTTCAAGTGTTTGTTTTACCATTCCAAACTTTTTTTCCTTACAAAGAAGAGTATCACTGTATCAATGATAGCGTCTGATTTATCCCCTCGTCACTAAAGGAGGTTGAAAATGACTTCTTGTGATTCTTTTTGAGAAAACTGTTAGATTTATACACGATTTTTACACGTTTTGAAGATAACTCATTTACAGAGAATTCTTATCTTGTAAATTATATAATACTCATGAATATTTGAACATCATAAAATATATATATATATATATTTAGAATACAATAATAAGTTACACACTTTTGTTTTTTTTTATTTTTTGAGTAATAAGTTACATCCTTAATTGATTAGGGTTAGTTAATAATAACGAAAATTATAGGAAGATGTCTTTACTTTTAGTTATATACCAAAGACAGGGTAAATACTTTTCTAACTTTTTGTAGATTTTTATTCTAATTCCTTTACATAAAAGGTTACTCATATAATTATAGTGGTAATAGTTATATTTTAAAATTCAAATGTTAATGTTTAATTTTTCTTTTAAATTCATTAATGGCATTTTAATTAGTTTATGTTAATTATAATGACATTTTTACAATTATTTTGAACAATGTTTATCATAAACTTAATGAAGGGTGCTTTTTGTTAGATCAACCATTAGAATGTAGTTTATTATATTTAATAGTAGAAAATGCAGTTTATTACTATGCTCTAAATATTAAGTGTACAATGTAATTTTATCAAATCAATATTGAAGTAATAAATAAATAAAATGCATGCTTTAACAAGGATAATCTAATTTTACTTTATTTTAGGGTAGTCAAGTTAACAACATAACAAATGTGAGTGAGAGAAAAAAAAATTAAATAGTTCCCAATTTAAAAAATTAAATAAAACTTCATTCAATAAAATATAAAAATAAGTATTTACTACACTAAAAAAAATTAAATAAAAATAACAAGTACCACATCAAGATATAACAGCAAAGCTGCGTGTGATTTTATACAATTTTTGCTACAAAAATAAAGTAGAAGTAGAACGTAAATGTAATATAAATGGCAAATATTAGACAAAAATTTGCACACGATTTCATTTTGTGTAGATACCAATTTGCACATGACAAATTGACTTGAAAAAAGAAAACATTATATCAAAAATGTGCTTTTTGAGTAACACAAAATCGTCTTCCACTGGTGTTCAGATGTGCATAATTGAGAAAAATTATTTGATCAAATCATAACACTTCTCTAAATCAAAGCATAATTCAATGTATAGTATGCGTGGCACGCATTTGACACGTTTATAGTAAAGCCTGCTTTCAAAATGCAAGAATCAAAAATCAAATTGTAAGACGAATTTCATCGTTATTTTGGAAACAAAATTCATAACACCAAAATGTATTAGTCAACTGGGCCAACCCCTCTGGGTTGGGTTGGATTGGGCTTGTCATAAGTTGGTATTTGACTTTACTGGTTATGCAATTTTGGGCTCAGGTATTGTTAGCTTTTTTCTTTTTATTTTTATTTATTTTAATTTTTTATTTCAAAAGTCGCCGGTTCCAGGTGCCGACTTTTGAGTTCGATAAAATTCAAATGGCAATCATTTATTTGTGAATTTACTGGAGAATGGGTACTTGCGGGCTAGTGCGTCATTAGCCCATTGGGCCTACACATTGCTGACTGGGGGCCCACTTTATCCAACGAAAACGTCGACTTATTTATTAAAAAAGGAACGTAGGCGTTTGACGACTTGGAATTAATCCCCGACTGCAGTCACCACCACTAGGATCCTATCTTTTCCGGCGATGGAAATATCTCCGTCGAGCGTCAACGTCACGGGACCACCGCCGCGGTATTTGTACATCATTCTTCTCTCTGATACTATGCTCTTTTTTTTGGCTTTCAATATATTAATCTCCGATTCTTGATATTCTCGACAGGTCACGAAGGCTCATTCCCATTTCTCAGAGATGGACCCCACGGAGGACGCTCTCCGCCGGGAGCTCACTGAGAAGCAATCGGCGATTGACGCGCAAGCCAGCGCCATCGGGGAGCTGAAGGCCCATGGCGCGGCCAAGGAGCTCATCGACGCCACAGTGGAGGCGTTGAACGCGTTGAAAGCCGAGAAGGCCTCCATCGAGCGGCGACTCCGAGCTGTTATTCTTAGCAACGGAGGGAAAGATAACGGCAGTGGTTTCGTCAACACGGATGCTTTCCGTCAGGCCGTAGTCAACACTCTGGAACGTCGTCTTTTCTACATCCCGTCGTTCAAAATCTACGGTGGCGTCGCGGGGCTTTATGACTATGGGCCGCCAGGCTGCGCCGTCAAATCTAACGTCCTCGCCCTCTGGCGTCAGGTTACGTTCTAAATTTCACATAATCCTGGTGGTAATAATAATAGAATTATTCCCTGAACCTCGTGTAATAACCTGGGACTGGTCTGAACTGAACAGCATTTTGTACTGGAGGAAAACATGTTGGAGGTAGATTGCCCGTGCGTGACGGCAGAGGTTGTCTTGAAGGCATCGGGTCACGTGGATAAGTTCACTGACCTTATGGTGAAGGATGAGAAGACAGGGACATGTTACAGAGCTGATCATTTGCTGAAGGATTTCTGCAAGGATAAGCTTGAGAAGGACCTCGGTATCAGTCCTGAGAAAGCAGCAGAATTGAAACATGTTCTCGCTGTTTTAGATGACCTTTCAGCTGATGAATTGAGCGCTAAGATTTGGGAGTATGGTATAATGGCACCGGACACCAAAAATCCTCTTTCTGCTCCATATCCATTCAATCTGATGTTCCAAACCTCTATTGGCCCATCTGGGTTGAGTCCTGGGTAAGAACATGCTTTCAGTATCGGAAAATAGCTGTTTTAGTATTCGCTGATGGCTTCCGTGCTTGCTTGACGTGACGTGATGTATTATGCAGGTATCTGCGACCCGAGACAGCACAAGGCATTTTCGTCAATTTTAAGGACTTGTACTACTATAATGGAAACAGACTTCCTTTTGCAGCTGCTCAAATTGGTCAGGCTTTTAGAAATGAGGTGCCAAACCATTTCCTCACTGTTTCATTTTCATGGCTCTGCCTTTGTCTCAATTTATTTCATGGTTACTGGAAATATTCTTTTTCCTTTTGGTGGAAGTTTTCTTCTATATTTGCATTGCTTTGATATCTCAAGCATAATCAGCACACGTTGAACTTTCAAATTTCAAGTTTGTGGCATTACCCTACCTGTTTTCCGTGCCTATTTCATTTATAAGCATCTTCATTTTAGTGATAAACTGTAAGCATGCTCCTTTGCTTTAACTGATTTGAGTAATACCAATGCCATGAAGCCCTTTAATAATTATCATATGTCCAACCTCTAGCGATTTGTTTCTAGGATGTCCAAAGTAATGGGTGTATCTACTTAGCTATTTGAACCTGAGTTTTTTCTCATTGTTGCAACAGTAGATTTGGCGGAAGAGAGGGTGGTAGTAGAAGAAGGGTCGTAGGATCTGGAGCAACATTAATGGCTGTATCACTTTTTCCTCGATTAGTTGTATTTCTTTCTTTGTCGTGTATTAGTAAGCATGTTTGAATTCTTTTATCCCTGCACTGTAAATTATAGCAATCATTTGAATCTAACGTTTTTTCTTGGAAATTCAGATTTCTCCACGACAAGGTCTCCTTAGAGTTCGTGAATTTACACTTGCTGAGATTGAGCACTTTGTAGATCCTGATGACAAGTCGCACCCAAAATTTTCTGATGTTGCAAGTTTGGAGTTTCTGATGTTCCCAAGGGATGTACAAACATCAGGACAATCAGCAAGGAGAATGCACCTTGGTGAAGCAGTTTCAAGGGTCTGTTTATGTCACAGCCAGCTTAGTTTGGTTTTCTAATAAGCAGTACTCCCTGGAGCAAGTACATGTCATCTTTTTAATTTATGTTAACACTGTAAATTTCCTAGCTACTTCATGGTGCATTGTTGATCAGGGTGTCATCAATAATGAGACGTTGGGCTATTTCATTGGGAGAGTGTATCTATTCCTGGTACATCTTGGCATTGACAAGGAGCAGTTGCGTTTTAGGCAACATCTTGCAAATGAGATGGCCCATTATGCTGCTGACTGCTGGGACGCCGAGATTGAATGCTCCTATGGCTGGATTGAGTGTGTGGGTATTGCAGATAGATCTGCATATGATTTGCATGCTCACACGGTGAGTTTTCAAGATAAAAATTCATGAGTCTTTGGTATTGGTTTCAGTTGCTATATTTGTTGTAATAGTTTTCTTACTGTTTGTCTTCTGTCCTATGAGAATATGGGATGACGAAGATACCATTGTGGTGGGGTGCAGGCTGTGGTTGTAGAAAGTGAATTTTTCTACTTAATTACCTAGTCAAATACTGAAAGCAGGGAAACTTGGATGTATTTGATGTTTATCTTTGTTGGAAATTCTGAGTTTGAGATGCACAAGATGACTTGGTAGTTTTGTTCTTTCTACCCATGTTAGGACAAGAGTGGTGTTTCCCTTGTGGCACACGAAAAATTTGCAGAACCCAGAGAAGTGGAGGTAATCATCAACATGTATAAGCTGGAATAGCATTTTATAAAGTTTCATGTTACTAATTGTATTGTTTCTACAGGAACTTGTTATAGCCCCAGTGAAAAAGGAACTGGGTCTTGCTTTCAAGGGCAACCAAAAGATGGTGTTTGAAGCACTGGAGGTAACAAAGAATAATATTGTTGTTTAACTTGTCAACCACCCCCTCCCCCCGGTCCCCAAAGAAAAAAGTTGGCTGGCTGACTGGGGGGGTAGGATTTTCAAGATGGTTGGACTCCTGCCTTGTGGTTAAAATCTGCAAGGCACTGTTTGTTTTACAGCATGTTAACCTAGCCTGTACTGCTTGTTTACAGGCCATGAATGAAAAAGAAGCCATGGAAATGAAAGCCATTCTGGAATCTGAGGGAGAGGTACAGTTTCACATCTGCACTCTTGAGAAAGATGTAACAATAAAGAAGAATATGGTGACGATCTGCAAGGAAAGGAAGAAGGAACATCAGAGAGTCTTCACCCCATCTGTGATTGAGCCATCTTTCGGCATTGGAAGGATCATTTACTGTCTTTATGAGCATTCTTATTACACGAGGCCTAGTAAGGCTGGGGATGAGCAGTTGAATGTTTTCCGTTTCCCTCCATTGGTTGCACCTATTAAATGTACTGTCTTTCCACTGGTCCAAAATCAACAATATGAGGAAGTTGCCAAACATATTGCAAGGTCATTGAGTGCAGCTGGAATCTCATATAAGATTGATATGACAGGTATGCACTGATAAATATTTCTTTTTGTTTCCACATTCTAGCACGATTTGCATGCTGGCGGTTGATGAATGAGTGGATTCTTTAATAAATTGGCCTGCTATAGTGTAGTTCCTGTGTGTTTGCTTTCTGTCAAGTGACAGTAGCCTATCCTCCAATATACAGATGCCTCATTTCTCTTACCACACGAGGTTAATCTGAAGAAAAAAAATGTTATTCTCATTTCTTGAATGCGTGGCCTTCTCAGGTACATCGATAGGGAAGCGATATGCAAGAACAGATGAACTTGGAGTCCCTTTTGCCATTACAGTGGATTCAATTTCATCTGTCACTATCCGGGAAAGGGACAGCAAAGTTCAGATTCGTGTTGTTGTGGAGGAAGTAGCTAGCGTAGTAAAGGAAGTCACGGATGGTCAGAGCACTTGGGTTGAAATGCTATACAAATACAATGTGCCAGCATCTGTGCCAGAGGATGAATGAATTTCAATGGCCGTTTTTATAATATCCACCTTTAGAAAAGTTGTCTTATGCAACGATGGAATTTTCTACCGTTTTGATGTCAAATTTCCAACAAAGACGAAGGCAAACTAAAGAAAAAAGTTCATCTTATTGCTCCATTCAACTCTGGATAAATAATTTCTCGTGACGGTTACCCTTTTTAACCTGCTTCACACCTTATTCTGTATTTGTCAAAGTGTCCTGCAACTGTCATATTTTCACAGTTTCGATCTTGCATTTTAGGCCAACCATTTGTTGTTTAATGTTTGCTAGACCTGGTGTTTGTACAAGTCAGTGACGGGCTCTAAAATATTGGTAGCACATCTTATACTTCATACTTACATCGGGCATTGTCACGAAAATTTAATATGATTTTTTATGTGCTAAAAGGATTAAAAGCATTTTTAAGGTAGTGCATGACAAGCTTGCACCCAAAAACGCAAACAATTATAATGCATCAAATTTTTAGAAGTACACTATATAGTTGTGAATGTGAAATTAAGCCACTGATCACAGATAGGTTGTCTTGAATCCTGCGAGACACGCACTATAACTAAGTTCTAAGAAGTTTAGAAGGGCAGATGATCACGGGTGCCGGAGAGAGAGCTGGAAGCCGCAGTGGCGCTATTTCGCTCTGCATGACAGAGTTGACGAAGCTTGGTGGGCACATACCATATGGCGAGACGGGGATGGGCATTGAAGATGGCATCTATGTCCCAACCCTGGCGTGCTGCCTTGGCCACAAGCGGCTTGTAGCATGCCTGCCTCCAGGCTCCCACATTTTCTCCTCTCTCCTTAAAGGCTCTCCTGAGTGCATTGGATGCCTCCTCGTCGAGGCAATGGAGAGCATAGCAATGCACGTAGTGCCGCATTTTGGGCTTGTTGATATAGCTTGCTCCTGCCTTCTTGGCATACCTGAAGACCTGATTTGTTACCTGCATGAAAATAAAAAGTTCAAAAGCATTGCATGATGTCTGCTAAAAATAGAACGGCCAACATTTCATTTTACACCAAATTTAAAATTTTACACAACTGCTTTGTTTACATTGTTCACAACATTGAGTCTGACCCACCAACTTGAAAATTAAAATTACGAAAAACAATTGCTAGCTGAAGGAAGAACGAGAGGGAAGAGTAAAATTTCAATTTCCATGACCATTCATCAAACTGAGCCGCAAACATTTGCCGAATTTTCAATTTAATGGCTAAATAATTTCCTTGACCTGACAAATGGTCGAACATACAACTGTGTACTTCTGGATTCCATGGCACGGAAGCAATAGTTGCAATCCAATGCCTCTTTAAATAGACTCTGGGGCAGTACTGCCCACTAGGCACGTTCCCAATTCCTCTTAACTTTAATTGCCCCCCGTCACAACAATTGTTCAGACCAGAACTAGCCACGTCGTTAGGTTGACCGACAATCCAGGGGAACAGTAACTAAATAATTAATCGATTTGAGGGCAAAAATGGCAGTCCAACCGGTTTGTCGCATTATCATTGAACAGCTGTCAAATCGTACTTAGCAAAGTCCAGAATCATACGGTCTAACTAGGCAGCATGGTCCCACGAGAGGCTCGTATTAATAACGGGAACGGTGGTTTCAAAAGTGCGTAGTGAATTAACGGTCTAGATGTGGGGTTGCAAAGCGTACCTTGGTGGGGCATTTCTCTCCGCGCTCCTTGGCGATGTTTTGGACCTGGATCAAGAAATCGCGGCACTGCTCGTACAGATGGAAAAGGTAATCAAGACCGTTCTTTTTGCCACGTGCTACCTCCCCAGGCTCCGTCACAATGAATGGGTGCTCCCGCTGTCTCTCGCTGCTGCCACCATCGCCACCATTTTCGTCGCCCTCGTTTTCATCATCGTGATCAATCTCCACCACCTTTCTCTGGCCCTTCCTCCGCCTCTGCTGCTTTTTCCTTTCCCCCTCCGCCGCCCCCTCCAATGTTCCACCTCCGCCGCTCCCCGCCGCCTCCTTCTCTTGCTGCACTGGCTCCTCAGACAATCCTGTCACACCACCGGCCACACACACCAACCCAAAAACCACAAAACAAAGCGAAGAAAAAAAAAAAACAAGAAAAAGAAGAAGAAGAAGAATGTATTACTTATTCTAAGACCTTATAATGCCACTAATTTTCACGAAAAGCACTGAGCTTGTGACCTACGGTCATTTCCAACGTTCTATTTTCCAATTCAAACTCTATTAAAATTGGAATTTTGTTTTATTTCTTAGGATTTAGGCTCGGTGGAAGGTGAGAGCCAATTTAGCACTAAATGGGACACGAGGGATTATTCAAGAGAAGTGACAAAGTAAAATAATGAGCATGGTTAATCATTTGCTCTCAGTTGTCTAAAAACATCAATATTACCAAAATGAAAACATTATACGCAAATACATGAGGCTAATAAAGAACCGAAGAATGGGATGTTAGAAAATTGGATTTGACCAAACCTTCCTGAGAAAGAGCATCAAGAGTGTTGGCAGTATCTCCAGAGAGCAAGTGCCTGCGACGAGAATCTTCCTCTTCAAGCCGCCTCCTCTCAGCTCGAACAGCTGCCTTAATGCCGTACCTCTCCCCAACAAGAAGTTCCCACCTGAAAATCTGAGTTAAGCTGTTCATCATCTCCTCAAGCTCCTCGTCCTTCATGTCCAGCAGCGTGCTCACCGTGAACCCTAGCTCCGCTATCTTCGCCGCCGTGTAGTACCTTATCCCGTACGCGTGAAACAGCTCCTCCAGCCCGCACAACTCCCTCGGTGGCCTCACCGCGTACGCCACCGTCGGCGCGGGCTGCGGAGGCGGAGCCACCGCTTCAAGCAGGCGGTTCGTCGTCGTGGTCGGTGCCAGCACTCCCCGAGGGTCCCACTTGAACAGACTAGCCGTGAATGCCTCCGCCGGATCCATACAAATATTTCTTCGCGTTTCCACTTTCCGACACTGCAAAATATATGTTTTTTTTCTCTTCGCTTTGTGGTTGTGGAGATGGTGGGGGGTGGGAATGGAATATCTTATTACAATGTAACGAGGACAAAATGATTTTTGGACATTATATACCGAAACTGCCCTTTGCATGGCTATGTTTTTTTCCCTTTACCGGCGAGCTGAGGAATATGAGGGCATTTGGTGTTCCGTTGGAACTTGACAGTTAATTGAGATCGAACCAGTCAGATTAGAATCTTCCTTGGAGTCGCATTCTCCAACTTGCGGTTGCTCTATCCACCCAGATCTTGACACGTGGTCGAGATGGTTTGGACTTTTGCTGGCATCTGCCCGCACACGAGTCCTTTTTGAGTCCGAATTGGTACCGGCTCTTGCAACGCGGGCTCCAGTTATTCAGATGGTTTCCCGCGTTAGAGCTTCTTGAACCTTCCCAAATTGGCGATTTACGCAATGCCCTGTGATTAAAATGGTGTGCCAGGGGGTACCGGATAGTATCCCCCGGGCTGTCCCCGTATTCTGTTCCTCGTTAACAAAATCTTAATTTACTGAAGGGGCGACTCGGTAATTTCCTTTTTTAGCTGCGAAATTGGGAGGCATGATAACTCGGTAATTTCATTACAACATATGCTCCTAACCCAATTAATGATAGTTTCATATAATCCTCGACAAAGAAAAAATTTTGCAGGGAAGTACCAAAATGGGTCAGGTGCTTCAGCTGGTCAGCTGCTGATGACCCTTTTTTCTCTCTGAAAAAGTCTGTTTTCTGTACTTGCAAAGAAAGAAAGAAAGCAAGCAAGAGAGAAACAAACAACACGACGCCAGCTCGTAATTCTTTTGATTTCTCGTTTCAAGATCCTCTGTTTCCAAATCTATTGATCCACCCATCAGGATAACACGTGTCCGGTCGTCAACTTGGTGGGTCCTCGCCGTATGACACGTTTCAAATCCTGGGTGGCTGTGTTCAACGGATTGAATAAACAAATGGAAATGAAAAACATATATTTGGTCTCACTCTTCAATTTCTTTTCAGTATAAAAAAGCCGTTGGTCAACCGGACAGTACCTTAGTTGCCAATTGAATGCTGACACGTCAGTCTCTGATGCAGGTTCAGTGTCTCAGGCCGACCTCACATTAAACAGTTCTCTTCCTTTTACTTTGTCCTTTCTCTTCATTTTATATCTGTCGGCCTCTGCAGCTAGTTAATATATATAAGTATTAATTTAATTTTCAGTTAAATGTAAAAACTTTTCATTGTCCACGTAAAAAATATACATTTTGCCTACTGTTAAACTTTTATTATTATAAATAAATAAATAAATAAACCCAGCTCGATATTTAAGATTCATTTAGTTTGGCACGTGTATATGTTTCATCGCGTGCGAATTGCTTTGTTCATTTATGGTCAATATTGGAAAGATGTATCTACCGTCCAGCACATTTTCAATCATCCCCCATCAAAAGTTAAAATTTATGCTCCAAAAATTACCCGCCATTGATGTTGTTCCGAACCGAAATTAACCACCATTGACGTTCGTCTTGTCGGATTAATGCAAGCAACCCCTCAATAAAAAATCATGTTTGTACTTTTTGGGCCCTCCGGCCCAACACAAAACAGCCCTTCAACCAAAACGGGGCCTAGAAATATGAGCCCACGGAATGCTCGAAACCGGGTCATTCGATTTGCCCCGACCCGAATCACGAATCCATGTTCCCTTCCCGTGGTCGGGAGACAGAAGAGGAGAAAAGCAAGGAAGCAGAAGCGAACATGCAGAGACACGCGGCAAAGAGACTAGGAAATCGGGCCACCATAGCCACCCCAGCAAGCACTCTTTCTTCTTCCAATTCACTCGCTTCTCCTTCTCCCTTAAACGACCGTATCCGAGGTATATAAAATTTATGTACTGCAAGGCTTCCTTTTCCTTGAACTCATTTTGGTTGTCTCTTTTACTTGTTAATCACCATGGAAGTTAACTCTCTCTCTCTCTCTCTCTCTCTCTCTCGTTATCTTTTTTTATTATTATTATTTTTTGTCATTTTTTAAAAAATTCTTCACAGATCAACAAGTATTCTTGCGTCTGCTGGACGCCTGCAAGCTATCATTGGATATCAAGACTACTCTAGAAACCCACACAAGGATCATTAGATTCGGGCACGGGACCCACCCGTCGCTTGCAGCTTCTCTTATATCAGCTTATGTTCGGTGTGATCGCCGCAAGCTTGCTTACAACGTTGTTGATCTAGTGTGGTCTTGGACGGTTGGGCTCCTTGCTGTGAATTCACTTATTGATAATCTCGCCAAGTTCGGAGAATATTGGATTGCCAAGAAGGTGTTTGATAAAATTCCCCACAGAGATGCCGTGACTTGGAATTCGATGATCGGAGGTTACGTAAAGAATGTGCGCTTCGACGAGGCGTTGAGGTTGTTCCGTGAGATGATTAGCTCGAATGTTGAGCCTGACAAGTTTACGTTTGCTCCGATTATGAATGCGTGCTCTAGCCTTGGTGCTCTTGATCATGCACGATGGGTGCACGGGTTGTTGGTTGAGAAAAGGATTGAGTTGAATTTTATTTTGAGTTCTGCATTGATTGACATGTATGCAAAATGTGGTAAAATCCAAAATGCAAAGGAAGTTTTTGACAGTGTGCAGCGCAGTGATGTTTCTGTGTGGAATTCAATGATCAATGGTCTAGCAGTTCATGGACTTCCTCTAGATGCCATGGAAATATTTTCTAAGATGGAGGGGGAAAATGTTTTGCCTGATTCGGTGACTTTTATTTGTATGTTAACAGCTTTTAGCCATTGCGGCTTGATCAAAGAGGGTCGCCAGTACTTTGATCTAATGCGAAATCATTACTTAATTCAGCCTGAACTTGTGCACTATGGAGCCATGGTTGATCTTTTGGGACGAGCCGGGCTTTTGGAAGAGGCTTATGCCATGATTCAATCAATGCCAATGAAGCCAGATGTGATTATATGGAGGGCACTGCTTAGTGCTTGTAGAACACACAGAAAGCCAGAACTCGGTGAAGTTGCCATTGCAAATATATCTAGTCTCAGGAGTGGGGATTATGTCTTGCTATCAAACACTTATTGTTCCCAGAAAAGATGGAATAATGCTGAGGTTGTAAGAGAAGCGATGAAACAGAAAGGGATCCATAAAGTTCGGGGAAAGAGTTGGTTTGAATGGGCAGGTGTCATTCACCAATTCAATGTTGGTGATAGATCTCATCCTGAAACTGAAGCAATATACAGAGTGTTGGAAAGGTTGATTCCGCAAACAAAGTTGGAGGGATTTGTACCTATGACAGAGTTGGTTATGATGGATGTCTCTGAAGAGGAAAAGGAGGGAAATTTGTATCATCACAGTGAAAAGTTGGCCTTGGCCTATGCAATCCTTAAAACTAGCCCTGGGACAGAAATTAGGATCTCAAAGAACCTTCGGATCTGTTCTGACTGTCATAACTGGATAAAAATAGTTTCAAGACTGTTGAGCAGAGTTATTATTGTGAGGGATCACATACGTTTTCACCGGTTTGAAGGTGGTCTATGTTCTTGTGGAGACTACTGGTAGTGGTCCTCAGCAAATTTGTTAATGGGGAACTAGGGGAAAGTTTTATAAGCAAAGTTGACAGCTTTGTCTCTCAATTTATGCCTCAACCAATTCATCATGTGTTACTGAAAAGTTTAGAGATCCAACTGGCCTAGAACAAAGTTTTACTGTTATGTGGGGCCTTATTTGCTTGGTCATTAGCGAAGTTGAATGAATGAGAATTTTCTTTCTTGTTGAGGCAGAGAGCCCAAGCATGATATATTCTCAGGTTCTAGGAACAGTGTGGCTTTCACTCAGAAATTTGAAACCAGGAGCATTTGACAACTTGCCTTTGCATCTGGAATATGCGGGCTAACTGGGATAAATTTCCCATCCAGAGCCAATGATTATTCTTCCAGTGAGAAATGTCAATTGTTGTCTGGCTTGGGTGAACCATTTTGCGAGGACTATTTAACAAATCAAGCCACAAGATGAGTTCATCTTTGCTAGCTGCACTTACAATGATGCACTTTGTGCTCAAGACACGGTATGGTTCTTTGCACCGTTTAGTTGGGAATTGTGGCGTGGAAAGCTTGGCTTTGTGCCGCTGATAGGCATTCTTTACAATTGTATGTAAAGCACCGCTTATAAGAGAAATAGGTGATACTAGTTATGCATAAAATGTTGGCTTTGTGCCTTTACAACACATCTAAAATTCAATTATTTAACGAAGCACCACGATTCCTCAGAATTTAGAGAACTAGCATTGTATGGACCAGTGTTACACAAGCTTTCAAAGGGCATGTCAGATAGGCTTTAAGATATGATTGATTGCTTTTTCAATTATTTATATCTCTGCTGCTGGGGCCTCTTCTTTAATTCCTGATTCTTAGTTCATGTATTGGAACTAAGGGCAGTTTGCCCCCATAGATTTCTGGGATCTGGCTCTCGTCAATTTCTTCAAGCAGAGTTGATTTTAGTTTCTTGTTCTCCACAAATTCTATCTGCGAGCATGCAGGGGAACAATCAATTAACAATCCCCTGTTTGAACAACCGATTAATGATAGCGAGGTATCAGAAATGGCCAAAGTTCATATCTGTACGTAAGCGCGGGGGGGTTTATATGCTTGCTATGGAAAACAAGAAAATATTAATGTGCACCTTTTTTCTGGTATTGTTGTCTATGAAAGGGCATACAATCTTCCACACCGCCATAAAAATGTAAGGTACATGCACGATGAATAGCTTCCCTAGTCTTTCTGGGTAATAATCCTGCAATTACCAGCAAATAATTTGAAACAAGCCATCTAATATTCAGAGTACGAACCCCCACCGAGGAGGATATAAACAGAGACTGTGTCTATGGCGTAACTGCCATATGCTCTTGGGCAACACTAGAGGAATAACTGAAGATTTACAAATGGGCCACCAATGTATCCTGTCAAGGACTCCGTAACCTCTTGCAGTTCCCACAAAAGAACGAATGACCAAATATGAAGACACAGAACAATAAGGCAGTGGAGAACCCTACCTGCAAAATGGATAGAGCTGCAAGGTATCCATGAATGTCAGTGTTGGCATATCCCCAACCTTGAAGATCTCCAATGACAACAAATTTCTCCTGTCCTGCGGGTATACTGATAGAAAAGAGGCCGCATCAAATATATTTTGGTTTGTAGCATAGGTAATCCATTTGCAGATTCTGATATATTTAGGACAGAACTAATGGAAGGGATCGGGATTACCTTGCACATAAGTTATCTAGACAGTAGGCCACAAAACCTGTTTATACATGCGGGATAGCAATGAGTGAGCTGGAAGAAGTCCAAAGCGATAGGAAAGATGATTGATGCACTAAATATCTTATTTATATTCTTCTCGGCCTTTTGAACTTGGTCGCAATGCTGTATTTTTTACTATTATACTAAGGCTTGTCCTTTTCATGTGTCAAATATGAATTAGGTTTATTTATTGCCCTTTCACATACATTGTCAACTTACTAATATTTCATTAAACAACCAACTATAAAACTCGAAGTGAGATGTAAACCCCAGACCTCCATTATATTTAAATTCCCCGACTCCAATCCAACTAGACCCAAAAAAAAAAAAAAGGTATTTCATGAAACAAACATTGGATTAAGCTAGGATATAACTAATGGATATTAAAGGAAATTACTAACGCTTAAATTCATCTAGATTCCCTTTGTTTTGGAAATGTCTAGCTCCGAGGAGAACCGCAATGGGTCGTCCATTCTTGTCCGATCCTTGCAGAAATATCTTGTTCTGTGCAATTTCTGTTGGAACTTGCGATGTGGAAATACAACCATTTGGAACAAATGCCCGTCTCCATTTCAGGTATTTGAGGAACATGGCAGAAGCTTTCTCTATATTTAAATCACGAGCACGCAGAAATCTTCTTATTGTAGAGTCATCCACTGCCTGAACTCGGAAGTTTGCCAAAAGTCAAAAAGAAAATAAATGCAAATACAGGAAGAGCGTAATATGGTGGGATTAGCTTCGAGCAATCATTTAATTTCATTTCCAAACGAAACATCCAGTGCAGGCAGCCTAATTTAATGGACTGTATCCGCATTTGCATCTTGTCAACAAAATCAAATTAGGGGTCATCATAGGTGCTTCCATATCATTGATTTGAAAATAACTCATTGAGTTCTCATAGCACGTCTAGCAATTTGAAAGAATACAAAGAATAACCAACTAAATTAAGACTACTTCGAAGGGGCTCAACATTCAATGCAGACTCATTCAACGTTACTAATATATACATGCTTATTTTATTTTATTTTGGGGGTATTGTAGCGAGGTGCTACCATGAAGGAGCTACGATACTTTAACTTGAGATGAGCTCAGTTATCTTTTGCACATATGATTTTAGGACTGTCTCAAAAAACTATTATTCTTAAATTTTTCAATTTGGGGATGAGATCGAGAAAGATTTAGTAAAAAGATGAGAATTATTCTCTACTAAATAACTAATTAATGGGAATGAAAAAAGAAAAAAATATATATGAAACTGCCAAAAGTTGACTAGTTGGTCAAACTTGATTTTGGAAAGCATTCTTAGACCATGCCAAGTATTCAACACGAATGACTAGCCAGCCATAAAAGTAGAACACTTGAATCGGGCGACCCATAATTTTCTCACATGTGCTAGAAGGTTTCAAGATTCATGCATGTAATAGCGACAAACGTGCACTGAAAATACAGGCAGCATAATTGACTATCATTTGATCTCTACCAGACAAAGTTCACCTCCAATTCTTCTGGTGTCGGCCGAAGAGAAATAAAGCAGAAGCTCAATGGAAAATAATACCGTGTAACAGTCTAACACAACAGAAAAATGGGGATCAACCATCAAAAAGAACAAAATAATAACAATAATAATAACAGCTAAACTTAAACACCAGACAATGGTGAAATCTGAAACCCCACGAGATCCATCGATCGTAACATGGAATAGCTAGGCATTGCTTTGAAGGAGTTGGGGAGCGGGACATTGCCAAAAACAAGAAGACAACTAAAGCATCGGGAGAAATGGCAAAAACAAGAAGCATACAACAGCAACGTTGTTACTCGAGAACAGAAGAGTAAGGCACCTTGGAAGATGGGTCCTCCCTCTCAACAAAGGCCCTCATGAGACGTATTTTGGTCTGCTCCATCTCATCGCTTTTCCTGTTATCTTGTTCATGCCTTGTAATTCCTCCTTCTTTGGTTGTTATTACTCTTGACTCCATTTGATAATCACGGTTCATCCTTCCGGCCCTGCCCAACCCCCTTCTCTCTTTTGCCTTGCTTATTCCCAGTTACGATTTTCCCTCAGGGTTATAGAAATATTGTTATTATTAAGGATATAGATGCATATATGAAATGCCGGGGAGGAAACTCTACCGTATGAAATGGGCTAGGGGAATTCAATTCAACTTACTTTTTAATTAATATTTCGGGCAATTAGTTGGATGTTTTGTTGGAAAAAAAAATACAGTTGGATTTATTTAATGCGCCGTTCAATGACGATTTGACAATTCGTCACCTGTATTTTGGAACAAAGGCTATCTGAAAATGAGATATAGTACAAAAATTCAACATGTAAATTAAACGTAAATTTTATAAATATTAGTTATTAATCATAATTAATTAAAAATATGTTAATTAGCTTATTATTTATTAAAAAATAAAATAATTTTAATTAATAATTAAAATTTAATAACATATATTTACATATAATTGTTGTATTCAATCTCGTTGCTTAACCTTTTTTTTCGTATATAAATTTATTTTTGCAAAATGGGATATCCTCTTTTGATAGGATCATAACTTAATAATAACAATAATAATAAATATGAAATTGTAAGTTATTTTCATTTTTTTAATTGCAGAATAACCCTGACAATTTTTTTTTAATTACAGAAGAATTTTAATCGTGATTCAATTAATCACAATTATCTAAACAAAAAACAGAATTCAATAAAAAAAATCGTTGTATATTCATTTGGTTAATTAATTATAAAATTTTATTAAATTAAGTAAACTTTCAGTTCAATTGATTAATCAAAATTTTCAATTTTTTAAACGGGGCTCCCTGTGAAGGAATTGAGCGACTCTTCAAAAATTTGCACCTAGACAACCTATGATATTGTCACTGCTACTCTAAAATCTAAATGTGTGGGCCCCATTAAAAATGAATCTCTTACAATGGTCGATGTCTTCGAAATAATTAGAATCTCGTCTACCTCCACGTCACTGACAGTCTAACGTGCACATGGTGGTCGTCGGTTGTGACATAGCGTCATTTATTATGTATTGTCTTTTTTTTTTTGAAAAAAAAAAAAAATATATATATATATATATATATATATATATATATATTGTAGCCGTATGTACAAATAAATATATAAATTAAAATTAAAAATTACTTATTAATTTTTTTAATATAACCACTTCTATAAAATAAATTAATTATTCAAATATTAGTAAAATTATATAAATCTTGATCACAGATAATTATAATATTAATTAATTCAAAATTTATACTCTACACTATAATTTTTTTCAACCGCAATCAATACTTAGTATTTTGTCAAAAAAAAAAAAACAAATGCAAGAATGAAAACCAAAATCATGAGTATAAATACACATTAATCTATCATTAAATCCACTTTGAATGCATAGATCAATTAATTTCTTATATAACCACTCTTATAAAGTAAACTAATTATTCAAACACTAATAAAACTAAACAAAGCTCAATCACAAACAATTATAATATTAACTAATTTAAAATTCATACTCTACACCACAATTTTTCTCAACCGAAACCAACACCCAACATTTTGCCAACAAAGAAGTACATATGCGAAAATTCAAATCAAAATCACGTGTATAAATACACATTAATCTAGTATTGAACTCACTTTGAATCCATAGACCAAAGAAGAGAATACTACAAATATTGACTTTAAGAATTTTTAGCAAATGATATATAAAATAATTAGATTTTACATTAAATTTAATTTATAATAAAATATAATAAAAATAAAAATTTTATATAATCATTTTGATTAAATTTGAAATTAAAATATTATTATTATTATTATTATTATTATTATTATTATTATTATTATTATTGTAGTAGTAGAGGCTTCAAGGAGGATCGCCCTATGGAGTAAGTCATTTTTCTTTAGTATTCAAAGGATCTATGTGGCACTTACATGATAATTTAAGTGATAATATTAATGCGGTACTTAACTATATACCATCTTCGGTGAGCCCATGACATTGAATGCAAGACAACTAAAATGATGGTATGACGTGTGTATTGAAGCTTGCTTCTTCGATACTTGATAAGAGCTTTTATAATCTAATTCATTTTTAAGAGAATAAAATTAACTTAATATTAAATATAGATGAAAAAAATTAAGTAAAATTTGATTAGAAAATGAATAAAATCTGATTATGTGAAATATAAAATTATGTGTGTTAAATTCTTAAAAAAAAAAAAACAGTAACGTAGCGGGTACTTGATATGTATGTAGTAGAAGTATATTGCTTTTATTAATAAAATTAATTACTATTCAAAAAAGACAGAATGACATAAAATGGGAATCAATATTTTTAATTTTTCTGATTTTATGTGAAAATAAAATTTTGATTTTAAGGTAGCGTGTGGATTAATTCAATAAAAGTTTTTAATACCATAAAAATTATTCTATGCTGAAATTATAATTTACAAATGGCGGTGGATGGATCATTTTTATTGAAAATTTTAAGTTATAATATTAAATATATGTATGGCAGAAAAAGCTAGTGCAATTAATTTAATTGTTATTATTTAATATATTTTAAGACATTTTTTTTATATGTTTAAAGTTTTTTAAGGGATTCACTAATGACTAAGAATTGAGAAAGAATATTAAAAATTATATAAATAAAAAGAATTATTTATATTATATAATTTATAATTTTCTTTTACTTTAAATAGGAAAAAAAAAACACGCACACACTCACATCGACAAAAAGAAGACATACCTTCTTTAAAAAAAAAGGAAAAACATAAAGACAAAAAAGTTATGGAGCTTTTATCTTTCTCTCTTTCTTTTTATCTTTCATGCTAGACTTTTTTCTCTTGTTTGTAAATTTCGATGGAAGAACAGGGGAACTTCGGACGAAACAGCTGGTGTACGGCCGTGGAATGGGTGAGGCTGACTTTTCCATCTAACCAAAAGAGATAAAAACTGCTTGAAAGAATATTGTCACTGTTCCTTCAAGCAAATTTTCTCGGCTTTCTCCATCAATCTGCTGCTGTTTATTCATTAAATAAAAATAGACCCATTTCTTGTAATTGTCCGAGAAACTCTCTCTAACTACTTTTCCGGTGACATTTCAACTCCTATTGCTCTCACAGCTAAAGAACCTCCATCTTTGGATGCATTTTCGAACACCCTTCCCTGTGTTCCTCTGATCAATTCATTCAGTCGGGTCTTTGTCAAATTTGCCATTTCTTCCCTTTTGTTGAAAAAAAATGAAACTAAATAGAATATGGATTTATGGAAGTGGGCATTTGTGGGGATTTTCTGGTGTGCTGCCTTGATATTGAGGATTGATGCTGTAGGGCTTGGCAGGAGTCAACCCACTGAGCGGATCTCAGGTGGGTTTTCTCTTATTAATATCATAATCTGTTAAAAATTCTTTCTTTTTGCATTTGCCACTCATTTATAATCTCTGCCACTAATAGTTTTGTGGCCCGTTAACCGTTTGGTTTTTGGAATGCCTGGTATTTTAATTTTTGGGCTGTTACAGAGTTCCAATCATCTAAAGCTGCGGTTTTGATTGACCTGGTATTCGGAATTTCTCTTTAGTTCTGCTTTGTTGTTTATGTGGGGTTAATTTTTAGATCTGCAACCGAAGTTCAATTGGTATTTGGTGGGAGAGAAGGTAGCGAAATACAAATTGGATAGGAAACGGTTTAATTAATTGCACTATCTTTTTTGACCATTCATAAATTGAATATTATAACTTAAAATTTTCAATAAAAGTGATCCATCCACCGCTATTTGTAAATTATATTTTCATCATAGATTAATGTTTATGGTATTAAAAATTTGTATTGAATTAATCCACACGCTACCTTTTCCTTAAAATCAAAATTTCATTTTCATATAAAATAAGAAAAATTAAAAATATTGGTTCCCATTCTATGTCATTCTGCCTTTTTTGAACAGTAATTAATTTTATTAATAAAAACAATATGCTTCCACGTACATATCAAGTAACCGCTCCGTTAATTTTATGCAAAAAAATTCTTTCAAAGTAGAGGAAAAAAAATTATGGATTATACTTAGTTCAAAAATCAATTAATTATAATTAATAAGTGAATATAATAAAGATATATAATTTTAATAATAATAAATAAATCTAATTTAAATTAAATAAAAATTAAATGTGGTAACTAAAAATAAATTAGTCACTTTTTGTTAATTATAATTTGAGAAGTAGATTTCAAATTTTCATATGTTGTTGATTAAATTTCAACTTAATTAGATTACAAATTGATATTTATTTATATAATTTACTAAAATTATTACAATTAAAAATATATATATTATCAAAAAATCACAATTTTGAGATGAAATTCTATCTTTGCAAAAACTCAAATCACGCTCTAACTGTTCATAATCAAAATATATATATCTTTTATTAACTAACCTAAAATCAATTTGATTGAATTAAAAATAATATTCTAATAAGTTGATCAAAATTGCATGACAAAATTTTTTTTTAAAACTTAGATAAAAAATATAAACTAAAATTTACTCGTATTAAATATGATATTTACTGTTAAGAATAAAAAGTAAGATATTTTTTATTAATTATCAAAATTTTAACTTAATTAAACAATAATTTATCGTTAAATTATGAAAATAATAATGATTGTTCTAAACTGAAAAATGTCTTTTATTTTTCAACTATTGCCTCCTTACTCTAAATTAGATTTTTTAGTTAGAACAAAAAACAAAATGTTATCTATCAACTTTTAAAATTCTAACTCGATTGAATAATAATATATTTTTGTATTATGAAAGTAATAGTGAATACTTTAAATTGGAGGAATTTTCAACAATTCTCTCTCTTTTATCTACTATTTACTCATTCTCAATCAAATTTTTTAACTACAAAATGAGATATTTATATCATTATTAGTTATTTTAGTCATTTATTATTTTCTCACTGTTAATTAGGTTTTTATAATTAGAATCCTTTATCATTGTGAAAGTAATAACACCCTTTCAATTATGTAAAGGTATTGGTCAGGTTAGATATAATAAATATTAAACTTATAAATTTGATATTATATTTTAATTAAAAATTTTAAAATATTAAGTTTATAAGTTCTTCTTTTTACAAAAGAGAGGAATCTCTCTCTTTTTTCAAATACAAAATCTCTATGTGTTTCTTATAAGAATAGTAATTATAGGAAATATTTATTGTCTTTTGTTAAATTATTAATTTCAATACCACTTGTTGAGTAAGTAAAAAAATTCTACATTAGAGAAAAATTTAAATAAATAATAAATTTGTAAATTTAATAGAATATATTAAAAAAAATTTTAAAATATTAAATTTATTAATTTTTTTACTTATATATTACTTATTTCTTTTTTTTTAATATGAATTTTTTTAATAATACAATTCATCTACTCACACGTAACATTTTAATAGGATTAACTATTACTTATTTTTTGTTTGTTTTTATTTTATTTTATAATTAATGGATAATGTGGAATTGAAACCGGAAGATGTTTGAGAAATGTTTGGGAGTTACTCTTCATCGATTTTCTTGCGCTAGATTGAGGTTCTTCTTCATTCCACACTTGGCATTGTCTGAATCTGGAAGAGAGATTTTTCTTAAATCTAAATAAATAATGGTGCATCTATCTTTTATGTGTGGATAGTCAAGATTGTTTGTGGTGAAAAAAGAGCAATTCCATAGCTAAAAAGACATCCCTATTTCCTAAATTGCTTATTTAGTAACTGGAATGGCCCATTGAGATGGAATTTATCAGTGAGGATGAGAACTGGGTACGAGGCTTGGTAAAAGCATAATTAGAATAGATGAAAAGGTTCACAAAGGAATGGCTCCACATAAAATCATGTGTGACTCGTGTTGTGAACGCCCCTGAATTTGGCCTGGGTGTACTCGTGGCTGAGATGGTATTTACTTACCTTTAGATTGATTGTGTTGATAAGAAAATGGTGGTCAAGGAAAAGCATTAATGGGGTTTAGTTAGTGTGTTAGCCCTTTGTGCAGCAAGCTAGATATTTTCAATCCGCGTGAAGGATCATTTCATGCTGATGAAAAGCCACAGGGAAATAACTTTAGGTTGTGACTTATGAAGTCGGTTACAAGTTTCCATGTTGGAAACAATCTAGTAGGGGGAACTGCCGCAGCACACGTACTCAATATCCAATACAGTGAACAAGCTTGGCAGAAGTATATGTTGAAAGAAGAGGTTTAGTTCACTAGTTGCTCTTAGTGCTTACTAAATGTTTCATGGTATTACTTTCTCTAGAAGTCAAAAGATCTATAAGATTCTTCATTTATGTCAACTTATGAGAGACTGAACATTACAAAAGTTTGTTATTTTGCAATAGATTAACTGTCCTGAGATCTACAATAAGATGCATACATCACTTGTAAACATTTAATAAACAGGAAGAAATGCAATATAGAAGACATGAAATTTGGTTGAGGTAAAACCAAGGAAAAGTGAAAAAATGGTTAATTCTTGTCATTTCAAAGGAAAGCCAGGTTCCTTTTGTTTTGCATTCTCTGGGATTTTTTCCGTTAATATTTGTGAATTTTGATATACTAGACTTTGTGAGTATTAATACATTAGCTCTTTAAGTGCGATCTGATTGTCCTGCACGTAGGTAGTGCCGGTGATGTTTTGGAAGATGATCCTGTGGGAAGGCCGAAAGTTTTTGTTTATGAGCTTCCTAGCAAGTACAATAAGAAGATTCTACAAAAGGACTTTAGGTGTCTCACGCACATGTTTGCAGCTGATATCTATATGCATCGTTTTCTCTCATCTAGCCCTGTTAGAACCCTCAATCCTGAGGAAGCTGACTGGTTTTATACCCCTGTATACACTACTTGCGATTTGACACCCAATGGCCTACCATTACCTTTCAAATCTCCACGAATAATGAGAAGTGCACTACAGCTTATTTCTTCAAACTGGCCTTATTGGAACAGAACGGAGGGAGCAGATCACTTTTTTGTGGTGCCCCATGACTTTGGAGCATGCTTCCATTATCAAGTGAGTATATGATTTTTATTTGATTCTTTATGTCCTCCGTGTTTCTTCTGATTCCAGTGACAAACTATTGTTAGGACTCTCTACCAATTGACCCGAAGTTTAAATTTCCCCCAGTGTCTTGAGGCTTTGCGATTTTTCAGGTCCATCAATATGTGGTGTCATATGATTTTGTGAAGGTTTCATTTGCCTTGAAACTGAAGAGTTCCTGCTTGCATGTATCTTTACAGGAAGAGAAGGCCATTGAAAGAGGAATTTTTGCTTTGCTCCAACATGCAACTTTGGTGCAAACTTTTGGGCAACGGAATCATGTCTGCGTAAAGACGGGCTCAATCACAGTTCCTCCATATGCTCCTCCACAGAAAATGCAAACCCACCTGATTCTCGAGAAAACTCCTATATCTATTTTTGTTTACTTCCGTGGATTGTTTTATGATGTGGGAAATGTCCCAGAAGGTGGCTACCATGCAAGGTATCCTCATGATGCTTCAAATGACGACAAAAATGTCGTTCATGTTCAAATGTCCTATTCGGCTGACTAGTGGTATTAAAGGCTCATATCCTCGTTCTGAACATGGTTGAAGTTGGCAGGATGAAAAGTTGTTGAGGAGAAAACGCCACCATGTCAATTATTAATACCTTTCAATTCTTAAATATTTTTAAATGGTGAGAAAGGAAAGAAAGAAACCAATAATTTGTAAGCAGCTTTATTCAAATTGTAAGCAAAGTAGAGCATGAAGATTATGTTCCAGGGCTTTTCTAATGAAGCACAGAAAATTTAGCCAGGGAAACACCATATCAAGTTTTAATTTACTGTTTTGCAGAGGTGCACGAGTAGCAGTATGGGAGAACTTCAAAAACAACCCACTTTTTGACATATCAACAGAGCACCCATCAACCTACTATGAAGACATGCAACGCGCAGTCTTCTGTTTGTGTCCACTTGGATGGGCTCCGTGGAGTTCAAGGTTGGTTGAAGCTGTGATATTTAGTTGCATTCCTGTTATTATAGCAGATGACATTGTTTTGCCCTTCGCTGATGCGATCCCGTGGGAAGAAATTGGGGTGTTTGTGGATGAGAAAGAAGTTCCCAACTTGGACACAATACTCACTTCAATCCCACCCGGAGTGATACTGAGGAAGCAGAGATTGCTCGCGAACCCTTTAATGAAGCAGGCAATGCTTTTCCCACTGCCCGCCCAACCAGGAGATGCATTCCATCAGGTTCTTAATAGACTTGCACGAAAATTGCCTCATGACAGAAGTATTTACTTGAAGCCAGGTCAGAAGTTGTCAAACTGGGACTGCGGGTACAATCGGTGATCTAAAACCTTGGTAGCACCCAAACTGGTGTTCTTGGGGAGAGATCTTTAGCATCGTCTCCTTATCTATAGAAGCACGTTTGGTTCTGTTTTATTTGATTTGAATGTGTGGCTTATGCTGTCCTTAGTTGTGTAACAATTGACTACAATTTACCTTGTATGAACAATCTATATAGTCAGGATTCACCGCCGATAAAAGAAGATGATGGTGGGATGAAGAATTCCTGATCAGGACTCATCTGTGTCTAATTGCATTCATTAATTGTAACATTGTATAGCGCATAATGGTCTTCTGCCATGACAAAGCTTGAAATCGTTGTCGGTTCAGGTCTGAAAATGAGTTCTTGGTTCCATCTTCCATGTGCTGTGTGGTTTCCAAAAACAGTAGCAGTACACAGCCTTGCAACACGGTTGCCTGATGATAAAAGAAACTTAAAAATCACCATAGGCCTGTCAAAGTATGACACCAACTGATCGCATGTTCTGTTTTTCCTCACTAGATTAATTAATTCAGTTGTGGATTAGAAAAAGGTACAATCAGAATTATTGACGTCAAAAATTGTTATAAAATGCACACTTAGTCCATGTGGGAAAAAGAAATCCGAACTTTTGGAAAGTTTTGACCATGAATGAACGTTTTTATTTCTTGTGGTATTAGCAGATGACGGATTGTTAATGGCTACTTTGAGAGAAGGCGAAGTATTCCCATAAAACGATTTGAAATTTTGAGCGATACTTTTTTTGGTCCCTATTTTGACCTCCATACTCGTGGCCGAGAGACACAATTGCGCATTGGACGAATTTGGGGAGGCTAAATGTGAGGACAAAACAGCAATTTCATTATTCTTAAAATATAAGCCTTTTCTTTTTGGGTCCAAAGACAAAAGGTGGGGTCACAAAAAGGTAGGTAATTATAAGATGGGGCTTGTGTTGTGCGGGGAACGTGAAAGCCACGCTTCCACATGTTCTCCAAGCAGCCAACCATACTAACGTTGTTTACCTGTCTTCACCACTCTCTTATCTCCATCTTCTAAAAGTCTCTTGTCACTATAGCACAAAAGAAGAAGGCAGGGTGAGTGAGAAGAAAAGAGCAAAGAAATGGCTCTGCATGCATCCACCACAAGATTTCAAGCCACAAATTGTTCGACCCCACCACCCATTTTAGCTCCTACTGGCACTGCCGTCGGCCTGAGGGCACCATCCGACCGTCTTGCTCTCAAATCGTCTTTCTTTTCGCCATCGCTTCACGTCTTGCTTGCTGCTTCTACTCATCGTCGCCAGCAGCCTCTTGCATCTGCTGCTCCAAAATTCTCCATGCGCGTTGCCTCCAAGCAAGCCTACATCTGTCGTGATTGCGGGTACTTGCGCTTACTCTTTCTGATTTCTTTGCCGGTTTTCTTGCTTCAATCTGGCTTTTGTTGAATTTGAAGAACTGCTGAATGTGGCCAATGTGGTGTGTTTCTGCTGATGCAGGTATATTTACGGTGAGAGGACTCCCTTCGAGAAACTGCCTGATAAGTACTTCTGCCCTGGTAATTACATCCAACTCACCAATTCGAAACCTCCCTTTTCCATTTTAAGTCACCGGTTATAGAGAGATATGAGAATCCCATTACCGCGGTCCGTGAAAATGCTTTATTATGATATTGTCTGCAAGGTTTCGAGGGAAGAGGGTAGTCAAGAGAAAATAAAGTTTACGCTGATGCTCTGAGTTGCATTGTGCTTTGCAGTTTGCGGGGCGCCTAAAAGGAGATTCAGGCCATATGCACCTGCCGTGGCGAAAAATGCCAATGAAACAGACGTTCGAAAAGCACGTAAAGCAGAGATCCAGAGAGACGAAGCAATTGGGTATGTTTAATTTTCCAGAATTGGGGGAAATTATTACTTATCTTATTCTGTCTTGTAAGTACCACAAAAATTTATACCTTTTATCTGGCACCTCTTATTGGCAGGCGAGCATTGCCGATTGCTGTTGCAGTTGGAGTGATAGCTCTTGCTGGTTTGTACTTTTATCTGAACAACAGCTTCCAAGGTTGAGAGAAATGAGCAGATGCTCATAGCTGGATGGTACGAAGTTCAATTGTGTGAATGCTTGGTTGAGTTCATAGACCTATTCTTGTTATCTAATTCTATCAGGGAAATATCTATTCAATCCCACTTTTTGGCTCTGAATCCGCTTTCTCCAGTCTAAAACTAGCAAACTTTGCCTAGAAACTAGGGTATATGCTGAAGGAGATGTTGCCAACAATTTGAATCTCTCACGTTTTCATTGTACAAACAATGTAGTAGCTTCATTAAACAGCACCATTCCCTGGTCAAAATCGAAAGTTTGCTAATGATTCCCTGAGAAATGAAATGCTGAAGCATCAACTTAGAGCAGTGGCCATGGTTCCTCAAATTCTCAATGGTGGCTGGCAAATTTTCATCGGCCTATCCACTGTCCAGGCCTCTATGTACGAGCTGGATAACATTCTCAGTTGAGATGCCAACATTGATAATAATTCAGGTCAACAAAGTTGGCGAAAGATAGATTTAGATGTCTCATTGGATGGGGAAATGAGTTTCTAAGCCTATAAGTTTCAAACTGTACATACCATAAAATATGTAATCAGTGATTATTCTTGCAACACAAAAGAGCCCTCTATTCTTTTTTCCAAGGACTGAAGAGGAGGGAAATTCAAAGGAGAAAGCATGTCATTGATGCCAGAAATTGGCGCAGGCTTGAACTCGTAGGGACCTTCCTTTGCTCCCCAAACCTGCAACCAACAATGCGAAGTAATATTTCAGGACTGTAAATCAAAAGAATATAATAACAAATACTAATGTTCTGCACTTTCACTGCTAGAATGAAAACTGACCTGATTGTCATTGTCGTCATAACCCCTATCCCAGGTATGTACTTCACTATTCTTCAAAATTGCAAGATCTGAACTGCAGTATGTTGCTCCATTCTATCATAAGTTAAAGCATAAATTGATCACTAAATGTTAGTCAAATGTATGACTAAAGCAAATAAACAGTTCCAACCTATAACACATTAAGAAATGGCAAAAAGGATGAAAAGCAAATACCCATGAATTTGGGAATCCACCAGGTGGAGTGGAACCTTCATATAAGCAGCGCTTTCCACGGTCACAGCGTTTGAGATATATAGTTGTCAGATGTTCTGCAATATCCTACATGAACATAACACAATAACAAATTAGCAAATATTATAAATGCTTAAAGATTGAAAAATTGAGGTGGGGACAGATTACTGCTGATAACAAAAATGCAGTAAATTAAATGAGTTATACAGATCAGCATCTCTGTGAAGACTGAACAATTGTACAGATCAATGTACTGGTTAGTTCCACCGCATTACCATCTGTCCTTATGGGGGAGTCAGGGTTCCCTAGTCCCTAAACAGGCTGGTCTCATAGAAAAAGAGAGCATGTGAAAATATCTAATATTTGTAGACAGAAATTGTGCCTGGTGGGGAGCAAAAACGCAATAACGTCATTTCACATTAATGGCTTATTTCTTCTTACACAATCAAACAAAGATACTAGGAAAAATATAAATGTGCATGGAGGGCTTACACCAATTACTTCTTCTGGCAGTGGACGTTGGTCCTTTGGACGATCACAAAAGTTCTTATACTCCTCTGCATCTCTAATGGCATAAGTACTTACCTGCCCATAAATGGAATAATGAAACAATTTGTCAAATTATAATTTCTCTAAAGATAGCTTAGTCCATTTGATGAAAACAAGGGGAAGAGAGAAAGTATTAGGCTGTTCTGGACAAAAAGAAAGGCACAATCAGAACAATTTGGACATCAAACCCTGAGCCAGCAAGCCAGTGACAGACTGGTCATTTATGTAACTACGCATGGTCTTTGGATTTCACTAATGATATTAGTCAGTTGAGAAACCAATGGAACCAGTAATGAGAAAGAACTAGCCCATCTGATAAGTCTCAACTTGTTTTCAAGTTCAAATTACAACATCTAACAAAAACTAATGATAAGGACTTCAAACCATGCTTATTTCAAACTATTTTGAGAATGTCCTTAATAAAATCAAGAGATATTATTGTAATAGCTTGCAAGAAAGAGTGATAAAGAGCAAAGTCACAAACACATAACTCCATGTTAATAATGTGCAGGGTAGTAATCAATAAAAAGAAATTATGTGCACGACAAATTGTTTCTGTCATCAATGTTGATATCATCAAAGGTTGCCATGTGTGTTGTCAGTGCAAAGGAAAAAGATATGTCAAAGTGAAAACTACAGAGAGGTTAATGCTTGAATGCACTACAATGGAGCATTGTGCGCATTCTAACAGTGGAACCCACCTTAACATCACATTTCAACTCTTTTGGGCAAGGCTTCACCATGTAAAACCTCTACAAGAAGGCAATTTTGATAATCATTTATTTTGAACATATCAAAGTGAGAACCAAAAGCACAACAAAGTAAATAGCAGTAAATAATAAAAACTGGAAACAACAATAAATCTTCTTAACCCCACCCCACCACCCCACCCCTATAAAAATAAAAAAAAAATTTGCATTTTCAAATGATCTCCACACACTCAGATATTTAGGTTTTGAATTTTCACTCCCGGTTGATTTCAAAGGAACCCCTTTTGAAGAAAGGACCAAAATCCAAATAGAAGAAAGCTTCAAGATGCAAAGAAGGAATAACCTAATGCACGGAGAAAATTCATTTAGCAGAGATACAATTGCGGAGAATACCACTCCATCATGTTTAAATGTTAGGATGAAATGAATGAACTGGCAATACACCGTAATATAGGGTACATGGCATACCTGCCGAAAGGGCTTTTGTGGAGTTCTCCAGAATGCCTAACAGATTAACAAATCAACATTGGTCTCTTAGAAATCGAAGGCATACCAACTGAATTCGACACATTAAAACCTTTTAAAGAAGAGAGTCATACTAACTTGTTCTAAATATAAAACCTTGGAACCATCCGCCATCTCGGCTGCTGGGCAACTAAGCATTCTGCAGATGCAAGATCCGTAAAATAAAAACATTGGAGACCCGAGAGTTGGAATTTTTCACATCCAATTACTGAATTCAGACGCAAAAAGCACTCCATTTAAGACAGACAGAAGATGATATGAAATTTCCATTCCTAAAACCACAACCGCCAGTCCAATTCTCGCATAGTTTTCAAGAGCACAACAGTAACAAGACAAACAGGGAAGCCAAAAGGGTACCTAATATTGAAGTAATTATCAGGATCCCTGGATGCTTGCTCCTTCGAGAACTACACCCACCAAAGAACCAAAGAAAAGAACTCGGAATTAGATAACGAGAAGGACAAACCAGGGACCCAAAAAGGACCAAAAAACGCAATAGCATATAAAAGAAAATAAGAGTCCGAACCTTTTCGCCGCCAAGGGATTGAGCAACCATTCGAGCATGGTCCCAACGGGTAGTGGACTTGGTGAGACGCTTCACGAGAAGAGCACCTCCAATCAGAACGAGCGTCTTCACTGCCAGTCCCCGAGCTCGGCTCCATCCGTTCGAGTCAGGGCCCGTTCCCATTTTTCTTTTTCTTTTTTTTTTTCTTTTTGTAACAATCTACTTATATTCTCTCCCACATTCAGACACACTCACCAAACACCCCCCCCCAAAAAAAGAGAAAATAAACTTGTTCAGTTCAAAGCAGACAAATTTGAATAGGGAAATGGGGGTGGGAGGGGACTTGAAGTGGAAAGTAACATGTAGGGGTGGAGGTCAAATGAGAAGAAACCAAAAAAAAAAAAAAAAACTTGTGCGTATCGATTGTGCGGGTTTGTACTTTGTAATCGTTGATAAAAAGATTGAATTTTGTTACTTTTGTCTTTAAATTGAAGACGCTCTCTCTCTTTCTTTCTTTCTTTCTTTCTTTCTTCTACCGGTGTCCAATTGTCCGACTGGAGTCTCGGCCGTCGCTAAGTAGCGTAAGAGCCTTTCGTGGGGGATGTTCTCTTGTCAGCCACGTCAACCGAGGCCTCTTCTCTCCTCCACGGCTTGGTTGGCTAGGCTTTGTTAGTCTGGTGGACTGGCCGGGAGGGGGGGGGCGGCTGGCTTGGTCCATATTGGACTGGACAGATCTCGTCACCCACTCCCACGAGCCGACTAGTGGCGCTGTTATCGTAGATCATTGGATCCGACCCATTTCACTTGGGGGTTGGGGCAGTCGAGCTTTTCTCTCCATACATAACACATAAATAAGTGGATCTTAATTTCTCAATACGCTTAAACTAACTGAGAGTTGGGTTTACATGTACATTAAACTTACACACTGTAAAACCTGCGCAGAACAACTAGTTGAAACCCTATTCGGACAGGCCAACTACATGAAAACCAAGTCGAAACCTTTCCGAAGATTGCCCCATTTTTTCCCAACTCCGCACAAATTCACACAACATATACGGGTCACCGCGTGAACAGAGTGGAGATATGTCGTGCCACGCTTTGGGGGCAGAGGGAGGGAGAAAGAGAGAGAGAGAGAGAGAGAGAGAGAGAGCGAGAGAGAGGACAGCACAAATGCACGCGTTCTCATACAAATTCTTATCACGAATCCAACTTGAAAACAATAAACAGCCTGCAGGCAATGGTTGTTGTCACTACAGCCACGAGTAGCTCTTATTTATTAACTTTTATTTTCTCTCTCTCCCTTTTCCTTTCTTGCCGATAGCCCCATTGATACAATCACATTATAACAGCTGGTGATGAGAGAGGAATGGAAAGTTCATATAATTAAGTACATCCATTGTTACTCATGTGCCACGAGAAACTTCCGGTTCAAATAGCTGGAAGAATTATTGGTTCCCAGCTACAGGGCTGCCAGGACCTTTCTTGATATCGTCCCAACCTCTCAGCCAGGGCTGACCGGGTGTTGCTCGTGTCTCAGGGGCAGAATAGCTGTTGAGGTTGCTCATGATCTTATCATGGACTGCAGAGAACACCTATAGTGACCAACAAGCAAACTACGTGAGTATTGAATAGGTAAGGGAAGAAGCTTATCTGGAGGAAAGCCAAACTGAAAGGCCATCGTTAAAATCACATCTCACCGGATTTTTGCTCACAGCCTCGGGAGGTTGCTCCAGACCAATTAGCCACTTCCACAGATCTGGATTTTCCTGTGAACACAAGTAAAGACGGACAAAAATCATCTAATTAAGCCCAGTGGCAAATACCAAGCAACATACAATGTAAGCCTTACAAGTCTATCCTTATGTTGTTAGTACACTGAATTTAACCAGATTGGAATTTTGCATCAAATATGAAATAAAATGCAAAAAAATTTGAAGCCCAACTTTGATTACCCCGAGTGACTCAATGGGTCATCTTGTCCGTCCTTTTCTTTAACAGGACACTGAAATAACTCAACCAATGGTTTTGACATCAGTTGCAAGATATACTGGTTGTTGTAGATAACTAAGAAAAAGTTTCCGGGCACTAGCATGAATTGCTGGGACCCGTCCATCCCTGACTAAATTGAGTGAAAGCCCAGGCATTGAAATATTCCGAAACAAGAGATCACGAAAATCACTGTCAGGTATAAGTAAACAATTATGGATAAGTTGGTTACTCCATTGGCTTTGTAGTCTACCAGAACTTCTTTAAGGTCACGCCAAGTCATAATAAGAATTTACAACTTATCAGAATATCTCTCCCAGGTGAGAAAAAGGACAAATGGTTAATGATATTACGTGGGAAGTCCTAAATCCAGTGTATACAAATGTAATTACTAGTACAATCCACTCACCTCGATGGCATAAGAGCAATTAAACAAAGGAAAAAAACCAAAACCCAGTGAAGGATGAACATTCTATCACACTAGTTTGAGTTCACATGAGTTATTCCAGGTAAGCAACAGAATTTCACATTAGTTTGACATACAACACATAACTTTAAGAAATCTCAGAAGTGGTTAAAAACAGCAACTAAAAAGGAAAAAAAAAAAAAAAACAAAAAAAGAAGCAACTAAAGCCATATTCCATCCTAAAAATTTGAAGTAAAAATCGAAAGTTATAAATTAGCCCATTAACAACGCCCCAACCAAAAATACAAAAATGGGAGTCAAAATTTACCAGATCAAGGACATCACCAAGTGCTTTAATTCCATTCTCGTCCATGGAATGAATATTCTCCTCTACCCAATTGCCAAGCACCAAATCCAACTCCAAAAACCCTCTCTGCTTGCTCCTATACAACAATCTAATCACAGCAGCAGCCGCCGCAATTAACAGGGAAATTAACTTGCTTGATACAAAAAGGCAAGAGGAATCGATACCAGAAGATGCACAGAAAAAAAAAAAACACGGAGAAAAACAAACCTGTTAAATAAACGCCTCTTGCTCTCTTCATTGGAAAGGTCAATTTCAAGCGATCGGCTATCGTTTGAATTTGCAGTTGTATAACGAGAAAACCAACCATATTGAGCCCTGATTTTATATCGAAAAAATTGGAATTTACAATTAAAAAAACTCGACTAATAATAAACCATGAAATTTGAAAAAAAAAAAAAGGAACCTTTTTTTTTTCTGAATTTACCTGAACGGAGATTCTGATTGAAACGGAGAGCAATATATTCGATTGGATGCAGCAGAGGATTTGACAACGCGATGGACGCCGATCAGAGCTCTCCTCAAGCTCGCCATTTGCTATGGTCCCTCCTGAATTTTAGTTCCCAAATCGTAAATGCCAACGGGCGAGGCAAGAAGACGGAGTGAAATGGCCGAAAAGACATCATCGTGGGCCGGGTGGCATAAAGTAGGCCCTTGCAGCCTCCGCTTAATCTTTTCGGCGCTGTGGGCCTGTTTGGCCCACAAAAAACTTGGATCTCCTGCTGGTAAGGAGCATTGGACTAGACAATGCAGTATCTACAAACATATTTTTTCGAATAAATCTTATAAACACGTATGACACAGAGAGTACTAAAGCTCAGCTGAGTGAGCCCAAAAGGCTTCCCCCTGTTGCTCAAAATAATGGTATAAAATCATATTTTTTACAGGTTTAAACAATATATAAATATAAATAAATAAAAACATATATATATATATATAGACAAGGCCACCTCTTTTTTCTTTAAGCATAAATCTATAAAACCCTTTTTAGCCATCTGATTGACGAAGACAAAAAAAAAAAAAAAAAACATAAGTCCAAGCCAACCTGGCATGCGCAGCTCAGCCAAGTCGACCCATTTTCAATCCAATTGACAGCTCACAAATCAGAGTCCTAATGTTTCGGCTGATGATTTTTGCATAAATGTGGCGTAATACCGACTACACATACCACTCCCGGCCTAAAACGACGGCCCAGGAAGCAATAAGCAACAGATTTATTTATATATATATATATATATATATATATATATATATATATATATATATATATATAATTATTTTTTTAAAAAAAAAGTCAAAAAGGGAAACCAAGAACGCGAACAGCCATCAATCGCACTCTAAGAATATTCCGCATTGGGTCTCGCTCCCAAATTTCCAGCTTCGCGGCCCGTGTGAGAACCAAGAAAGCAAAAGCCATATTTAATGGCACAAATTCGATTGTGATTCGGCAGAAGCAAGCGGAACGCTACAGGTTCCTCCGTCCTAGTGCCCCCCCGCCTCGACGCCCTCCCTCCCTCCCTCCAATCCCGTCTTATGCCCCACAAAGTCAGTCACACAATCAAATCAAATCAGATAGGATGATAATGCAGTAAAGGGACGAAGTGGGTCGCCCTCTTCTTCTTCTTCTTCTTCTTCTTCTTATTATTATTATTATTATTAATCTTCATTTCTCGATCATCTCTCCCCGCGCATTTTGTCGAGCCGGTTATGTTGCCCGAAGCAGGCCATCCTTGTCCTTGATTTTCTTTTTCTTTTTCTTTTTTTTTTTACCCACGCACCAATTTTGCTTTCTTCTTTCTTTTGTTCAAGAATTCCTTCTAGAGGGTATTTTTCTTACTCAGGAAGTCGTCTCTGTCATCAAGTCAAAGATAAATTTTTCTTTTTCCGACTCGCAGATCTAAAAACCGACAATTTTTTTGGGGGTCTTTTTTATTATTATTATTTTTTAAAGGGAAGGGGGATTGGATGGGAGTGCTCATGGTCAAAAGAGACGGTTAGCTTTTTTCAAAACGCAAATTTTGGGGGTGATATCGTTGTCGTTTCACCATAGCATGTCCGGGGCGGGTCACGCCGTGGACCACCGCGTTGGATTACCGAACCCGAACCGCTCCGGAGGATGCAACCCGGTGAAGAAGCCGGGACCGGTGTCCATGGATCATGTTCTGTTGGCATTGCGGGAGACGAAAGAGGAGAGGGATCTGAGGATCCGGAGCCTGTTCAATTTCTTCGATGCGGCCAATATCGGGTACTTGGATTACTCGCAGATCGAGGCCGGCTTATCGGCGCTGCAGATTCCGGCAGAGTACAAGTACGCCAAGGATCTGCTGAAGGTCTGTGACGCCAATAGGGATGGGCGCGTGGATTATCAGGAGTTTCGGAGGTACATGGACGATAAAGAGCTGGAGCTTTACCGGATATTTCAGGCGATTGATGTGGAACACAATGGGTGCATCTTGCCTGAGGAGCTCTGGGACGCGCTTGTAAAAGCTGGTGGACCATCGTTTTCTGAGCACTAGTTTTGCTTTGCTCATTTTTTCGAGCTGGGTTTTTTCTGATCGGGACCTGTGTGAAATGGATTGATATTGAAATCTTGCCTTTCAGTTCTTTTTTTTTTTTTATTGATAAAAATCTGAACTGTGTTTAGGTGAGTTGATAGTTAATTCAGTCCTCAGTTTTTGTCATAAATGTCACGAGAGCTACTTCCTTGGCCAGCGCATTCATATTAGATACGCTCATGAGAATTGAATAGTTTGAGAGGCTAATGGGTTATGAAGTTTACGGTCTTTTGAAATGTGCCCTTCATTAGTCAGTCCTTTGACTGCATTCATGCTTCAAGGTGTGACTGCGGCATACAGGCGATGGGGGTGTTCTTGCCAGTGAATTGCAGGAATCAAATTGTTATCCTGATCATGTTCAATGGTTATTGTTGGTGTTAGTCTTCAATTACAGGATGGGTAGTCTCTAAGATGACTCCTTTCTGAGATTCAGATTCCAGATTCTTATGTTAGTTAGAGGGAAGTCTGTCTTCTTTCTTCTCAAGACCACGATTTGAGAGCATGCTTTGGTGTTCCTTCATGTTTTTATTCTCTGAGAAAGTATTAGTCACTTCCTCTCAACCTTTAGTCTAGTCAAATGTTGATTGCTTGGCCATATTATTTCTTTTTACTGTTGTTGTCATAATTGTGGGTCATATCATCATTGCCTTACTCGTTGAAAGTTTAATTTTATTTGAATAATGACCAATATGACCTATAATTTTCTATCACTCATCTGTACTCAGACAGTCTGGATCTGGAGCATTGTTTCTCTTTGGTAAATAAGTAGTGTTCATTTTCATGTTCATGCTGTGTTAAATATTAGTTAACTCGGGACCCTATGAGGTTTTATATGATTGAATTTGTGGAAGAGAGTGGATGCAAGGACAATAGATTTACTTTTCCATAGCAAGATGATGAACTCCACAAAATGAATCTCTAAATTGTTAGGAATGCTGTAGAGGATTGTCTTAATGATGTAAATGTTGGGTTTTGTGTCGGGCCCTCAATGCCTTTTGTTTTTCTTGTGTTGTTATTGTGCTATAACTTAGATGCTTTGGCAATTAAAAAAAAAAAAAGAGTGATCATCGTATGCATATATGGCCTTGTTTGAAGAGCTTATGTTGAGCTCGTAACCATATGTTGGAACTTCTCAACTAGTGAAGCTTCATTTTGCTTCACATTCATTTGCAACCAAAATACACAGTGCAATTTAGTTATGGGAGATGAAGAAGAAAGTGCAGTGATCACTTTGAGCTTGGTTCAAGTTTCAGTTTCTTTGGGTTTAGTGAAGTGCCTTAGCGGTATCTTACTCATTTTATGAGTTCTTCAGTATGTTTTCTGGTGAATGTTTTTACACTGAAAGATGCCATTTCAGCAATAGATGGTCTTAACTTTTTGTCTTCATGCAGGAATCAGGATGTTACTTATTCATATTAACAAAAAGATAGCATTAGGACACCTCCATGGGCTTGAATCTGCTTCTCTAATCCTTTGAAGTTACTTTTAATCTTCTGAGCGTGATAGGGTTTGAGTATTACATTGGCAGAGGTCTTACGAATCTAGGCACCTATCCTTTTTCATGCATGTTCAGTTGGCACCCTCTGAGAGTGCTATCTGTAATTGATTTTGATTGTTGGATTTGCATCTCTCATTTTGACATGTGCTGTGCAATTTTCTTTTGAGCACATTCAGTTCAAGCAGTTTTTAAACTCATGACTTTTTACCTACGTATTGTTTCCATCTTATAAGCTATGGCAGTTTCTATTGCACAGGGATTGAAATTGATGATGAGGAGCTTGCTCGCTTTGTGGAGCATGTCGATAAGGATAACAATGGAATAATAACTTTTGAGGAATGGAGAGATTTTCTATTACTCTATCCACATGAGGCTACCATTGAAAATATATATCATCACTGGGAAAGGGTATGCCTTGTAGATATTGGGGAACAAGCCGTTATACCAGAAGGCATCAGTAAGCATGTTCATAGGGTTAAATATTTTATTGCAGGGGGAATAGCGGGCGCTGCTTCTCGTACTGCAACTGCTCCTCTTGATCGTCTGAAGGTGGTTATGCAAATTCAGACAACACATGCAAGTATTGTGTCTGCTATAAAGAAAATATGGAAGGAAAGTGGTGTGTTGGGTTTTTTTCGAGGCAATGGGTTAAACGTCGTGAAGGTAGCACCAGAAAGTGCTATTAAGTTTTATGCCTATGAAATGTTAAAGAACTTCATCGGAGATATGCAGGCTGAAGGCAAGAGTGATATAGGTCCTGCTGGGAGACTTTTTGCTGGCGGCATGGCAGGTGCAGTGGCACAGACTGCTATCTATCCTTTGGATCTTGTGAAAACCCGATTACAGACTTATGCTTGTGAAAATGGAAAGACTCCAAACTTGGGAGTACTGACAAGGGATATATTGGTTCACGAGGGACCACGAGCTTTTTATAAAGGTCTTGTTCCATCTCTTCTTGGGATGATCCCTTATGCTGGCATTGATCTTGCTGCTTATGAGACCTTGAAGGATATGTCAAAGACATATATTCTGCATGAAAAGGGTATATTTTCCCGTTTTCATTAACAAATTTTGACTTGACTTTGATGTTCCAAAGATTTTTACTTTTATGGGATTCATTCTTTGAGAAGCCTTTGAACTATCTGTAGAGCCTGGTCCTCTGGTGCAATTGGGTTGTGGCACAATCTCAGGAGCCCTTGGAGCAACATGTGTTTACCCTTTGCAGGTCATCAGAACGAGGTAGAAAGTTCTCTGCATGATCCTCCGCTGCCAAGTTTTTTTTTTTTTTTTGTGTTATTTTGTCTTCTTCTGAGTTTCCTATTTACTTGCTAGTTTGTACAGATTGTTTTCAGACAACTTTTCAGTCTGTTGAGGTCAATTATATTCCCTCTCTGCAGATTGCAAGCTCAACGATTGGATGATGCTGCTGCTTATAAGGGAATGTCCGATGTATTTTGGAGAACACTCCAGAATGAAGGATACAGAGGTTTCTACAAAGGACTCTTTCCAAACCTTCTCAAGGTTGTGCCAGCTGCTAGTATAACATATATGGTTTATGAAGCTATGAAAAAGAATCTACAGCTTAATTAGGGAGCAATGTAGTCATGCCCCTGGCAACTAAGCACAGGATCTGGAAATTTTCTGCTGCTGTTGATGGCAAAAATTGGACGAAAATCACAAGTGGTGTAGGCAATACAATTGCTTGGGTTACAGAAATAACAGTAATTGCCCTTCAGTTTGGGCACATAGTTTTTCCTAGTTGAGTTTTTCCCGGAGGCTTATTGATTTTAGTGCTGAGAAACAAGGTTTATATGACATCATAATTTAAAAACGCACCCTGATAGGTGTGGTTGAACAACCAACAACTTCACTTACACTTTTGATTACAGGAGCTCTGAGACCAGACAACATATTTGCAGATCTTACATCTTAAAAGGAGAATAATGCATTTGCTTAGACTTTCTGAGGTTGGAAAAGGCATGGATGCCTCGTGAGTGTAAGAATGATGCATTTTAAGCATCAAATACATGTTGAAGCATGCAAGAGATGAGCAGGAGAACTTTTGGAACTCATGCCCAGGTTTTTTTACCCCATCAGTTCGCATTGTTGTCTGTGTGCTGCGTCAGCTTACTGTAACCATGAACGCCTGAACAAGGAAGCCATAGTGTCCCTGGTCAATTGTTTTGGAGTAGTCATTACTGAAATTTTTGTGTGCAGGCATCGAAGTGTAGTCAACATGGCGAGACCAATGTATTTGGAGAGGTGGAGAATTTAGTAAAAGCAGAAATTTAATGACATCTTAATTATAGGCTCGTTGGTTATTGTCCGAAACCTTGTATCTGTTTGTGATTACAAGTTGAATGTGGTGGGCAATATGGTTGGAGGGTTTGCCTTGTTTTATTAATTACGAGCTGAGTAACCTGTTTTATCAGTATACCGAAACAGTTTGTACTTCTGCCAAACTGGCTGCAATCCCACTTTCGTTTTATTTATTACCTCTGTCTTCGGCCTATTCTATGTGCCAAATTGTTATCATTGGCGTGATCTTTGCTCTTTTTGGCTAACAACCCAACCGGTTAGTTCCACGAACGGAGGTTCCTCAACTACCGATGATATGGGCTCGTAGGTTATAATCGGGCATGCAGCATGTTGGCTGATGAATCACCAGGAGCAGCTATGTGGACTGATGAACAGCATCCAGAAGCAGTCGAAACATTTAACTTTTTGCAGTTAGCTTAATTATTATTATTATAGATTCTATAAATGAAAAGAAGCTCGACTAGTCCTTGCTCCTTGCTCCAAATTGCTCGATATGGAGCCTATATCTATATCCATAACTGGGTTCGATTTGTCTCCATCAACTCTTATGACAGATTTGTCTGAACCGGTAAAATCAAGCATCAAAAGGAAGCAGAAAGAAGATGCAGTTAAATTAGCATTAAGCAACAATTATGCATAAGCTAGCCATATTAAACAAGCAACAGCAGTCATTCCAAACCAGGTCAGAAGACAGCATTTAACAGCTTTGACCTACAGAGGAATCCTGGGTGAGAAAACACGCAGATCATGTCAAGGACAGGAACAAAAGAAACATACAATACAAACCAAATGCCCGGAAGAAAGGCGTGGCCTTCCCTTTGCCTTTGTGACTTGCCTGTTTGCCCCCTTTGCATTCCCCCCACGCGAAGGGAGAAGAGGACGTTGCCATCATCCAACAAACGAGATACTTGTAATGATCCCTGTTCTCCTCATCATCTGTTTCTTCTTCTTCTTCCTCTTCTTCTTCTTCTTTCCCAACATAGTCTTGCTGTCACAAATCTCAGGGAGAAAAAGGTGAGAGCATCAATTATACTACTACCTTTCTAATTGTCAATGTATATAATGAGTAAATGACCCTCTATCCAAAAGGGAAAGCTATTATATTCGCATATTGTAGCTCTCCATCTTTAGCCATATGGAACAGTAGTGACCTTTATTTACTATTTGTTAGTAGTTACTCTAGGTCATGGTTGTACGAGTTTTACCCAATAATAGATAGGGTGGTGACATCGACGCGGAATTATAAGTGAATTTGTTGAATTATTAAAACAACTAATTAATTAAGCGAAATAATTAGAGAAGGCCTTAGCATCGGTGATTTTTTATTTTCTTGTCTCAGAGCCACGTTATTGTAAGTTTCAACAAATCCAAAATCAATCAACCGCAGTATGCAAACATTAATTTTTCACATTATTCTATCTAAAGAATTGAACACGAGGCCAAAGAGAGCAACACAACAGCTAAGCTCGTAGCTCAAATTGTCCCCCCCCCCGGGGGGGCTTTCTTCTAGTTGGTTCGTGCTTATCCCACTGAGAATATCATTGTTCTTCTACTTTACACAAATTACATTTTTCTACTTTCAGTTGACGTAGACAGAGCCCGGTCATTCCACGTGGCATGCAGAGAAAAGCTAAATAATATTAAAAAAAAATGAAAAGGCCATGGAATGCTTAAGCAAAGGGGTGGATGACAGATGGAAGGCTCCTCGAAAGAGTCGGTACAATTAAATAGAATCGGAAAGTTAGTTAAAGAAGTTTAGAGCAACAAAATGGCAGGATTCTAAATTGAGAATATGGTAGTAGGTGTGAGCTTTCTTTTTAGTAGGGCACAATTGCTTTGCATCGTCCAACTCTTACCCCATTTTAAATTTGTGAGATTCTATTGAGTCAAATTGCTCTCATCCATCGAAAGTGGAGGTACTATTACCTAAAATGAAAAGCTAGTTCTATTTTATTAGCCAACTTGGAATGTTGTCAAACAGCAATTGGCTGCAACAGGCATTTCCAATTTTCCATAGTATAAGATTAGGGACAGAAGAGCGTGGCATGTTAACGCATGTAAATCCCACATACGGAGTTGGAATTTGAGTTGCCTTATCCTTATGCCGAATACAATGTCGGTTGGGCTTAAATGAAGGCCCATTGTTCGGGCCCCGTTTTCTCAACTCTCAACGTGGTATCGGGCATGACCCGGGCGCGCAAGTTGGGATCCAACCAAGGCGGGTTGCCGGGTTGCCAACATTCAAAATCGTCAGTTTGTAGTATGGAGTTTGTGCATATTTATTCTTCTAATTTCACAGTGCTTACGATGGAGGAGAAGAAGAAGAGGAAAGGACCGCGCTGCAAGCAGAAGGAAAAAGCAAGAGAGGGAGAGAGGCTAAAAGTGAGTGAGTGAACGGATGCTAACATCCACTCCCATTTCAATCAACAAGCTCATTAAGCAATGCAAGACCATTAGCCAACTCCACCAAGTCCATGCTCATGCCATCACGAGTGGGCCGCTTTCTATCCCCTTCATCACTTCCGACCTTCTAACCAAAATCCTCTACTCTATTACAACTCTCACTCCCACCGCCAAATCTTCCAAATTTCTATTACGCTATGCGGTCTCTGTATTCCACGCCATTCCAGACCCACCAACATTTTGCTATAATATTATCGTTAGAGCCCACATTCTCCTCCATTCTCCTCTCTCTGCCCTCCATTTCTTTGCCCAAATGCGCCGATTCTCTGTTCCCGTCGATCACCATTCCTTCCCTTTTGCCCTCAAAGCCTGCGCACAGCTGCGGGCCCTTTGGTTCGCCGAATCGCTTCACTCTCAAGCACACAAACTTGGGTTTCGGTCGGATATATTTGTTGCGAACTCCCTGATTCGCGTCTATTCGATATGCGAGAGATTGAACGATGCTTATAAGTTGTTCGATGAAAGCTCTCAAAGGGATGTAGTTTCTTACAATGCGTTGATTGACGGGTTCGTGAAGGTTGGTGATATTGCCAAAGCAAGGGAGCTGTTTGATACAATGCCTTTCCGGGATGCTGTGTCGTGGGGTACGCTAATGGCAGGGTATGCCCGGGGAAGCTATTGCAAAGAGGCCGTTCATTTTTTTGATCTTATGATGGATTTAGAGGTAAGGCCTGATAACATTTCATTGGTTTCTGCTCTTTCTGCTTGTGCGCAGCTTGGGGAACTGGAGAAGGGGAAGAGAGTTCACGATTACATCGAAAAGCAAGGGATTCAAGTGGATTCTTTTCTCTCAACTGGGTTGGTCGATTTTTATGCAAAGTGTGGGTGCATTGAAACTGCCATCAATATTTTTGAATCAAGTTTTGATAAGAGTTTGTGTACATGGAATGCGCTTCTTGTTGGCCTTGCAATGCATGGTCGTGGCCAGTTACTATTAAGTTACTTCTCGAGAATGATAGCATCTGGGGTTAAGCCGGACGGAGTTAGCTTCCTAGGTGTTTTAGTAGGATGTAGCCATAGGGGTCTAGTGAATGAAGCCAAGAAACTTTTCAATGAGATGGAATCTGTTTATGGAGTCCATAGAGAGCTCAAGCATTATGGGTGCATGGCTGACTTGCTGGGACGGGCTGGTTTGATCGACGAAGCAATGGAAATGATAAGGAAGATGCCCATGGAAGGTGACGTGTTTGTCTGGAGTGGTTTGCTTGGAGGTTGTAGGATACATGGGAATGTTGAGATTGCAGAAAAAGCAGCAAAGCATGTTATGGAGTTAAAGCCCGAGGATGGTGGAGTTTATTCAGCCTTGGTAAATGTTTATGCCACTACTGAGCGGTGGGAAGATGTAATGAACATTAGGAGATCACTGAGTGGTAATATGTTGGTAAAAAAGAATGCTGGCCACAGCTCAATTGAATTGGAAGGGGTTATGCATGAGTTTATTTCAGGGGATGGCTGGCATCCTCAAATGGACGAGCTATATCTAGTTTTAAAGGTTATTAAAGAACATCAACTTGAAATATTCTAGCAAAATGCCTGAACTTTCAGTATGTAGATGATAATTGCAGGATGGGCATTCCATATTATATATAAATGGATAATTTTAGAGTTGGAACTAGATGCTTGCTGCAAGTGGAAAATCTTGGTTGAGACCTGAGAATGGATGATTTTTCTTATAACGAGACGTTTCATACTTGTAAATCCTGATATATATTCATGTGAAGATTGCAGTACACAACTTCTTTCTTCTCTGGACACTCATCAGGTAAAAGGACATTGGCCGTGAAATTTGTATCTACAAACTCTCAGATTTTGTCCTTCGTGTCTGTTGGAGAACTGCAGCTGCTAGCAAAGTGAGCTTTTCTAGAAGTAGAATAACAGAATTGCAAGTCAATCTCTTAAAGCACCAGGCTTGGTGGATTCTCCGGAGAACTCATTGCAGCAACAATTAAAAAACAGGGCATATGATGATCGGAAAAAGGAATCACCAGATCTTACGGCAGGATTGGGTTTGCATGATTAAATTGGAAAACTCAACTGAAATTTCAGGTGGCAAGCTCCAACCTAACAGTGTGCATGTGCTTGTGCCTGAAAATGCTCATTGTGCCTGCAAATTCTCTTTCATGTTGCTACCTATGACTTTTAGCCTTTAGCTCTTCGAAGTACCTAATCAGCCGGTGGCTGATTGCCTGATTAAGTCCATGTAAATTTCAGACGCTGTGTAGGGATAAGATGAACATTCAATGCTTGCTCAGTTGCTCTAGTCAAAACAGAAAACAAAAATAAATAGATCAGGTATCGTTAAAATTATAACCATGCGCATCCGGGGAATCGAACCCCGGTCAGTACCGTGGGAGGGTACTATGATACCACTACACCAGATGCGCTTCGATTGAGTAGGTTTTTAATAGAAAAATATTTCTCGCTTTAATTATCGTGATAGTAATTAAGCTGTGATGTGATCTTGCCTCGTGCTGCTATTTATAAAGAGCAACATAACATAAGTACGTTGAAGAGCGACTTAACACGGTAAAGATAATGAGGAACATATCCTTATTGTCCAAGAAAAAAGGTGAAAACTTATCACAATGGAGTGATGATTATGAACTCTTTCGTAAAAAAATTGTAGCTACTTTGATGTCTTCGTCACGGAATTTGCAGTTTGTTGGCGTTAGTTGCAAAGAAGCCGAATATCTTATTCGATATGAAATCTTCAACATGTCAAAAGACTACGCGGAAGTCCGTTAGATCAAAAGCCAAGACAGTGATTTTTTCGGTTTTCAGGTGCCAAGAAAAAATATATAACTCATACATATATAAAAAAAAAAGAGAGTAAAAAATAAAATATAAAACAAAATTTGAATTTCTACCTTCTCTCTTAATACAAAAGTTAAAAATCAATTATTCAAAATAAATAATTTAAAAAAAATAATGTTATTTAAATTCAAAGTTCTAAATTATAAAAATTTTAATATATTATTAATAAATTATTTAATTTAAAATTTTAAATTATTTGATGAGTTTCAAGACTATATAGATATATTAAATTTTAATATTTAAACCTTAAAAAATTATTTTCTTTGAGAGAAATAAATTTTAAATAATTATTGGTGTATTTCTTAATCAATACATTTTTTTTCTAAATATTCTTTTTTCTGGACATAATAATTGTAAATTTTCAATTGCTAATTTTTTTTAGGTATGTTGAAAAAAAAAAAAAACAAGCATGCTTGAACAATGCATTGAACATATGCTCCAAGAGCAAATGGCTTTTTTCTTTTACACTTCATAGAACAAATCAACTCAACCAAACACTTTTGATTAAAGCTAATATAAACAATTTTTAGGTGAACCCTATTACCAACATGGTTATAGACTTAACCTAACTTAACCTAAAAAAAAATGTAAAGTACTTTTATAAATTTGATATAAATTTCATGAAAATTTTAAAAAGATTTGTCACAATTTTATTTGTTAGGACTAATATTATAATTTTGAATTAAGTTCATCTAAATATCTTGAAACAATATATAAATATAAAATTAAAAAATTAATAATATACAAACTCTTGTACCATAAATCTTTAAAAATGATTAGATTTAAAATTATAATTAAATAAATTTAATTTCATACCAAAATTCATTTTTAATATAAAAAAATATACACTAATTATGAAGACATTAATGTGACTACACAATTTCATAAAATTACAGATATATGTATATAATATTTATATAATATATAAAATTTTTAATAAATAATATAATTTTTTCAATAGATGTAATAAACATTAGTTTATAATAAAATTAAATATAATTTAACGACAAATTACATCATTTTAGATAAAAAGTTAAATCATTATGTTTTGCTTTCACTTACCAATATAACAAACAATGTACCGTATATATTAGTATGTTACGGTACAATTTTCCAACAACATATGTGTCTCGTGCAGTACCACACAAGCAAATCCTAGGACAACCCAATTATACCGAGCCCCATATCATTACAACTGCATACCAGAGCACGTCCATCTGTGAAGGCCACTTTTATTAAGCAGATCTTCCGTTCCTTTGATATGTTGGTCAAAATCCTACGATAGCATCGGCCATCGTACCAGATGTAACATTGGAAGTCTGAACACGAGATGATTAAGAAGGAGAAGAAGAAAACAAAAATCATTTAACTGGGAAAAAATGTTTTAAGATTTTAAAAGTGTTTCAGAGTAACAATTGAGGGAGGTAGTCCATGAAATGTTAGCTCTCCACCTTTAGCTCCAGCCCATCAGTCTTTGATACGGTTCACAAACCACAAAAGCTCAGAAGTTTGGTTTAACCACTTGCACTGATTTCGGTTTCAGGTAAATTATTGTCCATTGAAACTCGGCGCAGTGGCTTATACTGTTCAACTTCTGTAAACTTCATATAAATGATATGAACATTTAGCTTTTGCAGTTTACAAATTAGTGCGCAGAACTTTCGACTGAGGGAGGGGACACCCCTTCTTTTCTTTTTCTTTTTTTTTATGTGTAGTACAGAATTTTTATTGAATGATACGATGCATGTGTTTCATCAATTGTTTTTGAGCAGACAAAGCACACCAAGTGCGGATTGAGTTTGCTCCATGGTTTGTAACCACCTTACGTTGTCCCTGATTTCCAATCCACAATGGCAAGGGTACCCACATGACTTTACCCGACCGGACCAAAATCAAACCCAGTTGACAACTCGGATTCGGGTCAAACTCGAAAGCTTTAAGCAGGTATCAAGCGTACACGACCTGAACCATGAAGTATACTCAAACCTGATGTAGATCTGAATAAAAAAATAATATATATATATATATATATATATAATATGGGGCTCGGGTGCCCGCATTAAGATCCCATTTTCTATGGGTTTGGATTAAGGAGTGGGAAGCCAATATCTAAACTCTGCCGGGTTTGACTATGTGGTCTCGAACCGACCCGTTTCCATCTATACCAAACAATAAGGATGGTTCATCGCGGATCAAGTACATGACCAAGCCTTCAAAGGTGCCCGACCTTTGGATACCGTCAGCCGGGGCACATTATTATCCCAAGCTTATATCATTGAAATTGTCTCAGATTCCCTTGGCCGGCGTGCAATTTTCTTTTCTTTCTCTCTCTCTCTCTCTCTGTTTTTTTTTTTTTTTTTGTTTTTTGGGGTCGAATGCTGGCGTGCAATCTTCAAACGGAATCAAAAGCGATCTGAAACAAAGATCCATTGGCCCACCAACCCACCAGTGTGACTTTTGGACCTACGATTAAGATTTCACACAAATTACAAAAGCAGGCCCAATGGGCCTTCACTGTAAACAAAATAAATAAATAAATAAATAAATAAATAAATAAATAAATATATATATATATATATATATATATATATATATATATATATATAATTGGAATTTCGACCTTAAAACTCAACTCGGAGACAAAACAAGGTCTAGCATCCGATCGCCTTAACACGTAAAAAAGAAGCAATAATCGACGAGACCAGGTCAAGCCCGCAGCTGCTGTAAGTTTCTCTGTGGGACACGCGCATAGAATTGCTGGACTTTCTAACGTGGCGAAATATAATTAGTTGATTTCACGTGGCACGGAGCCTGATTGGCGGAGACAACACAAATGGCAATGATATTAAGGTCTAGGCAGGCTGTATAAATCCACACGAACATCTCCTTCCCTAAAAGTTTCGTAGCCTTCTTCTGCGCCATCTTAGATTCAGATTTAGATCAAATTAAAGCTAGGGTTTTGAGGGTAGAGATCATGGGAGAAGCGAAACGCGTCTCTCTGCGATTGGCTCTTCTGTTTTTGATATCTTTCGTCTCCTTCCACAAGCTCCGTGCCTCCGACGACGATACGGTAATGGCAACTCTCTAGAAACTTACTTGTACGCTTGTGTGTGTGCGTGTGTGTGAATGCTAAAAGTGTTGAAGTGTGTTTTCTCGTAGATCTTGTACGAATCGTTCGACGAGTCGTTTGAGGGGCGTTGGACTGTTTCAGAGAAGGAAGACTATAAAGGTATTTGATTTATGCTCTAATCAGTTGGATCTCGTTGCACTTGTTTGTTCGTCATTGGTAGTGAAAGTGTTCGATTTTAACTGTGTTTTTACTTTTGTTTTCCTCCAGTCTTCTGTTATGCGAATATTTGTACTCGGAAATTGCTGCTGATTTGTGTTAGATTCTCAGTTCTTGCTGCTTCCCATGGATTTTCGCTTTTTTTTCTTTTTTTGGTCATTTACGTGTGATTCTATCTTTTTTTCATTTGCGGTTGATTTGCTTTTTCCAGGACACTAGCTTAAATTTGCTTAATATTGATGGTTGGCTAGGAATCTCAAGTTACCATAATATCGTGGAATTGAAAGTATGTCAGCCTGGAATTGAAATGTTTTGGTTTCATGTAATTGTAAGAGATGATGTGATGTTTCACGTTGTGCTGTCAGGGGAAGGTCAATAAGATTCTTGTTTGAATCTGGCATTTTTGGAGGGTTTGTTTAATTTATGTTTTGGTTTTAGGTGTCTGGAAGCATGCAAAGAGCGAAGGGCATGAGGATTATGGACTTCTTGTGACCGAGAAGGCTAGGAAGTATGCCATCGTCAAAGAGCTTCATGAACCGGCAGATCTTAAGGATGAGACTATTATTCTTCAATTTGAGACTCGTTTCCAGAATGGACTTGAATGCGGTGGTGCATATCTAAAATATCTGCGGCCCCAGGATGCAGGATGGATACCTAAGGAGTTCGACAATGAGTCTCCTTATTCAATTATGTTTGGACCTGACAAATGTGGAGCAACAAACAAGGTTCATTTTATTTTAAAGCATAAGAACCCAAAGAGCGGGGAGTATGTAGAACACCACCTCAAGTTCCCTCCTTCGGTCCCATCTGACAAGCTTTCTCATGTATACACTGCAATTTTGAAACCTGATAGTGAGATCCGAATTTTGGTTGATGGAGAGGAGAAGAAGAAGGCAAATTTCCTGTCATCTGAAGATTTTGAGCCTCCCCTCATTCCCACAAAGACAATTCCCGACCCTGATGATAAGAGGCCTGAGGACTGGGATGAAAGGGCCAAAATCCCTGATCCTGATGCAAAGAAGCCAGATGATTGGGATGAGGATGCTCCTATGGAAATTGAAGATGAGGAAGCTGAGAAACCGGCAGGATGGTTGGATGATGAGCCTGAGGAGATTGATGATCCTGAGGCCTCAAAACCTGAAGACTGGGATGATGAGGAGGATGGTGAATGGGAAGCACCAAAGGTCTCAAACCCAAAGTGTGAGACAGCCCCTGGCTGTGGCAAATGGGAGAGGCCAACAAAGAGAAATCCAGCCTACAAGGGAAAATGGCATGCTCCACTTATTGACAATCCCAATTACAAGGGTATCTGGAAGCCTCAAGAGATACCAAACCCCAACTACTTTGAGCTTGACAGACCTGACTTTGAGCCCATTGCTGCTGTTGGCATTGAGATCTGGACGATGCAAGATGGTATTTTGTTTGACAATATTTTGATAGCGAAAGATGAGAAGCTTGCAGGGTCAATTAGAGATGCAAAGTGGAAGCCAAAGTTTGACATTGAGAAAGAAAAACAAAAGGCTGAGGAAGCAGCTTCTAGCTCAGATACTGCTCTTGCTGGCATCCAGGTAATTAAGCTAAAGCAGCCTTAGTTTCTTGTTATTTTTGTAAGATTATATTTCTTCATGAATCATGATCTAAGCTGTTAATTTTATTTCTGCAGAAGAAGGTATTTGATGTCCTCTACCAGGTGGCGGGCATTCCTTCCTTAAGCAAACACAGGCAAAAAATTCTTGTGAGTCATCTATTATCTATTATCTTCTGCATCTTGTGGTTCATTTGTGGACGTCCCTGATGTATTTGTTTTGCGAGTAGGATGTCATTGAGAAGGCAGAGAAACAACCAAACCTCACAATTGGCATCCTTGTCTCCATTGTGGTGGTGATCTTCTCTGTTCTACTAAAGATACTTTTTGGTGGGAAGAAGCCAGTGAGTGCTTCTATAATCCTCTCGGCTTTTGTTGATTTGGTTGATTATTCATAGTTAAGTAGGTTTCTCTTTAAGCACATGGGGCATACACCGTTGTCCTCACTGTTTTTGCCAACTATGCGTGTTATAGGTGAAACCTGAGAGGAGACCTACACCGGCTACCGAGACTACCAACACAGAAGAAAGCAGCGGAGAAAAAGCAGAAGAGAAAGAGAGCGAGGTGGAAGATGCAGCTGCTGCTCCTCGTCGGAGGCAATCCAGGCGTGAAAACTAAAGAGATGGCGAGGGGGTTGTCAATTACACTTTTGGTAGAACTTGAGCTTAGTTGTCTTACTGGTTTGATTCTTGGCTATTTTAGATTTTTGCCCCTTTTTTTGGGACATCAAATGTGCGAAGAGTGTAAATGACATTATCTATCATCAGGCTGTGTTAGTTCCCTTTTCTCCGTCGAAGCAGGATATTTAGTCCGGCAAGTTGCTAGTTGATGACTGTTGGAAAAACTCATGGAAGGATAAATACAGTGCTTTTGTTCAATTTTACGGCTATTTTTTTCAAGTTATAATGCTTTTGTCGCGTGGAAATTTCTTTTTGATAATTTTCGCCATAAGCAATTTGTAACCTTCTGTTCTGAGCGGTGCTATTTCGGTACATTCAATTGAATTCTTTTTTGGCCCAACAGAAACGATGGGCATCTTTCACGAAATAACTTTTGGTCTCCTACCCCTAGTCCCAAATCTCTAGGTGTAGTTTGAGCTAAGAACGGTCTGAAAACATATTAAATCACTGACAAGGCTCTTATGTTCTCGGCATTAAAATAAGGAAGATAATGCGGCTGTGATTAGGCCTAAGCGATTGCTAAATTTTGAACAAGGAAAATGCTTTCAATCTTGCCAAGGATTGCTCAACTTGCTTTAGGACCCGGTTTGGGAGCAGACGGATCGCTTTGTCAGTGTTAGGATTCTATATAAAGAAAAGCTAAATATTTTTTCAAGAAAAAACTTGTACCTTTTATTATTATTTTTTTCTTTTGCAAATTTAGCATTCACTAACAGATCTTGTACGTGCATTTAATATAGTCGAGCTATGTTTTTATTATTAATTTGTAATAATTTTTGGCCAGTTACACTTTCATCATTCACCAAGTTTTGAAACGAATCCTACCGCCCCATAAAGACCAAATGGTGGGCCAGAAAGAAGAAATATGGACGTCCCAACCCAGCGGCATTGCTATAGCTTTGTATTTTACGGAAGCCGATTACAAAGCATCGGCTTTTTGTACAGGGCTTTAATGTACTGTGAATAGGAAGCCACTTTCGGAGTGGGATGGGGTGGATCGAAAGGCACGCGATACACTAAAAAACTCATGCAAATTAGATGGTGGCGTGAGCAATACCAACGCAGCATAGCCGTTCTGAGAAAGAGCTGAAAATGAACATTACTAATGTTCAAGACTCCATACCATGAAACTGAAAAAGAAAATCAAATATACACATCTTACAAAAAATATTTCTACCAAATGACACCTTTACCGCTTCAACAAGGGTTCGGTTCAAAGCCAAAAGCTGAAAATATAGCCAGAAAATTCTTGTAAAAACTGCCGTAGTTAGCCAGCTCGTGCCTTTTTAAGTATGGAGCCAATAGAAGCCTAAGCAGGTTGAGATTTTCCCTCTCAAAAAATAAGAAAAAAGAGAGAGGTGTGTTAAGATTTTCTTATTTTCCCCTAGAGGTGATCATAAAATCTAGATTTTTGTAGCCCCACCCACTTCCATAATTACAATTGGTGTTTCATAAACACAAAAAAATACCAACGCTGCAACCTCATTAAATAAAAAAATTGTTTTCTGATCTGTTTCCACAACACAACTAGACCCGCTGGGTAAAGTTCCCTTTATTATGACGAGTGCAAAAATAATTGTTCTGTGGCCTACTAGGAAAATTGTTTATAAAAAATAAAAATAAAAATAATAAAAAACTTAGTTTTACGCTGCAACATCTCTTTCTTCTCTCGTTGTAAAAGAGAACAGTAATCGTGCCTATAACTTAACTCGTCTTAGGCGACCAAAACTCGGTTTTCAATCAATTTACCATGGGGTAAATATACCGAAATCACCGGCGGCCACCGGCCTTTCTAGCAGGAGGAGCCGAGTCCTCATCGTCTGACTGGATATCACCATACACCCACATTCCGCGCCTGTCAGCCCGTGCTTCATCCTGGAACTTTTCCAGATTATCAAGGGCAACTTGCCTTTCCTTGAAGTCCCACTTTCTCCTCTTTTCTATCCTGGCAAGTCCCTCCTGAGAATCCCAGGAACTTGGAATTAGCCAACAGATTTAAGTATAAAGAAAAACCAAGTGGCATAACTGTTATAAGAAGTGCATAGATGGTTTCATGCCTCGAAATGACAGAACATGCAATTAACAAATTACAAATGAGAAACACGTCTGTATCACTGTATAGTAAGCTACTCCTGTCTTTTTTATTTTTAAGCTACTGTTTTGCAATAATATTAAGGAAAAAATTGGGCGGCCATCTGATGGGATTTCTATCCAAGATGACAGACAATTGTGATGGAATTCCATTCTAAATGACAGGAATAAACAAGCTTTATGCCACATTTATGCTAATCTCTGCATTGAAAGAAAAAGGCAGAATTCATACCTGGGTCAAGGCAGCATTTATGGAAATATCTGCATCCACAGCAACAAGGGTTACAATGAGTACTGGCCCAGTTCCCTGTCCTTTAACTTTCCCCCCAGAAGTATCCCTTTCCTCTACCTTTGCCCTGAACTCTTTCGAACTGCTTAATGTGTGAGCACTCAAATACTCAGCTGCTTCAGGGCCACAATCCTCGTCCAAGCTTGGGACCTTAATGTATGCTAGGCTGCACAGCTGAGCAAGACCAGGTGCAGATGATACTGAAGGATCAAGAGGGCGTAACCTACTGTATGGAACCTCCTCCTGATTTCCGTAGTCAATGTAGAATACTTCAAACTTGTCTTTTGGGGATTCAACAGCTCCACGAGGTGCATTCACAATCTACATACATCAAATCAGAAAGTTCAGTCAAATCAACAAGGATATGTATTGCATTGATATGCCATGTACATGGCAATGGAAAAAGAAGGTTATTTAGGAAACCAGGGGAAAAAAAGAACATGTTAGTTAGAAAATTTTAACATAACATTGGCCACATTACTATCTAATAATGGTCACATTACCATCTACCATATGGGAATGGTGCCTAAGATTCATTTGGTAATGAAGATTAAATCTTTAGAGTAGACAAAATGTGGTTTAAATATAACCAACTAGCAGGCTTAATCTCACCATTGCTCGGTTCCATGAGTTATCCGCACTAAATTGCGCAAGTACGATGTCACCCTTCTTAGGATTAAAAGCACCAATAACAGGAGTTTCTTTGAGATTCAAGGAAGTAAGCTGTTGCTGTATAGCAGCTACTTTCTGATCCCCAACTGTCTGCACATAAAATTTACCTCCACCCAACACTTCCGTAACCTCAACCTGCAAAAGAGAAGGTGTGTACAACATGAAAAAACATTCAACAAAGAGCACTAACCAAAAAAACAAAAAGCACAGCCACCTTCAGCACTTCTTTCTGTTTGCTTTCAACTGCTGGACCATTAGATACTTCCTCTCCTTCAACATAATTCTCCCACACCTGAAAAAAAAAATTGTGAGAGAAAATGTAAGTAAAAAAATATATACATAATCACTAAACAAATGATAACAATTATAGATGTCCTCTGTTCCTTACTTTGAGTTTCTGTCTTTTTGCAGATTTCTCAGCCTGTTCTAGAAGATGAGCTTCTGGGATCCTGTCAGTGCCAAAGGAACTCTGTAGCTTTGCAAGGCCAGCTTCAAGAAGAGTCACTGCCACATTAGTCCTTGACTCCCACAAGGAGCCCAAGAATGTTCCAGTTCTATCAACAGTTTCCACCTCAATCTGCATGAGAGACACATTTGTCAAAGGAAAGCAGCCACATGGTGAAATAGGAGGCATAAAGAAGAAGAGCAATACCTCAACATCTCTCTGCATTATCTTCCGTCTCATAAGTGCAATTGCTTCATCTGAATATGGTTCATCACGGCCTGGGCATCTAACACCCGAGAATGAAAAGGCAATGCTGCATGTTTCCTTGGGAATCAACAGCTTAAAACGATGACCACTGAGGACATATTCAACAACAGCAGAGATCCTCCTACTTCGATGCAGAAATGGCAAGAAATCTCTTGCTTTCTTGACTGAGGCCTGAAAGAAGCACGTTTAGTACACAAAACGGATTGCTTGGTTAATAGACAATTGTGGCATGAAGATTATATTGCTCACTGTGGTGAGATCTGTGATATGCATGACTGGAGGATCCTTGGCAGAATGGATCCCTTTCTTCCCATTAATAGCACGTGATTCAGCAGCAAGTAGAGCATCATAATAATTTGATCTTTCCTCAAAGTCTCTATGCCGAATAACAGTGCCAAAGCCACGGGAAATAATAAGCTCAGCAACATTAGACCCAGCTTGTTGACCACTAGCAGTTGAGGGAACTGATGAGGCTTCATCACCTTCTCCCTTGGTAGAAGACAATAGGAACACTGATCCAAAATCCATTACTCTTGACTCTCCAGGCCCAGAGACAGGTGTGGGTCCATCTAACATAGCAACTTTCCTGGAATATTCCATTTTCACGCTCACCTGAAAAAAGAAAATATAGTTGCAACTTATTTTAAAGTGGATGCAATATTCAAATGCTGTGAAATGGTTGCAGTCTATACTTGTCGGCCAATAAGACGAGTTCTCAAGAACTCTTTTGCTTCGCGTGCATATGGAGCGGGTTTCTCATCTCTACGAGGATTCCCCATTTTTGGGCATCTAATGCTTGAAAGATTAACCCTTCGCTCAGCCAATGGACTGCCAAATGGCACAGAATCATCAGCAACAATGATGCAATCACCACTTACAACCTCCACCACCTGCAGAAAATCCATTCATTGAGACAAGCACACTAAAAAGATATTAATCCATATGAATGATGGATGAACCACTACCTTTCCAGTAAAATTCTGGTCATGAATTGCCATTGAATTTGTTTGAGGAGGTTTATAATTCATCCAGATCTTCTTACGCATTTTCTTGGCTTGAAGCTCTGCAGCCTTCAACCGTCGTTTAGCCTCCTCTTCCATCATATTTGCACTCCATTCAACATATTTAGCTAAACCCTACATTTATGGGGCCGGGGGAGAGGGGAAAGAAAGAATCTCTTAAAATGTCTATTGAGATAGCATGAGAAAAGGAATAACATTGAACCATAAATGTAGCTTGCTTTCATACAATTCCATTGCTCTATGCAATTCAAAATGTGTGAAAGGTCCTTTTTACTGTTTGACAACAACAATCAAGAGTAAGACCCCTCAAAGGTTTATCCAACCTACCCTAAATGGAAGCTACGAACTGCATGAAAGATGCTGCCATATAATCATGCAATTGGCTACAGTAAGCATGAGAATTATAACCTAGTCAACACAGAAGCACAAAAACTTCTAAGCACATACCTCTTCCACTAGCTCCAATGCCAGGTCCTTTGCTGACTCCCCATCAGGATAATATACAGACCCAATCAAATTGCTGAACTTATCAACACCTTCGAGGACAATTCGAACCTATGGATCCAAAAAAAAAAAGGTTTCAGCCATTTTTTTTTGGTTAAATTTTACTGGTAAACGCAAATTCAAAAAGCATTTCACTAACATCTCGATTCAAAACACGAATCTCGGTGAAATGTTTGGCTTCTGCCCCATATAGATCTGGAGAAACTTCAATAGCTGCTGTTGAGGCTGCAAGTCTCTGTGCGGAAGTTAAAGGAGCCCTTGGCTCAGACGCATCTCCGTTTGGCTCATCGGAGGTGGTTTCTACTTCCCCAATTGTTTCTGTAGCTGCTCTTCTCCCCATCGATGGAGCCTAGTTCAATCATGAGAAATGATATGCATTTATAACATACACATCAATGCTGTTAAATATCTTTAAAGACAAATGGTCCAACTCTGTATGTAGGATGACTACTCATTAAGAGTACTTCACGGACCTGGATTCCTGCTACAAACACTTGAACAAACTGAAAGTCTGGAAGCAGATATACACGAACAGTACTGCCATCACGAACTTGCTCTACAATACCTTCCATGGGTCTGCCCTTATTTGCAGCTAGCAGACCCATGGCATCCAAGTTACTTGGGTCACCAATGGCAGAGGGAGGTAGATCTCTGATCGATGCCTCGGCAGCACCTGGTGTCTACAGTTAAAAATAGGGAAAAAAAAACACATGCAATTTTAGCAATGTACTTTGTATAAGAATCATAAAACAATTTTAAAAAAGTTTTAGTCAAGTTGCTGAGAAGTAGAAGTCATATGTGTGAGAGAGAGTACACACACGAGAGAGAGAGAGAGAGAGAGAGAGAGCAACCTTACTCCATCGACCCAGGCCCTGCTGCTTAGCTTGTTCCTCAAGGCGTAGCAATTCAGGAAGATAAGGACTAGTTTCACCTTTCTGCTGGCCCTGCTCCCTGACCTGCACATGTATTTTAATTAATATCAATAAAGGGAAAACAAGTACACACACACACACACACACATATATATCAATAGCCTCATAGCAATTGAAAGTAACCTTTGCCCAGCCTTGTGAAACAACCAACAGAGCAACATTTCTGCCATCAGTCAGAAACACAGAGCCAAATTCTCGGCCAATGCTTGGCACAGAGTAATCTACCTTGAAAGTGACCTCCTGATAATTGAAGAAAGTTAGACATGGACATGGCAAGCTTTTGAATCTAAAGAAACAAGCTTAAGAAAACATCATACATTACAGATCACATGTAGAAGAGACAACTACCTGACCAATGCAGAGCTTCCTCAAATACTCCCGGCTTTCCCAAGCAAATGGCTCATCAATACCACCTCTACGAGCCTAGAAACACAGATGTAAAGCCATGTTATCGAACTATCTGCTCAAAAACCACCCGACCAACATTTATGAAACCCATGACCTTCTAATTGAGATTAAAATATGCATGAGACTGACAATGAATCTGTGGTGCAATCTCTCTGGCCACTATAATGCAATTCTAGTCATGACTCAATCGACTAAGACCAACTCTGAAGGGAAGTTTGAAGAACAAAGCTAATGATTATTGAGATAAAGATAAAGCAAGAAATACTGAAAAATAGGAAAACTATTAATAGCCTGGGGTCACAACATTGAGTCCTCACCATGCTTCACTCAAAAACAATTGTACAAAAATAAGAGGCTAATCACAAAGCAAGAGTCTAAAACAAGCAGCAGAGTATGAACCAACTTGACTAGCCAAATAAGCAGCAAATCAAATCCTCTAATAGGCAAAAGGCAGTCTCACCAGCTTTGGAGCAATAAGAGAGGACAAAGTGATGGTCTTCTCCGGCGGGAGGGCACTACTGTTTTTGGCAGTCATGGCCATAATCACCAAGCAATCACCCGAGGTAACCGCTTTCACTCTTCCTCTGTACCATCCTGTGTGGGCAGCTGTTACTGTCGCCATCCCAACAGCTAAGATCTACAACCATAACCGTCAACCGATCAATTTATAAAGATAAAACCCGAATAAGACAAACTCAAAATTGATATTTTACACATAATGCAAGAAAGGCATTCCAGCTTATTGATCAGACAAAAGATCCAATCTTCTTCTCGATCCATAGTTGATATCTAATCATTACAATATAAAAAGAAGCCAAAACATGACATTCATGCGACAAAAGCAATACATATTTAACTGAACACGGATTACTAAAATCCAGAATAAGCACATACCCCATAAGAAACCAAAAACAAATCAAACAGTTACATAGAAGAAGTTCAGATCGGAAACATCGAACAAATTGCATCTCAAAAACAAGAAGATATTATCTCAAGAACACACAAAATCACGCCCACAGCATTGCAAGATCCATCACCGATCTACCATCTGACCAGACCAATCACAAATCAAGTAATAAGAAATCAAAAAAGAAAAAAAATAAAATCTGAAAATTAAAACAAAACAATTAAAAGAATTGGGCCATCCAGCCAGCAAATCTTGCATTTACGTATTCAAGAATCAAGAAAGACACAGAGAGATCTCTGTCAAAAATAAAAAGAAAAGAAAGAAAAAAAAAAAAAGAAAGTTACCGTCTCGCAATTGAATCTTGCGATATGAAGAAAATCGACGGAGGTTTCTTATTTTCTCTCTTTCTTCTTTATCTTTCCTTCTTTTTTTTTTTTTTTGGGACGGCGGATCAGGCAGAGGAATAAAAATGAAGATAGACAGAGAGAAAGAGAGGTAAATGGAGTAGAGAATCAGTTAAAAAGGGCATTTATAGAAAGCGAGGCAAAGGTGGCAGTGAATATACCCTTCTTTTTAAAGAAAATTACGTGAATTACCATAAATATCTAAACTAAATTCTATGAGGATAGGTAACTTGTATATTTAGTAACTTGGCCAATCAAGGAAATTTTTAATATATTTGACTTTTGAGAAAAAGGAAAGTCTTAATATCTGTGCCCTTTTTTTTTTTTTTTTTTTTGCTTCTCATAGCTTCGGTGGTTGCCTCGTCCTTTTTTTTTCTTTTTTCAACCCTTTTGGCGTTGACAGGATCGGATCGGGATGGGCAGATAACCGACCCATTTTAGGGCATTGATTGCATCATATAATATATGAATAATAAAATATCGTACGCTCTTTTTTTTTTTCCTTTTTTCTCATGGAAAATCTCGCTCGTACAAACCAGACGTTAAGTTAGTGAAGTAAATTAAATATTACTGAAAGAGGAGTAATAACAAGGTTTTTAATAGAACAAGAAATTAAGTATTGTTCCTTTTTTTTAGTATTTTTATAAAAAAAAAAATCGTACACACTAAGACTGACAAATTATCGATTTATAGATAAAGCTTCGCAGCAACCAGACCGGAAGAAAAGTGTTATAAGCATTATGTACATACATAACTTTTAGACCACGGCTAGCACGGTTAATAGTATTTGCCTAGGTATTAATTACACGACTTTGATTCTTAAGTACAGATTAGTTAAAATTGAAACCATTTAGGTTAAAAGTTATAATGCTAATACCTGAAATAGTGAATCAGATACCTACTATATGTAATTTCTATTTATTTTTCTAATTCAACTTTTAGTAATAGCCAATTAAACAATTTAAATATGAAACAATGTACTTATCTTGCACAATATCAAGTTTACCTTCAATATTCATATTAATTATATTAAGGATATAAAAGCTATTAATTGTGAGATCATGTTTAAATTTTTTTTTAATGAGAGTCTTGATGTTCGAAACAATTTAATGTTACTCTTGAATGGCTTTTCGGGTAATTTACATAATTCCCAATTATTTTCAATAAAAAATTATTTTAATCCATTTGGTGTAGAATATTACAAATTATTTCCAGTTATAATAATGCTAGTGGTGTAAAAAATTACAAATTATCCTTCCAACTTAACTATAATTTCATGTTTGCATATTTGCTTTTGATAAATTATTAATTATTGAGAATAATGCTCCTCTGTTGCAAATTAAAAGTTCAAACTTTAGATGCTAGCTTAGTTGTTAGTATGGGTGCAATAATACCTTATGGATCGTATAGGGACTAAATCGTAGCATAGTGATTCACTGTGAATCTTTCAAATTGCTTTTGATTAAACCAAAAAGATAAATTTTTAATGTGATTGAAAACTGAAATACAATATTACAGAATTGTAATGCACTACAAAGAAACTCGCAAATTGTTGATTCACCTTTAATTAAAGCTTAAAGTTGATATTTTCTCTTTGATAAATTATTAGCTCATGACAATTTATTTCGGTTACTGAACAATGGTATTGGTTTTATAAGAAGAAGAGTATTCCATCTTAATACAGCATACTGCCAGAAAAAATCATGACGCTGTGTAACTATTGAAGCACTGAAACTCAAAGAGGGTCTGTTATTTTCAGTTTTTACCGTTTGGGTTATTCGTCGTTGCGGTTGACGACACGAAGAAAGAAAAGCGTTCGATTTAGATGCCATGTACTCACTAGACCACGGCAAAGTACATTCCGGAAAACTGCTTTCCTCTCGCCCTTCAAAACTGTTTCTTCGTGTCGTTTTTCACGGTGAAAGTTAAAATATAAAATGGATTAAAGAGAAAATACTTACACCACTCGGCGGAAAGTCAAAAGTAAAGAAAAACTGACAATGCATTGCAACAATCGCATTTTATTTTTCTAAGTGTGGGTTCGGCGTTATAGTTGCAATTTAAAAATCCGTATTTTAACTCAAATGAAAAGTTTACAGTTAATAATAATACACTACAACTTAAACTTCGATTTTAAAATTGTATTATTTAGATGCAGTGAAAAAAAAAATGTCAATCAAGCATTTTTTTAATTATTATCAAAATAATTAATTATAGTGACAATAGAGTTCTGGATTGCCAATTTGTCAACCCAATCATAAAACTCAATACGCTAACTGACGAGTTAAATCGGATTTGGTGGGGAACAGTGCATCCGCCCGACCCGGTCATGGGCAGACGTGGACTTTGCCCACGGCGGGCAATTGGGGCCAACCGCCGATTGTCATTTATGAGAATTTCTTAGCGGAAAGTGTACAATTTACTCGATAACTGCTTAGATATTAATAATCTAAATTAGAAAATCCCATACTTCAAGTCTTTTACGAACAAAAGGTTTCACATGAAGAAGTTTTCATTTCCTAGCAGAGCAGGCCGTGGGGAACCTTGGGGTGTCCGTTATCGAGACACCAAAAAAATGTAGACACAACAAATTAAAATATTCCATTATATGAATGACGCGTAATTATAAAAAGTACGATTAAAATTATTAATTTATTAATTATATAAAAATGAGAACAAATGTGCCGGTAAACCAATATATTTTATAACCAGATTGCTTGTATAGAGAAACTTATCTATAAATTTTATGTTAAGAAAAAAGATAAATTTTGAATAATATTTTTTTATCTTAGATATATATATATATTAAAAAAAAAGAAAAAAGAAAAAAAAAAAGCGCAGTTAGGGCTGAAAAACTCGAGTCCAGCTGGCAACTAAAAACAAGTAAGTAGCACTCACCGGCAGATCACCGTCACGTTGGGTCAAAAATTTTGCTTTTAGATAGCGCATCTTGTCTTCCACGTGGAAAGTCGTAGTATTGTTGACCTCCGTTAGCGATCGGCCCACTCCGTTATTGTTGACCCCCGAGACTTCCCCCTGGGAGAGCCGTGAAGTGGAGCAGAGAACCTTCGGTGTCCCGACTCTCGCTTTCGCTAAACGCGTGAAACCAACAATCTGGTAATACAAACCCAACGTCATCCGCCCAATACGATTCATCCCTTGTCCCTCCGAGCTTATCACATTCCGGTCGGTCTACTCGAGCGAGAGATTCTCTGAGTGGTTACTAGGTAATCTTACCCTCATTTTTCGCTTCTGGGCATTTGAATTGTTTTCTTTCGTCGGAAGATACTTCAGTTTTGGGTTCTATCATGTAACATGGCGGTTGAAAAAGGATAATACTTTGAGTTAAATAAGGATAATACTTTTTTTTCTCTTTCTTTCGAAGCTCTAGGGTTTTTTTTTTTTTTTAAATCTGATAAATAAGCTGGAATCGAGTGGTGTAATGGCTTTTTGTTGGTTTGTTTGGCATGAATTTTGTAAGAGACGACGGAAGGAATTTGAATGTGGAAATTGGGTTTTTGATTATTCGAGCTAAAAGCGCCTGTAGAGCCAGGTGGTTGGTTCTAGAATGGGTTTAACATGTTTTCCTAGTGTTTGCAAAGCAAGGACCAGCAGTATTTTTCTACTTATGTATTGGAAAGAAAATAATGAATTGAAGATGGTTGGTTTCCGGGGTTTTGGGGGCTACGGTTTAACTGTTTTTAGTTCTTACAAAGCTTGCTTACTTGCATGGAATTGCTGACTATTTGTTTGCAGCTAGGAATTTGTTGATTGATGCAATTTCTTCTTTTTTTTTGTTTTTCATCCTTATTCAATTTTGGTGTGGAACAAACAATTTAGGGTAAAAATTTCTTTGTTGTGGCTTGATCGAGACTATCTATTTCTACGTATGCAATCTCTGAAAGCATTTGACATTGTCATTCTCTTGCATTCTTGTTTATATTTTGCAGAGAGGAGGTTTTCACTCAAAACATATAACAGATCAAGTGAAGAAATAGTCTTTGCTGTTGTATTGTCCCTGCTCACAGCATAATGCTCAAAGCCCCTGAACATCAGGTTGCAGGTCACCAAGCCCGTGATGGACAGCTTGGTCCTCTGATAGATGATTCAGGTCGCTTCTACAAGCCTCTTCAGGGCAATGAGCGGGGCTCAATGGAGTTAGCTTTCTATACATCCTTCTCTTCCAATACAAGGGTTCCAGATCACATCCGTAAATTTTTTCCCAACTTCTATGGAACTCAAATTTTGGAGGCAACTGATGGATCTGGCATGCTCCCACACATTATCCTGCAGGATGTTGTCTCAAAGCACATCCGTCCATCCATTATGGATATTAAGATTGGTTCCAGAACATGGTATCCAGAAGCATCTGAGGACTATATCCAGCGGTGCCTCAAGAAAGATAGAGAAACCAGTAGCTTGAAATTGGGGTTTAGGATATCCGGGTTGCAGGTGTATGGTGAAGATGAATCAGAATTCTGGAAGCCTGAGAGAAAGCTTGTCCAGAATCTTTCTGCTGATGAGGTTAGACTGGTTCTTAAAAAATTTGTATCTGCCAACTCACCATCTGATTCAAATTTAGAACCAGATTGTTCCTTTGCATCAATTGTTTATGGTGGTTCTAATGGCATTTTGGCTCAATTATTGGAGCTAAAGGCATGGTTTGAGGATCAAACAATGTACCACCTCAATTCTTGTTCAGTTCTCATCATGTGTGAAAAGGATATGGTGGTGAAAGGAGGGAAGTCATGCGCCAAGGTCAAACTTATCGACTTTGCCCATGTTGTGGAAGCAAAAGGTATAATAGATCATAACTTCCTGGGTGGACTCTGCTCTTTGATAAAGTTCATCTCTGAGATTCTAACCAGTCCCGATGGGTACTCAATGAAAGGGTGTTTACAGGACTGAAAATGGTGGCATTTCTAATGGGGACATCAGTAAAAAATGAACAAGGAGTTCACAACCAGAATGAAGGCCAAGATAAATTTCTGTTTGTGGGTTCTCTTTTGTGCGTTAAGATTGTGGGTTCATCATGGGAGTGCTATAAAATTGTTTGAAACCCTCTAAATAAATTTGCTACGACGTATTGAAGAATTTCTCCTTGGCTATTACTTGTACTTGGTTGGGAGAAATAATCATTGGCTGTGAACGCTGTTAATCATGCTTACTTTGCTTTGTTATATTGCTACTCCTGTTTCAACATTGATTGGCTGCAGCATCCCGTGGTCCTGTCATTCTGAAGTCCAGTCTTTGTGATTGCTGTTACCTTGATGTCGCCGAGTGATTCTTAGGTAGAAATGATAGATGAGGCTAGTTCTCAGTATCATCTTGGGCACAACAGGAAAGGTACATATAACCAAAGAAAATTAGTAAATCATCTGCAAAACAAACAGGATTAATCTGATTCTTAGAATGCACCTATGAGGATGCAAACCTAAGACCATGTGTTTCCTCAGAATTTTTTATTTAATGAAGCTCTCACTTCTGCTGCAGTTATCACTTGCTTTGTGGAATATACCGAAGAGGATAAGAACCGGTGCACTTATCCCTCGTAATCTCAACATCGCCTCTATCACCGAACTAACTATAGGTGGTTAGCGTAACATCTTTCTAGAATTAAAGTAATGGATATTGACTAGTGATGTCGCATCCTTAATTTATTAATTTTTTTTAAATTTTTTTTATCCAGGATTACGCGTGAATTTTATATCTAGCCATTTGGTGGCTTGCTTTCCTGATGCGGCAAGAAAGGTTGCAATTTTTAGAATTCAAGCGGAATTTTCCGTCAACTGGAAGTTAAGAGAGCAATATCAACAGGAAATAAACGGGGAACAAATTAAGGATATCCACACGACTTTAGAATAATCTCTCTTTCTAAGCAATGCAGTCCTTGCAAGATAATCCATTTGGAATCTAGTAGTGAACTCCAAGCTTTAAAAAACTGCTTTCCCCTGATTGCAACCTATAGATATTGCATATAAAACACTAGAAATATTACACTTGAATTAAGTTTACAAGATTCAAGCCAAAATGAATTCCTTCTTTCTCTTTTGCATTATCCTAGGCACGGCCTGCATCACAACGTGCTTAGCAGACTCTGATCATCTCCAGGACGTTTGTCCAACAGCTGCTACTACAGACAAGCAGGCTATCTTTATCAATGGCTTCCCTTGCAAACATCCAGCCAATATCACCCCCTCAGAATTCAAGTCGTCAAAACTAAAACTTGCAGGCGACACTGACAACTTTCTCCGTTCCTCAACAACCATCGTCACTGCCGCGGATTTCCCTGGGCTGAACACCCTTGGCCTCTCAGTTGCCAGGATCGACCTCGAAGTGGATGGTTTGGTGATGCCACATTCCCACCCAAGAGCCGCTGAGATGTTCTATGTCAGCAAAGGCACTGTAATTGCCGGTTTTATTGACACCACAAACAAACTTTTCCAGATGTTTCTCAAGGAAGGGGAAGTGTTTGTGTTCCCACGGGGCCTGCTTCACTTCTGCTTGAATGCCGGCTATGAGGCTGCCATTGTTTTCTCAGTGCATAATAGCCAGAATCCCGGGGTTGTGAAGTTTGCTGGTGCCATGTTTGACATTGATGAAGAGCTGATTAATAATGTAAAGAAGAAAATAAAATACGCTTCTGCTTTGGGAGTCAATGGCTTCGAAAATGTGACTCTGGCCAGGTTTTGATTTTCCTCACTGTTTGTTCTTCCCAATAACTAAAAGCATCATTATTGTGGAAAAGGGTGTTTCGGTGTTGGCATGAATGTTGGGGCAACGATACTACACTAGTGATTTCATATCATCTTGAAGAAATTAAAATAAAACGTTTGAAAGTAAGTTTTTGCAGCCAATTTCCCTGACTTGTTGGTTGGGTCGCTTTCCTAACGACCACAAAGTCTGAGGAACAAGGATGGCATCACCATTTCTCAAAATAAATAAATAAATAAATATTTCGTGAAAAATCCCCCTACAAGTAACATCAATCTTGATTTTCTTTTTTTAATAACAAGTAAATAACAGTAATATTTTATTTAAATTTAAATATATTCGAAATTAATTTAAGTTTTAATTTTGTAAGTTTCACGTAATTGATCAGTAAAGCCCACAAAATTAACAGACGAGCGACTTCTGCAAACCTCACCATTTCAAATTAAAATTGAAGGCGTAATTTCTTGATGGGCAAATGACACGCAAAAGATGAAAATTATTGGTCACGTCGATTGGCAAGCAAATGAGTGAAATAAAAAAAAAAAAATAAAAAAAAAAAAAAATATATATATATATATATATATATATATATATATATATATATATCTGGGCACGCTACCCACAATTTGTGAGACGCGAGTCCTTAGTTAGGCTCAATTCATAAAGCGGCCCATCAACAAGCGTTAGCATGGATCATCTCGGGCCGGATCTCGATTAAGAACATGGGCTTGCTCTTGACCCGAAACATGGGCGCTTAGGCCCTTTCTATTTCAAAATCGACAGACGCTCTCACAGGGTCCGCGCCAATTCACCAATCAAGAAAAGGGGAAGAAGAAGAGGAAGAGAAGAAAGAAAGAGGCCAAAAAATAAAAATAAAAAATGGTGCTATTGTGTTTCGTATTGGATCTCTGTGGCCTATCGCCTCCATTGCTGAGTGATCTAAAGCAGGTATTGAACTTAAGAGCCTATCGTTCTTTCTCAAAACGCCGTTTCTTCTCTCTCTCTCTCTCTCTCTAGCTTTCTCTCTCTCTCTTTTTTTCATTTTAATCGATGAACATCTGGACTGCGTTCCAGCGCTTGTTGCAACTCGCAAATTTCTACGCGATTTCTTCTTCTTCACGTAACCGGAGGGCTTCGGAATCCCTCGGAGACAGGATCGGTTTGTGTTATGTCTTCCAGAACCGGATTTCTTATTCTCATGAGGTTCTTGTTTCTTCGGTTTTCTTAAATTCTCTTTTCTCCTGGTTGTTGCAAAAGATATGTTTGTGAAATGATTTCTAAAGCGACTAATCGGCGTCTCCAACAGCTGAAAATAGCGTATGCTCCTATAGGAAACTGTTTTAATCTCCGCGATTTCCATCATGCCGTTAACAACTTGCCCGGCGATGCATTTTTTCCTCGAATCAACGATGCCGGAGCTGCCTGTTCGGGTGGTAAATTTCTCTCTCCAATGTGTTTTTGGAGAATTTGTTTTTTCTTTTTTCTTTTTTTTAGCTGATAAATTCCCACATTTCTAGTAGATCTGAAACTTTCAAGTGTTTTGAGTGATCAAGTTCTATACACCTGGGGAGATAGAGATATTATAAGAAAAGTGATTGTTTTGGGCTCATGCTTGCCAGAGAACGTGGGCTCCTCCACAAAACAGACTCTCATGGTTGGGGCTTTTTTGCTAGATATGGCTATGTTTGCTCGCTTCCTCAATCCTCATGACATGAATGCTAAGGATTTCGGTTTGGTTTTCATTAATGACAGGATGCAGCGGATAAATGTGTTTCTGTGGAGTTTGTATTGTTTGAACAAAGTTCAGGTCATCTCACCAATATTCGGGAAAATATTAACTGCTTTATTAGAAGTTTATCTGATCTTGACAACTGCTCCTTTCAAACTTATCTCCCAGGTTTCAGTTCTCCTGCCATTTATAGATCCCAGGCATGCAGCATTTAGATTATGGACTTCAATCTTTGGTGTTTACATGTATTCTCAATGATAACTTTTCATTTTCTTGAAGAATTTTGTTATACTATCTTTAAGATTGTTTTTTTGGTGATTGACCATTACAGAGACTAAGATGAGTTTTTCTTTTGCATAAAAGTTGATACATTGTGATTCAATTTTAGGAAAATAGGAACCAAGCCATGTCACAATGTCTTGTGTTTACTGTCTATGTACCATTGACATTGCCACTATTTGCAGATGGGAGAACATTCCAAAGCCTGGTAAAACGATGGTTACAGAATTTAAATGATGACATGGAAGATCTATTACAAGCACGTTTTGTCTTTAACAGAAATCTCCTGGGCTCTCTAAATCATATCTCCTGCAATTTAACTGTACCTTTCAGTCCAATTGTAGATGGCTTCAGTGTTTGTGAGGTTTTAGTTACTAATCCTGCAGCCTGCTTTGCATTCTGCTTCTCTTATAACCATTGCTCACCTCTCTGCTTACAGACGTGCAGATGCCATGGTACCCTGTTAGATTGTGCACCAAAAGGCAAAGTTGAGGGGCCTTCTTGCCCAGTTACAGGCCAGTATTTGGAAACACAGGATATAATAGAAAGTTGTGTGAGAGTTGGAGATAGAACAGTCCTCTTCATGCCCTCCTTCCAGAGTTATGTGAAGCTCAAGCAAGTTCCTTCACTCATTGACTTCAATGTTATTAACAGGACCAACCTGGGGTCAGTAAGTGAAGGTGATGTCACACATTAACTCCATCGGTGAAATGGCTGTTCCATTTCAGTTTCTTGTGATCCTGATATCAATGGTTGGGGGATTCTCCTTGATACCTGAGGGAATCACATTTAACATTTTACAGCTAGTGTTCTGGTTTCCATACCGTATTCTTCTCGTCAATTGTAACATCAACAGACATAGTCACAAAAATACTGTATGATACATGAACTGCAATTGTTACATTATGAATACTCCTCATATTTTCAGTTTGCTCCACAATTTGCATATGCTACTTCAATGTCCCTCTTCTATATGTAATGAAGAAATTGTTTCCTGTTGCTTGTTCATATTAGTACTTTTGACACTTTAGGTTGCCTAATTTTCTTATCAAAGTTAGAAGTTTTGGGGCAATTACCTGGAGTGTAATTGTTGTCACTGCTCATGTATTTTGATGGACGTGTGTTTTTTCGTACTTCCATTTATACATAGATTACAGGTGTATCTATTTATAGGTACAAAATTCTTCTTTTTGAGAGTCTTCTGAATGTGCCTTATTGTAAATCCTTTTCTTGTTGACATTGCAGGTGTTATAATTGGATCCTCATATTTTGTAACACCATCAGCTAGTTATGACACAGATACTTCTTCGGATCAAATGGACCTATCAGAGTTAAATGCTCAGCGTGTGTAGAATGCCTCCCTTTTCTTTCATTTTTGAACGTGCTCATAAAAAGAAATTTGAGGTCTTGAAATTCCTCTGATATTGGAGCGTATCAATATATATGCGAGTTATTTACTTACAGATCTTTTGTTCTTTCCCACTTTCCCAATTGGGATAGAAATGAGCAGTCTTCAAAGGGGTTTGCAATACTCTACATTCAATGGACCAGGGGTTGGTATGCTCTTCATATTGTAATTTGGAAACCATGAGGGAAGCAACCTTTCATTGCTATTACATTCTTCAACCATCAGACAATGGACCAATGCTTCTTAGGGTGAACATTAAACCTTACTTAGCAACTGATTATCTTTTTCTTATGGACAATGAATTACATTCTTAAGGTTATTATGTCTTCATTCTCTTGCTATTAGTGTATGCATTATTCAATAAGGACTCTGGTTGGCTTCTCCAATATCATCCCTTGTCTTTGTTGATGAATCAATATAAAACTTGCAGCGGCTGGCAGCATCAGAGGAAGTTTTACCTTTGCCTGATGTCAATCTATTTTTAGATACTGTTGTAGCTGGGGATATTCAGAATTCTGTTCAAGCCTGTCTATCGGAGGTTAAACCACTTCCTTTGAGTTACTTTCTAAAAATTAAATTCTATCTCTGTTTCTTCTTAGTTACTTCAACTCAAATTTGCTCGTGCAACACATTCTAGTTCCTGCTTGCATAATTTGATTATATGTTTCTGAGGAACTACGTGCTACAGCCACGAGCTACTGAAGTGCATTAGGGTAATTCTTTTACCTGTCAATTATTGTAAACATGCTAAGGAGATAGGTTGTGCAGATAGTTTATTTCAACTGATTTCTTACATATTTTCTTCAACAAAGTTTGGGACTCCAGAATCCTCTAAATACTGAATTTGAAGCCAACTTAAGCAAATTGGAAAACGTAGATTTAAGTGTGCAGCTACAATATAAAATGTTGGGCTCTATTCACTTGTATAAGGCTTGGCTTGAATATGTGTGCCAAAATCCTAGATCACATGATATCTGCCACATGAAATTTAAATAAATAGCTTCTTTAACCCAATCTACCATTTTTTTTCAACCCTCTCCCCTCCCTTGCACTCTCTTCCAGTGAAAAAAAAAAAATAATAATAATGGATTTGATGTTCCATTGACTGTCTCACCGATAACATTTTTTGTTTTCTCTCCCTTTTCACTTTTTCACCTTTTTTTTTTTTTTTTTTCGTGAGTTTATTGCAGATGGAATTACAAGACTATAATCCAGTCCTGCTTGAGAGAGGATTCCATCAAAAGCTGAATCAACTTATAAAAGAGAGCTCACAATTTGGGTGATTATCATAACAACCCATGTTAAATCTTCCTTGCATACAAAATGGTGTATGCACTAACATGCACCAAACTTGGTCGTCTATTGTCATTACTTTTAGGATGAAAAACAAGTTGAACTTAGGTGGAAGCTTTTCCTGATATTTACCTAGATTACATTGCAATTCCAGGTCCATTCCTGCTAGACTGAATGAGGCAACGCCTGAGCAGAACTTAAACCTGCCGGATTTTTGGGAAGGCAAGGTTCAATTAAATTCAGCGTCAGACGCTGTACCTGTGGAAGAGGAAATGCCACAGTTGGATCAAACTGCTGTCGAATGTAAAAACATTGCTTCTATTGCAGAAGAATGGGAACTGCTTGTTGTCGACGAAGTCCCCGCCAGGACGTTCTCCCCCACTTGCATTTCCAAACCCAAGCTGGATCAGTTAGTTCTATCCCCATCAGACGGCAATAAGCAGCTGGATATAAAAACTTCAAGGATATTAGAGAGACTGGAAGCGCCAAGGCAGTTAAAAACAAAAGTAGTTTCGCCCACAAGCAGCGGCATGTCTGAAACATGTGTGCTAACAAAAATGCCCCTGATCCCATTCCAGCCCACGCAGGTGACGAGTGAAAGCTCGACAGCAAGCCAGTTGATGAAACCCAATTTCAATAGGTTAAAAAGGAAGCATAAATGACAAGAAGGCTGCTGGTCAAGTGAAACAGTGCTATGCTTGCAGAAGAGGCTCGTTTGGTCAGGGTACGTTTTCATTGGCTATTTGTGCTCCCCATTGGTACCACAAACATACTTTTGCGTTGACCACGCATGAAATACCATTGCCTACAAATTTTTCTTGTCATTTGTTTCATCCATGACCAAGTTAACATCACCAGTAGGTAGAACAATCCATAGTTTCTGTACCAGGTATCACTGTCTTGCAAGTTTTTGCTGGCACCGACAAGCTGAAAATTTCGGTTGTGATATTTCACGGAAGTATACATGTGGAAGTTTGTAAGACGGGTAGATACTTGGGCTTTACAGGAATCGCGATTCGCGATAGGTTGTGAGGTTCGGCGGGACTCATCAGTCTGGGTGAAACCCATTTAGATTTGTGACGGGCCACGGCAGTATAGGTTGCTGGCCCAGTGACCTGTTTTGCTTCTCGCAATAACTTTAAGCCCAAGCCCTGCCTACCAACAAAATTTTGCTGGATTTTGTCGCAGCAGTTGTGCCGTTGCCTTTGAAATTTAGTCTCGCTTCGATGCTTCTTTGGAACACTGATGAAAAATTCCCCCATTCAATCGGTACACAAAAAAGCATTCCCAATGATTCAATATTCGTTAATCTATGATTAATGATTTCGTACAATGTACGTAATCTAGAGGAACGACATATTATAGCAATACGCTTAGGGGTACTATAGTGATTTTACAATCGTGTTCCCTTTGCTCAGGTATAGTGAGCACGTCATTTGGGCAACGTCACGCCTTACTTAACCTCTCAAGTCTCAGTCAACCAACGCACTATGCCCATGTAGATTTTTTCTGTCGTCCACTAAAGCATATATATAAAAAAAGGATACAATATTCACAAGCTTTAATAAAGGGTGGGGTCCCGAATGCTTGCACTTAGCGGAGACTATATCATGATGGAGCTCTAAAGAACTTATCTGTTTGGTAGGGCTCTCTCTCTCTCTCTCTCTCTCTCTCTCATCCACTAAGCAAAGTTCAAAAGTTTTCTTTGTGAAAATCAAACTTGGTGTTGGTCTTGTGAGAGAAATCCAAAGCCAGGTGCCGAAGCTCCTTCGCTAGAGCTGGTAGCCCACAATAAAAGACCCCTGCATTTGGGAAGAGAGGCAAAAAATTTTTCTAACTTCTTCGTTTTACCAAAAAGAAAAGGGAAAGAGATAAATGATGCATGGCAAGAACTGAACTCCGAAGGATATTTGATTTTTATTGGTGGAAGCAGAATAAAGCGGAAGTGTTCTTACTTTTTCCTACATTTATTTAGGTCTGATCTTTCTTATTTGGACCCAGACAAAGTAAATAGAATCTTTAAAATGGACATGACAGCACGAGCAAAGAAAGCAAGACCATCAAATGATTCAAGATGCATATGGTGGCATGGTGATTACTACATGAGATGAAGTGATAAACTAATGTAATAGCATCAGACTTTCCTAAATGTCTGCCACTCAGTATCGTATGTTCACCCTTTTTTTCTTCCCTTTATTTTAAGGAAATGATCCCGAAGAAAGGCTTGTCTATCTAGAAGCCGTCAAAAAACTGACTCAAAAGTTAAAAAGGAATGATACATGTGCAATGTTTAGTAATTGTATGTTAGGTAGTTTGATGAGTTCTTTTCCAGTGGTCCAAAATGCGTGGAAACATATACTTGAGAAAGTGGCTTTGTGGGAATGGCCTAGCATTAAACTACATAAAAATAAAAGGGCAAATTAAATGAGAAAATTTAATGATACGAATGAAGAACTGGAGTACTTACCGATTCTAGCATCGGTGTGATTAAGTGCAATGTGCTTGTAGACGCTGCGCCAGTCAGGCCTGGCGAAGTGAGACTTGACTCGTGTACCAGAGACAACGTCCACGCCCTTCTTGGCATGGTTAAGTGACTGGAGCATAGCAATCAGAGCGGACCTTGCATCACCCTCTTCATAGACACTAGTGCAATAATTGTGCAGCTCGATGACGTGGTTATGATCAATTTCAGCCACCTCGTTCATCACCCCTTTAAACCAGTCAAAGGACTCTTGCTCTCGCGTAACCCAATAGAAGTATGCTCTTCTTGTCTTGAACTGCTCTCTTCTTTTTTGTGCACTGGGGCTGGGAGTTTTTGGTGATAATTGGTTATTGGTGGATGCCACGGCAGTGCCATTTTCTATTGCATTCTCGTCTTCCTCCATGGCCCTGATATTGTTGACGATGTCCTTAACAATACTGATCATTGGGGTTGCCCCAATTCCAAGGCCCACAAGCAAAACCACCTCATATTGCCAGTAGTCTTGTGCTGGTGCCCCATATGGTCCATCAATCAGAACCCTCGGGAAACTGTTCATGATAATTAGAGTTACTGTTAAATATTAAACCCGAAAAAAAAAAAAAGAATTACTGTTAAATACGCCATCATCTCTTTGCTCAAAAAAAAGAAACCCATCACCTCATAATGGATGTGCAGCTTTTGATTTTCCCAATGAACAAAAACAAAAGTTCAGTACTGGCCCATCCACATGCGGATTCAGCTGGTCGGGTATTTGTTGAATGGGGGCTGATTTGACACGTGTTGACAATTTTGGCCTATCCATACTCCTATCCATACTTCTTCTCATTTTTTTTATTAACCACAATTAATCAATCAAATTACTTCCTGTACTATTTTTAGTCGTATTAGAAAGAGACAATTAGCAAAAGATAATCCATGTGCAGTAGATGTCGGACATAGCTGGCACGTCCGAGTAATACATACACAAATCAAGAATATTTAAAAAAGAAATTGAGATGCTGTCCATGACTGCTATACATCAAATTCGAAGGGCGCTATCCCCGTTATTCTATCTTATTTCATAACAGTTATAAATATATGATAGGTTGCTGAGGGAGTCTTCGTTTCTTATAATATGGGTTGTGTACTCTCTTTTTTTTTCCCGATTATTGTTTTCCCGTGATGGTGTTCCGTTTGTTGCAGTACCAATAAAAAGGTAGACAGCCGCATTTGTAGCATTCTATTATATCCCCTAATTGGAGTGCCTCACTGGCAGGAGTTAAAAAAGATAAGGAACTGGCTACCTGCCTCGGAAGCACAGTCATCAGTAGCAGAACTTCTATAATACAAGGAGCTACAAGGTCAATTGGCGTAGGGTACTGATGCAATCACGCACCTTCCTAAGGTAGGTCAATCGGCAACAGGATTGTTGCCCCAACCACTTCAGATTCTCACTTACATGCTTACATGGGAAGTTGACCAACCCCGTAATCAACTAATCCCTTAGCTCCCCTCCACATGGGTTCATTATCAAATTGGTGTAAGATTATTTTTATCAGATCAAAATAAATATCCTTTTTCCTTTGTTCTGGGAGTGGGGTGGGAAGCTGACCTTATGTAATGCTTGCCACGACTACAATCAACTAGTCCCTTGACTCCCCTCCACTAGGGTTCATTATCAAATTGGTGTTAAGATAATTTTTATCAGATCAAAATAAATATCTTTTTCTTTTTTTTTTGGAGGGAGCGGGGGTAATTGACTTACTGCAGGTTATTTCCTTCGAAACTGTGAGCCCTGAGGAGTCCACTTTTCCCTGTAGCAGATGGCTGGCAGACCTGGAAACAAATAAGAATGCAAGTGGAAATTAATTAGCCGCAATAACCAGCGCCAAAAGTGCGGTAAGAAAAAATTTTGGTTGGCATATTTTGTGAATATAAATAATTATAAAAATAATTTATAATTATATTTCAAATATTTTATACTAAACATGTTATATTTTATATAATGTGAAAAATTTTTATAATAATATAATAAATATTCATATAAAATTATTTTATGTTGTACAAAATATTATTCATATAATATAAATTATTTTAAATTTAATATAAACTATTTTGTAGTTATTTGTGTACACAAATTTTTGTGGTGGTGTAATTGTTCCCAGATTCGTGCATTATTATTATTATTATTATTATTATTATTATTATTATTATTATAAGGCAAATGATATGCAGTCATTTCTTACAAGTTAAAAAACAAACCTGTGAAAACACGGTTCTAAGCCGTCGTGTCCAATCGCCGAGAATCCTGATGTGAACACTTAGGTAGTCATCTCCGGGAGCCGAAGTAATGGAAAATGGGTGCCTGACAATTGCAGTTTTTTTTTTACCATAATTAACGACATTCCACAACTTTCAAGTGTACTAAAGGCAGTCCTATTTTCAAGGCTTTTTTGTTTTTATCATGGCTACCCACCATTCAAACGGAGACACGGCAGCACAGTTGACAGAGATGTATTGCCCACTCTTGTATCTGAATCCTTGAGGTTTTGACATGTGAAGTGCCAAAACGTTTCCGGGGTAAATAGCCACCTTCAATATCCATACAAAACAGCGAGATAAGCACCACAAATTGATGATTTTTGCCGAACGATATAAGTGGCGTGCATTTACATGTGGTTACCTTGTTGATCGAAACATCCTCGATGCTGGATCTTAGCGCCCTTATCAACCTCTCGCTGGCGTAAAGGATAATGGGAATCGCCAAGTACATCCAAGTCTGCGAATACAAACAGATTTCAAATTGACCCAATAATCCAAAAGAAGTGAAAGCTAAGGTAATTAGGTAGTGTGGCTTACCGTTTTATTGTACCACTTATGGGTGAGGTAAAGGTAATAACCATGAACAATGAGTAGAGTGTAGACAATAATGAACAGATGGTGAGAGTACCAAAAGGCATTGTAACCAGTTAGTTTCTTGAGAAAAGGGGGCAAACGTTTGAGTTGGTTGCGCCTGAACCAAGGGGTGGCTAGCGTGAAAGCTATTGCCATCAGCCCCACCATTATGATCCCAGTTACACCCTCCACTGACTTTACAAAATGCCAGTAGCTCGAGGGTTGAGTCCCAAAAAATTGCTCCATAAGCTTCCACTTCTCTTCACTTGCACGAAGAAGCCGAGGGAAGTCGCAGGCTAAATGGAAAATCGCATGTATGCCCACCCCAAATGCAATACCACCTGCGATCACCTAAAAAGACAACACCACCATTTTTTTGCCATTAGATTTCATGTTTGAGACAATCCTGCTGCATAATTCTCCAAGGCAGTTCAGAATTAAGACGTTGATAAGCTATCCAATACCTTATGGAAATTGAGGTTGTCATCAAAAGGAACTACAACACCCAGTTTGGCTCTATTTCTAAGCCAGGTGATAGTGTTCCGGCAAACGGGTAGAAGAATTAGAGCCATATTGAATTTCAGTGTCTCAGCCGCGCCTTTTGCCATGCATACACAATAACCCATTACCTCATATGCTGCTCTGCGTCGATACTGCACATACTTGTAAGCAAATAGGCCAGCCATGATGCCAATCCACAGCGCTATGATCCAAACTCTCTGCCAATTGTCAGATATAAAGTACTCGGTCCCTATGCACCATCTCCTTAATGGGTTGTCATCTAATGTAGGCTTAAGCTTCTGGCTCAGCATTTGGCTCAGGTTTTTGCTCTCCCCTGTTCTTACAGACTGTTGTGGTCCTTGCAATAAGAGCATTTCCAGGTTCTCTATCTGTTTATTGGAACAAGATTGCAGAATCTTTAAAAACTAATTAAACAAATATCTGTAAAATATGAAATCTCTAACTTGTTCAAGAACCACAAATTTTCAGCTCATTTACCATGATGTGTCCATGCTCTTCAGGATCTAACTCTTCCATGATCAACCGTGCATATTCCTCTGCTTGCGTCTTAATGTTTGACAGCCTGTTCGCTGAGGCGCTAAGGGTGATAATCTGTAGACACAAATTGTCAAATTACTTGGGAAAGTTATTCATTCAACTTCGTTCAAAATCTCACTCCAATAGACGAGTCAATCATTTGAACTATTGAGAGACTATACCTCTCTCACTTCGTCCTCTGTAATTCTGCCATCTGCATCTTTATCAACCCTGCAAATTTTTCCATTGACACATGATAAACTACCTGTTATACACACTGGAAATCATAAATATCACACAAAAACTTCATGAAACAGAGAGGAAATAGAGGTTACATATCAAAGAAGGTTTGAAGCCTGGAGTCAAAGCTCTGATTGGAGATCTGTTCCCAGAATTCTCTCAGCTCTTCCTTGCTGATGGAATCTCCTTCTATATTCCACTTTCTGGCAAGTGCATCAAACAATTCCCCAGCAAAATCCTTAGACTCCTTCATTCCTGCCAATCAAAGCTCCACATTTAGTCCCAAACACGAGCAATTCTAACATTTATACGAGAAAGGCCAGATTGGTCCGTGAATTGTGATTCAGCATTACCTATGCATTCACAGAAACGCGCACGAGGAAGCAAGCCATTGGTGGAAGCAGTAATTTCTTCGAACCGCTTCTCCGCGGCAGCCCATCCTGCGCCTCCATCAGCCTTGCTGATAAACTTGAGACCCTTCAGTGCATGAGCCGCCGCAGACTTAGTCCTGTCAAGGCGGCCCGGCGGCGGCCTCCTGGAGAAAGAAGCCAGGCGCTTTATCTCATGAGAAACCTGCCTGATTTTACAAGAAGCATTCCTCATAACACTGGAAGCAGATCTTTTCTCCAGTCCTTTGGCCAGCGGTGTCATCTCGGGATCCTCTTCTCCGCCTTTGGCAGGCTTAACGCTGTGGACGGCCATGGAGTCTTCCCGGACTTCGAGAGTGATCTCCACGTACGGTTCATCGTGGCCTGTGCTTGATTCCGGGGCATTGAACGTCGCGCTTTTCCTTCCTGCTCTCTTGTTGAGGGGTCCACTGTGAGGTAGGCTTCCTACAAGTTGTGTGTCAGAAGGGTGTTCGTGATCTTCTCCGCCCATTTCTCGTAACTTGTTCTGGATTCAAGATATTTCGTGTAACGTTTAAAGCTCCAAGCTTTTAGATATATTTATATGTGTTCAAAGACGAGTTAAGATTCAGGTTTCTGTCTAGCATGAGACAGCTAGGAAAGAAGGAAAGAGAAACAACCAGACAAAAACCAACTTCTTAAAGCTGAAGCTTCCACGCAGATTAGAGGGAACAGTTATACTTAAAACTGTAAAGAATTAACAAAACCAGAGGGCAAGAGAAGAATTTCTAGCAATGTTCACCCCTCCGCGCGGTATATCCTTTGTTAGAGTCGAATGCTATATATAGACATAGCCATGGGCATATCAGAGATAAAAATAAATAAATAAATACATGAACACGATAAATAAATTGGATGTATATTTATACGTTCTATTTTTAATAATTATTTGTTATATATTTTTAATTTTTTTACACATGATAATCACAGTTAACCATGAATCTATAAATGTGCATCTAAATGTATGGTGCAACGTAGGCCAGTGACGCGCACATGTCTTCAAATGAAGCTGTAGCCTCTGCGAAACAGTGTGGCAATGATTGTGCCATTTGAAGACATTTCCATCAGTTAGATGGATTACAATCTACGGCACAGAGACTTTAATTTATTTACTGCGCTTTTACTGTCCTTTCGCGACATAAGACAGCCATTAGAAGTTTCTTATTATTTACTCAGTACTCGATTTCTACTTTTCCTCCCGTTTCCTAGCCGTCCAGATGGACTTCGGCCTCCTTGGCTTTTTTATTTTTAATGTGACCACGTTTTGTAATTTGTTACAGCGTGTCAGAATTAATTTTATTACTTAACCATAAATAAATGAATAAAATTAAGGCTTTGATATTATTATTTAATATAAATAAAATATTTGTTATATTTATTTATTTATTTTTATATGTATAATTTATTTATAATTCTATATGATATAAATTTATTTTATTATGTTTTATTTTGAATAAATTTTATTTATTATATAATATAAAATTATAAACAAATTATATTAAAAAAGTTAAAATAAAAAACTCCTATAGATAAGTAAGAGTCTATGTATGAATTGTTGATTGGCTACCTAATACTTTGTGCTGGTTACCCCACCACCTCACCTTGTGAAACATGTGGCGCCTGTTTTCGATCGCAAGTTGGGAGGCATGATCAAAAGAATAACAAGAAAAAGGAATAAAAAAAAAAAATGAGATGATTGGATTAGGAGGGTGTTGGCATTAAGAAAAGCAGAAACTTTAATCTCATGAGCTGTTGCGACCTTTGTTACATGATTAACACCATCCCTATCAATCAATTGCCTTGGTGGGGATAATATAAAATCAACTTGAGACGAAGATATTTTTTCCTAGAGTTATTTTAAGCAAAAAAAAAAAAAAAAAAATGAGATGCGCACTACTGAGAACGATCGCTTTTGATGACCTCAACGAGGACATTGCATGACCTCCCGGACTCTCTATCACGCAAATGAGCTCTTACCCATATCCGATGGATTTCAGTGTGTCAAAGGCTTGTGTACGTGAAGCACACGATGTATGGTCCTGACAAGGACGATGTACGCGACTCGTGATGGTGCTCTACCTAGTCAGACATTTCGTATTCAGCCCTTGGCGTTAAGCATGTCCATTGCTCATCAGGCAGCTGCAGTCAAATTCATGTCCATCAATTTTAAAATAAAGTGGCATAGATCTTAACTAACCGTGCCCGTATACTCAAGGTCAGGTCAGGTCATCATCCAGCCAGAACAAGTCAGGTGTGGCCACGCATGCCCATTGAAGACAACACATCAACGTTGATTGGCAACTCTCGCGCTTACCTAACGCAAATACCTATCCCCTGTGCTCTTTGCGGACAGGATGGTTTAAGTCGAATTAAACATCAGTATACGATTAGCTCATCATTGGACATTAAGTATTAGCGTTTGCACGGCCTTTTTTTGGGACTTGGTCAGTAAAACTAAGCCATATGTCAACCCAGCCAGGATGTTAAATGCGAAGGTGGCACGTAATCTGCGGCTTAACTTGATGGGCGAAAGAAAGGAACGCCGAGTTGGTGAATAACGTTTGACTTCGACAAAACACGAGATGGCCCCTTGGATTGGCGAAAAACTGAAATTAAACTGACTTGACCAGGACTTCGTATTCCAGGGGAATTGTGATCCTTGATCAACCCAAGAATTAGAAACTGGGTATTGGGTCCTCGTGTTACAGTATCTTAGGGCGGCACTAGCTGGGCCTCCCCTAGATTTCTGAGACTCGAAATTGGGCTTGATGGGCCCCTTGTTAGGAATCCGTAGTAGCCACCACTTGGTGTTGGTGGTGCAACTTCCAATCTAAAGTTCTACGAGACTATGACTAATTGCTCAGTCCACAAGAAATAGAGAAATGTATAAAACTAGGGAATTGCACGCTAAACTCTTATATGACCATATATTTTTTTTAATTTTTATGTAATAAAATCACATAAATTTTTCATTTCAATTCGATTTCTAGTCATTATAAATAAGATTTTTTTTTTCATGCTATATGAATATTATTTATATATTATAAACTATTTTTTTGTGTATATAAAAATTTATTATGTTCGAGTAAGTCGATAAAATTTTTGTATTTATATAATCATATCCTTTAATAATAACAAATGCATCAAAATAATTTCAAGATGAACCTCAGTAAAATAGTATTTTCTGTTATTATTACTTAGAGTACTTTGGAACATTTTTTTTTCCCTTTCTGTTCGATAACACACTTCTTTAATTCCTAAAATTTTCACACGCGCCTTTTATAGTTCATACATATCAACAAAGTCCGACCCATTAATTAAAAATAGACATCTTATAAAAACCCGACCCGTTCCCTGAACCTGCTCAGCTGGCGCCTTTATAAGCCAAAAAAGAAGAAAAGAAAAAAACGAACCGACATTAATCCTCATAAACGGTTAGTCTTGATGGCGGGAGAGGCCAGTCTTCACTGTAACGGCTATATTCTTCTCGCTTTCTAGCCCTCCTTACAAGAAAATTCAAGAAAAAAGAAAAGGAAAAGAAAGAAAGGGAAGGAAACTCAGGATCTCGGTGGCCATTATTTTGGCCTTTGAGAGAGAGAGAGAGAGAGAGATGGATCAGAGCAGGAAGAGGCTATTCCAATCAGATTGGTACTCTCCCAGGCGACTCCGGGACACCCTCACCGCCGACTACGATTTTCCTGTAAATAAAACGCCGCGCCCTCTCTTAGTTATCGTTTTCTTGAATCATGAATGTCCATAATTTCCTTTCTTTTTTTTCTTTAAATTCAAATTTTGCTATCCAAGAGTCTCTTTTGACATGTACCATCGTCTTTCTTGATTGCCGGTGTGTGAAAAAAGGGAGATCGGTTCATACCGAGTAGGAGTTTGATGAATCTCGATCAAGCCCAGAGTTTGTTGACCAACAGGACTCAAGAAGCGCGCGATTCCAAATTTGGTGTACGTTTCTTCTATCCATCTTTTTATTGTTCTTTATGCCCTTTTGGGAGATGGGGTTTTGCTTCTTGATTAAGTTCGTGAACGTGATAGGTGAATTTGGTTTCTCGGTTTCTTGTGGGTTTTTCAGATTTTTGTATCCATGGGTATTTATAATTTTGGTTTATGGATTTTATCCTGAATTATAATGCTGGGTACTTTTTTTTCTTTCGTTTCTTTTCTTTTCTTTCGATAGAATTTCCTTTTCCTGATTGTGGTATGGAGAATATTTGAATTCTTTGAATCAATCTGATTTTGGTTTTTCTTGGTTGTGGCTTGAAGGTGATTCAAAATTGCCTATGGCCCACCCAAGTTGTGAACTGAAATACACTATTACTGCTTAGCGTGGCCACTTACACACTTCTTCTTTTTTTTTTCTCCGTTTTCACTTCTTTGAAGCAGGAATCATACCGACAGAGGCTGAAGGAGAGTTTAACATTGGACTTGGAAGGGAGACCATTTAGGATGTTGGTTTTCAGAGGAAGCCCAAAATCAAGCAGAAAGTGTATGCATCATATTGATGATATGAGAAGACGTGACGCCGAGGAACTGAATAATAGAACAGAACAATGTCTGCCTCGCCGGTTGCCGAAGGCAAGTATGATAATGTTTTCTATTCCAACAACATTTTGTCTGAATTTCGATATTATTAGACCCGAACAATGTTCATTTGATGAATGAATGCATTAGAAGGATGCCACAAACTTACAATAGTTCATAATCGGAACAAGAACAGCCTCCCACTGCACGATGGGGTTTAGAAAGTGGTGAACTGTATGCAGCCTTTTTTTTTTTTTCTGCAGAAAGAAAATGTATTCGCAACGCGAACTGGAGGGCTAATGTTACAAAGTTAGAGAATGTCTTGAGAGTTTCAGTAAATTTCAGGACTGATATTCACTTTTTCGTTCTACTTTGAGTACTGTGTGTTAGCAATTGCAGGTCTTGGGTTCAAAAGTGTAAGTGAACGCATCAGAGATTTCTGATAACTTTTGAAACAGAGAAGAGACGGTGGAGTTGAACTATCTAAGTGAACTAGGGCAGTCTTATATCTGCTAGTGGTGGAAACAACATGTTCTTGCTGTGCTTCTTGTAACTAGAGAAATTTTATATCTGTATGTTTTTCAATTTTACATGTAGAGAGAAGCTAGGATTCTGGATGCACCAAACATGAGCAACAATTTCTATGCGAACATCATAGACTGGGGAAAGAACAACGTTCTTGCTGTTGCTTTAGGCACAGCATTGTACCTGTGGAACGCTCAAAATCTTGCCGTACAAAAGTTACTGCGAGTTGAAGATGACAATAGCAGCCCAACAAGTGTAGCCTGGTCTGAGGATGCCAGATTTTTGGCAATTGGATACATGAACTCCATACTTGAGGTTTGGGATGCTGAGACTTCCAAATGTGTAAGACCTCTGTACTTTCTCTGATTGATAGCTTTCTCTAGGCAAGGATTGGTTGGAGTAAAAGCATTGCTTTTTCATTTCTACCTCACAGATACGAAACCTGGAAGGTCATAGGTCCAAAGTAGCAGCAATTGCATGGAATGAGCATACTGTGACATCAGGAAGCCAGGACAAATCCATTATTAATCATGATGGTACCTAGGTCCTAACCATCTTTTGTTGACACGATGAGATGATATTAACTTCCCTGACTTCTCCTCTGTTCATTAACAGTTAGAATGCAAAACAGTCTAACTTCCCATATTCGAGCACACACCGCAGAAGTGTGTGGTTTGAAATGGTCAAGCTTAGGCAATGTACTGGCAAGTGGTGGAAACGAAAACATTATATACATATGGGACGCCTTCAAAATGACTTCTTCCAACTTCTTGCACCGATTCGAGAAGCACTCTTCTGCAGTAAAAGCCCTTGCCTGGTGCCCTTATCAGTTTAATGTACTTGCCTCGGGAGGGGGCACAAAGGATGGGTGCATTAGAATATGGAATATACAGAATGGTAAATGCATGGACTGTGCAGACACCAAATCCCAGGTAAGTTGATGAATTTAAGTTCCTAACTTTTATTATGTTTTTAGAGCACGGTGGGATTTCGGTGGTAATATACTAATTTGTCAACAAAGGATGTGAAGAGAGACTTTGGTCAATTAGCAAGGCTGGCAGATCTAACTAATTGTTTCCTTCTAAGAATTATTCAAAAATGAACAAAAGGCGCACACGCGCATGCACACACGCACACGCACACATGGATGTTCCGGTAGATTGACAACATTAATATGATGCTGATCATTCAGATTTGTGCGCTGGAGTGGAACAGGCATCACAAAGAGATACTGAGTGGCCATGGCTATGGCGTGCTTGGGACTGGAAATAATCTTAGCTTGTGGAAATACCCTTCCTTTAAAAAAGTAGGACAGATAAATAGTCACCAGTCAAGAGTCCTAAATCTTTCTCAGGTCTGGCTATCTAAGTGCTTCACTTCTGAACCTACTATGATCATTTTTACTGTAGGTAGGGGCCTTACTTTTTTTTTATGCATTTGTTGCAGAGTCCTGACGGATTAATGGTTGTGTCCGCCGGAGGGGATGAGACACTTCGCTTCTGGGATATCTTTGGACCACCCAGCAATAAACAGCCTAGGGTCTCAGGTCTCGACAGCCTTTTGTCCCTAAAGACATCCCCCATCAGATGATGGCCACTGGACCTGTTGTTTGTTGGAGGCTTTCTTCCTTATCTGCTCTAATTTACTCTCTTACTACCCAAAGTCATCAGAGCAAGGTAATCAGTTTCATCATCTGGGTAGCCAGATTCATTGTGCCACTTATGTCAAAGGAGAATAACAGCAGCAATAAAATTGTGTTGATGACAAAAGTGAAAGGATTCCATTTACCTAACAAAGGGAAAATTTTGTGGCCGATGACCATAATCCCTCACAAAGGAACAATTTTGTAATTGTATATTCCCAGTTATCAAATGCAAGTGTTAAACTCTATAATGTCAAAGAGAACATATTATATCAAAAACAGTCAACCAAGCATCAGCAAATGGCAAACAGAAAATCTTGGAAAGAGTGGATTTAACTTGAATATTATTGTACTTCATCTTTGGTATTGTATTCCGTTCCCATAGAAAGCGGGGTATTACAAAACCTTGGATGGATAAGACCATTTTTTGTCTGTGCAACTCAAAGCACCTCTACATACATTGGAAGAAACTAGAGAAGAGCACAAAAATTTCCCTTCGACAATAACCCCAAACAATGCTTACAGTTTGGTTGATGGTTCTTCACTTTCATGATCTACATACATCCCTACCGCTTGACCATCTGCCACATTCATCTCTTCTTCCTCTCTTTTCCTTTTCTCTTCATTCTCTCTCTCAGTAGCTTGAGCCTTGGCAATTTGAAGTCTATGACTGATTGCTTCCCATGATACAAGTTTCTCCATGAAGGTTGATATGTAATCAGGTCGTTGATTCTACCCAAAAATAAAAAATAAAAAAAAAGGTCAATAGGGTATCTTAGACTCTCAATTAGCAGTCATATGCCTTAATGCTGAAGGATTTGCATTTTAGTAATGGAACCTTACCTGATAATCAAGGTAGTAAGCATGCTGTTGAGCCAAACCAATATTCCAAAAGAACAAATAACTAGTTAGCTTATGATATCTTCATAAAGCATGATGTCTAATTTGAAGTGTCTGCCATGGGAAAAAAACGGTAATAATACAGAGAAGCAGAATTTTTGCGTACCTCCCAAACATCAATTGTAAGTAATGGCTGCCAAAAATCAAAAACAGCACCAACATTAACATCACTTTTACAGAACTTCCAAAAACAATGTAGATTCATAGTGCAGGTATAATGTCTCCATGTTAATTTGCTATCAATAGTATATTCATACAGGAAATGGGAAACAGAAATTTTTAGCCCGCAACAAAAACTCACGTTATAATCCCAAACCAGGGGATTCACAGCATTGGGGCTCTTCACCACTATAAGCTTTTTGTCCTCCTCTGATGGGCACGGATTTACCGCATTGTCAACATCAAGCCTATTTGCTTTGTCTAGACAAAATAACAATCATGACATGCGTGATGAACTAAGCATAACTTGAGTAAAATTGCCTCAACAGTGACAGGGAAGGATTACCCACACACAAGCCAAGCCCATCCGGAACCAAACTGGGTAGCAGCAGCCACCTTAAACTCTTCCACAAATTTCTCAAATGAACCAAAATCCCTTTCAATCAACTGAAGAAGCTCTCCAGATGGCTTTCCTCCGCCACCCGGCTTCATGGATTCCCAGAAGAATTCGTGGTTCCAGGCCTTAAACCGCATATGTTAGAAAATGAAATTAATCACAAAAGACCCGAGACTGGATCCGAGTACATTAATCTAGCCAAGTGCATTCAATCTAGACAGATTATGAACGAGAAACAAAAAGCATAGATGCAAGAGCACAACTAAACCTGTGCGGCGTTGTTAAAAGCTGGAAGCATATCGCCCTTATTATAAGTAGCAACGACGACATCTTCTAAAGATAATCCATCCAGCTCAGTCCCCACAATTTGCTTGTTCAGATTGTTCACATAAGCCCTGTGATGCTTTCCCCAGTGATACTCCAGCGTGTCTTTGCTCATGTGCGGCTCCAAAGCATTCTGCAGAAAAACGATGAATTAAAACAAAGACACCCATTTTCATCAACTCTCTTTTTTTTTTTTTTTTCTTTTTCTTTTGGGGATACTTATACGTAAGAGTCTGAACCATGGGATAAGGGGGAGGCTTCAGCTCAAATTTTGCCGAGATTCTGACAGGACCAGACTTCGTTTTCCATTGTCCCTACAGCAGCAAAACAACAATCGAAACAAGCCAAAGGCAGCGACATTAATTAAGGAAAAGGATTGATTGGACAGCTTAAATTTAAGAAATTTCAACGGGCATTTGATCGAACAGCATCGTAGTACAATCATTGGCTAAAAGCGAACCAGGTTTGTCCGTTGAAGTCCTCCAAGAAACGCTCTGCTGAGCCCTGTCGGGAGACGAAAAAGTTAAACTTCAGGAACAGAGAGTTTAATATAAGAGAAAGCTTAGAACTTGGGGGTACCTTGTCCTGGGATGAGAGGCGTCGTGGCTGTTGGAATCATTTCTCGTGTCTCGCACGCTCTCGGTCTCTCTGTCTCTGCCCCTCTCTCTCCCTTCTCTGCCCTCAAAATTTTTTGGAGCAATAGTCGAATATTCCTGGAATTTATTTGGAAAATCAGAGCATGGCTTGGGGCATCCTGTTTGACAACCCTGATTTTGCCACGTCAGAGTTCATTTGCTAGATTTGGGCGCATCATTTTGTCATGGAGTCGACTTGGACGAAGAAAAGTGCTATGGTGGGCAGTACCCTTTCAAGTGCCGTATCATGGAGAGAAATTCACCGGACAAAAATAAAAATACTGCATCACCACCTTAACTCAAAATTTAATTGAGATCCACTTGATACATTTTCCCCAAGTTATTCCCTCTTTTCTTTTGATCTTGTTTTAGCTACCTGCAACTTTTACTAAGTTATGCTATAGACACCCATTATTTCACCAGCGTTGCAAGCTGAGATTGCCCCCTGAATTGGCAAGGACCATTAAATGAAGAGGAATTCCATGAGTTGCAGAGCCATTCTCAAATTTGTCTCTAATAATACCATGCTTTTGATCTTCCCCTCCAACCCAAAATTCTAAACTGGGTGCAAAGAGTCCTTCGTGGTAGATGATGTTGAAATCTTATATTTAGTTCCTCTAGAGAGACTCAAAGATTAAAAATCCATACTTTTATTTAAAAGTCTTGAATTATAGTTCTAAAAAATATATATATAAAGTTTATAAAGATAAAAAAAAATATTTATATTATGTAACTCACAATCCAATTAATTTATTAATAATTTTAAAAAAATCTTACATTTAATTGAAATGTGAGTAAGTACACTAGAAAATGGGAGGAAAAAAAACCGTCATATCTGATACACAGCACAAACAAGAAAGTATCAGCCTCAGTAGTCATTTGATGCCGAGAGACCAGCTTAGAGGCAAGCAATTCTTCTCTTTTTCTTGTGGAAAGGAAAGCATTGTTCTTTAACTATGCCCATATTCTCTTTCTAGGAACAAGATCTGAGGTCTTGATCTCATCTATTTTTGCAGCTACAATGAAATCATTCATGCTCAGACCACCTGAAATACAAACAAACGTGTGAGGGGAGATTAAAATTTTACAGAATTGAAGCTAAATAGAGGAAATGAGGCATTCCCGAGGGAAATCTGCAAAGCCAAATGCCTACCAATGTAAGACGTCCATAACTCAGCTCTAACTTGATTGGGATGTTCAAGATGGATATCCGGGAAGTGCTCAGAAGATTCAGCAACCTTGAAAATTCGGTTGATAAGTTCAACTCCACACTTAAAATCTCTCAACTTCCACAAACATTGCAGTTTAAGTCCATCTTCCTCATCCAAGAGCCTCCATCCAACAACCTGGAGACAGAAAAGTGTTTTCAGCAGAAACAAGAACATGCTTCTGCTATTTTGATGCAGAGTTTCTTCTGACAACTCTATGCAATAGCAGGGGAATGGTAGAACTTCCCCATTATGATGCACGGAGAAGAGTATATCCAGCATTGAAGACTTATTTGCTTCATCAAAAGCACTACACCAATCAAGGATTACAAGATCTCATAAAAAGTCAGGAAGAGGTGCTTCAGGGAAGGAACACAACGTAAAGCAAGGAAATCAAGAAAGCCTGCAGCTTTAGTATATGCCACTTCAAATCAGTTCTGCAAATTGCTACTTTCACTCCCTCAAAGATTCTAAAACAACGGATTAGCAACTTAGTGCTCGAGACCAAAATGCAATACTTGAATTTCCATACCCACAATTCCACTTCCACACTCTAAATTTCGGGACAGGAAAAATGACTCGACTTTTTTAATGTTAATAACTGGCTCGGCTTTCAACTGCGAAGCAAGGAGTGTTCCTCATTTCACATCTGCGACATCAGCGTAAGGCAGAAGTGCATACCTATTAGTTACCATTAACAAGGGCACTAATCCACCGATTCCTTCAACACGAAAAAAAAAAGGGGGCCTAGCATAGAATATCGGGGAAATTTGTATAGAATGGTCCACATTACATGAGATAAATACAACAACTATGTGCAAATTTTTAGTTGTTCGTTACCCATTATGCAAGAAAGTCATACTATAACTAGCGCAGTTCAGCCTTTTGGAGTAAATGGGCGCCCGATATCTCACTTCACAAAGAACAATCACAGGAAAAAGCGATTTGGGGAAAATAAATTCAGCCAGGACTAACACAAATTGCCCGTTTTGGTTTGAACTTTGAAGTATAAACTTAAATGCAAAAGGGTTCGAGGGAAAATCCATACTGGTACGGCAATTTCACCTTCTTCAACAGCTTTTGAGCATCCTCCTTAGACATGGGAAGCTGCAGGGGCGAGATAGGGGTGCACTCCTGTTGGCAAAGAGAGAGAGCAGATACGTGGGGAATGAGAATCTTATGCTCAGTATCAACATTTCCTAGCACTTTTTCACCAAACCCACTTTCTATCTCTTGAGGGGTCGGGTCTCTGGCCCAAAAGTCGTCCGAACCCCCTCCCACAGCAGCCCGAGTCCTCCAGCCGCCGAAGTTGGTCCGAGTGAAGGCGTGGCCGAGGCGGTGGCGGCGTGGAGGAGAGAGTTTCAATAGAGGTACAGATAAGGAAAGCTGGGCCGCGCTAGCCATAGAGTCACGGAGAGTGTGCTGTTGACTTGACACCGTTTCTGCCTGCGACTTAAGTTGATGGCATCGGTGTTTGCAACAAGGAGAGCGGTTTTACCTGGCGGCCAGAAAAGTTCCTGTGGGGTCGAACCGGCTAGGGACTCAGTAAAAGACGGATCGGATTTAGGACCATTCATTACTGGTGGTGAGAAGGGTGCGTGCCACGTCAGCATCACCTTAGTCCATGTTCCAGGCAAACGTTCAACGACGCAACTTCTCACCAATCATTACGACGAGATAATTTGGTAATTGGTAGGAACCAACCGACCAAACCGTTTAACCTTCATCGCCGCTCTTGTCATTTCTTCTGTCATCCAAGTTGCCAAGTTTCTTCCAATGGCTGGCTCGCATTTCTGTATAGAGGGGCCCACCAGGAATCCCTCCTCCAACGACCCCATTACTTTCTTCCACCCCTCTCCAGTTGTCCGGTTTTCTCCACGGAGACACCATCCAAGTCGATGGAGACACCGGCGACTTAGAATTCTCTGTCCAATTTAGTATCCACAAAAAGCTTGTCTTTTCCCCCAGTGAATTAACTTCGAGGACCGAAATTCCCTGCAGGAAAATGACATCTCCTGCAAGAATGCAAGTTTATCCTCCTATAGGACTCCGGATAGTATCTAAGAAGAGAGTCAAAGGCGATTCACGGACCCGTTGGCCGTTGAGAGCGGTGAGATTTTGGGGACAGGGGAATCTAAACCAACAACCTTGACAAGGCTTAGAAATGGGGTTATAACTCGTGTCAAATATTTTCCTCGCATTTCGTATGTGTCTGCTGCGAAGTTGGGTTCAGGGAGAGGAGTGGAATTGAGGAAGAAATGCAGAGGGAAAAGGCCTTTGTTAGAGAAAATACTTAAAAGGCGTAGTCTTCCCGTTAGGCCATGTAGTTCCTATGCCTTTTTTGTGATGGCCACTTGGGGTTTGGTTAACTCCTCTACATTCGGTGAAGTAAGCACGAAGGCTCTGGGTCAGATGTGTTGCAAACTTCCCGATCAAGAGAAGGTGCATCATTTTCTCTTCCCCTCAGGCCCCTCCGTTCTCTCCTTCTCACTAATTACACGCACACGCGTGAGTGCACACACACACGCACAGAGAAACATACAGTTGCAGTTCACTGTTATACGATGGTCCTTCTATGGGAGTTTGCTCATTGACAATGTTTTTTTTTTTTTTGGATTGGAAGGGCTGTTTTCAGCTTTCCATGCCTAAATGACTAATTCTAGTTGTATTTTCGAACTTTCACTTGACCTGGTATTCAATATGACGCAGATGTTTGAGTCCATGGCCTTATAGGACAGTGCAAGATATAAGAAGCAATGCGTGCTGTTGAGGAGTAAAACCAGAAAGAGGTTACCGGTGGTACCGACACAAAAGTGAGAGCTAGCACTTGGGGAAAAAGTGAGCATGTCACATGATAAATGCATACAACACAATAAATAGATGTAAATTGGTTTCTCTCATTTTTGCAACCGTATTACAAGCGGATCATTTTACTTACTTCCTCTGTTTTTGATCTCATTCTTCCCCTTTTGGTTTAGAATGCATTAAATATTGGGCCTTAGATGAAGTTAAATAACCTTTTTAAGCATACACCTGCATTATTTTTGCATCAAAGTCATCAGAAATTTTAGCGACCACGGAGCTAGTTTGAATTTGACGATTTGGCATCAATTTTATTCGGCAAAACAAGGCCATAATATCACTGTACAAGAACCATAACAATAATCACCTTACATAAATGATTTGAACATTAATTGACAAAAGTAATCTTTCTTGGGAAGTATAAGAATGTGTCTCATCTTTCTTCAGAACTTTATACAGGTGCCTTTTTTGGGGGGGGGGGGGGAAGGGGGGTCTGCTTGGATATATTGTTAAATGGATGAGATGCATCGTCATAAGGAGAAAGGCTTCGAATACACATCGAATGGTATATTTGCTGTCAACTGTGGTTCCTGTAGCAAAATTCACATATCATCGTCAGAATAACCCCATTATCGGTGCTATAGTTTATATATTGTTAGCTACTGAAAATAGAAAGGCAGTATTACCATTAATCTTATGTACATTTAAGTATAACCAACAAAAGACTATGCACAGATGAGCTAATCATTGTCTCCCAATGTTGGATAGACGAAAATTTATGACCTGTCATAAGAATGCAGGTATGGTACAGCAACAGTATATTGTTTGTGAAAACATGAACAACATCCCACAACTTTTATTTTGTCCAAGAAAAAAGTTCAGTTGGTTGCATTATTTCACACAGCAAGTCCATCCAAAAAATGGGGCCTCTTGTTACACAGCAAGCCAATAGGTAAAGTGTGCCACGAATTTTCATTTGGTTTCTACATTCTTTCTAGTTTTCTTGTTTTCCGAGATAGTATGGTCACCACAGCTTTGTGATGGTGATTGGCTTGCAGAACAAGCAGCAATGTAAGATTGCAGAAGCGGATTTACCTGTCTTAGTCCACCAATAAGACTTCCTCCTGACAAGAGCATTGTGAGAAGAGATGTCACGATGCCACCACTGAGCTCATTGCCTGTATTACTAATGGTAGACCTCATTGCATTTAGCATGTTTCCGTATGTATTTCCAGGTCCGCGCTCAATGGCTTGAATGAAAGAATAAGTCATTGCACCTGTTGAAGTAACCTTTGACAGGGCCTATGCACAGCAAAAGACAGATTATACATAGCTAACTGGGCAAATGTACACTTATCTGGTTCCAATATTTCAGTTTAGATTGTTTGCCTAGGAGGACTTTACCGAAGTGTCAGCGGAGATTTGATCATCATCACAACCACTGAAGGAGATGACTTCTCCCCCACTTGTTCCCTTCCACATTCCTGATCGAGGTCTATGATCCTCCCAGACATATCTCCCACTCCTATGTCAAAGAGATTATAAGCATATACATAAACAGCAGGGAATACAAAACAAATCAAATCCCATTTCTAGAATAGTATCAGTCAAAACTCGAATAGATTTAGATAACTAAAGAAGAACAAAAGATAACCTGTCCATTCTACAGAGAAATGGTAAATCCAACACTGTGCCGCTGTGGCAAGCATCTATGATTGCGTGAAGCTTTACCCCATGAGGTAGAGGTCTGACAATGGTGGCATTGATCTCATCATCAACAAGCATTCCTTGAGTTTTGAAGTCTACCGGACAAAGTGTTTCGTCATAGCCATCAACCTCATCTCCAGTGTAATTTCTCTGCTGTGAGCCATGACCCGAATAATGAAATACTAAGGAATCACCAGGCCGACAACCTCGAACAAGCCAGTACAATGCCATTCTCATGTTTTGTTTGGTTGGCCATTTATAAGGATCAGTTTCCTCCTCTGCAAAATGGATTCCCAGAAAGCAATTGAGATAATAAGCCGTCTGTTTTGTGCAAATTCCAAACAGTACATTGCAACTAGCAAACGTTAAACAATTAAAGAGAGAAAACATAAAAAATAAAATAAAATAAAGGACCCCATTCTTATGCAGTCTTGAATTTATTTTGCAATTACAATAAAAATTATATAAAAAAAAAACAAGTATAAATTGGCAAAGGAAGCTTTTAGCACAAAATTAATGATCAGATGGTTTGAACAAAGAACACAAAAGCAAGGAATTAAAAGAAAGTAACACACCCGTGAGCATGATAATGGAGGACTCAGGGAACTTGAACCTGTTGACCAACAGGTACTTCATGCAATTGGCGTCATTTACGCAGCCCTTGAGCTCGTTTCTGGAGTTCCTGTAAGAGATCCCGCATATCACCGCGCGCTTGCTGCCGTGAGCCGGAGGTGGTGGTCCCGGAGGCGCCTGGTTGTACGGAGACGGAGCCAACGCGGATGGCGGGGGAGTGTGGTAATGGTGGCCCGACATTGAGGACGGTGGGGGCGACGGGCTGGAGCGAGGATCGGCGATGCGGGTGATGGCATGGCAGATGACGCAGCGGATTGACTTGGCGTCCGGCGGGAGCTGTAGAGGTGTGCGGCAGTTTGAACAGTTTACTAACATGTTCATGGTGGATAGGCGGTGACGGTGATTTTCAGACCAGACAGATACAAAAACAAAGAGGGAAGGGAGAGAGGCTTCAAAAGCGATGAAGATAATGAACCTGTTAGAAGTCAAAGCTGGCTCAGAGAGAGAGAGAGAGGGGAGACTTGGTTTTGGTTCTTAATGGTAACACCTTATTGAACAGAATTATTTATTCCTTCTTCTCATAGGCGGCGGAGAGAGATGGACAGATGGTGGGATTATTTTAGTGTTTCAATTACATAATTTCATCTGGAAGGTGGTTAGGAAGGAGAAGGGAAAGCCCGGGTCACTGCGCAAAACAGGGACTTTGCCTTGAAGTTTAATTACGTAATACAATTCTCCAAGGTGCAAGAAGGTATTGTCCTCTGCCATTTTGCCATCTTGACTGTAGCTTCCTTCGATGGGATCATATAGCAATAAGTCATTGACCAAGTAAAAATCCCATTAATGCAATTCCTTGTATCTTGGCATCTTTGTATATAAAGAAATCCCTTTTTTGTCTTTTGGCACAATTTTGCTTAAATTTCATTGCACTATCATCATTATACGAAAAAGAAAAAAAAGTTGATTTGCAAGTAAATTTGTGGAATGAAAAATCAATCTACAATTGTTGGAGTCTAAGTGTGTATAATTTATAAAATTTAAGATTTAAACTTTAAATTTTAAATTAAAAATTAGAATAATTTTATTACTTAAACATTATGATTAGTAATTACATATTAATTTTCTATGATCTTATTATCTATTAAAAGATAAGGTACAAATTTGAAATTCGGTTAATTTTGTTTGTCATCCCATATAATATAATATTAATGTTAAACTCATGATGTGTAAATTTTTGATATTTTATTAAAAAGTACTAATAAGAATGTTGATATAAATTTTAATTATTCTATTATATATTGAAATTAATATTCACCTTTAAAGTGATTAACTTCTAAGAAAATTTGAAATTCTAGTTAATTAGTAATAGAGTATTACTTTTAGTTTTCCTACAACAAAAAAAAGGAATTTAAATTAAAATATTAAAAAATGTAAATAAAAAATATAATACTTTTATTTACATTATAACTTATTATTCTATATTAAATCTAGAAAAAGTTAATAAAAATATAAATAAATTCTTATTTATATTACTTAAAATGAAAATATATTATAAGAGGCTTAATTAAGTTTTTATTTGAAAAAAATAAAGTGATTTTAAAAAATAAAATTTATAAAATAAATATATTCTTATCTAAAAGCATACTAAATAAAATTTTACTCTTTATAATAATTTTAAAATATTTTTTCTTATTAAAGAAGACAAAAATAAAAATTGAAGATTTTCTTTTTAAATCACCTACTATCTTTTAAAGAAAGAAAGAAAGAAAAAACTCTACTTCTACTTACTATTTTTATTAAAAAAGAAAAAATAACTTAAATTTTTTTCCTTAAAAAAATAATTAGACTTTAAATTTTTTTAAATAAGAAAAAAAATTAGAATTCAAGAAAGTAATAAGTAGAATTTTCTAAAAGAATAATAAATAATTTTTTTATTTTTTAATTTATTAATGAGAATTTAAGGTGAATAAACCAAACTTAACCCGTATGTTGGTCAACAGCCAGGAAGCACGTGTGAAATGGTGCTAAAAACAGAGCCTTTTCCATTTCCAGTTGAACTGTGAGTGGAGTGGTTGGGGCTCGATCGCGTATTGCCTTGCTGTCATGGATGGCTGCATGCGGGCGACCTTCAGCGCCAAAGCCGAATACGACGCGCACTTTTAGTTGACAAACAGCAGGTCAAGAATTTCAAAAAATTAAAATTAAAATTAAAATTAAAAGAATTGGCAAGATTCTATGGGGCCCACAATTCGGGCGAATTAAAAGTTCCGAAGTTTGTAAATCACAAAGAAATTAATGATTGGAGATAGATGTCGGTGAGAGTAATACGATCGAGATTCTACTAAATCGAGCGTAGCCAACAGCAACTGAGCTATATATATCCGGGATTGGAGTTTGGACATTGGCGCATTTAGTACGGAAATCATTCCCTATTAGGAAGTGGTGACATGAACTTGAGTTCTTGACACACCGGACCCTGCGAGGAATCCTCTCACCTCTCACGCCTATTTTGTGGCCTTCCTTAAGAGGGATGGCATATAAATTGGCTCTCAAAATGCATTCGATATTCAAAGCCTAATCAAAATGGTGGCCATGAAGATTGCTTTCGTCGCTTCCGTTTTCCTTGCGGCAACCGCCGTGAACTGCCACGATCGGGTGCCAATACCAGCCGATGCATATCTCAAGTATCCAGCTGGTTCGCTGCCAACGTCGAGCCCTTTGCTCAAAGGAGGAGCACCCTAAACACGTCGCTTGAAGCTGCCGAGGCTAATCCGAGAGTGATTAGGGTCAGGCAAGATGGGACAGGGCATTTCAAGACCATCGCCGATGCTGTTAACAGCATTCCCAGGCAGAATAAGCAGCGAGTGATTGTGCACATTGGCCCAGGCGTTTACAGAGAGAAAGTCACAATTGGGAGAGATCGGCCTTTCGTTACACTCTTTGGATCGCCCGGGAAAATGATGCCGACTCTGGCATTTGATGGCACGGCAAAGAAATATGGCACCCTCTATAGCGCCACTCTCCAAGTGGACTCTGATTTCTTCACTGCTGTCAATCTCATTTTCAGGGTGCTGAATTGCTTTTCTTATCTCCGTTTTCTTTTTTCTTTCTTGGGTTTTGCCTCTGGGCTCTTGTGATCAATATTCCTTCTATTTATTTATTTTCTCGGTGATTTGTTGGTTTAGAATACCGCACCGAGGCCGGACGGGAGAACGCCAGGAGAACAAGCAATTGCTATGAGGATTGGCGGCGATATGACATCTTTCTACAATTGCAGATTCTTGGGATTCCAGGACACATTATGCGATGACAAGGGTCGCCATTTCTTCAAGGACTGCCACATAGAAGGCACGGTTGATTTCATTTTCGGAAACGGAAAGTCTATTTACTTGGTACAGCCTCCATAAAGACTCTGAAACTTCGATGCATTTGCAATTAATTTTGACTCGCCAAGCCTTCAATTAGAACCCCGAAATAATTTGCTTTGAATGAAGGACTCGGAGATATTTGTGATATCAAACAAAGGAGCTGCGGTGATAACAGCACAGGCAAGGAGTCATCCTGGAGAAGACACCGGATTCGCATTCGTGCATGGAAGCGTTACCGGAATAGGCTACGGGGCGATGTTGGGCCGAGCATGGATGGAAATGCCCCTGGTGGTGTTCGCCTACACCAACATGAGCTCTGTTGTCAATCCTTCCGGATGGTCTAATAACAACCACCCTGAGTGGCAGCAGTACGTATAGATTTTTTTCTTTTATTTTATTCCCAAGCAATTAGTTGTTAGGTACCAAAATTTGGTGCCAAAAAAGGTTCAAATTAACATTGATATATGTGGTTGGGATTGCAGGAAGGTTTCATTTGGAGAATATAAGTGCAAGGGAACAGGCTCAAATGCTCAAACCCGAGTCAAATTCAGCAAGCAGCTAGGTGATGCCGAAGCGAAACGTTTCCTAACACTGGCCTACATCGATGGTTCCAAGTGGTTGCTTCCTCTTCCAACGTCGTAAACAGCTTGTTAGGTCTCGGATCAAAGAGTTTGGGCACCGCACCAAACTCGGCATTTGGACTCCTTTTCTGCCCTTTTTTTGGGCACCAAACTCGGCATTTGGTCTTCTGGAGTCTGTGCACCATGCACGACAGTGTACCAGTTTGGTGGGACAAACGAATGATGGAAAATGAAAAAGTTGAAATCTTGTGGTTCTACTGTACCCAGATCTGCAATTTTTCCATCTCATAATTATCTTTTTATTGTCCTTTTAGGCTTATCATGTCCCGCTATTGAATACCATTTAATGACATTGTTACGAAGTTTTGGAAAGTATTCAGTTAGTTAAACCCCATATTCGGCTTCATATCAAAGAGTGCAAACAGATGTTGAAGATGCACGGTGCAGTCTATTGCACCCGAACGACATAAAACCATATGACTGCCAATGTGATTGTTTGGCGTGAAATACATCTGTCTGTAAAAAGGAGAACAACCTTATGAGCAGGAGAACTATAGATTGCATGTAAATAACCCCTAAAACTGAAGCAAGATTCGAACTCTATTTCTTTTGTTTTGTTTTTTTTTTGCACCAAAATTTATAAACTAAGTGTTCTGAGAAACGGGTCAATTGCATTAAGTCTTTGTTGATATGGTTATTAGTTTGTTTTGATTGGTTCCCATACAATGATTCTTTCACGGGATCATTTTGTCGTGGAACGTTGGCCCAATGGATATATTTGGGTTTGCATCAAATGGAACTGGACCTTCAGTCAGTAACTGTGGGCTGAATTAATATAAGCCCAAGTAAATTCGTTAAAATTACGAATTAACCTCCACATTTATAATAATCATCCGACTCCAATTGTGACTGTTTAAACACTGCCCGTTATTTATTTATTTATTTATTTTTAATTTTTTTTTCCAAAGCCCCTAATTAGAAGCCCGCAAAGCCCTAAAAAAGCGAGGAAATTTCCGGCGGATGTACATGGATCAACACGAAGAGCAAGAGCATGATGTATACGGCGGAGATATCCCCGACGAAGGAGAGATGGACGCCGACGCTGCTGAAGAAGAGGAGTACGACCACCAGCATGATCCTAACTCCAAGGTTTCTCTCCTCTCTGTTGATTTTCTTTTTATATGAATATTTGGTTAATATGAGTGTTGCTTTCTTTCTGTTTTTTTTTTTTTTAATTTTTTAATTTTGTTGGCTGATGAAAATGGATTAGGATTTGGAGGATATGAAGAGAAGACTGAAGGAGATCGAGGAAGAAGCTGGCGCTCTCCGTGAAATGCAGGCTAAGGTCGAAAAGGAGATGGGCTCCGTCCAAGGTTACCAACCTTAGTTTTCGTAAATCTGATTGAATTGTGGGTAAATAGTTGTAAATTTGTGTTTATTTTCTTGAAGATTCTGGGAGCGCTTCTGTGACACAGGCTGAAAAGGAGGAGGTGGATTCCCGCTCGATTTATGTTGGTAATGTGAGGATTTGACTGCCCCTTTCTTCCTCTCCTTATTCTGAACTATTTCTGTTTTGACGCTTTTTTTTTCCCTCTTTTTATATGTGATTTTTTTTTCATTAATTCATTTTTGAATTCTTGCGCTTGCATTTGAATGACGGGCTTCTCGTTGCCTTTACCGAGAAAAACTCGCTTTTGTAACCAGAAAGGGTCCGGCATATGTTAGGATTCCTTCTGTAGTCGCTTGATCATTGATCCTGATTCATTTACTGGAGAAAAGTATTTGGCACACGCATGATTTGGGCTTTGCGACAGTTTAAAACTAGATAGTCTAATGTTGATTATTGTCACTTCTACTTGTTTCTCTTTTGAAATTCAGGTGGACTACGCATGCACTCCTGAAGAAGTGCAACAGCATTTCCAATCTTGTGGAACAGTGAACAGGGTTACAATTTTGACTGACAAGTTTGGCCAACCAAAAGGGTTTGCTTACGTTGAGTTTGTAGAGATTGATGCTGTTCAGAATGCTTTGCTTCTAAATGAATCGGAACTTCATGGTCGTCAATTGAAGGTACCTCAAAACATCATCTCTGATGGTAATAACTAGATATCATGTGCATTTTCTTTTGTGATTATGACAGAATAACTGGCATACCATGCAGGTCTCTGCTAAGCGAACTAATATTCCAGGGATGAAGCAGTATCGAGGAAGGCGCTCCAACCCTTATTTTGGGTTTAGATCTCAAAGGCCATTTATGCCTGCTCCCCCTTTTTATCCCCCCTATGGCTATGGGTAAGGCTTAAAACATCTTTATCCTGCTTAATTGAATAATTGTAAACTTGATTTTTTGATGCCATATGCTATTGATGTTTGCCTTTTGTTCCACATCATGGCTACTAGCTGTATAAACTTACCTCACGTAATGTTTCTTTTCCGGATATATATTACTTCTTTCTTGCTTGGATAATTGCATTGTGTTCTTGGTTTGGTCATTCACAATTGAAGTTTGAACTTTTGATTCGACTGCCAAAAGACAATGACAGTTATTATGTATTGACAAATGAGATTTGAAACACAGCAGTAAGAAGTAATATATTGTGACTACCAAAAGGAAGGAGGTTCCAGGTGGTCTCCTTTGTTTTGAGACTTCATGGCCTAGTGAAAACCTTCTGGTGGATACTGGTTAGTCCATGGCCTGCCATATTTTTACAAATCAAATAGTGATTTTGTCCCAACTCCCCGAGGAGCATTTTGTTGATTTTGTCCATATTGGAAATTGATCTCCTCACATCTAAGATGGCTTTGTTTACCCATGGATGACCCTTTTACAAGTATAAGGTAAGCTATCAATTACAAGCATAAAACCATTGTGCACAACTGCACTCCTGTGCTCTTGTTTTACAAAGCATCAATATGTTGGGGGGTTAGTGATTGTTGCCTTCACAAAATGGAGCCCTAGTTATAATTGCATCTCACAAGTGATTTTCTCTGCCTGCAAGATGATCATATGAACTTTAATGGGGCATCTTGTTTTGGTGGGTCATGCCATCTTGTGTTGGTGGGTCATGCCATTGAAATTAACTTGTATGGAGGCAGTTAGATGTGGCAATGTTCTATTTATCTTGTCTGTTGTTATCCAACTTTCCATAATATGGTCTCTATTTCATCCTGTGCATCTCGTGCTAACATTTTCCTTCCTTTCTAGTGTCTGTCTTTGTCCTAAGCTATGCATCGACTAATTTGTCAATGTGAATAGCTGTCTCTTTAAAGCAAAATATTTTTGTTTGTACTTTGCAGTTGGCATTTGATTGCTCATGCTTTGATGATGTTGATGTAATTCAATCTCATGTGCAGAAGAAGTCCAAGGTTCAGGAGGCCCATGCGATACAGGCCATATTGATGACATGTATTCAATTAGTAGTGGTCACAATTGTTACATTTAGTGGATGCTTTGTGGGTCATGTCAATCAAGTCAGCAATCTTAAGAGAAAGGTATGATTGTATAGTCATTTGCATGGGGAAGCCAGAACTTGGTTTTTTGAAATTGATTGCTTGCAGCAGTGCTGAATTTGTGTTCAGCAAGCCTGGCATCTACTTGTGCTCAGATTCGGATAAAGGATGCCAGATATGCAGACATTGTGGAATTGATCCTGTATTTGTACACCACTTCTGAACCGTATACTTATGTTTCTTTGTTAGACGTCGGAGAACTCATAATCAGCCAAAGGACGCTATTATATTGTAGATCTTGAAGTGACTTCTTCTATGGTTGGACTGACTTTATTTAACTAGGGTTTACGGATAATTGACCAGGATGAGATTTCCATTTTGGCTGAACTTATTGGCATTTGGTTTTCGTTGGCTACATTTGCTGTATTAGACATTGTGATTCAATTATATTTATTATTTACGAATTGCTTCGGCAGAAATTACTTTTCACTAGCACACTTTTTACGAGCACGCGTAAAAACAACTATCTGTTAGCTCTACTGGGACCTAAATCTGGCTTAGATTGTCTCGGCGAGACTCTACTTTTCGAACTCTCGTTTATGGTGCTGAAGGTGTGCCGGGATCCCCCCAAGACTAAGAGGAGTGAAAGACCCAGGCACTCTTTCAATGGTATTTCAAAACCATATCGGTACAAGTTTCCGTCGGACACTCAATAATCTATTTATCTCCAACATTTCAAGTTTAAAGTTTGAAGAGATATAAGAAATTTAGGAGAAAAGAGAGATGTTTTTGTGTAATTTATGGTACAATAGGTTAATGGACAAAAATAGATGCAGTGGAAGGGTCCTATTAACCAGAGCATGCAATGGTCTCCCCTGAAATCCCCAGTTTATCTAATAACTTCATGCTTAGCTCTCAAACCTTTTAATTTCACAGCCACAAGTTAAACTAATCTCTGAACGATTTGATTTATATGAATTTGTTCCAAAAAATTAAAAAAAAAAAAAAAAAGTAACTATCCGTGGTCCGTCCCTGCCTCCCCCTCTCATTTTCTTTTATGGACCAAACCTGAGCCTAACCCAACAGTAAGTTGTTGCTCGATTTGGGTTTGAGCCAACCCCAGCCTAATAATTTGAGATATAGCGCACTGCAAATTCGGCTGCAAAAAAAAAAAAAACCCAAAAGTTGTAATTTAATTGGAAGTCACTTTTTTCTGTTCTCTCAACGACTCTAATTGCTCCATGGCTTCCTAGGAGCCGAGCAGCCTGGTCCAAATGGCACCCTAGGCGTGCTGTTTTCTTGGTACACTCATTCGGTTCCGTAGACGCAACCATCTTGGTTTCGGAAATGGCAATCTCTTTTAACTCGACTCTGACCAGACTCCCACGACCTGGCGCGTCGGGTTTTGACGTTTCACGTTACACATGCGATTGTGCGGCTATGTTTCAACCCGGAATAAAGATGGGCTTCAGGACAACAGCGATAGAACATTTTTTCTTTTTTTTTTTTTTTTTTTTTTACTTTGGCTAAAAATTATCAGGCGTAACCAAATACTTATTTTTCTCCTTCCCCTTCCAAACAAGAAAACGAGCTATATATAGCCTACGCGAATCAGCATTTTTATAGCGTACGGCACCAATCGGTTGGGAAACATAAATTAGAAGCAAAAAAACCTGGTGGGTACACACTGCTTGATAACGAGGATGAGTGCTTAGGCACCTTAGTTTTCTACTGATTGGACTTCTATCTTCAAAAAGTTGGAGCCTCGTTACATAGAAATAGAAAATTTAATTAATTTTAGATATAAATTTAGTATACATTAGTATAATTATTAAATACATATTTATATAATATATATATATATATATATATATATATATGATTAAATGAATTTATATGTTAAAAAAATTTAAAATATACAAATTATAAATTAACTTTTGTAGGGAGTCTAATTTATTGCCGGGCTTTTGTGCAGAAAGTTAGTATGCATGGACGAGTGACGTGACTCGTGAACTGAAGATTGTGCGCGAACCGATGTTAAATCACATCAAAATCTAATTTCTTGGGTTGTAGGGCAATTTCTGCCACGACTTCATTTTTTTATCAACAGAGACTGACATTTCCAAGTCTAATGTCTGGTGGCGGCTGGCGGCTTAAAGCCTTGCTAGCCAGCGGCCCACATTAGTTGAACCATTGACTAAATAGAGCGTAAAAAAGAATACGAAAAAGGTTCATGTGCACACGATTTGAATTCAAAATCTTAGTTATCTCACTTCAAATAGCATATTGTGTAATTATTTCCACAAAATATATAATTAAAAATTAAAAAAAAAAAATATATATATATATATATATATAAAGATATTAATTAATATTTTTAAAATTTGTTATACATATCCTCTTATGAATTGTATATTTTTATTAAGATAGTTACATATTTATTAATTTTTAACCAAAAATAATACATATATTTTTATTTTATTTTATTTTATTTTTAAGCGCAAGGATTTTCTTTTTGTTTTTTTGAAGAACCTGGCCATCATCTGGTCAATCTTCTAACCAAAAAACCACGCTTAAAATAACATCCCTTCTCAGTTTCATCCCTTACGTAGGAGCTTTCAAGCATATCTGTCCATGTCATCCTGGACGCGGCGAACAAAAGCGTAAGCCTTATCACCATTCGACTCGCTGCATCTTTATTCTCTATTATCTGCAGGACCTTCTCTACATATCTATATATACCAGCCTTGCAACACCAAGCTCTTTCATTCACCCTCTGTGTTCACTTCTTTCTTGGTTGTATTTCTTTCGCCCGTCGTAGGCCGCTTTCCAAGTAGTGATTCCGCTCACACTTTTGCGTTTCTTGGTTTTCTTGATTTTTCTTCTCTTCTTTTGTTTTCGCCCTCTTTCTGTGCATCCTCTGTTTCCAGATTTCCATAGGCAGCCATGAATGCTCTTGCAGCAACAAACCGTAATTTCCGCCAGGCGGCTCGGATTCTTGGGTTGGACTCTAAAATTGAAAAGAGCCTTTTAATCCCTCTCAGAGAGATCAAGGTAGAGGGGAGCGTTTCTTGAAATTTTCACGGGAAAAAAAGAAAAAGAAAAAAAACAAAACAAAACAAAACTCTTGCTGTGGCTAATTTAGTTTTGTTCAGGTGGAGTGCACGATTCCCAAGGACGATGGAACTCTTGTATCGTACGTTGGATTCAGAGTCCAGCATGATAATGCTCGGGGCGCCATGAAGGGAGGAATCAGATATCATCCTGAGGTGCGTTGTGATCACTGCTGTTTTCTTTACAAGTTAATCTTGATTTTCTTGTTTTCTTTGGACGATTTCTTGAATCTTGATTCTCTTGTTTTCTTTGGATGATTTCTTGGTTAACAATTTAGCATGATAATCCTCCTTTACTATTTCTTGTTCGTCTAGATATCTGTACTCCAAAAACTTAGCAATTTCACTTAGTGCCAGATGTTGATATTGACAATGAAATTTCACCTTAATCTGTCCTTCAGGTTGACCCAGATGAAGTCAATGCCCTGGCTCAACTAATGACATGGAAGACTGCTGTAGCAGACATACCATATGGTGGAGCAAAGGGAGGAATTGGATGCAACCCGAAAGATTTAAGTAGAAGCGAACTGGAACGTTTAACTCGAGTCTTCACTCAGAAAATCCATGATCTCATTGGCACTCACGCTGATGTGCCTGCGCCTGATATGGGCACTAACTCGCAGGTTCACCCATATCCGCTTATTGCCTTTGCATCAATTCTGCAACTTTTTCAGTTTTCCTCTTTTTTTTATATCATCTGGTTTGGATTACAATGTAACGTGGGCTTATACCACATAACAGACCATGGCATGGATTTTGGATGAGTATTCAAAATTTCACGGCCACTCACCAGCTGTAGTGACTGGAAAACCCATAGTAAGTACTGGAGACTCGAATCCCAGATTTGTGTTTCTTAATATTGGAAATTTTTATCCCAAGGCAACATAGGTCTATATTTATGTCCTTATTTCTCTGCACTCATGTTGTGAATGTTAGGATCTCGGTGGATCACTGGGTAGGGAGGCTGCAACCGGACGTGGTGCTGTTTTTGCGACAGAAGCTTTACTTGCTGAATATGGCAAGTCCATTGAGGGTTTGACATTTGCAATTCAGGTAACAATGGACTAGATGTTCCCAATGAATTGCAGGCTGACATAAATTCCTTCTCTGATAAGATGCTCAATCAGATTGTTTAACAAGTTGTGGCTTCTCAATGTATTCTTTTTAGGGTTTTGGTAATGTGGGTTCCTGGGCAGCAAGGCTCATACATGAGAGGGGTGGGAAGGTAGTAGCAGTGAGTGACATCACGGGTGCAGTAAAGAATCTTAAAGGAATTGACATACCAGAATTGCTGAGGCATAAAGAGTCCACTGGCAGTTTGAAACATTTCCAGGGTGGACATATTATGGATCCTAATGAAGTGCTAGTACATGAGTGTGATGTTCTTATCCCATGTGCTTTAGGTGGAGTTCTGAACAGGTTCAGCCCTTTGCCTAGCAACTCTACTTTCTTTCAGTTTCCAGTAAAAATTGACATGTTCTAATTCATTCCCTGCTTCAGTAGCTACATTTTTTCTAGTTGAGTTAGGTAGTAACTACGAGTTTTTGGGTGTGTAACGAAACAGTTGAATCTTCATTTAGATACTATCAGCTTTAGTTGAGAAATGTACTTTAGACACAAAATGTTCACTATGATTTTCATAAATTTTGTACTTTCCCATCATATGAGGTTGGTCAATATTTTAGTAAGTAAAAAGAATTACGAAGATAATTTTTTTCTTTATTCACTGATTTCTAGGTATGCCAACTAGTTCTTCCTAAAACTTTATGGTTTTCTTTTGTAGGGAAAATGCTGCGGATGTGAAGGCCAAGTTCATAGTAGAGGCTGCAAACCATCCTACTGATCCAGAAGCAGATGAGGTAATGTTGCTTTTCCAATCATCACCCTTCATGAAAAGAAGCAAAGTGAAAATGAAAAAAAGAAACATCGCTGATTTGTAAGATTTTAATGTTGCAGATTCTATCTAAGAGAGGAGTCGTAATACTTCCTGACATATATGCCAATGCCGGAGGTGTGACTGTTAGCTATTTTGAGTGGGTTCAGGTAACAGAATAGAAGGAGAAAAGGATGTTTCTCTTCTTGATATTCTATGTATATTAGTACAATTTACAATTTTTGTCGCATATGTAAGATTCAGTGGAATTGGGATCTAATAGGTGAAGCTTGACAGCATTCTCAATTTTTTTTCCGTTGGATTTCAATCCTCAGAAAACCTTGAATCCAATCCCATACATATTCCTTTAATGCTAATGCAGCGCGACAAAAAATCCTTTACATACATCCTTGTGGGAAAAGCTTAGAACGAATGCATTTTGGTCTACGAGTCACTAAGTTCCATGCTGAATTTGAGATGGAAGGCAGATGTGATTAGTGGGATCGAACATAAACTGCGACACTAACCACTCGGATGAATTCCATAAGATGCTGAATGGATTTGGTAAGGTTATGGGAAAAAACAAAAATCTGATGAAAGCCTCATCTTTTATCCAATTTTGCAGAACATTCAAGGTTTTATGTGGGAAGAAGAGCAGGTGAATAAGGAGCTCAAGAGGTACATGACTCGAGCTTTCCGTAACATCAAGAGCATGTGCCAGGCCCACGATTGCAGTCTCCGAATGGGTGCCTTTTCCCTCGGGGTGAACCGTGTGGCTCGTGCCACCTTGTTAAGGGGATGGGAAGCATAAATTGGCTCTCCCTTCTTCATCTTCTTGTTGTTGGCTGAAAAATGCTATCCTGACGTCCCGTCAGGGTGAATTTTGTGTTCTCTTTCCAGTTTCCTAGAATACCTCCAGATTCAAACGCATTCATTGTGAGGGGCTCAATCTTATTTCAGACTTCAAACCCCCTAGCATCATCCTTCAGAAAAATCGTATTGCAAAATGATTTGTGAGGGGCTCACATTGCTTATTTTCTATGACTGTACCCATTGTTGTTGTGGCCATTTGAGACTAAGTTTCAAGTGTTTCACTCTCAGTTCCTTGGCAAAAGTGGGCCATTGTCAAGCCTTAACCACTAATCTCGATATGTCCGCTCGGGAATCGGGACAAGCGTTCAAAAAATTTTTAATTTTTGATAACTGGGGTAAGTGAATTTTAATTTTTTTTTAATTCTAAAATTGGTCCTAAGTTTTTAATTTTTATTATATATATATATATATATATATATATATATTTATTTATTTATAATGAATTTGATTAAATTATTAAACATGTCACTTGAATCAACAAAAATTATATACAAAAATATTTAAAATATATTCTAAAAATATATTTACTATATTTTTTTCTTTATATATACAAAAGAAAAATTTTAAATTTTTTCCATCAAATTTATGAAAAAAAATTTAAAATTTATGTTTCTTATATTTTAGAGAAAAAAATTTAATAAAAATATACACGTTAATATATCTCTATATTCTTATATTCTTAAAATATATTTTATGAAAATATTTATAAAATTAAATTACATATTTAATAGTTTAATTAATTTTTATAAAATAAAAAATTTATACGAAATAAAAATTAAATATTTAGAATTGATTTAAAAAAAAGACTTAATTATAAAAATATTCGAAAATTTAGAATTACTATGAGGCTCATGGAAAATCGAAGTTTCGGCCCAAAATAAGTGGGGTAGATTCATCCGTATGACATTTCCATAAAAGCATTTACGGAACTACTTTTGGGAACCAGCCTAAAACAAGTAATGCATAGCAGTATGTGTGCATTATTGCTATATATAAATTTACAATCCATCAAAATATAGCTGGGCCGCAGGAAGCACGGGTTAAAAAGCCCAGCCCGAAGGGCCCAAGCAGCCAATTCCTCATCATCAAATCCACTGTCTTACAGAATAAAAATAATATATATATATATATTCTTTTTTTTACTGTCCAGAAACATCTCAGTGATTTTAGATTCATACCCTAAAAATTTTAAATTTTAATTCTGAAGAAAAAAAAAGATGCAAAATTTATAAAAATAAAAAATATATATTTGTGTTATGAGATTGACAACTTAATGAATTTTTAATAAAATTGTGAAGCTGTAGCCTATAAATTTTGTTTTTTTTTAAAAAAAAAAACACCACTCCATAACGATATAAAAGGCCAACTCAACGTTTCCATTTATTCCGATGCTTCCCCATTTCAGTCGCCTTCGTCCGCACTACTCCTACTCCCTTTAAGCAAATGCCAAACGCCGCCCCAATTCCTTCCCACAATCTTCCTCTCCTCCGCTCCTCCCGCTCTGGCACGAAAACTCCAACACCGAGCGCCGCCTTCGAGAGTCGGAGGAGCGGCTGCGCGAGGCCATAGAGGGGCTACAGCGCCGGCAGCGAAGGGCGGCTCCCGGCGCTTCTCATTCTCACCCGCCCTGCGATCTCCCGCCCGACGAGTGGTGTTTCGCCCACGCTATCGGCAACCTCTGCCAGAGTTTTCTTCTGTCTTACGGCGTCAGAGTCGGTACTGGCATATTGCTTCGCGCTTTCAAGCTCGCTAAGGGACATTCCTACTCTTCCCTTCTTGATCTCAAGGTCGGGCCCCTTGAATCTTTCGATCACTCTCGATGTCCTGCTCGCTTGATGGTCTATTCTCTGTGGTTTTACTGCAATTGATCGAACATTCTAGAGGAACTGGATATAGAGAATGCGACTATTTTATAATGTGTGAATTTCCGGATTCTCTTGACAGCAACTCGTCTCAGAAAAAGATTTGATAGTTAGAGAGGAAGCAGGCCGAATTGGTTTACTCTTCGGTGGATTTACTGGTTCATATCACGCCCTCAGGTGCATTTTGAGAAAGTTTTGAAGGAAAGAGACTTCTTTCAATGCGTATGTATATAACTTTTTTTTCCTTCCTTCCTTTTTTTTTTCGTTCCCTTTTGTCTATTGCTTGTTTACAACGTCGTTTACGGGGATGATGCAGCAGATTTTTAGCTGGTTCAGTTGCAGGAATGTCTGTTTTAGCATTAAATGATTCCAATTGGAGGCGTACCCTTGCTCTTGATCTCTTGGCTAGGGTAGTTCAGGTACCTAATTTACATGCAATGCAATTGAGAGATTATGATTCTATTCTGAAGGTGTTGCGAGAGGGTTTTGTCTGTCTAATTTTAGCTTTTCTCATCAGTGTGCTTAAAATTCAGGAAAAGCTAAGAACAAGTTTCATATTTGGGGAACCCACTGGAGGCATGGCGATTTGTTGCTTTTTGCTTTGGCATGCGCCCAGGTACATTGATTCTCTTGTTGATGCACTTGTTTCATTTTTTTCAAAGGCTTTGGTTTTCAACTTATTATGTTTACCTGCTTGGCCGTTGGGAAAATCAGAACAGAGGTTGCTATTGTCATTGCCACAAACTCGGATGATTTCACCGTGCCCGATGGATAGAGAACTCTCAATTAATTTCGACACTACAGGAGGCGAAGAAGGCAAAATGTGCTCTAATCATAGGCCACGTGAAGAGAAGATCATGTGTTTTACAGCATGAACAATGGAATCACCACCGTAGTTTGTACAATACAATCCTAGGCATTGCATTGCATATATACAACCTATTGGCTTCAAAGCTGGATGGCCTCCACTTTTGTGCATACACAAGGTGCCTCTCTCTGATCACGTTGGAACATACGGGACAGAGAGGCCAGTGTGGCAGTCATTGTCTAATCAAAAGGGTCAATTCGAGGATCATGCTCACTTGCCATAGCCATTCCAGTGCAAAGGCATGTTGGACACATGACCTGCCAAATGTCACATACAAAGAGAAAACACGCTCAACTACTGGAATTGGATGTGTCTGAAACTTGACAGATATTTTCTTGAAAACAAGCAAAAATGACCCTGTATGCTTCAAAAGACTCATCTCCAACACAGGAAACCTGTCGAACTCCCGTTTAATGACATTATTCTTTTCCCATTTCTTATTTTTCTTTTGAGCAGAAAGAAACTAGTTGGCCATTGGTGTGCCCTCGCTCCAACGAAGGTGGTGCCATAGAGTGAGGGCAGCCCCTATTAATATGAGCACTGGACCACAGCTAAAAAGGCTTGAAGCAACAAAGAGTTATTACAGAAAGTGTATGTCAGGCATTAATGATGCTCCTCCATCATATGCCAGTCGTGCCTTTTATATTTCTTCCTAAATCCTACTTAGTACACAAATATGAACAGTATCATTACAACAATAAAAATATGATTATGATCATGATGATGAGATGAATAACAAATGAACCCTCAATCGACCATGTATGCATTCTACATAATCAAAGAGTAGTAGGCACAACGAGCTACAGTAATCCATGCACTTATCACACACTTGCCGAATGGATACAGGCAATAGAGAGGTTCCAACCTTTCCAGATCCGGAACAATTAGAGCATCTTTCAGTTTCAGGCACTGACAGAGGCTGATCTCCAGCATTCAATGTTGAAACTGGCTCAACAAGCACAAGTGCTCCTGTACCCGAGCAACGTGCACAAGCAAGATACCCTGCATTTTACAGGTATAGATTCCAAACAAGAAAATGCATTATCCATAAACAAATCTGTGTGCCCAGGCCTAAGAGATTAAGAGTGGTGTGTGCAACATTTGGTTCTTATAAATTAAGTAGGTTACTCATGCAGAAACTAAGCCGGTTAGTCAAACATAACGCTAACCAAAGTAAGGAATAAATTGATTTGCAAAACAAAGTTAAAAAAAAATATGTAATGGCAGAAAATTTATTGGAAATGCTAAGTATAACAAACTTCCTTGTCTAATCTTGTCGGCAACCAAACACATGCAAAATATAAAGACACTGACTGGAAATAAGATCTGGCAAAGAACTTGAGTGTCAAACACGAAAACTTGTATAAAACTAAATGCACAAGGCACACTATGTGTGCATACAAAGATACAGTCACACTTAATTGACAAAAGGCCACAGCATACCAGTTCCAAGGCAATATTTGCATCTTTTGTGTTCCTGTTGTTTTACGTTGTTTATCTCAACTACCATCAAGGCAGAGATCACTCCTACTGCTCCCCCAGAGAATGATGCCACTATGGGATCAACCTGACTGCATGTTGCAACATTGGAAGTGCTAAATATATGAACCTCGAGAAAATGGTAGTTAAGTATTCTTTGAAAGGTAACATTATGATATATATTACAGGAGCAACCGGACAATGATTATGGGAACTGCAGAAACTAATCCAAACTTGAAGACTTGGGGTGAAAATCCAACACGTAGCCACAACGACATGAGCAGTACCTCAATTGCATAGGAAGATGCATACTACGGATAAAATCTTCATATGAGGTTCCCCCTAATCCAAGCTTAAGCTCCAACTGAAGAGAAGAATAACACATTGACTACTTAATTTCTTCCAGACAAGGAGACAATAAACTAAGTTGGAAGAAGATGTAAAAATACAGAGACACAAATCAATCTTGTCATAACAGATAAGCATGGAGAATAACTTACTGTTGGTGCTAGAAGGCCACCGAAAATAATAATCCCAGCAATAAGTGAAAAACAAGTAGCATAATAAACCTTAAGATTTGCTGCACTCTGCAAGTAACACACGAGTTACTTATCCTGTAATGGCCAGAAGATAGACATCTCATAAAACATGATCAAAAGCAATGGTCAAAGAGCTTACCAGAGGAGGCAAGAACGGGATAAATGACGGAAAGCTGGGAAGTTCATTCTCTTGTTCTTCCTTTAAAATCCCAAGTTCAGCACTCTTGATCCTCTGTTGTATCCGTAGCCTGCGAACCTACGAATTTGTGAAGATAAAAAGGAAAGGCTTCGTGAAATTTGAACCCAGAGAAGAAAGTCAGGCACCGTTTTCATCGACCGAATCATACACAAATAACCAGAAAGATCGATTGGTTCCTTCAATTTTATAATTTAATTTTCCAAATTATGAGAGCTAAGCCTAAAATACATGGAATGTCTCCACCTACGTATGCGGTATTGCCCTTCTCCTTCACGTAACGGGTTCCAAGACATAACAATTAGAAGACCTTGAGTGGCAGACTGAAGAACAAAGATCAACGGAACATCTTCAAACTCACCTCCTCCATGTGCAAGAATATTTTGTTTCGCCGACTTCGAATATTGTCTTGAATCTCCACAAGCTCCATTTTGGCAAAGTCCTGCACAGTTTCCGGGCCTTCTATGATACAAAATCTACACTCAAATACACAAAACGCAAAGTAAATCAAAATAAGAACAAACAAGAAGAAGGAACATATGAAGCAGCAGCAGCATCCTCATCATCATACAAAAACAGAAAACACAGAGAGAGAGGGAGAGAGAGAGAGAGGGGGAGGGAGAGAGAGAAGAGGGGAGAGATACCCTGTGGCGGTTCTATCGGCAGAATCAGAGTCAAGAGAAGCAGCAGAGGAAAAAGCATCGGATTCGGTCGCCATAGATCGCCATTTCCACTTCGATTTTCGATTTGAATCGACAAATCTGCCGCCGGCGACGCTGCTCGAGCGATGATAACTGTAGGAATTGTACGAGTGCGGCGGATTTATACGATACGAAACCGCCAAAACTCTACTCAAACAAGCCATGTCTCCTCCAATTCAGTCGACCGTACGTCGCCGCCGACGCCGCTAAACAAGTCCGAGTTCTTCCCGCTCTCTCGACTGCAGAGGCTGAGGGAGTGAAGACACGAGGAGCATTGAAATCCGTTGCAATTTCCCCCCGAGAAATAGAGAGAGAACGAGCGAGGATCTTTTCTCTTTCCACTACGATCCCTCGCATGTGTTTGTGAGTGAGAAAATGCGTGGTTCGCCACGTGGAAGGAATCCGTTGGTGCTGAGGTTTTTCTCTCTCTCTCTTTTTTTAAAATATATTTCTCTCTCTCTCTCTCTCTCTCTCTCTCTCTTTTTTTAAAAAACAAATTGTAATAATATTGTGTACCGAACGAATTAGTTTTTCGAAATTACAATATGGAACGGAATTGTTTTGAGTTTTGGTGGAAAATCCAACAAAAATGCTGCTGCGTCTCTGTCTGACTTTATTTTCAACCGCCGCCGTCTTCATATCGTTGATGTGACCATTTTGTTTTCTTTGCTAACTTTTGTGGATAAATACAAGAAAGTAGCGGTAATGAAATAAAGTCTAGTTTATATCCTAAAAATAAAATTCCTGTCACAATTTTATAGGAGCTGCTCTATATATATATATATATATATATATATATATATATAATTCGAATTTATATCTATTTTTCTTGACATGAAATCAGTAAATCAACTACTGCAGGATGGGTAGCCCACTACTTCACTTTAATTTGGGCTTTGACCAAGTATCATGGGCTGAGGATGGAAATCGAGCCCACAACAGCCACATGGTAGGTTAACTTAAACCCAGCCCATCAAGCTTTTTGCTCGGCCGATGGCCGAACCCTAGCTCGGGCCCTATAAATGCTTAACCACCAAGATTAACCTCTGCTCGTGGCCGCGAGACGTCTTCCACAAATACTCCTAGCAAAGGGGAGGAGATAGTGAAACAGACTGTGTCTGGGCGTGTCTGTGTGCGTTGGTTTTTGGTTTGTTTTGTTTTGTTTTATGTAATTGTAATGATCTTTTTGTGGTGGGAAATTGGAGGTTACGATGAGGATTCGCAGCTCCCTCTTCTGAATATACTTTTGAAGAGATCGGCTGGCAGAATCGAACCTATGACTTTTAATAGCCACCGCTGAGTGATCTCTCTATTCCTCTCCTTTTTTTTTATTTTTTTAAATTCATTTACCCCATCTAATTTCTTTTAGATTATGTCAAGCCGCACTTGATCTGAGATTTCATGTCAAAGTGATCGTTAAATTACCGGCTTCTGAATCTGCTCTTTGACCTTCTTGATCTTCAATACTGCCGTTTCAACCCCGATAGCTTTCTCATGTTTCGCCAGTTAATCTTAAATCTCATGTTGATATATTATTGGTTACCGTCGTAAAAATGCCTAGAACATTTTACTAAATCATTGTGTGTGTGTGTGTTTTTCTTCGTTTATCAAGTGATGAAACTTGGAAATATCTTAGGACACCTTCCTACATAGCTGTTGTCTTGTGGCTATGGATGAGAATAAACGTTCCGTTCTGATGATGATGAGCTTTAGTTTTGCTCTTTTTTTTTTTTTTTTTTTGGGGTTCTAGACCTTTTGAATGACATTATGTTATGTATTGTTGGGGAATTTGAGTTGCTAGTTGTCTGTTTTTGCATGCTATTGCTGTGTAATTGTATGGATCGCAATGACGACCTCTAAAATTCAAGCTCAACAGACCGGATTGCAGGCTTTCTCTGTTTTCTTTTTTTATCCTGAGAAGTTTGCATGTCGACAACCCCGCTGAACTGAGCGATCTCTTCTTTGTTGCGTGGTCACTCGTCTTTTTCTGATCGATGGTCATTTATGAAAGCAGTGAAACACTACGGTTGATAAAATTGTAGTTTTATTTCATTTGAGCAAGGCCTACGGTGAATCCGGTTCTTTTCTTAAGCTAAGTTATAAAGCAATTTTGATCTTATAATAGCATGATTTTCAAAGCATCTACTGATTTATTGTGTTTTGTTTTTTGGTACATACAAAATTGGTTGTGATAAAAGAGAAATTAAAGTGAATTTTCCAAGGATGACACCGAAAATGAAAAATTGTTCCCTCAATTTACTCGGTCCTTTCCTCACAAGGTATAGCTTCCACTTGTGAAAAGAGGTCCATGTGGGCTCATTTCTTAGAAAAGGACATGTGATCTGTGAGAAATAATTCTTTGTATTATGCTTGAAGGTTTTGTCATGCAGGGATTCTCAATTGGCATTCAAAGATGAGTTGTGGCAACTGAGAATGTGGGTCGCTCTGGGATGTTCCTAAAACCGGTCATTGGTTACCATGCTTGTTTCCGAAAACTACACATATTCCCTGCCGTATCAATGTATTGGACTATGGGTCAAGACCACACTTTAAGATCATTCGACCGTAGACCTCTCTGCTTGAGCAATGTACTGTTAATGGATGCTGGGCAAGGCAAGGAAATTCGGTGGAGTTCCTCCTGGACTCGGAGCGAAGGCAATTATATTTCTCTTTCGAGCAAATTGTTGTAGATGCATCTATTATGAAGGTGCTTATCCATGTAATGTCATGTGTCTCATTTAGCGCACGCACTTGGACTGAAGATGCCGTCAAATTTGGCAAGTCAGGATACTGCCGACCCCCTTAACAAATGCGAGGTCGTGGAGATGGACTACGAGGAGGTGGGATTTGAGTTGTATGCAGAATCTACGGCACCAGGGCACGACAACGTAGCGAAAATTCCTGCATGGCTGCAACATATTTAATGGTTAAACCTGTGCTTGGGCCATCTAGGGGTACTCCCTCCCCGAGCTCACTCTCACCGCTTTGTGAGTTCGGGGTCCCAGACTAGGGTGTCGTTGTGGCTTCGAAAGATGGTTTCCCATCGGTCCAAAGGCTCGGAGAATGGGTACTGTTGGGACGTGGGAATATTATTCACTTGTCCTTTTTGGCCGGAAAATAGAAGTTAAAACATTATGTCCTATCAAAACACCATCGAACACCTTTCGTGTTCACTAATTCTGATACTTCATGACGTCCTTCGTTTCCTTTTCTATTTGTCAATTCCAAGTAGTGAAAAATGGATCATATGGCCCATCAAAGAAAAAGGCCGGTCGTACGGGCCTTAAAGAAATTGATGGGTCGTTAACGATTTGGATCCTAATCTCGCGTTAAGGAATAAGCGAATTGTCTCGTGAAAATGGTAGCGTTGAAAGCCAATCGGTTTATATGGGCCGCAGTAAAATAAAGGTGGACCACGAGTCCATGACCTACGCAGAAGAGGGAGACGTTTTCCTTAGCTGTGAGCAGCAAGTCAAAATAGCTAATCAGAAACAGGTTTTATTTATTTATAAAAAAAAAATCATAATCTCTCTGAAGTAAGGGAACTTGTATCCACGGCAAGCTCTTAGTCAAATTCGCAAACCTGGGGTTTGTTAATAGTAACACTTTTCCTTTTTTTTTTTTTTTAATTTAGATGTTCATTGAATTGTAAATTACGCAACAATAATAGTTTTTCTCATTTTTACAAATTTTGGTACTCTTTCTTATAATTAAAACTTGAAATCTTGGAAACAGAAATTTATGTTCTTAATTATTGGGCTGTATTCCGTACAGTAACACCATTCTTGTTCTCGATGCTCCTACTAGTGGTGGTGAAACGATTGAGTATTCTTTCCGTACGGTAATTGCATTCTGTTTGCCGTTCTTAATGGGCTAAACGATTAGAGCAACTGGGCTATTCTGAGTTTTTCCACCGCTGGGCCGAATAATATTTTACAGCGTTGTTTTGCCATATTTCATTAGCCAGATGGCCGATAAGATGAGCGACTGAGAGAGGTGCTCGAGATATGTTATTGCATCAAGATTAATGCGAGTGCAAAAGTGTGCCTTTTTTGCAAAACTATGCTAATACAATCTTCCATAATAATATGCTTTGCTTGTTCGCTGGTGAGTGCGTCTGGCCACTGACCATTCTTCTGCACAGTGACGAAGTGAGGACTTCGCCGAGGCACCCACAACAGAGCATTATGGCCTAATAATTGCACGTGAATCGGGCCACTGTTCTCAAGTGATGTGTTTGAACCTATCAGCTTGGGCCCAACCTCGTTGGTATGGTATCCAAAGTGGATGTAAACGTGCGTAGTTGCGAAAGTTATGTCCCCACACGCTTTGGGCAAACAAAGAAATCAAGTCCAAATGTTGATGTTATGTTGTCTTTGGAGACCTTGTGAGTGTGGTTACGAAGTTGGGAAGAAAATAATGGCTTGATTATAGGCAGGAATCGAGCTTGATCAATAATAATGTCCATATTTCCCTTCGATGGAGATAAGTTCAGGTGTTTGATACGTTCAAATCATGATCTTTGATGCCCTAAAAGATGAACAAAACTTTCTAGACTCTTTGATTCACGACTTCTTATATGTCAAAAAAAGAAAAACTAATCAACTATCCAAAAAAGTAAGTATTGAGAAGATTCAAAATCACGTCGTGTTCGTGAAAAGGCCGCCTTTTTGCAACTGCCCAACCATCATCCATCAATCTACCTCAGGGTTCGGCCTTTCATGTCCATGTTTCCTTTGCCGCGTGTCATATGCGGCATGGCTGGCCGGTTAAAGGGACCACCACTAAAATGTTCATACTCCCACTAGCCAACGAGTGCTCTCGACAACAATGCCCTGGGTGCCTCTTTCGATCTCACGATTCGCGTCCATGCGATTCAGGCCAGAAGATGGAGCCCTCTCGAAACTTCTGTTACAACAGTTAATGTTCTGTGCTCTTGGCTTTTCACTTACCGAAAAAATTATACTTTTTAAAGGAAAAATAAAAATAAAAATAAGAGCGGGAATTATACAGTTGGTGCTTGGGTTGAACCCCATGATGGGAATTTAAGTGGGGAGCGGGGGAGGGTATGAACATAATAAAAAAAATTAAGTATCATTTTTTTTTTTTTGTATAGTTAAGAAATACTTCTACTAAAAATATTCGAAGGAAAAATATAGAACATAGTGTTACTATCTAATATCTTGTAAAGGAAAATGAAATAGGAACAACACATAATTGAATTTTAAGGTTCCTACAATGGTGGGAACGGGGTTAAACGCAAATAACTCATCAAGATATTTTAGTTGTGAGGCGGTGGTGCGATTCTGGCAGGTGCTACTAGCCATTGCCATTGTGGGTTAATAGTGTACTATAGCTCGACAATGCACCATCAAAGAAAAGCAAAATCTTATCACGGGGGTCGGGTGGCCGTGGCCTCATGTCAATGTCAAAACCCACTATAAATAACCCACTCCCATGCACCACGCTGCCCACATCATTGTGACTTGCACAGCATTGCGGAAGTCATGGTCGGCCACTTTTAGTTTGCTTCTCTGCATTTAATATTTCCCAGACTCGACCACAAAACCAGGCTAAAAAATGAAACCCAAGTTGTTTCAGTTCATTTTCTGGCTTCTTTGCTTGACAGTTGGGGTTCCATTTGCACGGAGCGTCTCGAGCAACGTGGAGGAAAAAATGGTCTCTCCTGCGGTGCACACGGGGCCTGACGGGCAAATTGGGTCCTCTTCGGGGGCTACTGGCTCGGGTCACGGGCCCAATTGGGACTACAATTGGGGTTGGGGCTCGAGTCCAAGCAGTGGGTGGGGCTATGGTTCAGGCTCAGGGCGGTCGCCGACTGGATTTGGTAGGGGTTTTGGGTTTGGGTTTGGTTCGGGAACCGGTTCAGGCTCGGGTTACGGCTATGGCTCTGGTGGCGGTGGCGCACGCGGTGGTGGGTATGGGGCAGGAAGTGGGTTTGGCAATTCTGGTGGTGGTGGTGGCGGCACTGGCGGAGGAAGTGGCGGTCCAGCTGGCAAAGGCAATCGCTTTCCAGGGGATTCTCGAGCGAGAAACCACCACGGCTGAGGAAAAGAAAAATCTTTATCATGTGTGTAACCTTTCAACTTTCTTGGCGGTGACTTCTAAGTATATGCATATCGTGGGGCGCGGCGTGGGGTAGCCATGTTGCAAAAAATGGTTAGATTATGCGCACATATGTTAATTAGCTATGTTATCACGTACTGGCCTTTATCCCTTATCAGCATTAACTTTAAGTTTCTCTCTCCCTCTCTTTTATATTTCACGCAAGAAACCGAAAATTAAGAAAGATGGGACTTGCTCAAACAAATAAAAAGAGAAAAAAAAAGAAAAAAAGAAAAAAGAAAAATGAGAATGTAAGATTCCTGTACAATACTATCGAATTAAGGTTGTACTTGTACCTTGATTATCTTTATTGAAGCTTTGCTCTCATGGGATAATTAATAAATCGTTGTTTTTAGCTTGATCCTTTTTTCGCTTCAATATTCCGGCGAGGTTTGAATTATTAAACTGTTCTCCATCAATTATCTAAAAAGTAATAGCCAATTTGGACAATCTCTTGCAAGGATGTGTTATGAAAGACTCCTTTCTTCTTAAAGCTATTTGTGATGGACCTTAGTCGACGAGAGTTTTTGTGACGAAGACGGACACTGCAATGCCTATGAAATGCAATTAATCGTGACGTACTGATAATAATATTTTTAAAAATTAAATAATTAGGTAGGTAAAATATCAATTTTATATAACCCTGTTGATATCAAATAATTTTTGTAAGTGCAAACAATACAAATGGGGTGACTCAAAGTTAAACGTAAATAATTTAATTAGAATTTAAATTTGAGTGCTCCTTTTCATTTAGGCAAGAAAATTAAAATAAAATGATAATTGTGGTCTTTACTATATATATATATATATATTTTTTTTTTTTTTAACCCACTTGCAACAAGGCAGTCAAACGGAAAAGGAAAAGGAAAAGGAAGAACCGCTAAGACCGACCGGATAGAATGGGCCGACCATTATGCCCGGATGATCTGTCCAAGGGCTTGGCCTGCCTGGTTGCAATTGCCTCAAGATTCGAGCCTGGGCTCTGGCCTAGTCCCTCCCAAGAAATATTACGCTGCTCCAACCCGAGTCACTCGTGGAGACACTCTTGAACAATCGTTTTTGTTTCCATGTTTGTAATTAGTTTTGGACGGGAGGCACCAAGGACAGTGCAATTAATTCTGGATGGCTTTTTTTTTTTATTTTTTATTTGGCATAATATCACTCGTTAATTTTTGTTTATAATACTAACCTTATTCACAAAAGATTATCTCATTGAAATGCGAATCTCAAATTAAAATTTTGGGCTACAAGCTGAATAAAATGACCACTTTGCTAACCAAATTAACTTTTGGGGGGGGGGGTTTGGACGGTTCATTAACACTTCTGAGTCAGGGTTATCATAAACAATGAAGGCAGAATATCAAGTGTAACGTTAATACCCTCTAATTAATGCCACATGTTCATTATAATACAGCACATGACAAATATGTTTAAAGTATGATCTGTGCTCATACTCTTGGGGGGATGAAAAAAAAAAAAAAAACAAAAGAAAGAACTTTTTATTGGTTTAAATGTGTCTCTCGCATCTTATAATTCATGCGACATTTTGAGTTTATCTATCTATTTATTTCCCAAGAGGATGCCATCAAGTGCAAAAGGCCCATGAGTTGGCAACCTCTCTATTTTTTTATTTTTTATTTTTTATTTAGGTAAAAAGCCTGTACAAGTATCACAAGGACGGAAGGTCAACACATTTTTAGAGCCTACTTTTGCGCGTTATGAATCATTGCCATGGGACAAAGGACAAAGCATGTACAGAGGCCGCGTTCTATGAACTTCTATTCTATTTTGTCGCGTCAACTTGTCACGAGACCCAAGTAGTATTCCAGATTGTCAATTTGCAATTGGGATTTTTTTTTTTTCCCATTATAGATCGTTTTTCTTAATGTCGGGTTTCATTGGGAATGATCTGTCACTCCTTATAAATTATCAACAATAATTCGCACCAACCTTAGCATTTTTTGACAGTGAGTTTTTGATGCAAGTGGTAACTTTCAGGCCAACCGTGCTTTGCTCGGCAGCAAGCTATTAGACAATCTAAGCTTTGGTCATGTGAGCATCGGAAAAGAAAGAAGTTAGGGCTAGACTACGACATCAGGCAGGGAAGACAGAGGAACCCATCTGTTGCGTTCACACCGATCACCATGCCAATCAAGAAAACGCCAAATTAATGGAGAAAGAAGTCCAAATCAATCAGGACAATGGAAAAAAGAAAAGCAAATACAAATTGCAACCAAAACAAATCAAGCAAATTGAGGCAATAGCTTAAACCATCGAAAGCCAAGTGAGAATTTGACTATTTGATTGCAAAACAGCGCTGTTGGAAAACCTCCAATATCGTGGGCATGACCCTACAAGACTAGTTGCTAAAGCCCTACGCGTTTTTCTAATACACAGAAATCACGGGTCCAACTCTCCCAAATATATGACCTAAAAAGTGCCCCTAATTAAACAGCCAGTTGCTCTTTTTGATGGTTGGATTCATCCTCGTTGAAACAGCAATGATTTTTTAGTCGTTGAGCTATGTTTAGAGAGGGGTCTAAAGCCTGAGGAGCTTGCACAAACATCTCATTTTGAAGGTAACAGCAGTAGCTGTGGAAGGTACTGGGTGTCACATTTAATTGGAAACCTAAGCCAAACAAGAAATCCACCTCGAGAACATTCATTTCTGCGGTGCTGATTCCTCCAACTTTGGCATAGTAGGCATTGTTGTAATATCTGAAAAAGAAAGAGAGAAAAAAAAAAAAAGCCCCCATCAAGAAAAAACCAATTAACGAATTCATTTCTCTTTAACATGTCTTCAATGAACTTCCAAATAATTAATAATTGTAGCCACACCCACATTGATGAGTTGTCCACGTTCAAGGACCCCGGCAAATTTGGGCAGCTTATAAGCAATCAACAAACACAGACAAACAGGATTAATTAAGGTGTTTTCAATGAAAAAGAGAAAAAGAAAAATTTTAATTACGGAATGCCAGGTGGTGTTTTTTTTTTTATTTTTTTATTTTAGATAAGTAAAAACGAATAACCACCTCGATTGAGCTAGCACTGGCTATAATGACAAATACACATGCTTTCAGTTTGCTATTTGCTACACTTCAAAAGGACCGACAGATCGAGACAATAAAACCACGGACTTCGGTGGTGCTGTCCATTAACTGTAATGGAAGACTGAGATTTTCACGTGGGTGTTGCGGTGGCTGCCTAAAAACGGCTTCAAGTTACAAGCCTGATTTTCCACATTTGCATATTTTTAGTACCAAAGGTAATTTTTGGGTTTGACTACGGAGAAATACAGTAAAGATCACGGCCTATATGATATATTCTTTTTAGATTTCAAAAGATTTTTTACCATATTATTGCTCCCGTTACTCCATGGGGAGGGGAAATTGACCTCATATGAAGAAAGCTATAGCTCCACTGTTGCCTTCCACATTATAAGTCCCCTGTCAGTTTCTTTCTTTTTGTTTTGTTTTGTTTTGTTTTTGAGGTGCGTGGAAGGTGATGTTATTGACCTCACTTTTGGTGGTCTAAACGTCGGGAGAAACGTGGCTTACATGAAAAGGCACATTGCATACACCTTAATTACTGTTTAATGGAGTTAATAATTTTTTTTTATTAAAACCTAATTGAGAACTCTAGTGTGGAAGATTTAATCAAAAACAAAGCAATGTGAAGAACATCAATGCTAAATTCGGACGGAAAATTCGATGTTTAGTCTACAGACATCGTGGGAACTGGAATCATGAATCTTGAATATTAGGAGTAGAAGTCTACGTGGCTGATGAACAAAGAACACAATGAAAACCACAGACCCTGTTTAACTCTGTGCGAAGAGGCCAGGGAATCAACCTCAGTAAACCCGTTTAATTATCGAAGCCAAAAATTTGAAATAGTTGAAGAATCTTGGAAAAACATGAAATCCAAAAGATTGGAATTTGTATTTATCTTGAAAACAGAAAGTAATTAACTTACATGTCATCCATGAACTTGGCGGAGACCAAGACGCTGGTAATAAGCAGCCTGTGCACATTGAAAGAATTGATAGGAAAGTACGGTTGTCTCCGTGAAAAGCGATCAAGATACACATAGGCCACAACGTAGCAAGAGGGGCTGCAATTGGCGTACTTGAAGATTCTTTCCAGGTAGCTTTGAATGGATATGGTAGGCCTGGCGAGGCCATGGAAAACAGAAACCTTCTCGGGGCGCAGCTGATCCATGAGATCGTTGGAATCTGCGGCCCGTTGGAGGAGAGAGGAGAGGAAAGTTACAACCTTAGGCATCATCACTAAGCTCTCTAGATCTTCCATTGTTGTTGTTGTTATTGTAATCCTAGTTCTTAATCGAATATACTTTTGGTTGTATTTTTGGTGTCTTTGAGGTTTAGCTGTGTTTTATAACAACACAGCCTGGAAATTGCTTTTGTGAGAAAGGATTTTTGCATCTTTGGTAATTGATTTCCCGTTTTATATGGACGCGGGGTGTCCATATTCAGGAAAGGTGGTCATTAACATTTAACACAACAGGTTCAAGTAATTGTTCTTCGAATTTACTGGCAAGAAAATTTTGTCCCTCTTTTGAGTGCCATTCAAGCGTGGACCCTTTGTCTGCACGAACAACCTCTTTTAAACCGTTTGATTAATGTCCGAATCATGACTATACTGATCCAGCGATCAACGCTGTCAATTGCATCTTCTCCTTTTCTATGATTGGATTTCGGTTAATTAGATTTAGGAGATATTCCATTTTAAAAATATATATACATTTATGACTTATTGCCTCCCACCACCTCCAAATTTGGAACCAAAATTCATGATAGAGAGTCTGATGTATTGGGTTTCACGGTTGGAGCTCTTTCCATTTTTATTTTTTTTTCCTTATTTTATTTCTTCCCTCTCATTTTTCTCGTGCACTGGGTTTGGCAAGGAATAGGGACGAGTCCCCACAAGTCCAGTTGTATTCAAACTTTGAAGTGGCTAACATATAAACTTAAGCTATGCCAGCCGGGTGGGCTTTGATTAAGTGGAATCCCATTTGATGGCCCGAAAAAAAAAAAGAAAAAACAAAACAAAAGTCTACCTGAGCTACAATTACTCTTGAATGGTACCGAAAAGGTTCTAATGGAGAAGAGAGGCACCAGGGTTCGCTTCTAAAAGAAGAAAAAGCTGCGGCATGTGGGCACGAAATATTGTGTGTGAGTCGGTGACCAAAAACATAAAAAGGCAACTGTAAAGAATGAAAGTGAATTCAACTTTTAAGCCCGACTCTCTCAATCTTCAAGTCATTTTCTGTCCAACGGAAGTTTTGCTCGCGTCTTCAGTCTTTACATATAGTATAAGGCAATGCATCAAGAGAAGCTGGGAGTAAATTCTCTCTTCCGTAAGCAAAATAATAGTAAGAGCTTGGGTGTGGGAATATTGCATACTTCATGTCATGGAATGACAAAGGGAAACGATAGTTAATTATGCTTTAAACCTGCTGCTTGGGTGACGTTAGATCATTCATTTGGAGAGGAGACAAGGGAAAACTTAATTTTTTTTTTTTTTTTTGAAGAAAGTCAATTCCAATCACAAATTACCTTTTGTCCAACACATGACAAAGATCTATCACATTCACAGTTGGCTTGGATCTCTATGACGTACTTAAGATTTCAGTTGCGATTGCACAAATAATGAAAGCATCCTGCTGCAGGGGCTTGTGATCCGTCTCTGCCTTAGTTTCAACAATAGAGAAATTGAAAAGATATGTTTTGAAATACGTTTATTGTTAAATGGGACAATGATGGGTTCTACTCTTTACCGTGACCCTCCACCGAACGATTGCTCTATTTTTTTTTTTAACACAATAATATTCGACAATTAACTTGATTAAATGTTAGAGGAAAAGGAGAGTGAAGATCTCCGCCACTCTGTTCTTTCTCGCCGGATCTCTGTTGCAAGAGACAGTCCAATAAATTATGCTCTAGTGTTGGCTCATCAACGCTAACACGTTTCACTGAAATCTGCAATAGGTAGTGGCCATCGTTAGTATTAGGGATGAAAGTTTCTGCCACGACGTTCAATTCCATTCAAGCAGGCAGATAGAGAACAAGCAGAGTTGGCATTCCTGCCAGTCAATTTTGCTGCAATCATTTAGAGGATAGCTTAAGCTACAGAAAAGGACTGTGTACCAACTGATATTTGTTTTCCAATACTTTAACAGGCTAATCAATGATCCCGGGTACTGTTAACTTCATCTATTTTCCCGACATAAAGAGAAAAAACCCGAAAGTTTTTCGATGTTCCACCTACCACAGAATGGCTTGAAGCAACTGTATTTATGCTTCCAACCTTTTTTTTTTATTTTTTTCAAAACTTTTCAATCTACGTCAACTGTACCAAACAAAAACACTCAAACTAAAATCATCTTGAGCAAGAAAAAAAATAAAATGCGGAGCGTAAACATTGATGCTAGAAAATTAAGCCTAGACCAGCTCGTACTGTACCATAGTTAACTTTGAGATTCTGAACGGATCCGCATGATTTTGCAACTTTCCATAACTTTCGGTAAACGCCCTTATAACCAACCATGCCATAAATGTAAATGTTATGGTTAGCTTGGTCTACAAGAAAGCAACCAATTGCTGCAATAATTAATTTGGCAGTTGACCAATTTTATCCTAACCTCAACCAACTAAATTATCCAAAACAAAATTAGCAAGCAGCGCTTTTCACATGATTATCGTCGTAAAATGGTAAGAAAATGGAACATTAATAAAAAAAAATCCCTATGAATTATGTTATGGTGCGACTCGGAATAGAGGGATTTAATTATCAAATTAGAAATCACTTTAACGTTAATTGTGTAATCGTAGTTCTTTGAAAATAATTAATTATTTCGTATTTCAGACCTTCTGTGCCGGCGTATTATGGTCCAGAAGATCCGATCCGGGCAGGCTCTGAAATATCCGTCAAGAAGCGGGGATAAGAGTGTCCATTTATTGTCCCATCTCAGTACCAATAGAACATTCCTACATTCCCACGACGACAAGCATTGGCGTTCGCTATCAGACGTATCAGAATGAAATCCATGTGATAAGAGGGGCAAGATAGGCCCGCACGGTCCACGGAAAATTTTCGAAAAAGAATCATAAATTGTCGTGTTGACACACCAGATTGTCCGCCCACGACAAGGGGTTGCTTAGCTGTGTCCAGCCACGACGAAGATGACGGCAGATGCGCGCTGTCGGCATTTCTTTTTCCGGGAAAAAAAAAATTAAGAGTCGAGAAACTGATTGCTTGCATGTCCAGTTGTGCATAAAAGGACAAGGGGGTTGGTTAGTTGATGCAGAAAAAACTGTTAAAGAGTGGGAAAACAAGGGTGAGATGAAGAGAATACTGAAGCGCACGGGCCTGTGCTAATCTTGAATTACAGTCGGCCCGGCTCGCTAAAATAAACGGATCCAAATAGCGTGTGCTAGAAACCGGCCGGCAAAGAGCTTAAACAAATTTATGGAGCACGACGAGTCTTTAATATTATATTTTATTTAAAATTTTAATATATTAAATTATAATTCCTTTTTCTTTTTTTTTTTCTCCAAATTATAAGTTATTTGTACGTCCTCTATTTTTTCACGTAAAACACTTAGACTTGAAACTTCATAGGCTAACAGGCCCAAAAGAGATGGATCTAGCAATAATACGTAATACGAAGTGGTACTATTACCCATTATGTTAGTAAATTCATTCGACGGCACCATTATAGGATCTAATTGATCATAAAATAAGAAAAATTCTGGGTCAAGAAACACAATTTTCTGATATTTGTGTTAATTTCTACTATATTTAAAAGAATATTGATATTTAGAATCTATTAATGTATTTTCTGTTTTTCAAATTCTCACCGTTAGACTACAGGACCGAATTATGGTTTTTTGCCAATCGAAAATTTGCTAACTAAGGACATCACATGCTAATAGCAGATTCGTGAAGGGCACAAGATTAGTTGAAGTTTATTTGATAACATCAATCGATTGACCGACCACATAGAAGACCTTATTTCTTACATAACCAAATAATCTGCCCCAATAACAGGGCTTATGAGCGCAGATGATCTTTACACCATAATACAGATCCAGGTCCAGGAGAACCGAGACGTAAGACCTTTCCAACACAACGAAGTGCACAAAAGTTAGGTTCATCACTATGGAACGAGAGTATTTAATCTAGGCCGATATTTGCCTGTCATATGCATCAGATGACTCAGCCATAGCATTTGATTGGATCATTGCATCCCTTTGAAGCAGACTGCTTGAATCCAAAACGGCCCCCCTTTTCGAGGTACTGCTGATGGTATTCTTCTGCTCGGTAAAATTTCTGGGCTGGTAAAATCTCTGTAACTATTATCCTGTTCAGGAGATTTTGCTGTCGTTCCAAGGACTCCCTGGCTGCCTTCTCCTGCTCCGGAGTGTAATAATATATTCCAGATCTATATTGAGTTCCCACATCATTACCCTGCCCAGAAAGGATCGCATGATGTTATTATGTCATAAGTTGAGGGAAAGATATATCATGCACTCACGCCTCAAGGTGCTCCCAACATATACCCAAGTGGCGTGCATCATAATACAGTTCCACAAGACATATGCCAGACCATCACAATAAAAAAAGATTGTGATGTCAAGCCTATTAGTTTCAGATTTACATGTGAAATACAGAAAACCGATTCTCCAATATTGTGTCACATCCCTGGGCCAATCACTATAATTGAAGTGACAAATAACCTCCCACTGAGAAATCCCTGGGTTCTGCTTGCAGCTGCCACTCAATGTCTAGGCTTTGTAACAAAAATCCAGCATAAAGCTGTGTGACCAAACATATTCATAGATGAAAATGGACCGTATCACTTAAACAGTTGTCAAAATAGCTGGGAGTAGCTAAGTTATTTTCTGACAGGACTTCTTAAACATTGTGCAGTATAAGTCTCCGTATCTGTTTATTTATTCACTTATTGGTTTTCTGCTCTTCTTTTGGTAAGTTCAAGATTATTACACCACCCTTCTACCCCTTTTTTCTCTCACAGAGACATGTAATCAGGAAGGCAGCACAACTTTGACAGAATCCAGCTAAAGCAAATACACAATAACAAGTATGATAAATAGGAGAGTGGTGCCATGCACTGTCATACATTGGATCAACGATAGGCAAACAATTAAATAAATGGAACAATAACATCACCAATCAACAATTCCCTAACTTCCTTTTTCATTATCATAAAGCTAGCTGCCTATGTGAAAACACAAGAATCCAAAGAAATCCGATAAGAACATTTCCCATATAGAGGACTCGTAAATGTGAATGGGCCTATCCAAGGACAATATGCAAACAATCTTAGAACAAAATCATCCAGTCATTAGTACCAAGCAAGCAATGTGAACTAAACAGAGAGTGAAGGCACCCACATAGGATGCGCATAAGAGTAATAAGACATACTTCTTTTCATCGATCTTAGGTAAGTGCTTTCGCATAAAAAGTGAGACTCTCAGTATTCATGCTTCACATATTTCATGTGCTAACAAACTACCGGTTAGTGAGATACCCATGAAGAGTTTCATTAGACAAAAACTCATTAAGCCCATTTGGGATTAAAGATAACATCTCAGATGGGCAGGATAACTGTAACTATGTTAAGTTATTTCCACATAATCGAGTAATAAAAGTATGAAAAGGAGAAAGAAAAGCTGGACAAACACCCATCCTCTAAATGGTTAAGCAAATCCTCAAAGAAGCAGACCACCATGGCCTCCCCAAATTGTAAGTTTACAACCCAACGCATCAAAATTAAACGACCGAACACAAATTACGAATTCTGCTACGAGATTCATCAAATAATTCGAAACAAACCAATGCAACCAAAAACGCAATTCAAGCCAATTCCAAGAAAAACCCACCTGGCGATTTAAGGTTGTAGGGTCATGCCTGGCCCAGAAAATATCAAGAAGGGTATCGAAGCTACACTCTTTAGGATCATACTGAACCCTGACCACCTCGCTATGCATTGTAGTCCCGGTACAAACATCCTCGTAGGAAGGATTATGCAACAGGCCCTGGCTATATCCGACCTCTGTCTTGGTGACACCTGGCACTCTCTGGAAGGCCAATTCGACCCCCCAGAAGCAGCCGGCTCCAAATTGCGCGAATTGCTGGCCGGGGGCCGGAACGTCGTCGTCCGGGCTTCGTGGAATTGTGGGGTCCATGGTGGATGGGTCCGGGGACCTGGCGCCGAAACCGAGTTTGTTGAGGATGTTCATTGGGGGCCGGTAATAAGAGATGGGTCTTGAGCTTTGAGGGAGAGAGGAAGGTTTAGAAAAGGAACATTGAAGGCTTTTAGAGAGACGATGGAAGGGCTTGAAGAGAGGGGAGGCGACGACTAGGTGCGGTGAAGTGGTGGCGGCGGCGGCGGGGATAGAGACTGCCAGATTCTTGAGCATTTTTATTCTGGGATCAGCGTGACGTGTGAGAGACGTAAATCAGTTGTGCTCTGAGGCCGAGGGGCAATGTTCCAGAAATGGCTTGTAGCTTTCCAATGAATTTTGGACGGAGCACAAGCACGAGAAGAAAAAAAAAGAGAGTAATAATAAGATAATATAATAATATTTTTATATTTAAATTTATTTATTTACAAAATTACATAAAATATAATTTATATATATATATATATTTGATATTATATTATTTTTAAAATATTATTTTCTAATTTTTCTCAATTGAATTTCTGTCAACCTTTCGTTTTTCTTCAATTTTGAATTTTGTTATATTTTAGAGGATTACTTTCTTTTCTAGGATGATAAGATCAGACATAGTTGGCTTCGCGCCGTGAAAAGCAAAGTCTAATTGTTTTTCTTTTTCTGAGATTTTTTCAAATTATTATACTGCTTCAATTGAGTGATTGTATATTATATGTACGCCTTTGTTTTGATTTATGATGAGCATAAAATTTTTCAATTATAGAGAGTTTTGTTTTTTTTATAAAAATGAGAGAAAAAGAAAACTCGGTGGAGCAGAATGAGCTGGATTATTACAATGTGTCAAGGATAACTTCCATTAGCCCTCATCAAAAAGATTAATTAATGAATTAAAATAATAATAATACTACTACTATTCAAAGTGAAAATTTAATGATAAATTAGTATATTTTTATGCATGTGACTTTGGTACGAATATGTTCGTGGCAGCTGAAAAATATTATATTGTAATATATAAAATTTAAATTTATTAATATTATAAATATTTGCAAACATAATTTTATTAATACTTAAATAATAAATCTATGTTATGAAAATAATTAAAATATATATTAATAAATAATTTTTTAATTTTAATTTACAGATAAACCATAACATCTCTATAATATATTTTTTATTTAAAATAATAATAATAATAATAATAATAATAATAGACGTGAGGCGGCAATCTTGTGGTTGATAAATTGAGTTGTGGATAGAATCCCCAACATTCTTTTTTTTTTTTTTGGATTTAAAGTTTGTGGGGTGAGTCTTAGTCAAAGAAAAAGAAAGAGGGCGAGGGTGCGAGAACTGTCTCGTATAGGACAAATAATTCATATCAGCCGAGTTCCTCAAATCCCCGAGATTGTTCCATGTTCTAGGCTCCAAAGCTGCAAAGAGCAAAGCCGGGTCAAGTTTGTCTGGGCCCTTAATGTCGGGCGGGTGTGCAAAGCCGTTTACGCATTATGACAGTTAGATCAATTCTTTATTTCATACGAAGTACCAAAAGAAATTCCTACATGTATAGATTGATACGTTACGCAAAAATGCATGTGCCAGGTTCAATTCACATGTAATCAAACTCTTAATTCTTTTACCGTAGCGGGTAGTCACGAAAATTTTTCACGGTTTATGGGGGAAAAAAAAGGGTTAATCACAACCACTTACTTTATTTTAGACACCATTTAACAGGTCGCACCCATTCAATTATAACCAAAGGATGTAGATATAGATGTGAACCAGTGTAAAAAAAAAAGAAAAAATTAAAAAAAAAAAAAAACTTAAACATTGTAGGTGGCTAGATGCAGGTAAGATGTTTTCTCAATTTATTCCTGTGCCAGATTGAAATGGCATTATAATTCCTGTGCCATATAATCAACCTTTTTCCTGTGTGCAATAGGGAATAGCGATATCATAGTTGTCATGGTATCTTAGGTAAAAGAAAAGAAAAGAAAATTGATTAGGCCACAACCATTCACTTTCAATCAGGCAATGCTGGTGCTGATAACTAATCAGAGCCATTCACTTCTAACTTGACAATATAGATGCCAGGATGCAGTTAACACATCTGATCAAGTTATTCCGGCAGCATAATTGGTTATGCTAAGATCTTAATTTGTAAAGTCATTCAAGAAAAAAGGAAAAAAAAGTGGTTGTAAAATTGACTTTGGTTATGGGCTCAAGAGGATGCATATGCAGATATCTGCTTTACGGGGTGCATCATTGCAGCCATAATTCAGCCAGACATATGCCAAGAGCATAAATATCAATGAATAAAGCCTCGTAATACCCGTGTTTTCTTCTTTGAACCAGGCGTGATCCACTCAATGAAATGAGTACGATTTGTAGGACAGTAGGAGTCGCAATAGAACATTCCAAGAAATGGTGTTATAGTAAGCAATAGACACTCAGAGCTGCTTCAAAGCATATCATTTAGATGACTCATTGAGAACTTGAGATTTATATCAGAAGGAGACTAAATTGAGTGTTTGTTACAAAGGAAATAACATATGTAAGTTATGCAAATAATTGCAGGTCAGCTGATCATTGCTGTTGAGAGTGTCTTGAAAAAAGCCCCCGGCAGGCAATTAAAAGCGATGGAGGAAATATGTTGAACTTTGCGAAAACCTTCTCCTCGAAGCCTGTCTACAAAGACTTTTGGCATCTCCTCATTTTCCAGCTCATGGAGACTAGTAGCATTCTCAACCCTTTACAATTGGCAATTCGAAAATTTCTTAGCCTTGGTATTGCACCTTCTTCTACATTGAATTCTTCCAAGGAGTCCAAGCTGTTGAACTCGAGGAGCTCTAGTTGAGCAAAACCATTGCCAGGGATTGTCAGGTTTGCTTCACTGTAGGACTGCGCTTTTAGTCTTAAAGTCTCTAGTCTTAGCAGCTTCGCCAGTGTATCTATTGATTTTTGTTCAAGACGTCTATATTCTAATGTTAGTTGGGAGAGAGTCGGGGGAAACTCTTGTGGCATTGGTAACTGTGGAATCCTTCCTCTCAGATGCAATTTGACAAGACTATGAAGAGAAGCAAGTTGAGCAAGTGAAGGAAATTCGACACCTTCAGCATGCAAGTTGAGGGATTGAAGTTGTGGAAATGCAGCCAGAGACAAGAAAAGTGCCTTACATTAATGAGCTTGGTGCCAGGTTCTCAGCCTCAAACAATATAATGAAAATCCGACAAAAAAAAAAAGGCTTCGTTTGAGGCAATCGAGGTTCCAATTCTCCCTTTTCCTCCGTAATTTCCTTTTCGTTCTTGTCCTAGATATCCGAATGCTCGAAGTCTCATGCGCACCATAATCCTTGGAGCATTGCTACAACAGTATAGCTGGGATTACACATTCACAATTTATCGGCACGTCCTGTCTGTCCTTTCTTGCCATCTTAGCCTTACCTGTTTTCCAGTTCTTTTGCTGCTGGCATCAATTGCTTGCTTTGTAATGGTAGCCAAATCGGGAATGATCGAAGTAGCTTCCTGTTTTCTTGCGGTAATGCGTTCCATGACATCGCCTCTGATTCCAAAAATCCATTCCGGGCCGGCATTTCAATCTGTGTTTCTCAACGTGATCCCATGGTCTCTCTCCCTTTCACCCCTGTCTCTCTCTGTTTTTCTTTATGAATATGATCAATAGCTAAGTTTTCACATAAACTATAGTTCTCCTTGGGAAATAAAATGTTCCCATGGTATGGTAGACAGTGAGCGCGAAATGCATGGACTTGGTCGTTTTAGGACAGCACTTTTATAGATGTTTCTTATACAAGCACAAATTTATTTAATCGTTTTTTAATTTCAACTTATTCATGATCAAATTTTTTGTTTTTATTCATATTTCACAAGTCAAAGGCAGCATTCCCAGAGAAGCAATGAAATTAAGAAAAATCCCGTCTACGAGAAACACAATGTTCCAAATCTTTTGCCTCCTCTAATTGGAAGTGACAATAGCCTGCTCCTTTTTTCATTCCTTTCGTGCCTCATCCCTTGGGTTACGGTAGAATCTAAGATAGCCCATAGTTATGTTGCAGGTCATTCTGCATCCTTTTGGGCAAATTGACAGGTTCGTCAATAGCAAGGAGGTCTCTCCGACAGCTAAAATTGACAAGTTCTGCATCCTATTCCTCGCTGGCGCTCAAGTCAGATAGACACCGCCGTGTTCTCGAGAAGATATTCCAATTTTAGGAAAGTTGAAATCTTTGTAGCATGAAATTGCAAAATCAAACAATATTGGGATTATTCAGGGACAGATATTAGTTACAAAAATATTTATACTAAAATTTGTACCACAACAAGCATGGTAGTGGCCACAAAACTAAGAAAAGCCATCAAAAGAGAATCCCATCCACCGTGGACAAACCCTGCCGAAGTCGGAATAACTGCATTATTGCTCTTAGAAGCAGGTTGTTTGACAGTGTCCCCTGTCCGTGGCTGCGCTTGCGGTGCACCGACCGGTGGACTTGTCTGATTCCCTTCCACATTCACCTGAAGCTTCATTCCTCCTAGGCAAAGCAACCTGTTGCCACATACAAAATACCTTGTACCAGGGCTCCTCAACGGGATGGTTGTGTTCCCATTGTCGAACGTTTTTATAACTTTGGTCATGTTACAATTGTCGAAACCTTCTTTTCCTATCTCATCGACACTGTTATACGACGAGTACTGGAACACTGCAAATTTGGCACAGTAGCATAGGCCCTTTTTTATACATGAAGCCATACACAATTTGCTCGTAATAGCAAAAATTAAGTTTAAAATCAAGCAAGAGCAATTGATGCTTACCTAGGACGTCTCCGACCACAAATCTCTTGTCCTGCGCCCAGGAATCAAGATTGGAGCTTATGTCCCAACCGGAGCTGTCTCCCACCATGTATACTGTGGCATCGCATGTGAATGATGATGCTAGAATGACAAGCAAGGAAACCAAAGCCAACTTAGCCATCTGTGTGACGATATATTTCATACACGAAAGGCAAATGATGGGCACAATTTATATTTATATGTGTCCAGGTTGATCAATATTAGATGACCTACCTTCCAAATTGCGTCACTTGTGCTTGTTTATTACTGGCTGCATCTTATACATCGGACGTATATTAATAAGAGTTTAAATTCCTATCCACCCGTTTTATCAAGATTATATATATAATATATATATATATATATATAATCGTACTTTTTAAGGTTGGTTCATCTAATAAGACACTATCTTTTTATTTTTTTATTTTTTTATGAAACTATAGATACCATCTTATCTTCCTATTTTCTTTACCAAAGAATTATATATATTAAGAAAAATAAATAAATTATAAAATTGCCATAACATTCATTATATTAAAAATTAATTTAATTGTTACTTATAAAATTTTTAAAAATATATTTTTATTGTATAAATTACATTATAATAAATTTTTTAATAAATAAAATCAAAAATTACATAAATAATATATTTAGGAAAAAGATGTGTTTCTTTTAATGAATGCTCGCGCAAAATCTAATCATGCAGTTATAATGGTAAAACAAAATGGAATCACAAAATCCGTTCATTAATCAAGCATTGAAAATTAAATTGCAAAAAAAAAAAAAATAAAGAAAAAAACAAAATTGAAGCCATCGATGTCTAAGTGAGAGTTGGGCATCTGTAAATCCTTCCAAGTATTTGGGATGGTTTATGGACTGGGTTTGAGCGGTAATGCAATGATGTTTGGTGAGGTGGGTGAAAGCCGAATGTTGGGTTCAAGCGTCGGGGTTGGGGAAGTCCAACTCCTCCCAACGCCTCCACCTTTATTTCCGGCCGTGTCACGTCCCCGTTTCCACCTCCACTTGTATATCAGATGAATCTGATCAGTCCTGGTTTTATGTAACGATGTTGCATCCTTATGATATGTTTGACTATTTAAGTCTGAAAAATAATTTATTTTGAAAATTTTTTTAAAAAATACAATTGAATTTTTTTTTTTGTTTTTTTACATTTTACTTTACAGCGTGATAACCCCTTATAATAAAATACGTTTGATATATGAAAATTTAGATTGAAAAATTGAAAAATTATGGGAATCCATTACTTTAGTAGAAACCCAGAATTTAATAGAGGAGTAATGCTCAACTTCTAGAAGTTGAAAAGACTGCTAACTTGGACCGAGTCAAGAAAAATGTGATCTTTGTTTTTGATCTTTTTTCGCAAAAATCTTATCCAATAATATGCAAAAAATTGTAGCGGCCAGTGCCAATCCAAATCGGGACGCGTGGCAGGCCTACAGTGCGCCACAAAATGGCCAGTGTACGCCTATGCACTTGGACCTGGATGGGTACGGCCCAATAATAAAATATTACCTCGATTCAAGATCCAATACGGATTTACCCTTTGGATTTGAAGCGGCTGGTCCGCACGAGGGGTCACACTCGCATCACTTCCTTTTTTTTTTTTTTGGACAAAGGATCATCTTTGTTTTTATTTTTTGGGGGAAAATAAAAAAGTACTTCCCGAGTTCAGTCATCATCCTTGTTCTTTGCCAATACTTTGATCACCGTATTTATAAATCATAATTAAGAGTAATCTGTTATTCTTTATATTCAACTTCTCTTAAAAAGAATTTTTGTAACTCATGTACTAAAAATGAATTTTAATGTGGAATACTAAATTATTTAAAGTTAATTATGTCCTTAAAACTAAAATAAATTAACTTTGAATTCTACGATAAAGTTGACATCAGACAAATTCTAAAAGCATTTGAGTATTTGGTCGTTTTTGTAAAGATTAATGTAGTTTTGAGGCATACTCATCAGCAGCAAAAATCTAAACAACTTGGAATGAGATGTCTTTTAATCTTTTGCAGTAAAGAACAGAACTTAACTCTGACAAACTGAGAGGAACACAACTACCCAAGACCAATGAAATCATCAACATATATGGTCCCTAATTAGACCACGTAACCCAAAACACACCACCAGACCAGTTTAAATGACTTCAGGAAATAATTGAACAAAAAATTTAACTTTGAAGCACCACATTATTTTCTCGTAACAAGCTTTCTTTCCGTTTTCCTGTCTTGTTTCGCAACAACTCAAACATAATCCGCAGTACTTCCGGGATCCCCCCGGAAAAGTTGACTTTCGTCTTCTAGTTTAGTATTAATTTGTGGCTGCGTGGATAAAACTAGAAAACATTATAATTCCTGTAACCTACATTTCATAGTCGGTCCACTCGCAAAGAGCTACAAAGAATTTTGAGCAGCTTTCATCTTGGAACCAGAAGCCACTTTCCCCGTTCGGTGTGCTAGGAGACTTGATTGCTAAGCTGTTAACCGTAAACGACTCATCATATTCTTATATATATATATATATATATATATACGCTGAAGATCCTAAATAGCCTTTCATTCCTGTGCTACATTTTCTGAAGCCACCTCTGGAAGCCGTTTTTCTGATCCTTCAAGTCTCTAGGTTGTATTGAAGTCAATGGAAGAAGAGGAGAGCTCAAGCTCATTCAAAATGGGCCATAGTGCACAAGAGAGGGCCCTGCCTTACGTGTCGGATTGTTTTGTAGTTCAATCTCAGTATCCTCCAGTGTCGGCTCCAGACAGTGCCAACATTCCTGTCATTGACTTGGGTCCGTTGAGACAGGATGTTGGCAGAAGGGCTGATGTCGTCAAAGAAATTGGAGATGCATGTCGTGGAATAGGCTTGTTCCAAGTAAGTACATGGTAAAATTAATTATAAAATTTACTACATGCCATGCACTAGCTAGCTCCTATCTCAATGGACCCAAATACATATTCGTAGAAAGTACAATTATTACCGCCGTGTAAACATTATGGATGTCACACTCTTTGGTAGTATGGTACAGTAACGACTCCAGGCAATTCAAGTAGACATGACGGATGATAATTTTTGTTCATAAACAGAGCAATAAACGTAACCCCCAATTGGTACGGTGTTAAAACCTAACTGCTTTGGAAAGATAGGTCAAATTGATTTTTTTTTTTTTGGACCTAAACAAAAGTCAAAATTCAAAAGGTGACGCCTTGTTTTGGCTTTCAGTTACAAAATTCTTAATACGCCGATTCTGTTATCCTTCTTTTGTGCTTATGTTTAGTATTTGTGCAGTGCACCATGCCGTATGCTTGAATGATGAAAAAAAAAAAAGTTAAAAAAATTCTTTGCAGCATTTTTTGCGGTACTTCTTTTAACTTTTTTTTCTTCTTTTTGTCTGAGTAATGTATATTCAAACGTTTCAGAGAAAGCATAGGAGATACCGTGTAGAAGTGAGGAAACTGATGTTGGATCTGATGGGAGCCATCACAGAGAGGCTTGGGTTAGGTGCCAAGTACTTGAGCAACAAAATTGAGGAAGGAATGCATGCAAGTCACGGCAGTGAATTGCCACCTACCGTGCCCAGATCCAAAAAAGGCACTACGCTTGCCACCGCATTCTGACTATAGCTGCCTGACAATTGTCCTCCAGAGCTCACCGGGCCTGGAAATCTACTTGGAAACAGGGGACGACAAGTGGAGGCTAATCCTGCAAATCAATGGCACCCTAAAGGTCCTAGTTAGGGATCATCTTGAGGTCCTAAGCAACGGTTTGTACAAAAGTGTTGTGCACAGGGCCACATTGAACAAAGTGATGACCGGGATATCAATTGCAAGCCTACATCGCCTGGGTATGGATGAGAAAATGGGGACAGCAGGGTGGATGATCAGCACCCTAAGGGATATAAAAATGCAGTTTCAGAGACTTCCTGGAATTTCTCTCCAAAAACAACATTTCAGAAGGGAGAAGCTCATTCATCAATACACTAAAGATCGAGCATTAGATATGCAAGGTTATAACGTACGTACCAGATGCAGACTAGACGGTTGCCAATTACGCTTTTATGATGCTATTTACAAGTTTGGCATGTACCAGAGCCGTATTTCCTGAAGTTAGTCCTGGTTCGGCTTATTTCCTTGTCGGTTCGTTTCGGATTGTTTTCTGTTAAGTTTTTCTGCTTTTAGGCCCAACAGCCCATGGGCTGGCAATGCTAGGCTTGGCCACTACTAATTTTTCTACTTTTTGTTTTTTTTTTTTTTTATTTCATTGAGATACGGGCCTTTGTGTCTTTGAAAGAAAATAGAGTGCGTATATATATTGTATACACCTGTTTACTCAAAATAATAATAATAGTATGCACCATTTTTTGTTTTTATATGTGTGTGTGTGTGATGAGATTAGTAGTTGATGATGCACTAATAAAATTCCAATTTTGTACTGCTCTAACCTAAATTCACTTCCTCTAATAATATTTTCTGGGATTCTGCCATATCAAAGACAAAAAGTCAACTTTTTCCGTAGAAGGAAGGAAAAATGCCCACAAAGATCCGTAACCAAAAGAAAAATCCATTTGCCGAATGTATATACCTAGATTGACACAGTCCGAATCAGAAATTGCCCAAAATGCGGCCTTGCATTCGGAAATAACTAACAAAAGACAAATTTCAAACTGACCCAAAAAAAAAAAAGACAAACTCCTAAACCGTTCGATCTAGTCTTTATAATACGAGAGTTCATAGTAATCATCTTCATATCAGATGAGCACATGGAGATCATCTACAATTCCGCACACCAAGAGCAAGACAGGCAGTGAATGCAAACCAGATCCACCGAAATAAAAAAACACCTTTTTTCCTTGAGGAAAAACAATATAAAAAAAAAAATGCACAGGTCGGCAAGCTGGAGCCGAGTGGCTGAAGACTACTACATGCATTCATCAAAGAAGGAGGCAACAGGGCTGAGAATGTCGATGCCAATGGAGGGGAACGAGCTACCAGCGTATGATCCGATTGTGGAAATGGCTCAGAAGGAGAAATCTGGTATCAAGTTTGCCGAGAATGCTGTCCATGTTATTCCTTTTGTGCTGCTACTCTGTGGCCTTATTTTATGGCTCTTCTCCAATCCAGGTAATATATGGGTGGCTAAATTGCTATACCTTGATCCTAACTGACAGATTAAATTGTTGAGTTCATTTTCCATTTTCTCATCCCAGCCTTTAATGATAGAATAACACCCAGAATATGTTTTTGTTGATCTAAGACATATAGCGGTAGTCAGGCCTACAAAACTATCCAAGCTTTTAACACATCGATAAGTGAACCTTAATTAATGAACGTGTCGGCTCATTTGCCCTCCTAATGGTACTGTAATCTCAATGACTGAAAAGACGAGGAATTTGGAATTTATGTTTTATATTCGAGTATTGCCATCCAATTTAATCATGTTCGTCACAAATGTGACTTGGATTGGTTTTGGCTATGTTCGTGGATTCACCTTCTTAGAACTTGCCAGATCCTCTGGCCCATCAGATTGGCTGGAAATCTCATGAACCAAGAGCAAATCCCCCGGAACGTCCGAAGAAGAAGCCTAGTCATTCTCTTGTTCTGACCAAAATAAATAAATAAACGAATAATAATAATCATTCTCTCCTTCAAACAAAGATGAGAATTAAACTCTTGACTCTCCTTCCTCAATTAAAGAGGTGACCACTTCAACTACCTCAAACGGTTGTGACCAGTTAGCAGCATACGAGGAATTCTAATGAAACTTTTATTCGTTTTGGTTCCATCCTCTAGACAAGCAAGGCAAGGGGGCTTTCTTTTTCTTTTTCTTTTCTTATTTTTCCCGTTGAATATAACATGGAATCATTCTTTATAAAGGCCCTTTTCTTTGTTATATTTTGGCAGATGTGGAGTTAGGAATTAAAGGGGAGTCCGTGGCAGCAAAAATAGAGGGACTGACAATTGAAGGAGACATCGACACTGATAGTGATGGTACTCAGACGGGATTTTTACCAATCGAGGTTGGCGACTTGAACAATTCCAAACAAGCAAAATATGCCAAAAGTTTCAGGAAGTTGGCCAGCATATTCTAAATGACTGACTTCGATCTCCCTTCTTAGCTTTGTGGTGATTAATTGTTGTTGAGCACTTCTAATTTGGATTTCTTACTTCCTTTTGGTGGGAACCCACGTCGACTAAACCTGCATTAAGAGGATTCCGACGCTTTTCACTTTGATTTTTCAAGCTGATTTGTTCGGTAATCTTCAGAAATGCTATATATATATATATATATATATATATATATATATGCTGTTCTGATCATCAATCAGTAGGCAAATATAATTATTTGTCCTGCATTTGATAAAATCTGATTGAACATGTTAAATATGTATATGTATTTTATAATATCAAGTAAAATTTAAATTAAACTCTATTAATAGAATCACGTGAACTTAATTTTTAGTTTTTATAAATTTTTTTAAAAAAATAATAATAATAATTGTTAAAAGATTTTATGTATTCTCAACGGTTATCACTCTAACACAGCGGGTAAGACAACGGGAGGCCAAAAAAAAAAAAAAACCAACATGCCTTAACGCATTAGTCGTTCTTTGTGTAGTAACCAAACAGACGAGTCTGGTGGGCAAGCAAAACGTTTGAGAGAAGGATAAGAATTTAAACCCAATACCCTTGAATTCCTACAAAATGTGGGTTTTAACTCCGGATGAAGAAAGAAAGAAAGAAAGAAAAACAATTATCAGAACTGTGCAGATAGATGAAATTAAAAAGAGTGTTGTTGTTATTCTATTATCTCATGAAAAGTTCTAAGTTCTCATAAATCTTATAATTCCCTTTTAAAAACATAAAACTTGTAAGAATGATGCCCAGGTGAAGTTCTAATAAAAATATAATAGTTAATAACCATCTTTTTACATAATAGTTTAATTTTAATGGTTCCATTAAGAAAATTTTGATAAAAGGTTCGCATGATTAAAGTTCCTAATTCATCTAAAATTAAACATGTATGATATCATTTATCAGACATAAATCTTTCCGTGATAAACTATGAATGAAAAAATGAACAAATTGCAACTGTATAATTACTGAACAAGATTAAACAAAACCACGGATGGAACTTAGAACACATTTATAATTATTTCTCGTGAAAGAGCACCGGTGTCAACCCAAAAAACCAAAAAAAAAAAAAAAAAAAAGAGCAAAGGGTACGCTTCTATTGTTATTATTTTTTCCCTTGGTGATGGAGAGAATTTGTTTCAACTGGCAATCCTTTTTTAGAGTGTTTATTATTTGGAGAGACTAAACATATCAAAGAAAATGCTTCAATCATCGAATACGTCCGATCCAAGATTATCGAGAGTGTACACGCACATTCCGAAAGATGTCCCCACCTCGTAAAAGCTATCTCGTGCATTCGTCCGATCAAGGCTGGAATTTGACGGTCCAGATTTGGAAGTAGCACAAGGTCCAGATTGCGCGACAAGTACACAAGATATATACTCTCCGGGGTTGTCGGTGTCATCGCTTCGACCTTCAGTTTCGTAAAATTCCAGTTTCCTAACATTCCCTTTTTCAATCATCCCGACAATTGCCGACGCTCTCCTCCGACATCTCCGATTCGTGTGTCAGATTCCGGTTCAGTTCCCCTCCAGGCCGGTCCGATCCCGGTCGATTTCGCCGTCATGAATCCCGAATAGTAAGTCCCCGGATTTGATTTGATCTTCTTTGAAATCCCAATTCGTATGACATACGATGCGTTGCATTCTGAATAACCCTCTTGTTCTCTTTTTAATTGATTAATTTTTGATTGAGATCGTTAATTGGCTAGATTATTACGGATCTGTGACTGATCGGTGCTTTAAATTAATGGCCTCTAGTTGTTTACGTTAGTCCACGGAACATTTTTTGTGCTTGATGGATTGCAAATTTACAGCGTCAATAAATTTCTTTTATGGGTTTTCTTTCGTATAATGTGGATTTTTCGTTTATATGTTTACTTTTGTGTTTGGTGCAGTGACTATCTGTTCAAGCTTTTGCTTATTGGGGACTCTGGAGTTGGAAAATCATGTCTTCTATTGAGATTTGCCGTAAGATTGTCCTCTCTCTTTCAACTATTTCCCCTTTTTCTTTTTCTTCCTCTTCTGCTGTGGTATTTTCTGTTTCATTTCATCTGGGTGTGTATGATTGATGCATTGTTTTGATAAAGAAATCAATGCCACGAGGTATTGAAAATCAGTGAAAAGTGGATCCGGGTCGTTTTTTCTGTCCCAAGTAGAGATTCAAATGACGATTGTGGCTCCATTCTGTTGATGGGCGGCTGTCCCATTTTCCTTTTTTTCATTTGCCAAGCCCAGCTTTTGGCCGGGAAATCCTTACACTTGAGCTTCTATTTAAACTATTTGTGTTTTCATTGTTTTGGCTCCTTTTTTCTAATCTTTTTAGGGTGAGCTTCACAGATATTTATTCAGTCGTGCTTACTTTCTGTCAATTTCTTACAGGATGATTCATATCTGGACAGTTATATCAGTACCATTGGTGTGGACTTTGTAAGCATCTGGAAACTTTGAAATTTTGAGACAATTCTAAGAATGTTGCTTTGCCTATAATATGAAACTGATATCATCTTGATGTTCTTTGCCATAGAAAATCCGCACTGTGGAGCAAGACGGGAAGACAATTAAACTTCAGATTGTAAGAAGCTCTTCTGCTTTTTTATTTAATGGTTTGGAAGTAGTTTAGCATCACGGGAAATCCAATTTCGCATTCCTGGACGAGAGTTCAATATGACAATGGTCCTCTTATTATATCATTTTGAGTATTTTCTGAGCTTTATTTGATGTTTGGCTTATGATTTTAGTTGCAACTTCTTTGTTTTATCTTCAGTCTACTGTAACATGTATATTTAGGATTTATGGGCCAACATAGGAAGTACAACTAATTATCTTATTCCTATTGAGATGTCATTTTTCTCATTGGTAACTGAAGTGAAATATGTTCATCTCCTTTTTCCTTGATTCATCATTTGCTTCAGTTTTTGATTTCTCTATTATCTTCTTTAGTGGGACACTGCAGGGCAAGAAAGGTTTAGGACAATCACTAGCAGTTACTACCGTGGGGCCCATGGCATTATAGTGAGTAATAGACATTCGTTTATGCCTTAGAAGTAATTTTCATGATCTTGTCTCCCATGAATTAGTTTGTTAATGTTGTCACATGTGGCAGGTAGTTTATGATGTGACAGATCAAGAGAGTTTCAACAATGTGAAGCAATGGTTGAATGAAATTGACCGTTATGCCAGTGAAAATGTAAACAAACTGCTGGTTGGGAACAAGTCTGATCTCACAGCTAACAAAGTTGTCTCCTATGAGACAGCTAAGGTGAAGCAATTATTCTTCAATCTGAGCTATTGTTACAGTTTGCTGAACTAAAATATATAAGTGGCCACTGACTGGTGCTTTCTGATATTGTGTTGGGTTTGGGTTCAAATAGGCATTCGCTGATGAAATTGGCATTCCGTTCATGGAGACAAGTGCAAAAAACGCTACCAATGTGGAGGAGGCTTTTATGGCTATGGCTGCTGATATTAAGAACAGGTACATTCACGATACATCACTGTGCTCCCATTCTGCCTTCGTCCTCTCTCTGTCCCCGCTATGCCTTATTGAGATGTTACTAGAGGTCCCTTCTTTGATACTGATGTATTGTGGGGAGATGGTAGATACAGAAACAGGTTTCATATGCTGCATAGATTACTAATGAGGGGATGCCATATTTGTGCACTCCTTTTGGATAGGCTTCCCTTTTCTGTCTTGGGTAGCACATTTTGTAGTCCCCTTCCTCATGGGCTATTAACATTGTAACAGGATGGCGAGTCAACCAGCATCAAACAACGCAAGACCACCGACTGTGCAGATACGTGGACAACCTGTTAACCAGAAGTCTGGTTGCTGCTCTTCCTAGTTGGCTTGAGGTCTGCAATTGGTCTCACGTGGCACATAGTCTTGCAAGGATGACTCGGTTGCCATGGGATTATATATACTTTTCTGAATTCATGTGTGCCTTGTCAATTGTTCTGTTAGCAATTTTAAAAGCTCATTCAGGTTTCACTTGTGGTTGTACAAATGATATGTTTGGCAAACGGAAGATTCCATCCTAGACAAGTTTCGCTGTTATTTGTTATCCTTTTCCTCTTTTGCTGTGTCTTGCTTTGTGACGCAAAACTGTATCATTTCAAGTTTAAACCGTTGAAGTTGGCTGGCCAAAAAGGGTCAACTCAAAGGGGTGAAGTAGTATTCTCTGGTGCCTTATATTAAAACCATCCAGGTTTGGTGAACAAACATCTAAAGGGACGTCAGTGGGCTGTGCCTTTTTATTGCTCTTGCTTGTCCTAACAGCTGGACATGTACAAAGATACTATTTCTGAGCAACTAGATTGCTTAAATATTCACAATGCAAATATGTTTACCAAATAACAATCAAATCCCCTGCATCATTTTATTATTGAGAAACATAAAAGTAATTTTTACGTTAAACTTTAATTTTAAGCATTAATATATTTTATTACTATAATTTTTATGGCGCCTCTATTTGTATATGTTACGTTTCCTTGACAGGCGATGCTTCTGTTGTTAATGGTCTTGTTTTTGTGAAAAACACCAGCCAAATTAGAATGAGCTACCGTGTTAACCCATGTACCGAAGCGTAACTCACCAGCTTAACATTCACAACAAGGTGACTTAAGCAAGCGTAAGAAAGAATCTGAGGTGGTTTCCGTCCTTTTTATAAGCGAACAACTTATCGCTAACACGTGTGCCTCCGCAAGCAATTTATGAACCTGCTTTCCTACGCCGCTGTGTTTCTGTTTCTTTCTAACGTTTTGCACCTAATTCCGTTAGGTTATGGGGGGCCGTTGGATGGCTATATTTTCGACACGTAGTTGGTGGCCCACTTTTGTGAGAATGGTTGCAAAGACAGTGTCTGCAAGCATAAGCCGATTAGTGATCTGAGGGAGAGAGAGAGAGAGAGAGAGAGACTCAAGAATAATGTGAGGCATACTAAGAGTTTTACTGACATTCGCGCACTAAATGATGTGATATACAGTGTCATATCCTGACTGTATTCTATGAATTTTGTGGACCTCAGAGAAGTTATAAAAACTAATAGTTCGCAACACATGAAATGTCATTTAGCACTTATATAACTGTTGGAACGAATAGGTATTCCATTTTCTTATAAGAACTCGTTTTTTTGTTTTTTTCATTTTGGTTCTTTCCATGTTGGAGATCCAAATAAATGGTGGGTTATATATAATAAGAGTGCTTCATTCCGCTATATAATTGTTTTCATTTTGAATCTCTGTAAATTTTGATTTTTGCATTACCGAACAAATATTAGAACAGTTTCTATGATTTTGCCAAGCATCCTTTTTCGGGACTGGTAACGCCTGCTGCGTATGATGAAGTCGAGGAGGCAATCTACGGCTCTGATGGGGTCCGCATGTATGCGTACAAAGATCAAACGGTGCCCCAGGACCCGTTTAATGAGAGAGGAATGGACAACAGGGGATGGATTAAAAAGAGAGATGAACAAGCGCATATATCTTGTGCTTGATTTGGATATTAAATTTCCATTAAAAGGAGTTTAACGAGGCATATTGGTTCTTTTAACTCTGGAAATGATGATAAATTGCCAGGGTTTTAACTTTTAATTGCTCTTGACTTCAGGGGGGAGCATCAGGCGGACTTTAAATCTTAAATATTCCCTACCCAATACATTTTTTTTTTTACATGAATAAACCACAGAGGCAACAGAGTTCCAGCGGATGTATGTGTTCTTGTACTCACGCGTTGAATCAAAGTATCATTTAGTATTTTGTTCAAGGAGACGAAGGAATTAAAAACAAAAACACAGATAACGGCGTGAGTGAACTTGGATTTTTTTTTTTTATTGCACTTAAAAGAAGAGGTACAGTATAAATAGTGCAGCTAGGGATGACAATTTTATCTGGATCCTCAAATCACCTAATGAGGACGGGTCATGCTGATTTTATCTGTACCCGCCTTCCGTTTCTTATTTTGCTCTTTGTCATCAAATGTCTCCAATTTCTTACTTCATTTTAATTGATATATAATAGCATGCTGCAATACAAAAAATAATTTAAAAACTAAAATATTTAATTAATTAGAAGGCAGGTACCCATGGTCCAGTTTCGGCTGACGAGGCATTTCATATCTCAGATATTCTTCGGAGTTTCATTTTCCAAGATATAAATAAATAAGACGAACCCACATGATTTAATCAAAACTATTAATTAGCAGCAGTGGCCGCTGTGGCAGCCTTTACTACTTAGTGGGTCCGCGGCGGCTGCTGGCAGGCTTGCTGGGACTGCTGCTCAGCCCTTGACGCACGATCGGACGGTGTCTAATTTGTTGGGAGAAATCCTGATAAGTGTGTGTGCGCGCGCAAAACGGGCGATTGACGATTGCGATTTTCCAATGAGGAGGACGCAGAGAGCGAGGATGGCTTGCGTAGAAGGGATTGCTGTAGAGATGGGTCCCAGTGTGATTGTCACGTGTTGTGATGGAGGGGCACGTGTTGAGGGGCTCGCCATGCAGAGGCCGCAGCAAGCAGCGAAGTGGTTCTGTTTTTACGACACGTCCGACTTTGTCCTATGCGAAGGGGAAAAGTTGATGTCTTAAAGAAAGTTCGAGGACTCCAGTCCGATAACAATCCAGTGTGCGCGATTGCACGACAACGCCGTGAAGCTCTCTACCTTACTGCCTTCCATTTCCGTGGTTATAATGGATGAATATGCAATGCATCATTAGATCACCACCAACCAATTCATCTATTATCGAATAAACGGACAAAATTAACTAATTTCACTTTACCTAAAGCTCGATGCTCTTCCAAATTAGAATATGTTGGGCCAGCAATTTGGGCTTTATAACATTTCATCCGTCACCAATATGGGCTTTTCCTTGAGAAACCACAAGAAGGCCCACAGCCAAACCCATCTAATTTGGTGAGACCCAACTCACTTGAGTGGCCCCGCCGGTTGGTCGTTTAGCTTTAGTCTGTATGTTCTCGGCCTGGCACCTCCGAAGTCCGAATGAGCCCCCCCCCCCCCAAAAAAAAAACAAAAGAAGTAAGAATCGGATGAATTTGATTTTTGGTGGTCATTTCATATTGAAAATAGCCTGTGGATTCGTTTTCGATTGCTGCTGGAACCTGCGCTATTACTTCCATGGTTGATAACCTTTATCCAGTGGAAGTCCAGTACAGACTAAAACAACTAAGAAGTCAAGTCTTGTAATAGATGGCCCACTCATTTGAGAATTTCGCTATTATATGAAAGAAGAAGCCATCTCCTAAAGGTACCTTCCTTTCAGAATTTGTAGCCCATTATCAATCACTGCAAATACCTCATCTTCAGGTCAACAGACAGTCAGACAACAATCGCACCGTTCTTCTTGTCCCTCTATCTACCTTAACTGTGAGTCTATGAGACAGGGTCTCGTGAAGCACGGCATACGCTCAGGCCGAAAGTCATTGGATTTTTTTTTTTTTTTTCCAACAAAAAGTTGATTCGCGAGTAGGTTGAAATAGGAGGTTTCCTGTTAATCTTTTTATTCAATTTTATCTATAAAAAAAAATCATTTAATTATTATTGAGTCGGAATAAATTTCTATTACGCTAAATTTTAATATTTAATATAAATTATTATTTTATATCTTAAAATATACTATATTAAAAAAATTTAAATTCATACAAATTTATTAAGGAAAAAAAAGAGAAAAGAAAAAAACTCTGGATGACTAAAGAAGAGACTACCGACCTAAGTGATAAAGTCATTGGTCTTGTTCTCTGTTAAGCCCGTGAAACTTATTTTCTTTGCATACGTACTGCGATTCTTAAATTCATGATGTCATGTTTGGAAAATTAGCCGCTTGCCAGGCTTGGAATGAGCTCCACCTGCCTTGATGTCATTGGCTTATAGCATCAAAAGCTAGATGAGCATTTTATATTGAATTCTCTGCGCAACAAAATTACTATATCAAATATTTATCGGTATTAATAAAAACTATACAAAAATTGCTGCGCACATCTGTTGGCATCTCGCTGGAGAGGACCATTGCAAGGTGGTGTTGTTCAGCTTCCACTCCCAGTTTTAAATCCATATGCTAAATTGGACAGGTGATTTCAGATATGAAGAGCAGTAGAATAAAGGGGTTTTAAAGGTTGAGTCTTGGCTAAGAGCAGTGGTTCGTGTTTTCCAAACAAATTATAAGAAAATGAAATGAAGGAAAATAAAAAAAAAAACAAAAGAGTAGGCATTACTCTGGTTGATTGTCCTTTTTATTAATCAACTTAAAGTTAAATAATTTAAAGTCATTGTCATCTTTTATTATTATTATTATTATTATTAATTTAAAGTTTCTTGTTCGATGATTTGCATTGGTGACAAAGTCGGCGTCGCCTCAGAAATGCAAACACATGGTACTTTCCCTTTTCATTTTTCTCGTTTCTGAGCGGTGACCCGGAAGTTCGATCATTAGATTTGATTTTTGGGCTGGTGACTTGGTTTGAATTTGATTCCCTTCGCACGGTCATGTCTTTAGGGTCTATAATCTTTCCACACCCTCTCCTGCTTTCCACGAGTTTTACGGGCACGTTATGCCAATAAATTCGTTCACAACCACGTGCACTCCTGTGTTTGTAAAAGTCTTCTCTTCGTAAATATAATACACGTAACAATTATTACAAAAGGGATTCAAACGTCATTCGGGCAGATTTGTCTCAATAAAATTCATTAGATTTAGATGATTCAAACCTACCGATATATGCCCGATATTGATGTACCACAATAATCATATTTATTTATTTATATTTTTTTATTAAAAAAATATATATATTTTTTGGCATTTAAAAATTGAAGAAAGTTGGCACTGGGACCATCAATCTCGTATAAGAATTTTTGTGGATATGGTTTTTGCCATCGCAAGCACAGCCTCTCAGTTGTAGCTCTACTCTCTCTAGGCAAAGCGCCATGGCCTTAAAGTAAACGCCAACTAATTGCAGCAATCATGTTATTTGGAAAGCAGGGTCGCTGCATTAAAATTTTCCTCAGCACCGGGCATGCTTAAATCTTTCAACAAAGTAATGTGCTGACGCATCCTTGGTTTTTGGTCGCATAATGCAGGAGACGAAAGCAACTTAGTCTGCCCTTCTGAACTCAAAAAAAATCATTGTATCGTTTTCTCTAATAATGTCATCTTGAATTGGCCAAAACGTCAATGTGAATAAGTGCCCTGTACACCTCACAGAAAGAAAAGAAAAAAAAGAAAAGAAAAAAGAAAAAAAGCTTCGAATAGATTTTAATTCAGAATTTTTTTCTTAATTTTTGATTTATTTCTACAGCATCGCCCTTTTTCTTATTAAAATTTTGAATTCCAGATGAACTTTTTTTCCGTCAGAAATTGGATCAAAAGCACATGGTAAAACCGACAGGTCTTTCAAATCAAATCGACCCCATCAATTTTGCCTTTTTATTTATCGTATTCTTAAACCAAACATGCCCTTCCCCAATCCCAAGCGACGCAAACGGACACCCGACACTCTAAACTAAGTAACCAATAGTTGCTCGCCAACTGGAATTATGTTCGTCTTGGGTCCCACCCGAAACCCGCATTCCCAGTCCCTATCCAACTCAGCTTCTTTAGCCACCAAGCTTTTCCTCTTCTTGGATGACCCGTTATTATCCAGAGGCGCCACCGCAGGCTCCCGGCGCTTAGCCGTGATCCTCACCGGCTCAGGCTGGTTGGAGCCGATCCTGTGGGGAAAATTGACCAAAGCCTTTGAGCCACGCATCCTATAAGCCGCGCTATCATAAGCCAACGCAGCTTCTTCAGCCGTCTCATAAGTTCCAAGCCATACTCTGGCGCCATTTTTAGCCGGATCTCGTATCTCCGCCGCAAACTTCCCCCACGGCCTCCGCCTCACTCCTCTATAATGCCTTCCTCTGGGCCCCTTCTTAGCAATCGAGTCAATTCCTTGGCTATCCAAAAATCCAGCCCCAAACACTACCTTATTTGGTTCGGCTTCTCGGAGCAACGGTTCGTCTCTCGGCTTGGCTTCAACGGCCGTGGCGGTTAAATCCACCGGAGACCATCCAGAGCTAACGGCGTCCCAGAGAAAGTTGTATACGACCATATCTTCAGAATCATCAACCTTTAAAGGCAGGTCGCCCCAGTTCTCCGTCAAGAAAGGGACAAGATTATTAAAACTCGAATTTCTGTGGTACTGAGGAAAAACGTTGGACCCAGCAGAGAAGGCAGCTTCACTCATCTTCGCGGAAAGCAAGGAAAACGAAATGTTGGGTTATGTTTACAAGTTCTTGTAAGAAGGAAAACCCACAGGCTGTTGTGATTGATATAATCAAAGAACAAATTAACAAGAAGACAAGATTTAGAAGTGTGAGCTCTGGGATTTGTAAAAGAAAGAATTAGTGGATGGGGAATATATATAGACAGGGCACTGGAAAGAGGTGCATGCACCGTTGGGGTGATCTTTTCGTTTATTTATTCATTTATTTTTTTAATAAAAATTTTGGTGAGGCAGTTGGCTTTTTATGGAGTTTTCATGTAAAGATGAAATGTAAGTATGCAAACTGGAAGAAGTCGTCAGTTGCTCATATTGGTTTTATTTTTATTTTTAACATCAAGTTAAAATTTGGGGTTTGGTGTGGTGTTCACCTCACTCGTAACTAAATCTCTTCCTGCACTCATAACTATATTTTTTTTTTTTTAAAAAAAAGGTAATTTTTTTTTAACCAGAAAGATATGTTAATTTCACCCCTAGGGTACTTGGCTTTGTCTCAAATTCCAATCTATAGGCTTGCTGTTGAACAGAATTACATGGTAATGGACCCTGCAAGGAAGAGTAAGTTGGCATGATAATTGAAATTATCTATTTTGTTCTGATCCGTTATAGATGATTGTCTTGTTACTGTATATTCTGTGGGTGGCATCTGCTTCCGTCACCATGCCGACAAGTTGTATAAAACGACGAATTTTATATTATATGATATAGAGGCAACTAACACCACATGGCAAATAACAAGTTTGATATTATTTAATGTTTAATTCAAAGTTAGACAAAAATTAATAAAGTAAATACAATTAGTAAGCAACATCTTTAACGTCATTGATAAAGATCTTCAGTTTTACCCGTAATGTCCACTGATTAGTATATATAAATATATACATTACGTTTCTTTTTCGTGGTTGTTCAATTTAATAATCTTTTAATGTCTCGACTCAATGATGTTACTTATACGAGTTGTCCTTGATAGCTGTTGACAGATTATTGAGGGAAATAGGACCATAAAAATTATCAGAAAGATTCGCGAAACAAAATGAGTCTTGCTATTAGAAAACTAATGTCATAACAATAAGTACAGAAGTTGGTGCCAAAAAAAAAAGAAAAAAAGGAAAAAAAGAAAAATTTACCCGGGTTAGGGTTACAGCTTAAAGTTAAGCTTAGAGGTTGGAATAAAAGAACGATATGAAATTCAGTTCAATCCATCTATTCAACTCAACTATATCGTAATGTGTTGATGTGTCGTCGATACATTTTTTAAAACAGTCCCTTGTCTAACTTTTTAGAAACATGCAAATCATTTTATCCACATATCTCAAGAAATGAAGGGCTGTTAAACTCCGAGTTAGATCTACGGCCAATGTATTAATAAGAATTGTTTACACTAAAAAACATAGATGAGTTCGCATACCCAAGTGCATCCTTTGGACTTTCGACTATTGTAAGTCAATCTTTCACGCTGAGATAATTGTTATTTGATGAGAACCTTGCATTTAAAAAATGTATTGTCGTTACGCCCTTCTATTATTTACTAAGAAACCTATATTTGATGCACACGAGATGAGTAGTAAGGATCGACGTCAATGCATTCAGTCAGAAAAGGAGAGCATAGAATGGTCTACGGCGTTGCACGTGGTCGAGGAGTTGATGTTGAACAGTATGGTCAGAGTCTACATCTTTGACTCCATTGCTTCTCTATTCACTTGAGTTACTATTTATAGCAGCAATCCAGCTTGCAGCTACGTGAACTAGAGAAGAAAATGGACCATAACAACACCAAAAAAAAAAAAAAAAGTCTCGTGTTTAAGTTGAAAATCTCGAATTTGAATCTCAATTAAATGTCAATTAAACTATAAAAAAAAGTTTTTAGTTTTTCTTTTCTTTTTGCTTTGGTTTTGAAAGGATAGAATGAAATCAACAATTCAATAACTCCATTATCTTTTATTTTTTTTCTCCTTTTTTTATGAAAAAGAAAATGGGTTTGTCTTTCTTTTTTACCAGGAGGTTTAGTTATTAACTTAAAAATGACACTCCGACGCATGAAAGTTGATGTAATAGTAATGTTTAACAAAAATAAAACTAATGTTGTGTATATCTAATTATTTATAGTAAATTCAAATCCAAAGCTTACAATTTGCTTTGGCCAGAAACTCGAATTAGTTTTTCTTTTCTTTTTTTTTTTAATAACATTTAGGCCTCTTCTCTAGGAAAAAAAAAGAAAGAAAAGGGCCTAAACAGTTTATTATTAAACTTCCTATTACTGGTGCAGTAAGCCTCGAAGCATTTTGGGCCTACATATTGAGCCCTCTATAAAGCACAAGACCGTCGACCAAGTCTTCTTTGGGTCGATTTTGGATTAAACTTGAGTTTTGTTACTATTATTGACAAATTGGTAGTGGTAGAATTTATTAATTGTAAATATAATTGATTAGTTAGTAATTATGTTTGTATTTTAAAATTAATAAAATAAAAAAATTATATAATTAAATTGTAATTATTTTGCATAATAATACAAATTATTGTATTGAAAATTATTAAATTATAGTATTTTTTATATTTTTATTATATTAAAATATTATATTGTTAAAATATAAATTCAAATTATAGTACATTTTTACTAAATATAAATACAATTATGTTTAGCTCAAAACACAAATTTTTAAATCACACGCACAATTAGTATGCAGCTCAAACTTCTTAATTCAGAATTTTTTTACACGTTAAGCTGATTAAATCAGGAAAAATTACTTTTCGCTACAAAATCTTCATATGGTTGACATCTCCTCGGAAAGTTTCTCACATCATCAAGCGACAAAATGAAGAAAACAAATATAAACTCATAATTTGTGAAATTTTGGACCTCTTATCTCCTCCCAAAAGGTGTTAGTTAATCTATTAGACTTAAAATCATACGGTAAAATAGTTCTATACATTTTTATAAATTTGGAATCTTTTTTCAAATTCAAACTTAAAATTTCAAAATTTTTATGACTAAACTCTCGGGAAAGCTTTGCTCACAGCAAGTCTTACCTAATTAGTGGGGGAGCCACTATAAATGCAGGAGCAACGAAAACGGATGGCAGCCCGCAGAAGGAAAGGGGACCGCCAAGACTAAAAGGGTCCACGCATTCATGAACAGAAAGGCCGATAGCCCTTGCCTAGCCCCACGAAGTTGGACGGACCCCATCGGCAAGTTGCAAAAAGATGGACCAATTGCAAGTAAATGCAGAAGCTTCATGCAAGGCAAGATCGTTTACTGCTGCATCCGGATTGATCACGTAGTTAATAAAATGTTGACTCTGGGTGGCATTGAAAGTCAACATTCAAACCACATGGTCTGTCAATTCGTTTCCTGGCAGTCAAGTCAACACTCAATTTGTTTCAGTGTATCGATTCAATTAACTTTAAACATAAACTATGGGCATATCGAACCTGCCAAGGAGTCTATGAACTCATTTTAGCAGAGCTTGATATTTTCACACCCGAAACCAACTAATCTGTGGGCAATTACCGAGAGATTCGTTCGTGTGCGTTTTTTTTTAAGAAATTCTTAAGTTAGAATCTCATCACTTCGTATTAGGTGTCACGCTACGAGTCACTCGTGATGCATGTAACGTCCAATAAAGAAATTAGCAAGCACCTGTGCTTCAACTCCTTCTTGTATCTCTCTCTCTCTCTCTCCTTTTCTCACTCTCTAAAAAGTAAAAAGCATAATAGAAGTTTAAGTCATTAATCCTGCAAATCCACCTAAATACTGATAATTCCATGAGTATATATATATATATATATATATTGTACATAAGGGATTGATAACATGCAAGATTCAAATCCCGAGTGGATATGCGGCCATCTTGTAGGGTGCGTGTCACATGTTCTCTGAGATGACTTTACCCGACTATCTTCCGTTTGCGTCAAGTACAAGAAAAGTTCGTAGTCAACCATCACTCACTACGGCTCGGCTCTCTTCAAATTTGGTTTAACCAATCTGTTGTTCTATTCGTTTTAATAAGTCTTACAATTTCATGATAAAACACAGTTGTGTCACATTTTGGAACACAAAAAAAAAAAAAACGTATTCATAAAATGATGTAATTTATGTATGTTACATAAATTTATCTATAAATAGGCATAATCACTTTTTAATCTTCTACATTTATTCATTTTATAAATTATAGACATTTCATTATTTTACATTAAAATTGATCATATTATTTTATATGATTTAGTTTATTATTGTTAGTCAATGTTCAAACACCATATTAAACACCGTGAGACAAGTCAAATATCACGTCATGAAATGACATGAAATTTGGAAAAAAAATTAAAATTTGAAAACAAAAATTAAAATAATTTGATTTTTTTTTAAAAAAAATGAGAATGATCAAAAATTCCAAAAAATTGTAGAAAGTATTTGAAATTTTTTTAAAAATTCATAGACTTTCAAATAATTACGGAAATTCTAAAAAAAAAGAAAAATTTAAAATAAAACAAGTAAATTGGTAAACCTCGAAAATATGTAAAGATATTCAAAAATTTTTGAAAAAAAAATTGAATCTTAGAAATTTTTGTTGCTTTGGAATTTACAATTTTCTTAATTTTGAATTTTACTTTTTTTGAATTTCTTATTTTTATAATTTTTTAAAAATTTTATATTTTTTTAAATTTGTTAAAATTTTTGAAAGTTCTAATTTTTTTTTTGAAATTTTTAATTTTTTTTTAAATTTCAGAGTTTTTTAATATATTTTTTAGAATTTTCAATTTCTTTTTTGGAAATTCTTAAATGTTTTTAAAAAATTCAGACATTTTAGCTTTTTCCGATTTGTTTTTGAAATTTTTTGTTTTTTTTACTGTCACATCATTAAAAAATAATTATATAGAATCTAACGTATTTTACATTATTTGACATAGCACTTGATTGTCTTATTACATAATATGTTTTGACAGTTAATTAATAATAAAAAATTAAAATATATAACAATGTAAACAATACGATCGATTTCAATATAAAATAACGAAGAGTCTATGATTTATTAAAAAAAAAGAAAAGAATTCAAACGGGGTGGAGACAAAAGGTGATTTATGCCTTATAAATACATATCTCTTAACAAATTTGTTTGTTCAATCAGTTCAATTTCCCGATGATGCTCGACAACCTTCATGTCTAAATATAATTAAAGTTCATACTCCGCAGGAGTGATTGGCAGATGGATGATTAATTTTATAATAATCCCGGAGGCGTGAACTTCTTAAATTGACTAAAGCCTCAACTGTACAAGTTCTATTGGTAATCTAATCCAAGATATCATTGATTATAGCAGCAAGTCGTTTAGCTCGAGGAAGTCGGGAAGCACCCTGGAAACGGAGGCTCTCTTGGAGAGTGGACCGTCGAGAGACTAATTTATCCACTAGGAAACAAAAGAGATCGAGTTGGATATTGAAACCACCTTTTGGCCCAATTGCTGCTTCCGCTCACTAGCCGAGAGCCTCCTGAGAAGCTTCCTCTTAAAATTAATAATAATAAAAAAAAACAGAGAGAGAGAGAGAGATCCACAAACTCTCCCCTTTAAATACTCCTCAGTACCTGATTTCCACTCAAACATACTACTTCGTCTTAGTCGTTGAACTAAAAAATCAGCACATTTCAAGAAAAGAAAGAAACTTTAATCCTTCTCTTTCAAGAATCGAGAATTATGGAATCTTTGGATGAAGCTTCAACTCTGGAGCTGATTAGACAACACCTCCTCACTGACTTCGCTTCCGTGGATGCCTTCATCTCTGATCTTGGAACCTCCGTGTCCGGCAACAGCTTCTCGAAGCCGAGTCCCCAAGAATCCAAGCCTCAGGTAAAGCCTTCAACTCTGAGCCAGCGCAAACCCACCATCAATAACATCTCAATTCCTCCTCCTCTGGCGACCATGAACATGACCCCGCCGCCGCCGCAGCAGCAGGGCGGTGCGGAAAATGACCATCAAGACAAGCGTTACAGGGGAGTCCGGAGAAGGCCGTGGGGAAAGTACGCGGCGGAGATTCGTGACCCCAGGAGAAAGGGTGCTCGTGTGTGGCTCGGCACATTCGATACCGCAATAGAAGCTGCTAAGGCTTATGATGCCGCCGCTTTCAAGATCCGCGGCAGCAGAGCAATCTTGAATTTCCCTCTGGAAGCCGGGAATAATTCTAGTTATTCGAGTGATTCCACTTCCCAGCTGGAATTTCAAGAACTCGCGGAGATCTCTAGTAAGAAAAGAAAGATCGAGGAGATCCCAAAGAGGCTGGAGAGGAGTGATAAGGTGGCGAAGAATAAAGAAAGCTTCCCGTCGCCAGGAAATGCTGTCAAGCCGGCCGCGGCGGCGGGGACGGAGCCGTTGACGCCGTCAAGTTGGAAGGGGTTTTGGGATGTTGAGGATAAGGGGGTATTTAGTATACCGCCGTTATCGCCGTTATCTCCACATCCGGTAATGGGATATTCTCAGCTCATGGTTGTCTGAGCCTTTCCCAGTTCCCGGGTTTACTAAATTGGGGAATTAAGATCCAACTGCTTGTTTGGTATTTTACTAAATTAGGAAGCATCTGACGGCCAACAGAGTCCCAGATGACGTAGGCAAGTAGAAAATAGAATAATGCGATGATTAGTGGCTCTTGAATCTTGCTATTTATCTGTGTGTGTGTGTGCGTGTGGGTGTCTATCTATCTATCTATATATATAATAGATAAGTAGAATAATCAGATAGAGTGCAATATGCATAATTGCGTTTGTAAAAGGATGGATTTGTGGAGATTGTATTTGTTCATTGAATTGGTTTATTTAATTGAACGGACGTTTTCCCCATAAATCATATTCATAATTCGGGAAAAATAAAGCATAATAAAAATTATAAAGAATTTGATGCTTGTATGAAGAATTAAATTCAACAAAAAGGCTCGCTTCTTATCTGTCGGTATTCTTTATTGATTGTCGACTTGTCGTTAATGTATTTATCCGCCCTTTGATTATCTGGTCCTAATCGAACTCTATTTTTGCAATATATACGAGTAACGAATCTGGCTTTCTCTGGAAGGAGTGTAGACCCTCTTTTCTTTTCCTTTTTCCCTTTTATTTTTGATGGAAGAATACCCTCCTTCCTTTTCTCCCGCAGTTGCAGAAGATTTAGATGTACAGTGTTAGGACAGAAAATATATATTTATTTCTCATAAATAAATGAAATTACTTAAAAACTCCGTGCTTTTTTTTCTGTCCACAAAAGAATGCCTAATAACAATAAATATTTTAATATATATATATATATAGAATTTAATTGGTGCGGCCCAACGAGGGAGTTAAACTCGACACCCTTTAACGAATGTTACATGGATGTCAATTGAAAGAAATTGCGCCTTTGATATGCACCGCTCAATGGGAGTTTTGTGTACAAAAACGGGGGGAAGCAGCTGGTGGATGTAAATTTCATCATTCTATTATTGCGTCAGGATTTCACTTCAAATTAACACGACGTTTTCAATAGAGAAAGTCTCGTAGAGACAATATCTGCCAACACAAGTTGTTTCGGTGCATGAATGCATACATATGTTGGGCCAGATTCATAAAGCATGGAAAAAGGTTGTAATTTATTAATAGCTAGCCAAGAGTTGCAAAGCTTTGTCCCATGCAGCGTTAGTTGTCTATGTAGGCCATCCCCCTTGCATGCAAAACTTCAGTCGCTAGCAATATAAGCCGAGTGCCGAGCTGTGGTTTTGTCGTCGACACAACCAATCAGCCAACTTACATGGCTTTTTATTCCCAGCACACAGCTTGAAACCTGTTTGCCCTAAAGGTCCAACTTGACCTCGTCAATAATACGGATAAGATCACTCAATATGTGGCTCTAGAACTTGGCTGCAAAATCCAGGCGAGTCCCACATTTTAAAAAAAGAAAAAAAGAAAAAAAAGGTGACTTTCCAATTGCAAAAATAGCAATTAAAACTCAACAGTCTCATGCCCTTTAAATTCAACCTCACGTTTCACCATAGTATTCATAGTCTTTCTTTCTCCAAAATATGGTGACTCCTGAGGAATCTTCAACTCTCGAGCTCATAAGGCAACACCTCCTCGGCGACTTCGTTTCCGCCGATGCCTTTATTAGTAACCTCGACTTGAATGCCTCCAGTGGTTCAAACGAGCTCAAGCCCATCAAACTCGAGTGCTACTTATCCGGGTCGGCGCCCGATTCCCAAGAATCCAACCCGAGTAACCATACCCATGAGCAAGAAGCCTCTAGCTCTGAGACAAAAGTTGAAGTCTTTGACTTGGCAACTCCAAAGGTGAAGGGTAATGGAGAGGTGAGGCATTACAGAGGAGTACGGAGAAGGCCATGGGGCAAGTTTGCTGCGGAGATCCGCGACCCGACCCGAAAGGGCAGCCGGGTTTGGTTGGGAACCTTTGACAGTGACATTGATGCCGCCAAGGCTTATGATTCCGCTGCGTTTAAACTGAGAGGTAGGAAGGCAATTTTGAATTTTCCTTTGGAGGCCGGACGATCAGGTCCGCCTGCGAAATGCAGCAGGAAGAGGAGGAGAGTGAAGGCTGCAGAGGTACCGGTTTCTCTGTCACCGGAACGCCGGGACTTGTGTTGGGGGACAGCGGACGGCGAGGCCGAGGAAGGTGGCTCGGATGAAGAGCAACTGTTGCCGTTGTCGGAAAGCCTGTTTCTGTGACGTGTAAGTAAATAACTGGGAGAAAGTCTTGGCTTATTACGAAAGGGGAAAATGAACAAACAAAAAAAAAAAAACGACAGCGGCAGCATATGGCGCTATTCTTGAATATTAGCTTTTACGCAACTTGTTTTTCTCATCATTCGTTTTCATTTTCATTTTCATTTTTCTGGACCTCGTGGATTTTTGCCGGTCGAAACATGTACAGGCTAACATCATCGAAGCGTTTTAACTCATAATAGTGTAATCCATTCTATGATAAGCGTCAGTCAATGCTCAATAATATTTCACAAAAGCAAGTCTAAAGTTTCCTGGCAATGGTGACGGAAATAGTACCATTCCGAGTGGATTTCATGAATCAAGCAAATGAAAACACCCAATTTAAGTCACGAACTAACTTGTCATTAACGACGAGGGTCCCATCTTCCAATGTTAGGGACTCAGTTTTAATCTCAAGAATCAACGTGGTCCGTAGCCATTCTTCGCAGTCGTTTTTGATTGCGTTTGAAAAAGAAAGTGCAGATTTGGACAGCCGAACTAGTTGCATTGAGGGGACCCCCCAACTCTGTATCCAAGTGTTTCTCTAAACCCGTCGTCCATATACAATGTGCCACAGGTCCACAGTAAGCGACTGGTAGCGAAACCAATTGATTGACAAATTGCCAATCCACTTGCAAAATACATCACCCGTCGCTGCATAGGCTCTCGTTTGATATGATCCCCATAATACAGACGGACAACGGTGCATGTAATTATTTGGATACAAGTTTTTCAGGTAAAAATAATATAAATTTACATAGATGTAATCAAAATTGTTGGTTGAATAAACCCAAAAAAAACACAAATATAAAAGTCAAGGGATAATGATTGTATATATATATATATATAAGTCCATATTGTTCTTACATTAAAAAAATCGACGTTTATTTAATATTTTAATTATTTATGTGAATACTTGCGTCTTTTAAATTTAATAGGTTAGAAAACCATTACAGTCAACGAGGACCCATTAGGCCATTATTATCGAACAGGGAATGCGTTGCCTGGAGAAAGAAACATTGAACCGCTACCTACCTGAAAGATTTTGATTTTGGTTTGCAGTACAGTCCTAGCCTAATATACGGGAACGACACCTCCAATAGTCGCGAGATGGATGACATTGTTTTCAGAGAAAAAGGTGATACTACAGCGCACGTTTGTGCATAACAAAGTGACCTTTTCGAGGAGAGGCGAACTAGGGAATACAGTGCCTTAAGGAATCTTTCTCATCATTGCTTCATTGCCCGCAGTGAGTGATTCAGGTTTAACACACACAGGCTGCTGAACCTGAATTTACGTACACGAGCGTACAAGAAAGTTGATTATTAGCCAAATACTTTTGCACCCCTTTTTCATCGCACCGAGAAACAGAATAAAAGCTTGTCCTGAAGCGAACAAACCATGAACCATATTACCGATCAGCTCCATGATTCCAAATTGTTTGTCATGCGGAGCTTGAAAACTAAATGCATTGATCTACATCATATTCATTGACAAGCTCTATATACAAACCGAACAGTGGATCATATAAAATACTCCTAATAGATACGTACGTTTACCAATCGAGTGACCATGAAAGAATAAAATGACTCTAAGCAAAACAAAAACCTTCAGCACCTCAAGAGCTAAACCAGAGATAGAAGCCAAGGAGGGCTGAGGTGGACTCCCTCAGTTCAGTTTCTTTTGTCAGCCAAAGAACACCAGGTAGCAGAGAGGGAAGCACTTTTGGTGCTTCAATCCACAAAACTTTGGGGTTTTACCGGACGTATATAGTGGAAAAATTTATTGACCTTTGTCACAGTCTAATTTAAGTTTCCAGCAAGTGGTGTTCAATGTTGCGGAGTACAATTTTTGCAAAGACTTTGGCTTGAATCGGGGCTGTTGCTGCGGCTGCAGTGGCACGTAAAACCCTCGGTGCCCCTGTATTTTGCAACATGGTTAAATGATGCAGGGTATGCCGTCCTCCTGGCATGCTAAACTGCAACGGAAAAAGGAAAGGACAGTTTATTAAAGTTCTGTATGCAAACAAGGCACAACACACGTACACAGAAGTGGGAGAGAGAGAGAGAGAGAGAGAGAGAGAGAGTCTGGCCTGGAGAAGAGCAAAAGCAGAACAAGCCCTAAGCATAGAATAAGGATTCCTCAACATGGCAACAAATCTTCCAATCTCTGCCACGCTGGGAAAGAAAAAGAACCAAGAATTACAATGAATGCTAAAATGGGATCAGCAGTGGCAGCTACAATGAAGAAAACTTTAGAATAAGTATTCTCCAGAAAATAAAGTTTGTAATGGCCAAAATTTTATTGAACAATGATCATCACCGACTGACATGCCAATCTTCAATAGAGTTTCTAAACAAAGATGCCTTTGTTTTGATAGAAGTAGGTCTATCTGATGATCTGCTTGATTACAGCTCATACAAATCCACCAGTATTTCCAGATATATTATAGATTTACCCTGGGATAAGCTGAAATAATTATACATAAAACTTGACCTCTCAACCGTACACTGCTGTTGTGTTAGCTGAATAGACATGGAATTCCAAATAGGCGAAGAATGGCTATAGAAAGGCAACCTGCATCTCAGATATCCAGCCTCTGGTATGCGGGCTGCTTCCGCTACTTGAGCAAGAGCATTGGAGGTTGATGACACAACAATGGTGGGAAACGTCTGCAGATTGGAAAATGACAGCACGAATTCTTCAATGTGCTTCAGTGCTATCTTTTTAACACCATCTAAAGTTGCACTCTTTGAAGTGCATTCTGACGAAGGCTCCGTTGATGCCATTTCAACCATTCTGCACGAAGCACATCAAACGTCAAACTTTTGTGAAAGAAGAAATGGTGCACTGCAATCCTATCAATGCAATTGGCAAATCTATTTCTAGCAGACCTGGTACCCATCCCATTCATTCTTTATGTATTATCTCTAAACTGAATATGCATCTTTCTGCATTATTTTGATCAAGTATAGACAACTAAATGGAATCTGTACCTCCCATCAAACATGTATGCCAGTGCCAATGCAGCCATAAACTTTCCCATTTTTGACGGTGATGAAGAACAAAGTTGGACAAGGGCTGGAACTCCTCCATCCTCCACTATGCGAAGTGCATTATCAGGATTAAAAGCCAGATTCCAAAGTGTGCCTGCAGCTGTCTCATGAACATCCTGAAATTTAAATAATCAAGGATTCAGTTTGTTTGTCGTAGATGCTGCGTCAATTAAAGAACATTATAGGTCCAGATCATTCAGGCTTCAATTTTTAGACAGACACTGTTATAAAATATCAACCATGTAGCAGATGTTCTCCTTTTAGTTTCCCAAGGGAGCGGAATTCTAGGCACCTCAATGTTAGAGAGGTCATATGTGTGAGTTTTTAGGATGAGTTTTTAGGATGAGTAGGATGAGGGAGTTCAGAAATTTCCCGGATTCAGTAAATTCCACAATTTGACATGGACATTCCAAAAAGAGAGAGAGACATTAAACCATTCTCCAGGACATGGAAATCCCTCAAAATATAATGTGGATTTTCACGACTACTCCTTTTTATCAAATCAATTTGTCACAATACATCCCACGCAAAAGAATAAGGAAATCTCCAATATTCAAGGACTTGAATAATGGAATCTCCAATCCCTAGGATTTCGCATTCCAAGGGAATCTCCATAACCCCCAGTATCTGGACGAAGGAATTTCTAATTTGCAAGGGAAATTCCATTAATTTGAGAAACCCTGATGCCAAGTGACCTGCAGTTAAATGCAAATGCTTGGACAAGGCAGTTTCAAATTTCTAGAGAAAATTCCATGGATTTGAGAAATCCTCGTACCAAACAACCCTACTGAAATGCAAATGCAGGGAATAGTCAGAATACTCATTTCAAGTTGAACTGAAAAAAAAAGAATACTCATTTCAGGAAGTTAAAAGAAATGCTTTAGTTAATATTCTAGTAAGCCAACAATCTTAAAGGAAAAACCAACTGATTTCACTGAAAGAAACATTTACGTCCAAACAAAAAAATAAAGAAGAAGAAGAAGAAGAAGAAGAAGACTAATTGACTAAACTAGATGTTTCATAGAAAGAAGCAAATTTAACTGCCAGGAAGTAATTGAACAATGATTGAGTAACCTTATGATAATGCAAAAGATTAAAAATTTTACTGATATAAGAGTTCCACAATTTTTTATTTCCCTAGGGGAAAACAGAAAAGTTCTAAGACTGGCATGATTATCAGTTTTCTTTTTTTTTCTTTTTTTAAATTATAATTAACAAAAATAAAACTTACTGCAACATCTGAGTATGCTAACGCAATAAGGGGAGCCACGCCGCCTTCTTGACCAATAGCAACACTAGATTAATAGGAGGAAGTAAAATGCACATCAGTAGAAGCTAAACATATTGCAAAGAAGCAACTTTGTCTGAGGGAGCATTACATAGAGTTAACTATTGATGCATGGCAACAGTGACCATCAAAAGCAGAAAGAAAGAAAAAAGATGCACCCATTCAGTGGTTAGAAATTATTGATTTTGCTATTTGATGTAATAATTTTCAATGTTAGAGGCCATACAAAGTTTGAGAGAGTTCTCAACTGCAGCAGAGGACTCGCAAAATTGCAAGCCCCTGCCTAATGTCAGGCCTCCATCACATTTATTAAGAAGAAAGGGAGTAAACTCAAGGATAAGCAAGTACAAGTTGGACCAAAGCAAAGCCAAAATGTACCTGAGAATGCACAAGGTAACTCAGAGAGCATTAGAATAACAAATGTGGTGCCACAATGTCAAGTTTACCTGTTAGCTTCTGATACTGACAATCCCCAAAGAGCACCTGCAACCCTTTCTTGAAGACCTTGTGATGAATTTGAACAGGATTTTGCAAGAGAAACCTAAAGAACCATAGTCATGCCTGACATCAAATGCTACTAGTGATTGCAAATAAAACTATCAATGCAAACGCATAACGAGAGTAGTATTCTCATAGCTCTGTGTAGAATAAACTATCGGGACAAACTAGGGATACCAAAATACCACATTGAGGATTTAACTTAGGCCAAGTTACATTTTCAGCCTTTAATCAGAAGCATCTTGCCAAAAAAAAAAGCAATCAATTGAAAAGGGAAATAAGGAGAAACAGAAAAATCAAGAGATGATAGTTGTGCTGTTTAAAAATTAGAAGTCCAGCAACTAAAAAGAGACTCCATAGTTATGGTGATTAAATCTTGAAGGTCAGCAATTTTCATTTTAAAATACTCTGACAAATCAAAAACATCTTAGCATAACCTTGTGACAAGAAATCTATTGGACTAAAATCTACTGCCAGGAAATATTTTTGGAAAATTTGATTTTGATGCATAAGCCTGAAAGGAAGAGACCAAAGAGTGTAAAAGCAGTTTTGCAGACTAGGAACCACATTTCCTTGTAATCACAGCACATACCAAAGCCACGATGCCACCAGCTGCTGCTATTGCTTCTCGATTTTTGTCATCAAATGATAAGTTCCACAAAGCACCAGCAGCTTCTTGCCTGTTTTGAGTGATAATATAAAGTAGAAGCTTACAAATTTAAGCAAATCCATCGACTTTATGCCCATGTGGTACTTGATTATTTGGGAATTAACTCAAGCACAACAGAAATTGTACTCAAAATATTTACAACAAGAAGATGATAGGAACTTATCCAAAAAGCTGAATGACTTTACATCCAATATATAGGATGTTTGTCTGTACGAAAAAACTATAAACAAACAGCATTCATTCTGCATTACCTAACACCTTCATGATGAGAATAGATGAGCTGAACCAAGGCTTCAAGTGCATCAGCCTCTTGCCCAACGGCAGCATTGTTGCTATTGCTATCTCCATGAGCAGCCAAATTAGCCAATGCACGAGCAGCCTACTCGATAGAGAAACAACAGTATATGCAATGGTATGAGATCCATTTTCAATGTTAGATGCATGTGCATTCCAGTGGGGGAAAAATGTTTTTTTTTTTTTTCATGGATGATGGACCATCTGAGAGTTTAGGATATCACATGATGATGGGTTCATTCATGACTTCTGCCTTTAATTTTCTTTTTCTGTTGTAAATTTGTAACTGGAAGACAAATAATCAGTCTGGCATTGATGACAGATGACAAGATGGTGAAGGAATGGAGGCTTAAATTAGGAAACTGAAAAAAAAGAACAATGCACCAAATAGGTCTGCTATTCAACCAGAGTAAACAGGAAAGGAGTCTGTTAAGGCAATTACTTTTCTATTTGAAGAACATCCACAAAAGGACCTCACAAATGTGTCTAAAGTGTAAAGAAATTCCAACATATAAAGATGCCTCAGTTCTGATAGACTTCTCTCTGATACACATTACTTTTCTTGGTTCCTAAGTGTATTTTCTTGCTTTCAAAAGATTTGCCAGCATCTGTCAAACAGTCAGGACAGGAGAGGGGGATAGGAATTGATTTTCCTCATATAGAGTTGAAAAATGTTGAAGGGAGCACATGTTGTCTTGGGTACTTCCATTCATAAATAATCACAATATTGCTGAACAAAAGTCAGTGTTCATGTTTAAGTTCCCTGTTCATGTCATGGCATATATTCTCCCTTAGAATTTTCCTTTCAGATGATGGTTATGTAATCCCTTCAATAAACAAATAGCCTACAAGACTTAGGCATGCACTTTTGTAAGAGCAAGTCCAAGATACCTGAGTTTAATATGTATTTCATTCTTGGACCTCACCCAACAAGTTAAACTTTTAGGTTGAATGATTTATTACAATAGTATTAGAACCTTTATGACCAGGAGGTAATGAGTTCAAATACCCTGCTCCCTTTCTTTCAATTAATTGAGTGTGATGGGGCATGTTGTAGTGTAATATGTGATTCTTTTGAGTTGACTGTTTTCTTGACATGTTATCATAGCCTTTATGATTAGCTTAAGCCCTTGGGTTGAATGGTTTATTGACAATATCATTGACCCAAATCATGGTCCCTAGCTAATGAGAACATAGCTAACATATATTAAAAAACAAAGCACATGATCTATCTTTTCAGCCATATGATAAACAATGGAACTATTTTGGCTTGTGGGTACATGCACACCAATTGTGAAATAGTATCACCTGCTCTTGGACTCCTGCAAAACTGCAGCACCTAACAAGCTTCACCAGAGCTTGGACTCCACCTGCAACCACCATTTCCATGCTACATTTTTCATCGGCAGCCAAATTTGCCAGTGCCCCTGCTGCACGTTCCTGAGAAGAAGAACAAAAGTCGAAAATGAAATTAGCAGAATTTCAAAGGGACCAAAACAAATTATGCTTGCACGCTATATACATACAAGAACACTGTCACTGATGGAGGGCCACTTGAACACCAGGTCAACTAAAGATTTTATTCCTCCAGCCTCAGCAATAGCACCCTGAAATGGTTTACAATCAGTTCTCTGAAATTATGGGTCAAGTTACCAAGAGTCTGCTTCATTTTCCCAACCTTAAGCTCTTCTCCAACAGAAAGATTCCATAGACCTCCAGCAGCCTCTTCAGCAACCAATTTGTTTGCGGACCTTGCTAAATTAGCAAGGATACTAATTCCTCCACTTTCAGCAACTGCTTTTGCAACTTTTGAATCTACCGATAAATTTGCTATGGCCTTTACATCACAATGGTATAACAGTGTTACACAAATTTACCATTGATGGAGGAAATTAGATTCATTGGTTGAAAATCACATATTAATTGGAAATTCATGTAGTAAGAACATTCAGAAGCTTTTGACATCTACTTTTAATTTGAAGACTTCTCTAGTTTCTTCTGAAGTTTCAATCAGCAAAATATCATTAAACTTTTTGGATATATCTCTTCAAAAAGTAGGATTTTATCCTTACCTTCATCGCTTCAGACTGAAGTCCCTCACAACAAGATCTTGTAAGGCCCAAAAGCAGCTGTATTCCACCATTGCACAAAACCACCTCAGCCTTTTGAGAATCAACCGTGGCATTTTCATCATCAATGATAACAAAAGTTGCAATTGATGTGGCTGCCCTTTCTTGAACATCACATTGTGAGCTCTGCAACAAATGAACTAATAGTGATGCCCCCTGGTTGATCCAGAAAATGTTAAGTTCCTTTGGGTTGCTTTCTGCAATACACAGAAGGGAATGTGACAGAGTCCACTCAGTCCATGTGAAAATCTCACCCCAGTTATCCCCCTTCTTTACTTTCCTCCGAAAAGAGAATAAATTACACTTATTTGCAGTAGTATCGACAAATAATGAGGCTACTGCCTTGGAAATGTCATTAAAAATTGTAACTAAGATTTTCTCTTTCTGATTATATGACATATCACCATTGACTTCGGCTTCAAAGACCGGACAATTCAGGGCTAACAAGACTTTCAAGTTTGGTGATGGTGACAACAATTTCTGGACTGAACTCAAGCTTATATCTGTTCTTGACACGTCTAATCCTACCAATTCGGGCAATTTACTCCAAACTTGTGAGGCCAAACTCCATTTCACATTTCTCGTCCCAGAAACTGATAAAAATTGGACAGAAAGCAGGTTGCCCAAAGCAACTTCATCAACAGTATCTGATTCCATGAATGCAACCTCCACTAATTGCCCACAATGCCTAGCCAAAGCATTTATGGCTTCTCCACCAACCTCACAAACACCTGACAGCTGGAGCCTCCTCAACATGGGGCAGGAAAGGGCTATTGCTTTGATGGCACCACTGGTAATTCTTTCACATACATCAAGCCCAAGTTGAATACTCTCCAGCATTTCATGTCGAGCTACCATTACTGAAAGCGTGGCATCCGTGATATTCCGGCAGAAATCACAACCAATTTCACGAAGTCCCGTTGCTTCAAGTTTCATTATCGCATCTGCTGCCTCGGCTCCTTGAAATCGAACCTTCAGTATGTTCTTTGATTGAGCAGACAGAGACTCTGCTGCAGCAATATCAAACTTGTGAGACCGGAGGTCCAGTGTATCCCATAAACAAGGAGAGGAACCTAATAATCTAAATGCTCGACATGTTGATGACAAGCTGGCTCGGTCACGAAAATTTAGACATGAAAAGAGCTGAATAATTGTGTCATCAGGCAAAGTAGTCCAATCAGGGTCAAGAGTAGTGTATAAATGCAAACATCTGCCTTCTGAAATCTCCGAACCACTACCTACAATTGCCTTACTTTGGCTTTCAGATTCTGAAAACTTTCTCCTTGCTCGTCGGGTCATGTCTCTAGCAAAGAAGCTTCAATTCTGTTAACACATAAAACCCTTCGATTAAGTACATGTTCAACTCATCAATCAAAACAACCTCCAATATGCTGCAAAAACTTTGGACTAAAAGCAAACAACTAAAAGCTTATGAGAAACTGAATAACCAACAAAACACGCTATTTTTTAAGACCCTCTAACAAACTAATAAAAAAGAAAGTCTTAAACTGATGTAAGAACGTGAAATATGCGATCAAACAAGTTCCTATGTTTCAGTCATTAATGACCTAGGCACAAAGCACTGGAAAATTATAATATTGAAGTTTAATATTATCCAATGGGACAAGCTCCAATTCAACAACCACTGTCCGGCCCAGAAGTTAGAACCCGATTAATTCAAGCAGCAATGCTCAAGCACCCAAAAAAAATGTTGAAAAAAAAAAAAAACTGATGCAATAGAGCCAAACGATGCATGATGTTTCAAAGTCCAAGCAAAAATTACATAATGGGAATACCTGAATAGCCTCTAACAATGAAAAGCTCAGTTGGGTCGGTCTTAAAGAGCCTAAAGAAGTTCCTGCAAAGCTGTTGAATGCGAAAGTGAAGCTAAAAAGGAGGGTTTTTTTGGGCGGTTAAAGACTGAACTGAATAGAAAAGAAAGGTGTAATGTTGAAGCCAGTTAGCTATATGTATTGAATCAATGTATGGGCTTATTTCTGTTTAAATTTCTTCCCTTGAAGGAGTACGCATAGTCTGGAGGGTGTCTTGTCTTGGAGGAGGAAGAGAACAAAGGACGATGGGGTTTCTTGTTCCTGTAATACAGACAGTACCTCTCTGTCATTCACCACCTTTTTATACCTTGTTTATATTTGTTTTTTTTTTTTTTTTGTGGACTTCCCATTGCCATTGCATTAAATATTTGTCATGTGATATGTCCCATTTTCAAACATACCTCTGTTATTACGTATGTCCATATAATTAGTCAAAATTGTGTTAAAGAGATTGCTCTAGTCAAATTGTGTTAGAAGTAACATCAAAATTTAGCAGGACAAGAAAAATCAAGCTGTTCAAGTGTGGTGAAAATAGACAAGAAAAACAAAAAATCACGGAACTAAGAATAGCACTCAACTCATTTGTATTAACCAATCGGAAACTGGGACTCGTTTGTAAACAAATTATGTATAAATGCGTTTTCTTTTTTTCTTTGTTTCTTATTGTGTGTGTGTGTGATTTCTTTCCTTTTCTTGCAGCATGAGACTCAGCAAATTGTAGGACAGGGCGTTCTTATTTCGTTAAATCCCAGAATATTATCTCGTGGGGGATAATATTTTGTTGATTGAACGTGGTAAAAACAATGGAATAGTTACAAATGGTTGGCTAGATTTGTATATCACTTTAACCATTATTATGCAATTTGATTGTCGCAAAGATACTGTTCGTACGGCAACGTGGATTCCTCGAGTTCATGCAGCATCGCGGATTCCTCTTGAACGCTATTAAGGATAGCATTTAGAACAAGCCGAAGGCATGCTTCATGCAGTAATTGTTGAAACTTGAAATCACAGCTTCGCTTGCACAGAGTCTTAAATCAATATCTATTGATTGCGTATCAGACTTACATAAAATGACTCGGAATGCCTCCCCTGTCGATATATCATTGAACTGCCAATTTGCCGTATTTTTTGCATATATCAGCCAAAAAAAAGAAAAAGAAAAAAAGCCAATGGATGTCTTTGTCTATGAATGTTATTGCTTATTTTGACTCGTTAGTCCTCTAGAATTTCTCACTAGCCGGACCATTGATTGATTCCACGCAACCCGTCTCATTGTTGTGTACGGCCCGTGCCGGCGCCCATTTCGATTCTTCTAATTCCAATGGCCAGCAGAACCCGAACAATGGCATGATTCCAATCGTCTTCTCAACCATTTTTATTATAATCTTTTGACTTTGTATCATACCAAGTCCTTGGCCGAAAGCATCGTTCCTTAAAGCCTGCCGTCCTCCAACTAAATTCATCCTTTGGACGCTAATACAGGCGCTAAAAGCTACTAAAATGGGACATGCAGAAAAGTTTAACGGGTCTCCTTTTGCCGAAATGGCACATCCAGCCATGCTTAGTCCTACTCCCACCTGATAGCTAGCCTTTTTTTGTGGGGGGTACATCGGAAAGGAATAGACCTCGTCGATGAAGGAAGTGACAACAGCAGATAGTATTCCACGGAATGTCGAAAATATCGCAGGAGGTTCGACCTCCAGTCCTGATGTCACCCATGGCCACAATACAACGCTAGCCGAAACTTTGTGCTTGATAACTGATCGTGCTTGTAAGCAAAGTACAGGCTATGATGCCACAGATGTCAACTGAAGGGCATTCCTTGCACACCACACCACCCTACTTAAAATGACAGAAGAACATGCTTGGAGTCTTGACTGAACAAAAGAAACCGTTGACAATTTGCATGGGCTTGCTATTAACATCATAATTCAAATGACAGGCACCAATTATATTAGTACCCTTAACCTTAGACAGTTGAGAGTGTTGCTACCCACCGCACGACTATAATTCACAGTTTGCCGAATAGGCATAATGGAATGGCGAACATTGTCCAGAATGGCTAAACTTGGGAGCATGTTTTTAGGTATTATCCGCAGCACTTACAGCTTACCATGTCGGCTATTTTCATAAATTTTCTAAACAAAATTTAAGAACCTTTAACTATACGTGCTTTCAGAGTGCAATGACAAGTCGACAGTGAAGAAGTCCACTAGGTGAGCTGATTTTACAACACAGCAAATCTGTTAGCTGAGGTGTCAACTATAACAAATGCAAATCTCTCAAACATAAGGCGGTACAAGGCAAAAAGAGAGGGATTTGCTCAATCAGTCATGGATTTTCATATGTTTTCTTCGCATACAACTTCCGAGCCATCTAGACTAGGAAAGTAGAAGTGCCTCAATCATCAGAGCTATATTCACTAGATTCTGGCAATGGTGGTGCAGCAGCACAGCAGAACGACTCTTTGTCCTTCAGAAGAAGACAGCTTCCATCTGAGTTCCATCTCAAATCACCTATATTAAACTGTGGCAGTGGGCCACTCGCACAATAAGCACCTGAAGGGGTCCACATATACAAGTGAGAGCTGCCAGTGCAAAGAACGAGGCGTGAGCTAGTTGGGTCCCAAACTGCTGCTCGTATTGGATCCTTCTGCACCAAAATGGCAGCAAGATCAAGAAGATGCATGTCCCATATCCACATAACAGTTGGCATGCTATCATTGCGAGTACAGATGTATCTGCTATCACTGCTCCATGACAAAAGGCCTGCACTTAACACAAAAAAAAAAACAATCTTTTACATCGATAAAACATGGCCAAAGAAAACACGGAAAGTACTATTAGAAGAAAAGGAGAGATATGCCATTAGGGAAGAGGGAAATTAGGTTACTGCAATTCAAGGGAAAAAAGAGCACTTGGATTTCATCGAGTATTATAGTGCACAAGAAAGATGGCTTACCAATTCCTTGTTTAGGATTTGGCTTGTCTGCATGAGGTTTTTGGAAAGGTAAAGTTGTGGGAAGTTCTTTAACTTCATATCTAACACTGAAGTGTCCCTCCGCAACATCTATTTGGAGGACAGAAAAAGAAAAGGATCAAGATTACTGGGAAAGTAACACAAAAAGATGTACCAAGTTTGATAACATTCCCACATTAAGCATCATATAATTTTATATGAAGGCACCCATCACTTGGATAATCATTGATTATACCTACCAGAATTGCCGCGGAGTAATTCATTGGTCAAACACAAATCAGACACATCAAGGTTCAAAGGCTCATCTACCTCCTGGCAATGTAAGAAACAAGAATTATGAGTTACATCTGCAAATTTAATCCTCAGTGTATCTTACACATATAGGAAGAACTAAGAGATTACCTTGAAGACAGCAGCAAAACAAGGACTGCGAACGCTAGAAAGATGCATAAATTCAGCAAAAGTCTTCCAATTCAGGTGGTTTAGAATGCGTAACATCTGATCATAACTACCTATAGCTAGATATTGTCCACAAGGCGACCATGAAACACTTTTCACACCAAGTCCACTTTCATATGCTTGATACTTGAATAGACACCTCCCATCCGGTGAGTAAATAAGAACCTGCCACAAATTTAGACCACTCATAAGCTACTGGCCTTTTAGTTAAGGATAAGAGTTGAAATAAGACTATGAATATGCTGCATAAAAATAAAATGACATGCATTGATAAATCTCACAATACATTGAAACACGGTATCTCTCAGTCTGATGGCATGCTAGATATAGAGATTATGCCACATGGTATCTCTCACCATAAATTGAGATTATGCCGATTGGACAACTTTTATCCCATGCCACACGTGACAAGAGGACAAAATAATGAAACATATTATGTGAAAGACATTAGTTCAACTCCTACTCACCATTTTCTATTGACCAGAATGTTTATTTCTTTCACCAAGTGCAGAGTGGCAATTGTACATGATAAAAGCAGCAAAAAGCATGGAGTTCACACCTTATATTCAAGAGGTGAATCCCATGCTACTATAGAACTGTCATCTGGTGACCACTCAATATCAGCCAAGTCCAATGTATCAACAGCAAACGTACCCATTATCTCCCAAGAATGACAAGACAGCAGATTTACATAATCTTTGCAATCACGTCTTGTACAAATAGCGGCAAACTTTCCATCTTTGGTAAAAGAAACCCCCTTAGAAGCATGCTTGGGCAACTGCACATGAACACACGCTGTGTTCACAAGTGACCACACCGTTAACCTCAACTGAAAATCTGAGGTAGTAAGTATGTGACGACTGTCTGGACTCCATCTTGCGTAAGCAATACCTGCAGGTCCTTCATCTATTTTGCATGTCCATTCAGGCTGGGTTAATGACCAGGCCTGAATCATAGGTCGTTTGTAGAGACCACATAGAATGTATTCAGAATCAAGGGCCCATTCGATATAGCTTATCTTATCCAAGCAAGAAAACAAATGCACAACCTGCAGTAGGGAACAAAAGATTTCACCCAAATATCCAACATTCAACAGCTCAATTAAGCTACAATCAAAACCACCGGGCAAACTTTGTTCAAGGAAAATTCCAGCAACACTCAACTATAGATACAATGTTGCACACAATTCACCAAACCCAGATACCCAATTATCAAAAACACCGAAAGATGGCTTCTTTTACCACGATTTTACAAGGACTGTGGCACTGACAAGTCGAAATTTGACGTTTCATTGCAAAATTTACTTACAAATCAGGGGACCACCGCATTAGCGAACATTACTCGAAACAAGATAATTCAGAAGAATAAGTCTCGCCGCTCTTTATTTTCCTCGCATTTTCTAGGGAAACAAGCACAGAAAATTTAAATTCCGAAGAAAGTTACCTTAAACGACAACGCATCACGAATGACGAGTCGGTAATCGACAGCGACTGCAAGGTAGCGAGAGTTGGGGGAGAAACAACAGGGACCGGTCTGCTTGTAAGCTTCAGTGAACTCCATTGCCCTTTATTTCTTACATCAACATTCTCGACTCACTAACAACAACCAACGTATCATATGCCATTCTGTTTTCTTGCTCGATAGAACGTTAAAAATGGAATGCGGATCTGGGCTGCGGAGGGAACGGGAAGCAGAAACCGAAAAGACGAAAATAGCCCTGATACATACCAGAGATCTCCGGCAGGCAGGCAGGCACCTATTTCAAAATTTCCGAAGGAGTCTGTCAAAAAATGATTGGGCTTTGAGGCCCAAAACTACATAGGCTTTTGGGCCCAGTGCAGACATTCACAATTCGGGAGGCTCTTGAAAGGCGAAACTACCCCTGACGCATGATTAGATTTCCAACTTGAACCACTGATTTTAAAATCTGAAAAGCGGTAACGGCTATTATAATTGTCGTCCCTCCATCGCACATTTCTTAATTTTCTTTTTTTCTACTCCTCACGCAATAAGGATTTGCTGGGAGTTATGGGAATCTATAAATGGAGGAGGAGTGCACGCGCGCTCACTATCGAGAAAGATTGTTTCAGTCTAGTTTTAGAGGCTGGGGCTATGGCGATAATTTTTTTTTTTTCCTTTCTCCTCGAGCCGAGCGTGATCGGGCGATGGTGAAAGTGCGCCTTTGTTGACGGGGACGGCTCGGATGGTTTGTGAAATGAGTCCTTTTGATTCTTCTTTCCGACGACAACCGATGTATTGCGGCTGCCCTTTTTCTTTCTTGTTCGCTTTAATAGAAATCCTCTCTGCCTCCGTCGCCTCGCAGAATGACCCTCATCGCCCACTAACTTAATTTTTCTTTTCTTCCCGCAAAAATTTTCTTTTCGCTTTCCAAGAAAATTTGGTGGGAAAGTTTCTGCTCCTTCACCAGTGCAATCTTTGGTGGCGTTTTTCTCTCGGGTCAAATAATCTTTAGCCACATTTTCTTGCAAATTTTCTTTCGCTACCCAAGAATATTTGATACCGAAATTCCTGCCCCTTTGGACCAAAACAAAAAGGAAACGGAAAGGAATTTCTTGATTTTCCAAACGTTTTTCTTTGGGATAAATAATCTTTAACCACAATTTTTTTTTTTTTTACGTTTTTCATTATTTTTCTTGCTTATTAATTTCATCTGTCATCAAATGGACCTAATGAGGCTTTCATAGTTTATTTTTCTTGGTTGTTTATTAATTTCTTTATTTTTCTTGGTTGTTTTTTTTTTTTTCCAGGCTTGAAGTTTCCTGTAAGTGTGACAAACGCTTTCTAAACTTCAACCTTGAACGAAAATTATCCCCTTTTTAGTTATTTAACAGAACCTTTCAACTTCTTGTTTTGTTCTTTTGTGATTATGACTGATATTTCAGGATACATGCATATACTGTTGAGGTTTTGATTTTATATGCTCTACCATATCACAACATCCATACCCATGCCTTTGATCGAGTGGTCCAATCAGTTGACACAAGGTGGGAAAATTTCTTCTTTATGCATAATTAGGTAAGTGTGAATAGTTGGATTATACCTGAAAATTTTGACTTCTTTCTTCTTATTGTGGTGTAGAAATTGTAAATGGAAATTTCTGGATGGTGTTAACGTCTCGGTCGCAACACTGCCTAGAAGTGTTGTGGTGCTGCAGTGTATTTGTGATATGGGTGTCTTGGAGGCTTTGTGCATCTATGTGAGTTTTAGTTGTAAATCTTTCATATTGTTTGTCACTATTTCTCTGACATGAATGTTCTCTGCAGTATCTCTGACTAACATGTATCAGCCTTCAAGACCAGTCATCGTTGAACCTTTAGGCTCCATAACAACCATCAATGATGACATTGTGAAGAGAGTCCTTCCATTTGTAGTTTCTGAACTTCAGCCTGGTAGCAAAAAATGATCAGATCACTAGGTGATGTTTGAAGATGTTGATCCTGAACAGTGGACAGTCAGATATGTATTGTATCTTGCCTTATCTACTTTGTTTTCTATTTATGATGATGTGTTATTCGTCCTCTATGTAGGCTGGTGCTTCGATAGTTGTCAGTTTATTGGCCATGAAGCTTTATCTCCTAAACTTGTTAAAAGGTTGATCTGGTCAATTGCTGTCATAGCTCGGGAAGAAGCAAAAGAATGGAATGATCTGCAGTGGTTTCATTTATCAATTACAGCTTTGATTTTCCGTTTTCAGGTCCAGCTCTCTCCTTGTCTAATATTCTGTTCACTGAAATCATCATCAGTGTTCTGTTAATACTGAATTGGCAGTTATTTTATATGACTAATTTCTATTTATACAGCTTTGATTCTTTCTCATCTTGCTAGGGTTATAAATTGTCAATTATACATTATATTATCTTATTGCTTTCATATATTTCTCTGTACCTGTATTAGACTTGAATATCTGTTGACACTGCAAACTGTTTCAGAGTAGCATAAATGTTTTGGTTCGTTGGAAGTATCCTATGATAGAAATAGACCTACACCTCTCCATGTCAAAGTCTTTTTAAAACGTATTATTTAAATTTACTGAAGCATAATTTAGTTCTATTTTATTAATCTCTAACTTAATTTTGCGAAAATTTACCAGTTGCACTCTGTGCATGTGTTCCCAAAGAAGGCTTTGGATATTTTGATGGAAACTGGTTATGTTATGCTTGCATTACAGGTTTAAACGTTTGCAATAGTGCTGGTTATTGTTTTCTGTTTAACTTTCTGTATCTATTTAAGGGATATGTCGGGGAATCTTTTGGAGCTGTCAAAGGAGTTCAACATTGATATCTTCCTTGTTGTACTTTTGGAGTCTGTGGTTGATTTCAGGTTTGAAAAATGAATAATTATTTCAATGACCCTTATGGATTTAAGTTTGCCATACTCATAACTTTGGCACTATTTGCACTTGATTTGTAGTTCTTCTGATACTGCATGTTACAAGTGGATTAATATCAATCTTGGAGAAGGTTCCTGTAAAGATTCCTGTTGACAGTGTGGTCGCAGAGGCTCTCCTATATTGCACGCAATCCTTCACTCCCTTCAACCCTTGGTCCCTAGTGTCTGTTGTGATTGCTGGAAAGAGAGAGTTCACACCGGTGACAGGGGAAACTTGATAGCATGCACATTAGCCTTGATCTTACAACCTATTTGGTAATTTTTCTATTCATTCTTGTTAATGTTCAGCATTCGTATGCCCATTTCTGTACATGGCTTCATACACAATGAAGCTAGTTGTTCTGACATCTCCTTTCTAACTAGCCATTGATATGGTGTATGCCATTGTTCTCACATGCTTGTGGGTTCTTTTCTTAGGAAGCTGGACAAAGAAGATTTTGATGATTATTTATAGAAATTATCCATCTGAATTTTGTTGAGCAGTTCACAAGTTTTTGGAAGTCAGTTGGCTAATTGGTTTCTCTTCTTTTCCTGCCCCTCACTGTTACTATTTTTGTTTCTCCTGTTTTCTTTCCCTTTTTATAGGCTTAAAGAAAGATGATTCAATTTTTGAGGTTTTGTGTTCAGTGTTGGATGGGAGCTTGGATCTTTCTTTGCCCATATCAAATTCCAAGGTTTAGGTTGCATTGCATCACCCAAAGGTATCTTCCCTTGGTATTGCATTGTGTGATAATTTTGATCTGAAGTCGGTTCCTGTTGGTATGTTGTCAAGCCTCATTTATCTGTTGTCATATAAGAAAGGCTGGGGACCAAGGTGCTACCTTTTCTGGTTTGAAGACATACTACATTCTGTAAACTAAGGATGCTGGTTCATGAGTCATATCAACAGCTTGTTGGTGGGTATTATTATGCTCAGTTTCATTAATTGTTTTTTCCTTCTGGCTTTCTACCTCAATTTGCAAATTGTATGTTGGCTCTTGTGTGGAATTTTGTTTCTTTATAGTTGGAAATTTTGTCTACACTTCTGCTGGGCACCACCATTTTTCCAGATTGATAAACAGGAAATTTGACTGATTAGTGTTATGCACACTATTTCTAGCATATACTGTCACTTGTGGCATATCAAGGGAAAATAGGTACAGTTCCTTAATTTGTTAGCTAGTCTGTACTGCTGTATATATTTTTCTTACTGGCTTTTGAATTTACACTTACAATAATTTGATGAGTCATGTCATCCTTCATTGATGATTTTTCTGGATAAGTGAGTATTTTGACAGAACTTAGGATATGATGGATCTGATTCACCTTAATGAGCTGAATATATAGCATGCAATTGCCTTTTGCTGAATTTGGGAATTTTCTTTTAGATGTTCCCATTTTGGTCCAAGTTTGAGAGCCTTTAGTGTCTTCATGTTTTTGTTTCGAGCCAGATGACAGATCAGTGTTTTAACTTCTGGTAGCTTTCCTTCATTGCTTCTTTCACTTACCCATGATATCCAGGTTTGACTGTCTGTCAAGCTGTATGAAATTTGTTATTGATGATATTGTAGATATAAGGTATTGTTATAGATTTATGTGAAGGAACTGGTAAATAGTGGGGGCAGGCTGAAGCCTGCAAATGGAACGTGCTTTTCTGCTTGATGCAGAGTCAGCCAGAACTAGTATCTCTTGTTTTTTTCATGCTATGTCAGCATTATCTTTTCTAAGGTTCAAAACCATCTCTGCTCACTTTATTGGTCTTCCCCTGCTCTATCATTGATGATCTGGACATCTGGTGATGGCACCCATTTTCCAGCAAAGAAAAAAGAAATTGACTTCTAGGATATTTTTCCATCTCTGGTGGGTGATTTGTTGGGAAACCAGAAAATACTGGACTGTTATTTTGCACCAAAGATTTGTGAAAATACCTTAAGTAGTTGTAAGTATATGTGACAGGTTGTTTCTATGTTTTATCTACAAATTTGTGTTTATGTTGCTGATGCCTATCACTGCCCAATCTTGGGCTACATTTTTTCTAGATTGCAGCACTGTGGGATCATAAGAAACATTCTTTGTGAGTTTCAGTTATATAAATTTTTTTGATTAACGATAGCTTAGTTCTTATTCGTTTTTGTTCTGGTTTCATTCATGCATGCTCTTTTTTTCAGTAAACTTTTTTTCTTCTCAATATGAGCATCATCCTCAATGTGATTTTTGTTTTTAGATGGTTTCAAAAGTCTTTCCTTCTATCCTGATGTGCAATTTCTGGTATTTTCAACTTTCTGGATATGCCAAGGTTGCTCTCCAACTTTCTGGATATGTCGAGGTGTGTTTTTTTCTTTCTTTTTTAATGTTCTGTGACACAGAAAATACTTTTTCAGAGGAGAGAAAATTCTTTTTTCAGGGGCATTCTTTTTAATTCCCGGTTAGAGAGCTGCTTTATAGGAGATTTATAAGGATGTACGTCTTAGGCAACTCATGATGATATCATTGCTCAAAGGATTGGATAAAGCAATAATTCGTTTTAAGGATATCAGGTCAGCATTATCTCAACTTCTGAAAGAACACAGTCAGTATCATTTAAAAGGAAAGTGCCCGGGAAATTGTCCAAAACTGATATCAAGATTTTGTGCCTTCTAATGGAGGTAAATTCCTGAATATCTGTATCTCTCTCAAATTCTTGTCTTTGCAGAATTTGCCTCTTGATATTTTTGCTTACTTGGACTTCCATCTTTTGGCTGCATTAGGTTTGTGCACACCTTCCTCTTTTGGGGGCCATGGTTGTGAAGATTTTACCATTAAGATTTGCTTTCAAATTCTCCGCATAGTTTAGTTAGTATTAGTGCATTTTGTTATATGCTCTGATATTTTGCTTGGGATTGATTTTTCTTCAGTCGGATCATAAATTGGACTGTTTGCAGAAGAATTAAAAAATACTGGAATTTAGGCCGCATATAGACTCCTGCTGCAGCAGATTTTGTAATCTCAAATTTTGGGCCTTTGAGGCCCAAAAATACTGCAAATGTGTCTTTGACGGGCTGTTTATATGTTGTATCTGCAAATGTGTGTTTATTTTGCAGATGCCTGTCACTGCCCAATCTTGGGCTACATTTGTTCCGGACTGCGGCATTGTGGGATCATAAGAAATCTTCTGCAAAAGTTGTAGAGATTCTGTAAAACTCGGTGACCATATCTTGAAGATATTGTAAGAATTATGATACTTACTCCTTTGTATATACCGGTATCAAAACTAAAACTAAAACTGAAGGCCAATGTTGCATGGAGGCTCCTGACTGGGGAAGTCCCGGTAAGTCCCTGTAGACTGTTTGCTTTGTTTATTTAATTTCTTATTGCTAACCAATAAAGATTTTGAACTTTTTTCGGTGTCCAGGTTCAAGTGGCTCTACCTGCTTTTCTGAAGATATATTCCAATGATGTGGAGTGTGGGGATTCAATCATGGGAATTGCTTTTGAGATGCTTGCTAGCATAATTCGTATAATGGATAAATCAGCTGTTGGTGGTTATCATGGAAAGATTTTTTATCATTGCTTGCACATTCTTGATCTTTGCTGTTTAACACCCAGTGTCAGTTAAACAAATTGATGTTGTAGAGAAGCATCATCAGAGCAATGATTGCTCCGACAATTAAGCTTACAGAGACTATGTTCAAGCTTCTCTTCATCAGAGGCGTAGAAGGGACAGAGGCGCATGCTGAAGAAACAACCATCAAACGGGGTGCAACTGTAAAAAGGACAATATCCCCATTCGGTCTGTTGAACAAATTTGTTGAGAGTCATGGGTCGGTCAGCTGAATTATTTTCCAGTCTCCATTCATCCTTCAGCTCTTAAAAAAATCTGAATCCACCTTATTTTTTTCCTATGCGAAAATTTAATCTATACCTCAATTTTACCAATCTACACATTTTGGCCCATTTGTGGCCTAAAATTATATTCACCATGAAATCATGGGTGTTTGTTAAATCTTGACTTTGAGAACCAACTTATATCATGATCCAATGTGACTACCAGAAGAAAAGAGAAGAAAGGAAGATTCTTGATTATTGTGTAATCCAATGTGAACATCCATCAGTGAGTTGTTTATTGGCACTTTAAGGGCACTATTAACTCTGTTTGTGTGCAGGACAATAACGCTGTTTCGTTAGTATGGTTAGAAATGAAGTGGAATGAATTGAAAATATTTATATTGTGGACCTTTTGTAAGTATCTATGTACAGCAATGACTTGAATGTTATCATTCTTAGGTTTAGGTCTCTGCTTGTTTCTTACTCAAAATGCGTATTTTAGGGCTGTGTATGACATCTTTCTGATGCGGGAGGTTCTGCGAATGTTGCATTTGTTTGAAAAAAGAAGCTAAGATTGACGGAACAGGACACTATGCAAAAGGGAAGACAACTTCAATCACTTAAAGCTCGGCATCTCAGGGCCCTGGTCGTGTTGGCCTTAGATAAATGTTTTCTGTCCGACTAAGGAAGTCTGAAGCTCCTCGAACCATCAAATTTCCGGGCAAGTCAATCTCTGTTTTCTGTCTTCATCATTAGTGGTGTGGGTATAGATACATTCTAAAAATAAATTCTTGGCGTTGCAGAGACTTTTTGTTTTTGTTGCTTCTTTCAACTTTGAGGTATTCCCAAATTGAATTTGGGATTAAGGTTTTGTTTTTGTTGTCATTTCAACTTTGATGTATTAATTTGCTTGGAGCAGCTAGATGTTGTGTTCATGCTTCTCACAAAGGGATTTTGCTTTCTAACTCTTTGCTGTGTCATTCCATATATGGAGTACCTCTTCACATTTATGAGTTCATAGCTGGTGGTAGGAAGAAATTTCTATGAAGCCCATGAGGCAAATAATGCAACATAACCCTTTATTGATATGGCGACTGGAGGAGTGAGTTTGCTTTTGTTTTGATGATTACTAACCAGAAATAAGAGAAGAGTGATTAACTTTGTTGCATGTGAAATCTCCATTGATTTATTTAGAATCTTTATGAACAGATTCGTTGCTTGTTATATATTCTGCTGAAGGCAACCTAAGTTGATAATAGAATGCAAATGATACGTTGCTGCCTATTTCACTAATGTACTGATTATGAAGTTTTTCTTTTGTAGTGTGCCCTTGATTTCTTTTGTTGCTTCATTATGCTTTTATGTCCTTACAGGTGGTGTTGAAACCCAGTGTTTTACAACTAATTGCAAAACCTCCAGCATCTCTGGCAGATCATCCAGATATTCCATCTGTTGAAGAAGTTGATGCATTGTTGGTTGTGCTGTGTGCATCTGTCAAATGGTTCACTTCAGTATGACCCTCTCTGGAAGCCGCTGAACCATGAGGTAATACTCAGAATCCATATTACTTCTCCGCCGCACATCTCTGGAAGCTTTTTAGTATTTACGGTTAAGCCGACGAACAAAATGAATTTTTTTTTCCAAGCCTTTTCGAAATGCTCTCTATTTTTTTTTTTTGGCAAGGTTGGACCCTTTTTAAGGTAAGCTTAATGAAACAAAAGGGCAGGTTCGTGGGCTTATGTTAGGCTTCCCAACGGTTGTTACGCTTTTGTGATACCCACGGGAAGAGGTGATCAGAAGTTCGTACAAAACGATTTCTTTAAATGGTTTACTAAAATGTGTTAAGTGCTTTAAAATCTATGAAATTTTACAAATTTATAAATTTGAAACCATGGAAATGTAAAATCCCAGAAGTTGGAGATTCTCTTGTGGGGATTTGAAGATTTCTATGTTTGATTAGTACTTTTACTTTTCTGTGACATTTTGAATGAAATTTTAAATATATATCTTGGTATAATAAATTTTCGTTCGACTTAAATGATAATATTGTAAAAGCAAAATTTTTTTAAGTTCTGAGAGAAGGGATTTTGATTAAAACCCACCTCCCTTCCCCCATGGGATTTCAAATCCTTAAAATGACAGATTATTGTGAATATCAAATGAAGAAATTCATGAAATCTATGGAAATTTTGAAATTTCTCATCCTAAAATTCCTGTAACAAACAATTGTTGAAATTCATTGCTTCTTGGCAAGCAAAATGCTATGTCGCTATGTCATGAAGTGTTGGAATAAAATATGTAGGGAACCAATAATTTGATGTAACCCCGAAAAGAAAAAAGAGCTACGTGATTAAATTTGAAAAATGTATACTAATTTGATCTTTCGCTGTACAAAACCCTTTTTAGTTAAGCATGAAAATTTCGAGAAACATAGAACATTCGCTTGAATATTTGCTGGCCTGTCTAGAAATAGGCCCCCTCGTTTCCCTTCATTTAGGGCCGGTCCTGGGCTTAGTCTAAACACCTGGGCCTCAGGCCGGGCGGCGGGTCTTGGTACTATGGGCTTCAAATTTTGTGTGGAGCCCGGATCAGCCCAGCCCTTGCCCACTCCTACTAGGTGTTTCAATTTCAGCCGAAGGTAACAGCGGCTCTCCCATCGCCGTTGGGCGTGCTTACCAGGCACTGAATCCTGACAGTAGCCGTTGGATCTACTTACTCCCCTTCTTTCTCCCCGAGCTCAAAGGGTTTTCGAGTAGGAAATAGCAGGAGGGTAAGAGAGATTCACATAAAGGAGCACAGCACCCAGAAGGTTGGAGCTTCTCAATTTTCATATCCTCTTTGTACCAGAAAAAGGGAAAAAAGATTAAAGATTAAAGGTATTTGTTTCATTGGTAAAGGTTTTTTTTTTTTTTTTGAGGAAAATTGGTAAAGTTAAGAACTTTGACGTGCATATGATTTGAATTCAATCTAATATTGGTTTGATGTGATCAGGAGAGCATAGGAATGTTACCCAGATGGAGCAGGGCTGTTTCTCATCTCTCCAAGTTGGGGTCGCTCAGTGCCAGCAACATGGGCCAACTTAGTAAGGATGCCATTTTTATTCCGCGTCAAAGCTTTTCCAAGGCGGCTGCTGTTGTGGCTCCTGCTCCTAATGGTTCTACTGAAAATGGGTCTCCGAACAAATCCATGGTACTAATCACAACTCACCCATTTCGCAATTTTCCACTAGTATATTCGACTTTTGTCCAAGTTTTAATTTTTGCATTGCTTTTATGGAAAACTGAGAATCCAGTTTTGTTATTCAATTGCTTGTAAGTCATGAAGTTAGGTGTTTTATTGGAATTCCTTCAAGATTGGTTTGTATCATGCGAAGATTCAAATTCAGATGAAGGCATTTTGATCCGTCTTTTGCTATGCATAGAAATGAGTTGAATTACCTGGTGTTATTTTGTCAGGCAAATTTGGATAAAATGTTTTGGTCGAAGCCAGTTTCATTGGCTTTGGCCCCTGACTCTCCACTCAGAATTGAAGAGCCCAAGTACAAGGGCATTCGGTATTTTATACTCAAGCTGCTGCTGTTCTATAGTAAGCAGAGCAAGTCTATTCGAGGGGCAAATGTGGTTTATCGACGGATTCTTTCACAAGTAGATAAGCCTGCCATTTATGAAGGTCAGTCCATTCTAATACTCACCTTTTGGGACAGACAGAATTTTGTTTTCTTCTTCTACATTTCCCTCTTTCCTATAGTTTTTTTACGAGCCTTTTGTCGGCTTTTGACAATTCTACTTTATGCGTCTATATGGGCTCAGGTAGTGTATACAATGAACCATCATACAATTATGGTAGTACTATATGTATATTCTTTTGTTTGCCTTGTGCATTTTGGTGTGTCGATCAGGGGGCTTGGATTTTAGGTTTTATCGGGCTTTTCCCCCTTTGCATTCCAGCAGTAATGACTGTGGAAGTTTTCATTAAACCAGATGGCATCTTCATGTGCATAGGGTATATAACTTCATCCATTTCCTTCTTCTTATAGTATTCAACCTGGAGAAGACATTTAAAATGTCATTTTCATTACTCGTGCTCCATATGTGGCTCTGTTTACGCCGTCTGAAACAAGAGGGGAAGGAAGGTGTTGAACTTGGGCAATACCTATATGAGATCTACAATCATGATGTGGAGCTGAGAGTTTCTAAAGCAGGGGTAATGCACTTGCTGTTTGAAATTTCCTCCTCCCCCCCTTTTAATATTTGCATTAATTAATCTACATTTGACTTTTGCTATTGGGGAAGAAAACCACATTCATTACCTTATGCCTTTTGGGCAGTTGATCTCTCGCAGTGTTTTGCTTTTTGGCTGCTTGTTTATAGATTTGCTATTTGGCAGGTTAACTTGCTCTTGACCAAATGGATGAAAGAATTGGAGAAGATATTTTATGGAAATATTGTTGCTTATGATGCTGCCTTACTTCCAGAGGCTCCACTACGTGAGTTAGAGAAGGTGTTGTGGAGGTAAGAATCATATCCTACATGGCCCTCTTTGATATAAGTCTTTGTGTTTTGGATGTTGAATGGATCTTTAGTCCAGTTCTGTGCCTTTCTCATTTAATGATGAAATGTTTGATTTGGGCTACATTCAACTTGCATTTTCATGCTTGCACTTGGATGGGGCACAAACCTGTGTGGATAATTTTGACTGTGGTACTGTGACTTGCACTGAGAACATCGTATTCCTGTCCCACATTCCCTACCACACATTTTTGGTGAATAGAGGATTGTTAGGATTGGTATTTTAACGTCATAAGGTCTTTAAACAGTAAATTATTGGTTTTGAGATGGTACAAAATTGGCTGGATATAATTATATGTTTCAAGGACTATGTGCTGATCAATATGTTCTATTTGCTGATCAATATGTTTTCTTTGGGAGCCTTCACGAGATTAAATGTCTTTTAGAGAGAGCCTCAAACCTCTGTTCTTGTGTCAAAACTAAAAGCAAGGGGTAAATTATTAGCTGGGTTTAAGTATGGCACTCTTTTCTTGGGACATGGGCTAGATAATCCTTTGTGGCGCCTGGTATTAATTGAAACTGTTAGTGGTTGAAGATTGCAGAATACACAAATTTAGCAATTTAATACAAGGATTCATGGTTTCAAACTTATCCCTTGTAGAGCATGGTGACTTTTTTTTTTCTTTATTTTTTAATTTCTCCTGATTCTGAATAGTGTACCTGCCCATGCTAATATTCTGCGATGGAGTTATGTGTTTCAGGAATGTATTTTCTGATGACGGTACCTCAGAACCAGACAATTCTGCCCTAAAGGCCGTCCAGGCATGTGTCATGTCTTCTTGCTTTTTGAACGTGTGGAATTACAGATGTATTGGATGTGTTTAGACACCATTTTAAGAATGTATTGCTAGCAGATTTTAGTATTTCTTTGTCCTGGTTGTTGAATGTGTCACTTTGGGAATGAAAGTTTGTGCAAATGCAATAATTTGCCACAATGAATTTATGGTATTTTATTGTCATTGTGAAATATAAACTGCCTTTCCATTCACTCAAAAATGCATGGTCCTCAACCATACATTATGTGACCGTTCATGTTTCTATCTAGTGGCATAAGTTAAAATATGAGAAAGAATGTCATTCTTATATCCACGGAAAAATTTCCTAGTCTTGTTTAGTTTATCCTCTCCTGGATCGATCCATATCTTGACTGGGGTTTTGCATGTGTCTGCAGGCAATGGCAAGATATGTACGCTGGGAACTTAGCTGTCTCTCCTTAACAGGTGAGCGTAAACACTTTCGATCATAATGTTGGCCTTCTGTTGGGGTTATTCTTTCTTCATTGGTTCAGGAGCGATGCTAGTCATCTGAGACTTTTTCCAGTGCTGTAGTTTGTAAAGCATATGACCCATCTTCGTTCTCATGTGAATGGTTTTTCTATTATGATTTTATCATGGGCTTGGAATTTTCAACATCTGAACGGAAATCACACTGGGTTTAGCTAAAACATCTCAGCGTCTGCTTGATCTCTATGCGTTTAGTCCTCTAACCATTTAATGAATTGGATGGGCAGACAAAGAAGCCATGTTTTCCGGAAATTTCATGTTCAGCTCCTTGGAGAGCACATCATCTGGTACACCAAGAAGATAAAATGGAGGTCAAATGCAAGAGGTATTCAGAGTCCTGGAGATTGCGGCTTTAGAAATAAGTTTGTGGAATGAAAGGTGCATTGATTTTGCAGAACCCCAAGGTCATAAAGCCATGTTAAAAGTGAAATTATTATTATTATTATTAGTTAAACATGTCGATTGCTAGGAAGAAGTGATTGAGCAATTACCATGAGATTGTAATTACTGATTATGGTCCTTGGTGAAATGCAACCAAATATGCAATGGTGTAGAACGCGAGGCGATAGTTTACCAAGTCGAATGTACAGTTGTCTCATTTTTGGTGCATTTGTGATGGGACACTCTCTTTTGGGCAGCAGTGTAGAAATTTCCCAATGAAAAGTTGTGGCATTTTCCTTTTGGCAACAGTGGGATAAGCGTCGGCATATTTGGTAGGAGCGAGTCTCCGCGGTTTCGTGGTTGTTCAGGGAGTTCATTCATTGACTCAAATATTCCAAGTCAATCGAATAGGGTCTCCACTCTAGACGTGCGACACGGTGCGCCGCGGGGTCTTTCTATAGGGCCATTAAATCCAATTCCCATCCGACAGCCGACGCTCTCTCTCCCTGCTTATTATTTAATAATAAGAATTTCGCAAGTGTATGTTCTATCCCTTGGAACTCTAATTCGAACATGAATGAATGATTTAGCTTACATCAAGCATATTTTAATTGGGGATAAATTAAAAAACAGTCTTACAATTTTTTTTAATATAGTCTTAAACAATTTAATTTTATCAATTCAATTTTAAGCCTTATTAATTATTTTTAAAATAATTTTCTTTTGAAGACGAAAAGTAAGTTTGATTTTATATTTAATAGTTAATATACAGGAATATATATATTTTATGTATTTTTATATATCTATTTTTTTTTGTGAAAATAGAGTATTTGAGATGTATTTATGTTGTTAATATATATGTTTATGTATTTTTTATATGCTAATTATGAGATATAATCTTTCACTTATTTTCACGTTTTCACTTGTATCATTTAAAAAAAAATAGTAACATTTAAAATTAAGCATGTAAAAAATAAAAATAAATAAAAATATATAAAAATTAAACAAATTGAGAACTATATTTTACTTTAATAAAATTTGAAAAAAAAAGGTTAGTCTTAAAATGCGGGCGCTAATTGGTATAAATTAGAATATTCTGAATATAAATTTTCGTTACTCTAGACATTATCTGATCGTAAAAGTAATCGCCCTCGTCCCTTTCCGTCTTTACAAAAGAAGACTTTCTGGAAATTGCGCCCTTCCTTCCCAAGTCGTCGGGGAAACTTCAAACATCTTTCCCAAACGATAAGGACAGCGGAACAAGCGTATTGAAATTGAAGTAGGTTCATTCTCGGTTGCATGTTTTGTCCAAGGAGCCATCTTTTCTATTCGCACCAAAACAAAAAAAAAAAAAAAGCATGGCTGGTAGGCAATGGGCATTGGCATTCGATGCTATAAAGAAGCTCAAATTTACACCTGTTGAAACTGATGTTGCCACGGCATACCGTGGTGATCGCGGAGAACCCCTTTTGGGTTCGCACTCGGAACAGGTGGATGATGAATCCCATTTTGAAGACAGGCCCTATCAAGATTGGTGCCAGCAACAACACTTGGACTCATTGAAATTTGAGGAGCCACTGATGCAAGCATGTCGGTCTTCGTTGCTGCCGTTGCACGAGGCAGCGGAAGAGCCCAGGGTAAGCGAAATAGTGGAAATCTTGATGGCCTTCACATGCCTGTCAGACATGGTCAGGTTGAGGCTGTCAGATTCTTGGTTGAGTATTGCAGAATGCCTAGTATCATTAATAGCAAGGATTGTGGCAGCGATACATTGTTGCGTCTGGCCACCTCCAGAAAACACCTACAATTATGCTTGCATACTACTAGGCTTTTTGCCTCTGCTTTTACATTTTTTTTTTCTTCTGTCAGTTTCAACCTTCTCGCAGTTCAATTCCAGGCATATAACGGTTAACATCATAAGACAGGGCTTGGAAAATCAGTATAAAAGGGTTACTAAGTTCATAAAACAAACCAAAGCTTATCTGCTTGGAGTAAAATGTTCAGATTGTAAAATTTATAATTATCATACTACTCATTTTCTAGCAACATTTGGCATGACCCTCTAATCGTTTACTAACCCATTTGCTGCAGACGTCCCATCAGAATAACGGTGGTTTCACAGCTTTGGATATCTTGAACGTCCCATCAGAGACTGGGAACACAGGCACAGAAACAGAAAATATTCTGCAAAGATCAGGAGACGTGAGGAGCAGAGTCATTACAGAACAAAAATCAAACAATGGGAACCTTGAGATTTGCATTGAACCCACGAGGCTGTGCCAGCAGCCATTTCAGACTAGCAAGTGTGAATCCTTAAAGAGCACAGCTGTTCTTATGCTAATTACAATGACTTTAACAGCAACAATATCCTTTAAACTAGCATTAAGACCCCCGACAGGATTTGCTCAGAGCTATGAATCCAGCAGTAGTAGCTTCCTGGCTGAGAAACTTGATGATGCACTAATCAACCAATTGTTCTTCCTGTTTAATTCTGTTGCCTTCTTCACATCGATGGCATTGATCACAATACTGTTGCAAGATCTTCCTTTCAAGCCATGGCTGCAAATTTTGGTCATTTCCACAATTGGAGGTTACATGTGTGCGGTAAAGATCAACTCGCCTCATGAAGTTCCGATGGTGCTGCTCGTTGGAACTTCAATCTCGTTGGCTGTTTTCTTGACATACCTGGCTTTTCACAAGGTGATTCTTGATTATCTTCAATCGACGTGTTGTGGACTGCACAAAGCAGAGAAACCTTGAAGCCAAATAGGGGACGCTTCTTCTTCCTACTTGCTGTCACCTATAAATAATGTGTGATAATCTATTGCAATACACGGGCTATTGATGCGTAAGTATTGATGATGTTCTGCTATGTTGCCTATTCATTTCCATTAATTATTTGTTACAAATAATGTTCCTTTCTTTATGTGGGAAGCAGAAGTGTTTTAGACTCTATATTGAATTTATGGCCTGCATGACAGTACTGAGCCTTCGTTGTACTATTCTACCGAGACTTGCAAAGGGGCTTCCTCAACCATCGAGATCGGTTGATCAAAACTCCCTAAATCCTCATTTGTCAAGGGAATTTAGGATTCTTGGTTCTGCTCTAGTGCTGATGGGTCCATTTTAGTGCCTTTACTTTCCTGTTTGTCGATTTATTTCCGCGGTTGTAACAAATGCTTGGGTTGTGATACGTGGTTTTGTGTTCGGTAATCCTTAACAGAGTTTGGATATATTACTAGTGTAATTGTTTCGGAATTGATTGGAACATCGTTGTTAAAAAGAAGATCATATATAATAGATTGAAAAATAGAAAACTGGGTTCAAGATAATCTATGTTGAAACCCATATGTACAAGATTATATATAATCTAGGTTCCAGATAATCTTGGGGGCTTCTACTAGATAGACACAAGGTTTATAATTACACGACCTTGCTACATTCTCTTTAAGAAAATAATAATAATAATAATAATAATAATCATCTGGCTTTGAATTTAATTTTCCAACCCACCAAAAAAAAAAAATCCAAATTACACACGGCGGTACGCACAAGAAATGCCGTTGATTTGATGGTTGATGTGGGGCATCTGATGGTGATGGTAGGGCATGTTTCTCTCTCTCTCTCTCTCTCTCTCTCTCTCTCTCTCTTTTCTTTTCCTTTTTTAAAATTGAAATCCGCGAGACATAGAAAAGAAGAAAAATATGTAATTTATGAATAATAAAAATAAGTTAATAGTTTAAAGTGAAGAATTTTCCTGTTCATTACCCCCAAAAACGAATAATCTAAAATCCATTAGACTGAAATCGACTAGACTTTGTTGGCTTCCAAAAGCTGCCCATTTTTCGCATAAAAACTAAAAACTTAGGAACATGCAATTTTTATTTTTTTCGACTAATAAAAACATACAAATTGAAAATTGACAATGGAGTTTCTTGGGGGTATAATAATATTCAATTTTTCAGAAATGCTGGCTTTAGTTAGATAATAATGATTTTCACATCCCAAATTATTAATATCACCTTAGCGTCACGTTTAAATTTATCACCGCTCCAAAAATGACCACCTCCATAATTATCCCACTAATAAATTCATCAGATTTTCACCGCATGTTTAATTTTTTATCCATGGAAACCCTATGAGGGAGAGTGTTACAAAAATTGTATTCAAATTAAGAAGAATTAAAAGAAAAAGAAAGAAGGAAAGAAAGGAACCGAAGAAAGGGCTATAGAGATTAGACATCGTAAAGAGAAGCCAAAAATTCTCAAGAGGACGACATTGGTCTGGAGTTGTCCTCCACGATGATGGCATCGGTCTTGCAAAAAGATGCAGCCAAAAGCAAGACCAGTGTACAACAAACACTATTAGAGACACAGATCCAATATAGACCCAGATTGTTGTAGTATATACTAATTATTACGGGGACACTTCACACTCTGTCAAAAAGCAAATAAAGTAGAACATACGATGTAAAAGTTGTTAGATAGACCTTATCTATCATAGACTTCTCTTAGTATGAAATGGGTCCAACACAACAAGTACGAAGGTGTTGTTGAATAAGGCAGAGAGGGGGAAGCACCCAGAGAATGGCAGAAGGAGAGATTGCAATTTCAAATTTTGGACTTCAGAATCCAATTTCTTTGTATTCCATAATACTCTTTTCACAGGAGACTTGTACAATATCAAGAGCGTATTTAATGATCAAAAATAAGACATGCTTTTCATTTTTATTTATTTACAAGCTTTACTTACTTAATCCCACTAACAAGTTGCTGAACATTGCACGTTACAACAAAAAGTACCTATAAAAAGGATTAAGTAGCATGTCCTTTCTGGATCACCATATCTAAACATAGACTTGGTCCACTAAGAATTGCTTAGAAGATTAAAGTGGAAACGCCCTTCCTTGCTTTTGAGACGATGGCCTTTGCAAAGGAGCAGAGAGCCGCCGCAATGTAGTATGCCAAAGCTCCAGAGATGATGAACGCAATAGCCAATAACCACGACAAAGGGAAACTCGAAATGTTGTGCGAGCCAAGTTTGACGGAGAATTCTGGCATAATGTTACCGACCAATAATGCATAGACAATTCCTAGAGTAATTGTGGCAAAGAGCACAACTGGCCTGAACGGAAATGACCACAGGAGCACCAGAATTGCACCCAAACAAACCAAGTACATGGATGTGTTTAAGACCATGAGGTATAAAACTGGCGGCAGCAGACCAGCCATGATATCCTCGGGACGAAACTTGGCGCCAACGACATTTTTGTCAAGGAAAGAACTTGGTAGATTGCAAACTATGGTGAAAGTTGCCCCTGTAACAATTCCTGAGACCACCAGTAAGACGTTCCTCATATCCAGGGGCCATTTTAGGGGATCTTTAACTGCCAATGAACGTCCTTCAAGCGCGCCTGCTTCATGAAGCGTCTTCCCAATCTCACGGCTAGCAATTTCCCCAGAGTATTCGTTATAGATGTCCAGAGCAGTGAGTCCCCTTTTGTTGCGTAGGTTCACTGGCACCAAAGGGCGTCCAACACTACCTGTGGAACTTCCAGGTAATAACAGCTTGACAATCTGAAAAATTCTCAAGCATATGTAAAGTGTTTAAAGTTTAAACAACATATGCCAGTGCATGAACAAAAAATCAGATAAAAACATATGTTAATGTTACCTCCACAAGCTTGTTGGCCGTAGCAGTATGCAAAATATTGTTGCCTTGTCTGTCTTTCCTCTGCAGAAGTTGCTTTTGCTTCAGCCTAATGATCTCTTTCAGCAACACTTCAAAAGCATTGACCTGGTAATGGTTGGCAGCCAGGTGAAGCACCGTCTCTCTCTTGGATGTCTCCTTCAATACAGACCTCGGATAGGCTGCGATCAGTGCTCTAATCACATCTCCATGTCCATTCACAATGGCTGCTTGGAGAGGAATCATCGAATGCTTATCTTTCACACTGCATAGTCCAGAATCCAGGCCCACCAAGACATCTACCGTTGCAAGGTCATGCTTTGCACTAGATATGTGCAAGGGAGTATAACCATCCCCATTTTCCATTTTAGCATACTCGAGATTGCCTTCTGCAATCTTCCCAGCGGCACGGCAGCTGCCGTGCTTGCAGGCAACATGCAGAGGAGTCTCGCCCCATGTCCTGGTGGCGAGCTCAAATAATTCCAGGTTGTTTGATTGAAGATTGCTCACTGAAACCACATCATCCCTCTTAATGGCATCGAATAATTCAGTTAATAGAATTGTTTCATCCATCTGGCGCAATTGAATCCTGAATCCTCTCGACGGTTCTTTTTCCTTTTTCACCTTATTTCTGCCTTTTCCTTGTACTCCATTTATATTTTCCGGTGCCATATGTTACTCAATTTTCAGGCCAACAATTTCCTGGAGCTTTCCAAGTTGTTTCGTTGTCGGTCATCTTCCCTTTTATTTTCAACATTCCACTTGACGCTTGACACCCCTCTATAAACCTGCGGAGAATGGAGATGTGATTTGCGAAACTCATTTTCCATGATGATCCAATAATCATCAAAATGAGAAAGCAATAGACTCATGTCCATGATTTTTTCCATGCACATTATCCCGTATAATTAGGGGCATAAATTTAATTAACAACAGTCGATTCATATGGGCAATACATCATTTTAACCATGTCCATTAATCTGTGTTATCAATATGAAAGACGAACAATTGCAGGGTATATACTATTACTTTAAGAAAACTTTATTTTGAACAAAATTTACCAGTAAAATCATATGTAAACTCAAAGAATACAAAATACTAGTGATTTGCCCTTTTCCTCTCTTTTTTTTTTTTTTTTCTATATGTAAAAAACAGTTGGCATTCAGCATGGTGGCAGAAGTCTTCAGTCAACTTATAACGACGATTGTGTTGGGTTGTAATGGAAAGCAGCTGCATGCGGTAGAACCGTAAGAGTTCAGGCAGCAGTTTTTTTTTTGACTAACATGGAATTCATTTTAAACAAATTTCGTGACGTTGGTACGGTTTTTGCTATCGGGAATATCCTTCTTGAAACATGAAATGTACATAGAGAATTTGAATCTATGATGTTATTTGTAACCCCGCGCAATTTCAATTTCGGTCTTACTACTAGGTTAGGTTAACTATGAGTGGTTAGTTGGGGCAATAGTTATTCTCTAGAGCACGTTGGGGCAATAGTTATTCTCTAGAGCACACGGTGTGGAACAAAAGTCTTTCGTTGTTACGCATGAACTAGGCACGAAATTACGTTGAGCCGGTGCAACAAGAAGTTCAAACACCTTCAAACATCTTCTAGTAAGTGAAATTCTTTGGAGACGCTCAGATTCTAACCACGTAACGTGACTATGGGTCGAGAGGCTTTTCGCGGCAAGTTAACAAAATTAGACGACAAATCAAATTTTATATTCAACGAAGAAAAGAGAGTTATCAATTTGTGTCCTATTAGTCTGTCTGGACAAATAATGGACGGAAATTCTGAATAGAATGAGGAATGCTCTGTTTAATGGCGTGTGATGTCTCAATTTTCGCTCTCATGTGTGCGTGCGGTATCCCTCGTTGAGAATTAATAATTGTCTGTATGTACATCATCCTTCCAGTCCACACGGTATGTATATAAGCCAAGTCATTGTCTACCTTGCATAAAGGGTCACTTCGTAATTCTTGTAACAATCCAAGCTACGGATAAGTAACTCAATTATAATTATTATTTATCATACAAATGTGATAATTAATTGTGAATAATATATATGAGCTTGCGTTTAATCGCACCCATTTACCCGTAAAGTTTTTTTTAATACAATATTATTCAAGTGAGTTGATAGATAAGTTGGCCCCAAAGTTAGAGTAGGAAGGGCAAAGGCTCCAATTAGTCCAATTCTTTTTGTTAATTTATAAGATAATGCTGTACCCAAAGATTAGAATTTCAAGCGCTGTAGGCGCTTTTCCACTGACATTTCCGGGAAACTCATTTGCATTTTCCATTTGATCTACCGTTGACATCAGCTATATTTGCCACAAATTAAAAATGGAAAATGCCAAACAAGACCTTCTCCTTGCATAATACGTATTCGAAAAATGAAAATCTCGGGGAACTTCGCGCCAATGTACCAACGTACTAAAAACGTCAGAAAAGAAACAGTAGAAGGTAACTAAGAGAAGTGTCTGTTGTTGCTCCTTGTATTGGTTAATCCACAAGTTTCGTTGTAAGAAAATCCAAGGGAAAAAAAAAAAGAAGTACGTTTAGAGGATGGAGATTTCTCGCCTCATAGATGCCTCGAGGTTTCTCGATGAAGTTTATCAAAAGAGTCGCATTGAGGATTGGGAATGGCCTTCATATGAAGATATTCTTTATTGGCCACTGCTATTGCACCAGGCAGCCCAAGATGGAAGGGTTGGTGACATGAAGGCTTGCCCCACGGCTGCCATGAAGCTCATGGCTTCTAGGGAGACAGCACTCCACTCTGCAATTTCTGGTGGTCAGGTTGAAGCTGCAGGGTTCATGCTAGAGTGGCTCCAGGGAAGGAGTATTTGTAGATATGTGATCAATGCACCTTGCATCAGGGATCGTGCCGGTAACACAGCTCTGCACCTTGCAGCCTCCAAGAACCAACTCCAGGTAACAGTTGTCTTCCTTCCTTCTTCTTCCCTTAATTTAAGTTATGATCAATTAGAATCATTGTGGTTAAAGCGATCATAATTGTGGCCGCTGCAGTATTGCAGCATACAGCAGTTCTAAAAAATTGCTGGCGAAATGGGATAGCAGACTGCAATTTAGACTTTGCATTAATTGAACTTCTACGTCCTGTTTGCATTCCTCTTGATCAATTCAATGTATGATCTATGAATATTTAGGCAGTTTGCTTTTTCATTTTCCATTGCAATTTAGTTTCATGAGGTAGTGTGAAAAGACAAGGGACTATATCTGAAAAAGAAATGCTTGAAAAGTGATTCTCCCCGTTAAGCTCATGGTTTCCTGATCATCGAGGAGAGCGTAAGTTGTCCTCTGTTTTTAATTTTCGTGCAGACTGTTAAACAATTGCTGGATTATGGTGGCATGTTGGAAACAAATGCCAAGAACTATGCTGGTTTCACAACTCTGGGCAGCTTAAACGAAGACCGGGATAAGGACAAAGAAATTGGAAAACTTCTTAAAGAAGCAGGAGCTTTGAGGGGCAGAGACGTAGTTGATCAGAAAGTCCATGTGAGCAATCACGAGGTTCTCATTGAAGTTGGAGAGGAATGGCAACAGCGGCCATCGGATTATGTTGTCACGTCTTGTTCCCTATTGAACAGGCTTCGCGTAGAACTCATTCTGTTTACACTGCTAGCTTATTGTGCCTTCTATATAGAATTGACTGTCCTACCTTGGATAGAAAACAAAGTTTACGAGCCCAGTTCCGGTGGTACTGATACCTTCCGTGGTGGAAAACAAGAAGCAGTAATCATGTTCATGCATATGATCGTTTTAGTTAATTCAATTACCCTTTTCATGTCGCTGGCCTCAATTACAATCCTGACACATGAACTTCCTCTGAAGCCATGGGTGCCAATTACGGTACTTTCAGCATTTGGAGCATTCATTTGTGTTGTGAGGGCTAATTCACCTCACGACTTTATGGCAGTTCTCTCAATAGGAAGTTTCATCCTGTCAGCAGCATTCGTGAAATGTCTGGCCTTGGAGCTTCACCTTTTGGAAAGGGTATGGATCAGAGTCAAATCATAATATAAGAATGCGGGAAATACAAAAGGGACTTCTTTGCCTCCCTCTCTCAATTCTCTGCAAGGTGTGCTAGCTTGCCATTCTTCCAATAAATAATGTTCACGCACCTATTTGTGGGCGTCAACTTACGTATAATGCAATGAGCTATTGTTATCCGCAGAAAACATTTATACTGATTTGTAATGCTTGTATTGTATGGAAGATTCTTATTTTTGGTTTTACCGATTTTCCGTTCTTGCTTGTTACGTTAGCTCTGTCAATGAAGGTGAACCAATAGTATCCCTTTGGCAGTTGAGAGTAGTTAAGTGTCTGATGACCGGATTTAGCTTACTATGGTTCATCAATTTCTCTCCAGACATGTGTGTGAGTATTCATGCTGCTCATTTTTTTCCTGTTAAAAGATTGCCAAGAACACATTAGTGCCCAGTTAGGCTCGTCAGATAGATTGCACAACTCTTGACTGTCATGCTAGTTTGTACTCATAGTATTTTGCTTCTTTAAATATTCGAGACCAGACGGCTCAAAAGAATACTTTGCTTGGCAACATAGATCACGGACTGTGGAGCCTATAAGTTGGCATTCGTATCCAATTTTCTCCTAGTTCTGATTTTTTTTCAAAACAGAAACATTCTTTTCAACTAATAATAATAATAAGCTCTTGCATTCTTAAGCTGGGAATGGCTTGTATTTTAATCAAGCTGGAGTTATAAAATTGATTAAAGAATTGGAAGAACAATTGTTATCAGTTAGTATGGAGAACTCAAACATTGGAAACCTGATATATTAGAAGAGGATGGATATAAATCTGATATAGAGTTTAGTTTTAGGAGATTCCTCGTGTCTGAATATTCAGACGTGCATACATTTTCTGTATGTTATTCTGCCATTCACTGGTCAATCAGTTCTGGGACTCGGCTTCTGGAGCTTTTAAAATCTGGTTTTAAGTAGGTGATCATCGCTAATCCAACGTTATTATTAATCAAATGCCGGTACAGAAACGCTAAATGTACACAAAATGGAACAAGCAAACGGGAAACCCTTTGGGAAACGTCATTACCAGTTGGTGCGCTCGCCAGAAGTTTTAACTGAAGGGGATTCATTCATTGTTAATTGACGTACTGGAGCATCATTCTCAGCATAATACCATTGACGGGATTTAGTTTCAACAAACTATACTATGCTGGCATTTTGCAATGGGTGCAATAATAAAATCAAACATTTAAAAAGAGACAGCAAAATTGAAAAACTCGGAACCACCGAAACTTAAAACTGAAACATGGATACGATTGTGTTCAAAATTGGCAGAATCTAGCACAAAATCGCAGATTTCCTTGAAACTCTTTTCCTGCGTCCTTGAGACAAATGGGTCTTATCACCATGCCGTTTTGTACCATATTGTAATCTGACAGCAAATGCTACAACTTACGGAATTTCATCTGCCAGCGTGCGATTTTTTTATGAGGAATCTCTCTGCCTCCATGGAGTGTGCAAGAATTTTGCGGTTCTGTTGTGTGGCTCTTTCCAGCAGTAGTTTATATTAAAAGAGATGAGAAAAATCTATTTTCACTCACCTTTTTTTTTTAGTAAATTAAAATAATTCATCACAAAAACTATTAATTATTATTTTATTATTGAGTCATTTTAACTCACTTAAAAAAATTAAATCAAAATAACAAATAATATATACATAAATCACATTTAATTTTTTAATTTTTTAATTTTTTATTTAAGTTATATATCTTTTTAAAATATATAATTGTTTTGACAAGTAAAAAAGATATAAGACTAATTGAGCAAATATGCAAAGATTTAGGATCAAAATGCACAAAACAATTTACTAGTTTCTTTTTTTTTTTTTTTGTGTGTATGTTTTTTTGTTTGGTCTACTGTGACTGAATTCCATCCATTTGCAACAAGAAATAAAAGTATAAGACTAAACTGACAAATTAATGCCTGAAGTGGCAAGTTTTTTGTGACGGGGAGTTTTCAGCAAGCTGCGGGGCATTTTGACCGTACAAAGCTTGTCAAATCGGCGGACTGTCTGTAGACGTCCGAGGTGTAACCTTGACGATGTACGTTTCCTGAAATCTGGCTTTGGGCCTTTTCCTGAATAAGCCCTTGGGCGGCTCTCAACTATTCATATAATTTGGTAAAAATAATTATATATGTAATATTATCTTATATTATATATAAGATTTTATATAAAAAAAATTTATTATATTTACTTATTTTATTTTATAAGTATAATTTATTTATAATTTTATAATAAATAAATTTATTTTATTATTTTAATTAAATTTTATTTATTATATAACGTAAAATATTGAGTAAATTATACAAAAATTAAAATAAAACTTTTTATATAAATAATAGATTTTATTAATATTATGGTATAAAATATTTTTATATAATATAAAATTTATTACACTTGTATCTCGTTGAGATTTATGGCCTGCAGGAAACGAAATTTAATGTTTGTGAGATGGAGAGGGACTGCTTTGGCTGGTTTGTTAAGATCCGAATTGACCTTGATGGAGTCGCAAGTGCAGTTCCTGAGATGATCAGGAGCTATCTTGACCCTCTGGCGCTGAACTATCATGCTTTTCAAATACTGTGTTGTTGGGGGAGAAAGGGATGATGGCTCTTTTAAGGTGCTGCATTTACTTGGGAAATTGATACGTTATGACTTCAGGGATAGCAGTTCCAAGAAGCTCAGTGATATTGCTCCTCCAAGTGATAATGATATCGGGCACGAGAACACAGAAAATTTTGTGTTGTTGGATGCTCATGAGTACATCGAGAGTTTTGTTTGTGTTTGATAGAAACTTTTGTCAGCGGAGAAATGTTTAGTTTGGATGTCAACTGATTTTCTAGTGCATCTGGCTCAAAATCTGAATTGTCTTACGTCTTAAGTTCATGTGACTACTACTAGACAAACCAAATGCCATATAGCAGAAAATCTGCCAATTTGAAACTTTGATTAACAATTTATACTACAGGTAGGCCTTTAGGCCTATTTAGCAGGCATGCAGTTCTGACATGTAAGATGCATGTGCTTAAGATCAAAGGAATCTTCATTATAAAAACTGAATAAACATCCGAGTTGCGTCGTCCGGTAACATGCGAACTGCTAAAAGATGATCAGGACCCAGTTCTTATTCCGCAAGAATGAATATAAAAGATGAATGTGTGCATCAAGATGCAAAATCGTGACAATTTTACCGGAATTAATTGGACGGGTAGTAATGCGGTAAGTTTCTGAGCATGTGCCACACATTGCTAACGAGATTATTTTTGATGGATCCAATGACTGTTACAGATATCCTACGGTGTAGCATGCTCCGAAGGCCATTGACCAAAACTGAGAATTATTTCAAAGTAATCGTAAGGTTTGTTGGGTATCCAAAATGGGAAAGTAGAAGAGGCTTGTGCATTATTGGAGGAGCAAGTTCCGTGTAAGTAACTCGAATTTATGACTTTTGACATGACAATTAACGATTTCCTTACTATTAAACCACAATGTTCGTAATGGTTGTGCTACCTAGGCGGTGATTTTTCATAGTTGGACCAATCTGAAGCTACCAACCTCCAACCTGTGTCAGCTAAACATTTGTTGCTCTATGAATATAAAGAAATCATAAATGCAGGTGTGCTTGCTGCGAGGGCAAGCATGCCTTGTGAAAGAGCGTGTAATTCAGAATATCAATTTTGGTCGAATATACAGTGAACAAATGCACAAGCACTGATTTTTCCGATGGCCTACAGGGTTGAAATCAAAATCTAGCTAGTGCAAATGCATCACGATGTTCATGTTCCGCCACTGACTGTTGGCCAAGGGTAGGCCAAAGAATAAGTAGCCCCTAATGACAGAAGCAGAGAAGTACCAAGTGCGACTTCTAAGAAAAACTTGAAATAGGATTTTGTTGTCTTTTGACATGGAATTAACACAGTCCAATCAGCAGAACTATCCCACCTTATTCTTCGTGCAATGGCCCAAATCTTTACTATTCTGCTTCTAATGTTGTGGATTAAATGTCAATGTCATCAATTCCTCAATTCTTGTTATTTTGCTTGAAAGTTTCAGCTTTTTCCTTTCATCAAAATAACATTTATGCTTTCCCTACCTATGTCAATGTCAAAGTAGTCATAACTGTTGTCCTGAAAGTGAACATAATTTTGTAAATCAGATACGGAAAGTTAGCCTGATATCAACTGCAGACTCACTGACTGCTACCAGAACCTGGTTCGATTCTCCACAGAATGCCATGGACACTATCTGACAATTTCTTCAAGCTTAGAGAGCACTTGCTTAATGTTTGGCCTAAGAGAAGGCGAAGGAGAACAACAAGCCATTGCAAGCTGAAAGAATTTGAGTATGCATTCTTGGGTAACTGGCCTTTCATTATCATTACCGCTGCTACGAAGTATGCCCAAATGGTATAAATCTGAAATTCCGTGATCAAGGACAGCATTTCTCATGAAGGTGGGGAGATAAAAATCCTCATCAACTGTTGGGTTCTCAATAATAGGTTCTCTCCCCGAAAGCATTTCAAGCAAGAGTACTCCAAGGCTGTATATATCTGCCTCCTCTCTTGCATCTCTCATTTTGATGAGCTCAGGAGCTTTGTATCCCTCAGTTGCAGAAGCTTCAAGCATTTCTTGGCCAGCAGAGGGATTCAACAGGAGATGTAGGCCGAAGTCTGAGATAAATGGACGGTAACTACAGTCCAAAAATATGTTTTTCGACTTGAGATTCCCATGAATTACAGGCTTCTGCAATCCTGTATGAAGATGATCTAATCCTTTGGCTATGCCAATGGATATCCTACAAATGATGGGCCATTTGAAAGAATCAGGATTCCCATCTGCCCATGAAAAAGAAAGTTGGTACATCTGATCAGTGTATGGATCAAGAAAGCAGATAACTCCAAACAACTCAATTTTTAGGAAGAGGATGAAATGCTAACAGTTGTAGATGGCAAGACCAAAATGACATAAAATATTAATAAGTTAAACCAACGTTATCATTCTTTTTCGAAGAGAAAATTAAATGGGGTAAAATGACAAAAGGTGGGTGCTGACAAATAAAGACTAAGCAGCCAAAAAGACAAGGATGATTGGCTACTTGGCCAAGAAGACATCCACATAATGCAACCTTTTACTCCAAAAAGCCATGTTAAATGACTCCTCAGCAAAAGTCTCTCTACACCAAACCCAACCCCCCAGAAAACAAAAAGAAGATGTACAGAAACAAAAATTGGAAATTGGAAGAACGAGTTTAGAGACAAAACAAGAGACTTGGATTATAGGTTTAAGCACGGCAAAAACATTGAGCCACTGAACATTATGAACAAAACATCAAATCAATATGTTTCATTGGGGACAGGTATATGACAGCTGGAAAAAATCAGCCATACTTGGATCCTGGTCATCAGATTTTGTTTTTAAGTTTTCTGTTTTCACCTTTTTGATCCAATATTTGTCTGAATTCTGAGACAAATTTTAATCAAGGTAATTTCCTTTTCCTAAACGTTAGTCTTGATATTGCTTTAAATACCCCCTGGAATTCTTGCCCGCTCAATCCTCTATCTTCATTTGTTAGGAGATTTTTGTAACGCAGCACTCGGAATAGTAGAATCAATAAAAAAAATGAATGAAAGAAGAAATATAACTATGAAGCTCAAACCCCCTTTCAGGAAAAGTTTAACTGATCACACTTTTGTGAAGAATACGGATGCAAAAAAGAAAAACAAAAGTTTATATTTCGTATGAAAAATGAGAAAAGACGGAAAGCTTTCCTGCATGAAAATATCGACAACCAAAAGGTAACTTACCATGGATGAATTGATCCAGATTGCCACGCCTGAAAAAGGGATGAATAAGAAGCTTCTCACCTCTCGGCCCAGCATAGAATCCCAGAAGAGGTACCAAATTGGGATGCCTAACGCTGCCTAACAGCTGAACCACATCGCCGAAATCTTCAACTCTTGCAGTGCAAATTGGCCTCAAGAACCAAAGCAGCCTCACGGAGTTGCTCCTCTGTAGTAAAGCCTTGTACAAGGTACCGTAATTGGATTTTCCTACGACCTCTCCTGGAGCATCAAGAATGTCACTAATTGTCAGGTCCTGGCCTCCTTGGAAAGTCACCAAGTCCTCTGTCTCTTTCCCATCTTCAAACTTTTGCTCTGTAGCTTCTATGTCATTGTGACTCTTTTTAACTCTTGTTTTCAAGTAAATAAAGATGACAAGGACTATAATGACCAAGACAGTTGCTGGAGTCAGTCCTAGAATTAGTTTTAGCATGTGGGTGTGCTTCATTCTTGGGAGATTTCTGATACTGCCTTTCGTAGCCTAAGGGTGGAAACAAGAGTAAAGAACAGAGAAACAAGATCTGGATGCAGTGTGAGATAATGAAAGCATTGGGTCTAATGGAAACTAAGTTGAAGTTTGTATGGGGAAGTGCGAGAGACAGCAGACAAGAAGATCAAGATGGAATTCAACTTTTGTTGGGGGATTGTGGAACCCAAGGCTTGTGGGAATTTCAATTACCTGAGTAGAAACAGTTAAAACCGTACCAAGACTGCAGGACTGTGCCTTGGATCTAGAGAGAGAGAGAGAGAGAGAGATGCGGTGTATTCTGCAGAATGAGGTGGAAGGCCGAAAAATGTACAGAGGTGACTCTAATGGGACACGTCTCACATCTACCGCAGCCCATGTGAGTATGTGAGACTTTTATCTGTTTTGCCTGTAGGCTTGCCCGTGTTGTAGACGCAGAGCTTTGCTTTCCCCGTTAAATTGGAAGTCCACCACTCACATGTCGTGATGAAATTGTTCAAATTTAGGGGTAATAAAAAATAAAATTGAGAGTAATACTGCGTATTGATGAAAGTTAATTTAATAAAAAAATTTATTAAATTTCAAAAATAAAAAATATATATAAATTGTTAGATATATTATCTACACTTAATTGCACCTCTAATTATATTGTTATATAGTTAATTGTATAAATTAGTTGATTTTTGTGTTTTGAAATAATTAAATCTGAATATTTAAATTTGAAATAAGTGGTTCAGAATATAACGAGGTTGAATGTCCATAAGACCCTCCAATTTAAGATTGAATTGTTTTTAGAGATTTTGTTAGCTAAGCTTTTTAATAAAGAATATACTCTGCCATGCTACTTACTTTTTTTTTTTTTTTGAGGGGGGGGAGACAAAAGAATGGTTTATTTTTTCAAATTTCACGGTCAAGTTACGAACTTGAACGAGTTGCAAAGTCCCTTTCAGGTCTCCCTCTTAAAAAGGTAACATGCAAACCACTCTTATTGTGACTCGAGTGGTTTGACAATTCAATAAAATTGGAACTTACTAAAATAAGAAATTCATGCATGAGAAGCCCATAATTTGCTAATTCATTCTAAAAAGAACATAACAAAATAATTTCGTTTACTTGTTTGATACCTAAAGAACTCTATAATCTAATGAAGTTTTTGGTAAGTGATGCTCTCAAGCTCTTTTTTGAAGACTCATATTACTTCCAACGTTACAAGACAAGAACTTTCACTATTGATGATACCAACTGCCAAGTTGTAGCAGTTAAATCGGGTAAAATTTATACCAGTCATACTTTTTGCTATGAATATGAATATATATATATATATAGATTTTGATTTTATCTATTGATTTCGTGAGAGAAATGCTAAATGGGATCTTATAATAGGGAGCTAATAATTCCATTAATATAGAAAGTAACAAAACACCTTCGCCTTTAAGGCATATGAAAAAAATTTAAAAACCTCCCTTCAAGGAATAATAATTAATAATAAGAATAATAATGAATACATACGTGATGCATGCGATATAAAGAAAAGAGTTTCCAGTGGCGTCATGTGAGAGTTTGGTGAGGAAAGGTGTAACGAGCAAATAGAAATATAACAAGGATAGGAGTAGGGTTAGCCTGTAAGTCTACTTTTCAATAATTTACACTTCTTTTTAATAATTAATTTTGGATCAATGACATTAGAATGTTTTCAAAATTAAAACCTCTCAAATTCAAAACTCAATTGAAAATGATCAATAAAAAAGAGAGGCTCCAACACATAAAAATAATCGACAAACCTCCATCTGGGACCAATAGGTTGTCCAGCTCAGTCAAATTCTAATGTTATCTACAATTGTTGATCGTTCGATCTCTAAAGAATCTGCAAATCGAGAGTACAAAAGAATCGTACGAGTAATATAAACTCATGGCCCAACTCAGTAAATATTTCCTAAATATGACGAGGAGAGACGTGAGTTGGCTTCCACCGTACGATCAATACTATCATGTCAAAAGTCAGCAGATGGGAAATCGTACGCCAATCATATCACTACACGTTGACACAGATGCCGGGACTTTATCGCGTGGTTATTAAGCCGAAACGTTTTGAGGTGGTTGGGAATGGGACAGCGTTGAAATATTAACTGGCGGCGCAGATTGATGAGCAGGCAGGTTGGTGGGTTGGTGGACCCCACCGACACTCAAGGCCTTAATCGAGTATGATGGCATTCTTTATACCTTCTCATCCATCCGATGTCAATCAGATGGGTAGGGCCCCCGGCACTACGTGAGATATCATGGTCTGTCCACTAAAAGCTTGTTACGGATGGATGGGTTGCCAAAAGGTTTTTAATCCGGCAACTTTTACCTCCACCCTGTAGCCGAAACACTCGTCGCCCAAGGTGGCAAAATTAAAAAAACAAAATACTCGTATATTCCAAAAAAATAATAATAATAATAATAATTTATGTCAAACAATAAGAATTTTAGTCCAGGGAAAAAAAATATAGTATGAGTCTTAGAGGTAATTAGTCGTTATCTTATAGGAAAAATTTTAATATACACAAAATTCAATTAATATTATATTTATTGTACGAATCTTACAATTTAATTTAATTTTAATAATTTTTTTAATTCGAGTCCATCTCATAAATAGTAGCACTTGCTGATAATTCCAACTTAAAGTTTTTATATCATAAATATTTTAATTCTCAATTATAAGTAATTCAAAATTAAAAAATTGAAAACATATGTGAAAATCCTTAATTAATTGGATGCTCCATTAAAAGATAAGACACTGCTATTTTAACTTTGATCAAAACTTAAGCACGTAACAATAACTTTGCCAATACATTATGTTAAGGTTATGAAACACACAACTCTATGGCAATAGTTCTTAAAAGAACGACACATGTTTCTGAGGGACATTTGGATATAAAACTTTAACCAATAACTAATTAAAGAACAATTATAATTTGGTTTGGATCGACTAGAATGAAAGCTTCACCAGGAACTTTGTGGAGCGAGGTCATTGTTAATACACAAAAGTGTCATTATAATACAAAATGAACATGCACTATTTGGGTACCTACGTTGCATTTAGACATCGACAATGGCTAATGGAGGATGGAATTGTTGAAATTACCACCATTTCCTGTCCGAGTTTTACAATTGAGCCCACGATTTGCCTATTTTCGAGCAACACTCTTTTGACCTTAATCAAACCAGAATGATTTACGTGCAGAAGAGCTAGTCTCCACCTCTGTATTTCCACTTAAGCCACCAATGATTTTAGAGAGTTGACCAGAAGGGAACAGATTTCTCCAGCTTAATAATAGCTGATGGGCGCTTGGGGGAGGCTGCAGCAAGTGACTTGGCTGACCCTATTTCTCTCGTTTTACATCAAAGGCTTAAAGCCCTGGTTAGTTTTTCGGGTACGTGCTAATAAGAAGGTTAGATTCACTACTCCCATAATAAGAAGCATTGGCGCACAACAACAGTGGAATTTAGATGTAGGACGTGCACATAATATACACGTCTAAGTCTAAGCTTTATAACTCTGCTTGTGTTGAACTCGTGTTCGTCGTTGTCTGGTCTCAAGTCTAGATAAAAGTTGCAGTAAGTTGACAGCCAACATATGATTAGCCAAAGTCTTATAAGCTCCGTCTCTCTATCATCTAAGTCAACCTACAAGGGTGTAACGAATGAGTGATTATTTTGTTGGGTTTTAAGGCAAATGGAAGGGAAATTTACGTCCGAAAGAAGAGAAGAGATGGGCGTCAAGTCCAACTCTCAACCCTTAACCTAAAACCAACCTTCACAAACAAGTCAAGCCGGCATCAAATTTCAGACTAAACTATATATAACACGTAAAATGAAATCATCCGATCCCTTCTATAAGAAAACGACCTCACATAAATGAATTAAATTCGTCTACTTTTGTACGTAGATACGGCCAACGTAGAAAAATAGACGTAAAATTTGCAATTCAAGCGCTGGGACTCTTAATGCGAAAGTGGGGATCACAATGGTAACGTGGTGGTCCTCTCTTGACGGTACAATTTGAAGGCACCGCAGAGGAAGGGGCACGTTCTTTGGAGAAGAGATAGGATGCCTCTGGGTTGAAGATGGCTTATTCCCATGTATGGACATGAAAGCAAAATCCTTTTAGACCGTCCAGCAGATAAACAGCTTTACAGGGGAGAGGTTTACTTTGCTGGCATAAAGAGGTTCCAAACAGCCTAGTCACAAAGCACCATTGGCATGGACCATATTCGTTCCATCATGGCAAAGGTTGCCCATTATTTGTTCTTTCAACAACGAACAGAATCATTTAGAGAAAGGAATTCGCAGATTAAATGAGTAATTTTTGAAAAAGTGGGCATCTTGGGTGCTATTGTGCGCATTTGTAAGCAATTCTTAGGAAATAGAAGTGAGTGCAAGACTTTTCAGCATTCTTGTTTTTTCTTGTTTTATTTCGCTACAAGCAATAACCTGCTGGCTTATCCAGAAAGAACAGGGCTTGGTCAATATACTTTTGTTCTGTACATTTCATACAGGGGCTTTGAGCTAACAATAGTTGGGGACCTAGATGTCTTCACAGTTGACAACTTGTAGATCCTATACAACAATCAAGCACTTATTCAGTCTCAAATGAATTGTAAAGAAGTGTGACCCTTCCATTTAAGGAATATAATACATGGGGTTGGGAACCTTGAATGAGCGAATTGACATTGAGAAGCCTAATAAATCGCTCCATTGGTCTCCAGAGTTTCCAAGAATTCTGTATCCTTCTGTCAACATTTCAGTCCTCTTCTCTGACTTGTATACTATTGCCTGTTTGTCATGGTCCTCCGGAGCCCTACACAAAAAGAGAGAGAAAGGACATTAGTAGAATCAAAGTACCTTTAATAATTACAAATCCCGAATTCCAAGTGGTGTATGCTTCTTTGGTTGAAATCAAAGCGTCCACCATGACAGAGAGAATAAAAGAACTGGGAATGAGAGAGAAGTAGAAGACTGGCTTAAGAACAAAACCATTGCACATTGAAAGACCAAGTTACACAAGATAATTAATGGAATAGGCACTGACTAAGATCGTGGAAAAAACCAACAGTAACTATAGTCTACCATCGTTGGATTAACCATCGTTGTAGGAACATTAATTAACAGGGAGTTGGTATCTTTACTGCACAATTAAAGCCAAGAAGGAAGAAAAATCGCAGCCTCAATTCAATGTGCCAAAATTATGGCCTTGTTGATTCTGTATTCAGAAGCAGTTTCTTATTCTCACTTAACAGACTAGCAAGCAGGCAGCACCGCCCAGAAAAATTGCTTGTGAAGTGTTTAGAGCTTATCTACATTGGGAAATCAAGAATATTGTGTTTCTATTTTATCTGCTAATGTCCATAAAGATGAAGAGAGAACAAACAAAGAATATCCCCAATAAAATGGCGAAGCATCTTTTTCAAGATCTTATCATCACTTAACCAAAAATTAATTTAATACTCATATAAAAGAAGTGGAGTGTGTCGTAGCAGTCTTGCCTTTGATGGCAGATCCATTATTGGTAGTGCACAAAGTTCTAGCCCCAAAATCAAATAAAGGGCTGCCATTTGGACCCACTCCAACCCCTCCCGCCACACATGATGTGGCAGCACCCTATAATCCCCTATAATCCCTCATCAAATTTAAGTTTATGTTTCCTATAGAAGACAGACTGTATAAACTTCCCAGAAATCAGATCAGAACAAAAATGGCATCTCCTACCAGAGATTCGACAAGTAATCATAATATTGTGGATCCTCTACTTCTCTTGTGAAAATAGAAGAGGAGAAATGGGCTGAAGTTTGTTTGAAGGAATCAATGAACTTGAAAAATGAACTAGAACATGGCATCTGCTGTTGCAATCATTAGACAAGGAGAATCCAGGTACCCAACATCTATTCTCCGGTCACATTGACTAAGATTATGTTAGCAAGCGTTGATATTATATTAGCATGGTAGAGCAATGTATATATATTTGTGCAATTTAATGACAAATCAAAGAGAAGGTACGGAAGAACTGCAAAAAGTGTTAGAATTGCCTGAGAGACATGAGATTGACAACTTCCACCAACCATTTCAAACTATTAACCTATATTTGCAATCTAGCCAATACATCTAAGTTTATGATGCAAATGTTTGAATTAGCAAAACAAGTAGCAACTGGTATTACAAGGATTATAGAGTCAATATCACGTGCAGTATTGTGAAATTCCATCCTCTATCAAGATAAAATCTTTCTTACTCACCTCAAAATAAGCTTTTCCCAATTCTGAAACCCCGCATTGATCAAGTTCTCCTCGGTTACACTCCTTTGCTCCTCACTTCGTCCAGTCAGCAAGAAAACCTTGAAGCCTAAACTCAGAACCTCCTTGTAGAGTTTCAAACTAGGTTGTATAGGAGGTGCCATAGCCTTGTCGACCCACTTATCAAACTCCACTGGATCAAAAATCTCCAACCTACAAATTGCAAGTTCCCCCCAGAAACATGTAAAGACATCGAAGTACCAGTAAATGTCATGGAAATTACTTTCAATCATATGTTCTGGTCTATTGAGTTTCCAAACCATAGCAATTAAAAAGTCAACTAATCTGCTATTGCATTTGTTCCAATCCCGTTCCCTTTTCGGTTCCACGTTTTCAAAGTTTAATGATCAAACATTTGAATTACTCTTAACAAAATTCAGAAAACAATTCCAATTCCAGACACGAATTACATTAAATTGCAAAACTAAACATATGTATTAATCCAACATTGCTATTTTGTCTGTTTCCCAACAAAACAAAATGCCCAAAGCCTCCATTACTTTAAACTTACCCATAACCATGCTCCACATAATAAGGAAGATTGGAAAGCAGAGTTTCATCAATATCAAACACCCAAACATCCTTTCCGTCACCGCCCAATTCCATACTCTTTGCGTAAACTCCAGCTTCCTTGAAGACCCTCTCGAGTTCCACACCATAACCTCTCCCCGTCATGTAATGCCGCACGTACTCTCCGCATTCTTGCGGGATCGTCTTCCACGGATTCAAATTGCCGGCCTCCGCCGCAACTCTCCAGCTGGTACACTGTAATTGGAGTTCATTGTCCAGTCCTTTGAACTGGGTAGATTCGATTGTGTTCTCCGGGTACTCGAGAATTAAGGGTCTGGGTAGAAGGTGGGAGTTGAATGGTTCGTGAGAAAAAACGACAGAAAACAAGGGAAAAAGCAGGAAAATTTTTAAACCAATCATAATTCTGCTAAATGGGTATTTGAACGAACAGTCAAGATTCACAGAATTTTGGAATTACGGGAGATGGGTGTATTAACACAGATCAAAATGAGTTGGAATTCTAGAGAAAAGGGGGGGATATATGATAAAGTTCCAATCTTTAGAATTTTTCTATTTGTTTGTTCCACCTTTTGTTTTCTTGAGACGCCGAAAAGGACAAGCGCTTTAGATAAGTGATTCTTGTGATGGCTTGGAGACAGGAGAATAGGTTGCTTGGTCGGTGTATGTGTAAGCAAATTAGAAAACTTTTCGAAACAGAATCCCGAGAAAGTACGGAAATAGAGAGAAAATGGAGAGAAGGAGTCTAATCGGACTATGATTCTTTTCCGGTAATTGGTAAAGAAAAGAAACAACGCGGTTTTTGAATATTCCGTCACCCGGGTTAGGTTGGTTCGGTTAGGTTTTTGGCTGCCACATCTGTAGGGAAACGGCAGCTGGTACAGGCTGTTAAAGAAATGATGTAGGGCAACGGTTGCTGATTTGGCTGATTCTTGTTCGCTGGTAGATAACGGACAGTGATGGCGCATTAAACGACAGCGTCTTCAACTACTTCTGTCATCTGTGATTCCAATTTCTGTGTAATCGTCATTACTTTTTTTCATATCGCAACTTTTTATGATTTTCAAAACCCTATAAGATCATAATAATTGCATATACTCTTTGGAATAAAGTCAAACAATCCTTAGTTTCATGAGAGGTTCACAAATAGCTACTCCATTTGAATATCTTTTAGTTTCTATAGTAATATTTTAAAAATAATTGACAAGTGAAGCATTAATAAATTGACGTGCCATTGTTTAATGCATTAAATATTTATTATTAGCATTCAAATCTTTTTATCCTCCATCAATTTTCTATGCCTTTCCATATTCTATCCATCGGAATAATAATCATAATTAATTATATACTAAATTTATATAATCATTCACTCATTTCATATATTTTTAAAAACTCATATGTTTTTTAAGAACACTTTAAGAGTTAATAATTTAATTTTTATTTTTAAATTTTCTTTTTTCTTTAAAGAGTATGTAATTTTTAAGAATAAAAAGAGTCATATTATTATATAAAAGAATATGAAATTTTTAGAAATGTAAAAAATTGCTCTCTTTATATACCTGCTAATGAAATTCCTAGATCTGCTAACGAACAAAACAAAAATGAAAGAAATAAAAAGAAAGAAAAAAAAACTATATATGCTTGTGCTAGTATACAACCATTACTATACGATTTATCATGCGGGGTGTATTGGAGTTTTCACGTTTATTATATATCCTAAATTCCTAACGCAAGAGCATGGTTTAAAACTCTGGAAAGAGGCTAGTAGCATGTTTTTTTACTCCTTTTGTCTTCTCTATTTATTTCACCTTAATTTGTGGTTAATAAAATATACAACTATAATTTATAATAAGCTCTTCATGCCAGTGGTCCTGGAAACAAAATTTATGTACTGTGTTGACCACAAACATAAATAATTGGCAAATGTCATTGGATTTTAGACTTCCACTTCGTTATCGCGGACATAAGTGTATAGTTTGGTAAGAGCTTCCTATTAGGCAATGGCAGATTCGTCATTGGCGAGTTGTCATTCTCTTCAAGCCATTTCTGAATTGCTTTGCGATCGTATGTGTATCCATCCGCGGCAACATAAGGGTCATTCATTACATCCTGCAAAAGAAAAAAGCATAGTCATTGTGCAAATATTGCTTCCATCAACTTTTCCATTTACTCGAAGGAATTTAAAAAAAAAAGGAGTCCCAGTGCACAACACTTGCTGTAGGGTATCATGAAGGACAGTTTCATTGGCATTGGTAGATTGTGTGGAGGATACCTTAAGTATTGGGCAGATGAAGTGGCTTGGAGGCGAGGACCAAATGTTAGAAATTGTGTTTCGGGCCCTATCAGCAACTCCCGTCAACCTCTCCAGTGCAGGCAGTACTTGATCTTTTAAATCAGGTCTGTCCTTACGACGCAGCTCAGCACAACTTAGTCCCAACTTAGCCAACTCTTCTGTCTCTTCAAGAGGCCAGCTTCCAGCAGCTGAATCTAAAATCTCCAGCAAACGGCCCTCATTGATTGCTGTTTCAACCGTATGTGCCAGTGCTAATGCTTTTTTTGCAGTCAACAACTGCAAAACTACTATCCCAAAAGCATAAACATCTGATCTTGCAGAAATCAACCCAGTTCTTTGATACTCAGGATCGATGTAACTGAGTGTCCCAACTGGTCCTGTATCCTTGTACATGGTTGATACAGAGGAAGCATCTGATTGGAGAGTTGTTGAAAGGCCAACATCACCAATCTTGCTTACCAAATTACTATCAAGCAAGATATTGGCTGGTTTTAAATCACGATGGATAATTGGCTTTGGCTTAAAGTTGTGAAGAAATACAAGAGCTGAGGCCACTTCCCAAGCAATTCGAAACCTGTCAAACCATGGAATGGGTGGTGTTTTATTCAGCCCAAGCAACCTTTCCTCCAAGCTACCATTCTCCATGTACTCATAAACTAGGCAACCATGATCCGGACAAGCACCAAGAAGGATAAGCAAGTGCGGGTGTTGAACCTTACTCAAGATCTCAAGCTGAAAATTGAATAAACAGTAATTTAAGTAGACAACAGTCCAAACCTTGAACAACTGAAAGACTAATCAGTATCAAAAAACTAAATTAGGATATATACATATATATTCATATTAATTTTATGTCAAGACACTAACACTAACATGATTTAGCTGAATTGCAGGTCACAGTTCTCCACATGGAGACAAAGAGCAGAATGCATCCAAATATTTTACAGATTAAATGTCTAAAATGCCTTGTATTCTAATTAAAATATTTTTTGTTGATTAAAGAAACAATGGTGAGTACTCAGATTAAAATGTCTACAATTTAAGAACATTTCATACCTCCTGCAGGAATTGCTTGGTATTTTGATTCTCTTTTGAGTGCAGAACTTTCACAGCTCCAGTTGTGTGATGCAAACTGCACTTATAGACAGTTCCATGTGCTCCCATTCCAATCTTAAGGTCTTCTGAGAATGATGATGTGGCAGACACAATCTCTTCCCATGTGAACTTCTGGTACTGGCACACAGGACCAGCAAGAGCATTCTCAAGCTTTTCTTTCTCTTTGGCATGATGCATGGCTTTAATCTCTGCGTCTAGTCTTTCTGAAGCTTCTCTTTCTGCGCACTCCCTTATGTAATCAGCTTCCCTGACAGCAGCTTCACATTTTTCCTTCTCTTGGCTGGCTACTTCCTTGGCCATCTCCTCCCTATAGCTGATCTCCTTGAGTTTTGTTGCTTCCTCCAATCGAAGTTTGTTAAGATCATTCCACTGAAAAGGTAGTGGTGACTGAAGCATGTTAAACTATTTGTAAGAACATGGATGCATAATAAATTGGGCGAATCTGAACCTACAACTTAACTTTTGTAGTGTTTTAGTTCTTGCATGGGACCATGGTTAGAAAATTATCTTCTATTTTATTCTAATGAATTTGAAAACTGCGGGAAATATTATTATGTAGCCGAGAGCTAACTAACATAAAACCAGTCAGCAAGACTTACAAAAAAAAAAAAAACAAAACTGAATGGACATGAATCTAGACTACTAGGAACCTGCACATTAAACAGGGAAGATGTTATTGTCAGTTGGGGTTTCCTCTGACTTCATTTTAACTTCAAACTAAAAGAGAAAAGATTAGTTCTAACTCCAGAAGTAATATCTGAACTAATCTGCAAAATTTTATTTCGAATATATATTATCCAATTTGTTATCTTTCTGTGTCACTCAATGGAAACACCCATGCCTAGTGGATCCAGCATTTACAGAGAAGCCTGAACTAGGATGGAGAGCACAACCTAAGAAGCAAAACTTTTAAGACTGGGAACTAGTTACAGTGCTAGTCTTTTTCCATTTATAACCACTGGATGATCGAATGTAAAAAGCTAAGAGAAGTATGAGAAACAAGGATGAATGGACTAAAAAGGTGAGAAGTAACCCATATCAACAATCTGATATCAGAGTAAACACAAATAGAGATTATAAATCTGCATTGCAGAGATGTGAATCCAAACCTTTCGGGAAGCATCTATTGCCTCAATTTGGGTCTTTGCATATTTTCTTTGAACATGTCTAAGTTCAGTCCTCAGCTTCTCTAGCTCAAAATTCATATTTACCTGCATCATCATCCAAAAACAAAATGTAACTTTGTAGTAAATTCATGTCTCCAGTTGGCCTCCGACCAAATATGCCATAACAAGGTCATCTTTGCCGAAGTACTTGATTTATATTTTTTGTTCAAGACAAATTGATTCGAACAAGACTAGCAGATAAGAAATCTTTATCAAAAGGACAAGAAAGTTTAGCATAACCTATCTTGGAAGTGCAGAAGTTTGTAAAGTTTACTGTATTTACACATTCTAAAAGATTTCTCAATTTCCACGTATCATCAAGCTATTATTTGTAATTATTTTATACTCACTCCAGAAAAAGGGAAAAAAGAAAAGCAAGGTTCAAACTTAACAAGGTGCAAGTGAGCATTATCTGGGAGGCAGTTAAGTAAACCTAAACATGCCAAAATGGACCTGTTTCGTGCACCTGAAGGCCAAAAGATGAGAAATAGAAAAGCAACCTGGCTGCCAGATGAAGAATGCTCGTTAACATCTGAGGTCGAAGCTTGATCAGATATCCATGACTGGTTATCAGCCAGCAAGCTTTCGCAACTGAAAATTTGGCTGAAGGGATGTCCAACTTCAGAACTTCCAGGACAAGAACTGACAGTATCTGGTTTTTCATCAATATCCAGAGAATTACATTTTGAATGATGGATTTCTGTAGAGCTGATCCTTGAAGGGAGGAGACCCTTGTCTATAGCAGAAGGAGCTTGGAATTGCTGCATTGGGAGGGGGGCAGAATGCAAATGAAAGTCCGAATCAACTGACAAGATATCTGCACATTCCACAAAGCAAAGAAGCATTAAAACTTCTCCTGGTCCCCACAAAGTCAGAAATTTATCAGCATGAAACTTGAAGCCACCTCTCCAAACTGATTCTATTTCTCCTTCATTATGAAACTCACCACTGAAAACTCATTTTTAGTTCAAATTATTGTGCTAGATATGGATAAATGCAGAAAATTGAGTTTAAACCATAAACCAGCTTAAAACTTGAGGACAATGACCTGTTCTATAACTCAAAGTTTGCCTTGAAGAGCTACTGGTTGAACTACTTGTAACACTGTCATCGTCTCTAACGCTTGCATTTGTCTCTGAATCGGATGGGCGGATGGATGATAGTTTTCCTCCAGAAACGATGTAGACTGTACAAAAGCTGGGAGTGCAAGCCGAGATTCTTGAAGACAGGTTATCTCCCTTAAGTTTCCTGAAAAGACTAGGATGTCAACAAGAGGGTGTGGAATATGGGGATGGACATTAATAGGATATTTGATCAAGGAAAATACTCTAGGTTTTGCAATATTTCTTTTCTTCCCTCGTTATTTCCTCATTGATAAACTATTTTGTTGTAAATTTTAGAGGATTTGTTTCATTGACATTCTCGCTCTCTAGTTAGCCAATACTGTCTGATAGAAGGTGAAGCCTATCGCTAGCACTAGTAAAACATGCTGTTCATCTCTAAAATAAAGTAAGAAACTACTCAAAAAGTGTAATTTATCAGTCATTAAAGCAACACAACCAAATACACATAATAAAGTCCACAACCCAATTTGAATTATGAAAAATACATTTTTCTCTTCACTGTCAGGATTAGTAGATAAAAAATGCTGCCAGTTTATTATTTGCATTTTATATCATATGCCTACCTTGAAAACATACCACCAGAAGAAGCTCCTAGAACAAGTTTACTGATTCTGCCCTGAGCAACCTCCTCAGCTAATGCTTTTGCCACATCATCTGATTGGATGATCACAACATCTGCTTGCACCTGCAGCCAATGAAAAGTGCAGCAAGTTCTGTGCCATGCTTCACTTCATATATTTGTTCCACATTTTTTTTAAACAGAAGAAACAAAGGCAAACCTGTCTGTGAGTACAAATATTCTTGAAAGGAAGAATTTTTTGGCTTGCCTGCCACTCCATTTCTTTCTTATAAGCCTCTGCCACATCATCCCGTACTTGTGATATAGGAATGAAATTTCCCACTATGAGATACAGAGAGTCAGATGGCCAGAAAAAGTAGAATTAAGGTATAATTACCTATCTTTTCATATTTCATTCCTTTCAAAGGTTCAATCACCCGGGCATTTAGTTTTGAGCTAACTTGTGCAAAATCAATTCCCAAATGTAAAGACCATCATTTTCCATATTTTTCAGGAGCAAAATACAGTGCTTCTCAATTATAGCTGAAATTTAGTACCAAAAGATTGGCATCAAGAACAGATTAGTCAGCAAGTTTATCTATTTTTATAAGTATTTGGACACATCATTATGAAGAAGAGCGCGTCTTACTTGGTGTAGGAACTAAAGTAATCCTGGGGCGGACATGTAACAACTTGAATAAAGCATTCCCCTCAGGAACGAATTTTTCCAATGCCCACTTCACCAACTGCTTGCTTTTTCTCTTTCCATTGACAGCAACCGCGACAGTAAGAGATGGAGGAGGAGGCAAACCGAGAACATGTTCAGCTTCAATTATTTCACTTCCCTCCATTACTGCTCAATCTATCCACCACTCTGGCTCATCTCTGCCACTAAAAATTCAAACAACTGCAATTAGAGTAACACAATAAGCACAAATCTTGATTTGCTAGATCTTGAAATCCCAGAAAGCACAACCAAAGTGGCGCAATTTCCCTGTTTATTTCTTTTCCTTCAAAGTTTAACTCATCACACATATAACTAATAGCAATAAAGTAATAACCTTCTTAGGAAAATTACAAAACCATCGAAGTGGGAAGAATAATTTTGAACTATTCATTTCCCGGAATTGTACAAACCACCGGGAAAGGAAAAACATAACAACAATAAAAAGAACACAAAACGGTAAAAAGGGGGAAAAGAAAAGAACACCAAAAAGATTAGCTGTACTTCCTTCTTAGTCCAGTCTGTCATTGTTTGTCTGCATACCTTAATCATTCAGTCGCACGGAAACTGAAGAACTCTAATACCCAACCCAACCCCACCCCCCCCCCCCACAAAAACCAATTCAAGAAACGCATCTCCAACTCCAAGAATCCGAAAAGTGAAAAGAAAAAGAAAATTCAAGAACGCACCTCAACTATTCCAAAAAAAAAAAAAAAGCAGCAGATATTTCTCACGCATAGAACAGAAGAATACACTTGTACCCAAAAAGCTCACCAACAGAAGGACAGCCAATAACACAGAGAGAGAGAGAGAGAGAGAGAGAGAGAGAGAGAGAGAGTTGTACCAAGACATTGGGGCATGAATCCCAGATCTTTGAAGAAAATTGATACTTGTTAGTCCCCTAACAATATCGAAAACTACAGGCAAGAACCAAAAATGAAAAGAAGAAGAATCTTGACCCCAAGTATGAGTTGGCCAAGCAGCCAATCCAAGGTTTGGACCGACTAAGAACTTCCCTCACTTAAGCACGCTGTAACATGTTCTAAGAGCAGAGCAGAAAGGAATTTCCACTAGTTCTAGAAAGGGCCTATCGTTGTTAAACGGAGGACGACCTCCCAACCATTTTCCTGCGAAATTTCAACGCAAACTAGCGCTATTTAGGCGCATGTAGAATTAACCCTTCGAGGCCCTGATAATTTCGTCAGGTCAACTCCAAAACAAGCATGTGAAAACCCGAGTGGGTCAGACCGAACCTCTTTTTATGATGAGGGTTGGGATTCTCAAGACACAACTTGTTCTGCTTCTGTTTCCTGTTGTTCTACGGAACTTTCTTGGACTCTCGGTCAGGAACCAAGCGAAGCGATGTTTTGTTTTTCCGCTCCGAAGCAGCCGCCACCCCTACATTTCTATCTAAAGTAAATCTTCACTTCATAATTACTGCGCCTCCCACTGTGGGACCCACGTTGCTTAGGATATTGATTAACGAGCTCTCTTAGCTTGGAGTCAGAAGAGTCAAAACTGTCGTTTTGGTTTACGACGACGCTGAGGGCTTGCTCCGAAGGCCTCGAGCTAGGCTTAGGTGGCCGCCGTTGACCAGGTACAGAATATTCTTTTATTTAATTGTCGATGTTCGAATCTCCAACCAACCTATCCTTTGGGTGATTAAAAAAAATTGTACTTTACGGAAATAATGTGGAGAGGTGGAGTGTAATACCGAAGCTTCAAATGGAGGGGAAAGGATATAGATTATCGAAATTTACAGCATATGTATGCACTTGAAAGATTTGCTGAATTCGGTCGAATTTTATTTATTAAAATGGACATTAATAGCGCGCCCGTTGTTGATAGAATAGAGTAATCAAGGGACACGAGCCTTTTGCTTTTTAAGAATAAAAACATTTTATGATCATTTTATGAATCAAAACTTTTTTTTTTTTAATAAAAAAAAATTTAGCAAACGTGTTTTTCTTTTTCTTTTGTTTTTTCTTTTCTTAATTCAGATATGAGATTGATGATATGGTATAATTATAATTATTAATTATATATTTGCGGAGTGAGATTAATTGAATCACTGAATATTTTCGCTTGCGTCGGAAGGAAACATCATCCAGAAACCGCGTAGCGTGCGGGGAGCAAAAGGCAGTTTTTGTCTTTCGTATCATTTTAATGCCAAATGCTTACGAATCCAACAGAAAACTACATGTCACTTTATTTGGTTTAATAAAGCGAGACAGGGATTGTCCCTTAATTAATGTACAAACCCTAATTTCAACTCAACGTGCCTCGTGCTTGACATTCGTTCTTGTTTGACGGTAACATCCAAGCCCTTTTGTTTTTTTTTTTTTTTTTTTCCGTCGATAAAATGGGAGGAAAAGTTAACAATTCCATACATAGGCATGGGCAATTAATATTGTGTCCATCGCCAAGTACGTATATTTTTCAACGGTCTACCCGTCCCAGCTTATTATAGTAAGAACTGAGAACGGAATTGATGAGAACATTTTAATGATCTCAAATTTAATAGACATTTTAAAGGTCATTCCAGGATGCGTATACGTCCGCTACAATTGGGGCGTCCGACAATGAATGCGAGGATGATGAATTACAATTACTTGGAAATTTCGGCCATGTCTGATGTCAGTTTGACTGACTCTGCGTGGTGAAGCTGATGCGAAGCTTCAAAAAAGTCGGAATTGACTAAAAAACCAGTGGGTCCTTTTTAAGTCGGTGACAGGCCTAGATTGGGCCAGATTTTTTTTTTAGATAGGCCCAATTACAGCCCAACTCTCAAATTTTAAAGGTTCCCTTTAGTCTAGAAGTACAAATTCTAACCTGGCTCCACCAAGGGGAGTATCTAGCCCATCTATTTGCTCGTTTTGGGAGTGAGTTTCTACAAGCATGAGCCTCCCTGAGCCTGTAACCTATAAACAATGATGGCGCGCGGGAGCATCCATAATGATTTACTCAATGCGTTGAGAAGGTTATCTTTCCTTTCAATTTCAAGGAAACATTATGTTGGTTTTCTAGCGAAATTTGTCTTAAATCAACAGCATGGCAGAATACAGAGTAGCGATAGCCTATAAGGAAATGGCAACAAGGACACCTTTAATATTACAACAATAATATGATGTTAGCGGCCATCAAGACGATAGCTTCTCCCTCGAAATGCCACCCCGTCAGCTGAATTAGGCTGCTGGGCTTGAGCGCCTGTTTGCGGTGGCTCTGCAGTGTTGCTTTGGGTGCTGCTGAGACGGTAGCTTCTCCCTCGGAAAGCAACTCCAGCAGATGGGTCACGCTGCACCGGGGCATTCACTTGCGTGCCTTCAGCCCAGAATGCAACTAGCTTGTGTCTGTGTAGCCTTTAATTAAGGATTATAACAAACAGAGTTACACCTAGTATAGTTCCAGATTTGTTGAAAAGAGGCAACGGAAATAACTCGGGGCTAATTAGTAATTGGCTAGAGGTAAAAGATTAAAAAAGGATACACCCAGAGAGGGGTCTTCAAAATGAATTTACCACCAGAAAGAGGATGGAGCACCGTCAAAAAATAATAGAGATGTCCCGCAACCATCCCCAGAATGTCAGGCTTTATTGGATTTCCAAATATCAAGTCAAGTGCTAGCATTGCCCAGGGAAGATAGAAACCCTGTGTAACGTGCCAAGGAAAAAGATTGGTCATTAACTAGGAGTACGTTTGATCATGTAAAATAAATGGGTTAAATAGAAATTGTCCCAGAAAAGAGTAATTTGCCTTCAATGAGACGACACCATAGATGCTGATGCGTGCATTGGGAAATTCACGTCCCCAAATGTAGACGATCATGAAAACCAAGGAAACCCCCATAAAAGGAGACCATAGCATTGGAACAGCGGCCATCACCTATATCATTACAGACAGGTGATAGAGATTGTTGGAATGCCGAAAAGTAAGACAGCTACGTGTTCTTCTATAGTTCTGAGTTCTAACGATTTTCAAGCTAGTGTTCTAACTTACAAGAAGTGATAATGCTCCAAAGAAGAACATCCACACAAAGTCTGCAGTCCTCTTGTCAAAGGGTCCTCTCTCCAGTGAAACGCCATATTTTGCTCTATGCAATTGCAATTTCAGATTGATAAAAGCTAAAAAGTACGAGACCCCAATAACCATTTCAACTCTAACATCGCAGAGATTTGGCAGATATTTGGCCTAGCTATCAACTCTTTTAACCAATAATCTTAATAACCATATGATGGAATAATAAATGCATAGAAAATTGCATCAGTTCAAAGGTTAGATAGGAAAATTCAGCTTTTCTTACATAATTATAAGGCGAAAGGCAAAAGGAAGTGAAAATGGACCAAGAAAGAAGAAGTTGGTGACTAGCCTCCAAACCTGTACCAAAAACCAAGTATTTAAAGATCAGGCAGGCAGATGTAACAGAAAAAGGATCGGGCAGGCAGTTGCTAATTTCCCCAACACACGTGTCCGAAATGATAAATCCACAAGCAGAATTGATGTATACCTGGAGACGCTTAATTACATCCCCGTAAAGAAGTGCTATGCTCCGGGGACTGTAAAGATCAAGATAGAAAGCTGCCGTGGTCATTAAACAGGCCACTCCATAGGTCTTGCTCACGGGTGGCAGAGACCTATAGTATCTGATAAAGAGTTTTGAAGGTCAGACAAATACTTAAAATCAACCTAAGAAGTCTTGAAATCAAATCAAAAACAGTATTCACTGCGTGATAGTTTTATTTGTGTAATTTGAAAGGGAAAAGAGATTACTCTGCTGGGGAAGACATTTTAGAAGAAGAGTGCCTATGGTAATGGCAGAGTAGGAGGAACGCAATGTCTAATTATCAATGCAATATTAGCAACTTTTTGTTGCTTTTATTACAATTCAATTACTTTTAATAATGCTATAAACTATTTATATAAAAAAAATATACATAAACAATATAAATATTAAATCACTTTAATAATTCTAATAACATCTTTAAATTACTTTACACAATATTTACTTTTAATCTAATATTAAAATTATATCGAATAAAAACTATCTAACTTCTACTTATATTTCTCTTGACTTCTAGTCTTTAGTAAATATGAATTATCGTCAACAGCCTTTAAGGGTGGCATCGGGTCCTCCACGGTGAAGACTTTTGGAGTCTTGCCAAACGAGCGAGAGAAAAATTCCAAGTCTTCGTAGGCGTCGACCTTTGCGCTGGGGGTTATCTGGTGCCACGTGTCATATATGGCGAGAGATTTTTTTTGTTCTCCTGTTCTTTTCGGTACTTTTTGACGCACAATCATTCAAATTCACAAGTAATTACAAGCAACAAAAGTACATGCTATTTTAAAAATTCCCAAACACCGGCAGAAATTCATTCTAGTCAAATGCATTATCCAATGAGCCGAGTGCCGGACACATATAAGTGTATTATCTTATGTACAAGAAAACCCGGCACATCAACAAGGAAATCTGAAATAAATAATCGATGGCCTGTCCTAAACACCGCAATATACGCTTAATTAAAACAATCGACAAAACAATCAAAAGAATTGGGATTCTATAAAGCCATACCTGTGCCATCACATATGAGTTTGTCGCGAGCCGAACAGCCCTCAGCAACTGCATCCACCCCATTAGACCCAAAATCAGCAGCCCACTAAGCAACTTTAACGGCCTCTTTAAGGGGCCAGGAGCTCACAACCGATGGCTACTTCCCCGAATGCCGACCCCCGTTATCCCCTAGCACCTGGGAAGCCAGAAAGTTTCAAGAAAGATTCAATTTTCGCGTTATGAATTTCAAAACAACAACGGAGATGGATGGAACAGGCAGGATAATATTGGCGAATGCATGATTTCTTTTCACTCGTTTTTCTTTCCCATTTTCTCAGCACACAAACAGAATGCAAGTGGGTCGAATGGAAAAACGCAACACGAATTTTTGATAAACACTATACCCTTACCGTATGCAATGAGGCGAAGAGCGAAAGAAGAGTAATGGGCTACAGGATTCTGGCGACCGTTGAGGTACAAAATGAGGAGGAATTTTTTCTGTTTCGGTTCTGTCCGTTGGTTCCAACTTTCAACAGAAGTAAATTTCGAGTTCCGACTTCCATTGTCCTGGCCGCGAAGTAATGCTACTCTCTCCGCCAGTTCTAACCGCGTGTGCGCAGAGTCCACTCACAAGCCGCATTCAGCTCAACTCGCCGCGTTTTAGGACTGTCGTCGTGGCGAAGGGGAACGGCAGCGTTTTTGTAGATTGTTAAACCATCGCTCATTTTACTTTCCCGTCCGCTCACTTTTACGTTAAAAAGAGAATATGGATATTCAGATTCAGCCCAGGCACGTTGCAATCGGTTTTAGCAACTATCAGAATGAAAATAATCCTTCTTCACCTTCAAATTTCTCCAAAAATAAACTATCAGACCATAAAACGGGAAAAATTTTAACAAAATCCTAAATTTTTGATAATTTTGCAATTAAATCTTAAATATTTTTTTGAGTTTTTGTACATAAGAGTACTTTTTTTTTTTTTATAGACAAAACTGCATAATTTAGCTAAACAAAAATTATATACAGAAATATCTAAAATATATCTTAAAAATACAATCAAATATACATTTTGTTAAATTATCTTCTTTTTCTTACATATAAAAAGATAAAAATTATATTAAAAAATTTTAAAATTTTTATCTTTTATATATAAAAAATTAACAAAATACCCGTATAAACATATTTTTACATTTTTGCTACATAATTTGAAAAAATATCTATAAAATTAGCCTATATATTTAATAATTTGACCAAATTTGTCCAAAACATATTTATATAAAATAAAAATTAAAAATTTAAGACTAATTTAAAATTTTAAAAATATGTAACACTTAATTGTAAAAATTTTTAAAAATTTAGAACTTGTAAGATAATTATCCCACTATAAAACATGCGAATATCAATAAGCCAGTCTTATTTATTACTCTTTCCCAAAACAAAAATGTCTGGGAAAAGCCATTGTCTTTTTTCAGGGACAAACCAAATTCGATTGAAAACTTCCTAACCGCTACAATTTACATATTTACATCCATGGGCCCTAGGCTTGGCTAAAACCATAGTACCCGCTATTGATTGACGAAATCTGGGCTCCGCAAAGTTCCGTCTTATGAGGTAATGACGAGACCGTTTATGAGTCCACTACATATCAAGAATCCAGGAGCCCATTGAAGCCTACAAATACTTTGAGTCATCTCCAAACTGTCTCGTTTGCATCAGTGAAAATTGCGTTGTGTTGTTCCACAAGGCACTGGACAACATCAATAGCACCGATGTCCACTGGGCTGCCATCATCCAGGGGGATGGCAGAGGACGCATCCATGTCTTCACCCTCTTCTGCAGCCAAAAGCACAAGGAAAAGAATACACGTTAACTGGAAGCAATTTAACACGTGCTTTTGACATAAGAACAGCTTAAGCATAGGAACTTCGGAGTCTGTACTGAGCTATTGGCTTTGATCAGTTGAATACAAAAGCATGAAGGTTATGTTAAAAGGAGAAAAACGTGGATGTGTGTGTTGTTAGAAATTGTTTGAAATATGACACTCACCTGAAAGCATGTCCCATGCACTGTAAGTAGGTGATGAATCCGTGTTCCTCTTGGAATCATTTTTTGTCAAGTGATTCCAATATTGCCTGTAAAATTCTGGCTTCAGCTCTTTCTGCCACATAATGACAGGAGCCATTTCCATGGCAAGGCCTCGGGAATCCATCTACATAAAGATACACAGCAACCATGAAGCATGCCTATGAGATAGCTTATTAACATCCAGCACGGATAATGAATAAAAGCCTGCTTTTGACCACGCAACCAAGGCAGAAGGACAAAGGCAATTGGAAAGTCAGGTATCCCTACCTTGTTAAAAAGTGACTTCTGACTAACACGGAGCAGTAATGCAGTAATTAACTCCAGAGTCATGTAGTTTACAGTGGGAAGCTTCTTCAGAACGTTTCTCATTGCATGAATGCTAGAACGGGCACTTTTGATCTCATTATAAAGCTCAAATGTGGTTAGAGGTTCAGGAAGGCTTGCAAGGTAACACTTAATCAAAACAGCCACATCTATTGGGTTTATGCACTCTGGCAATGATGCATTAGAATCTGTAACATGTGCATCTAAAAACATTAGAAACTGGTTGCATCCACAATGGATATAATCACAGCCAAATTCAAACCAAAATGAGTCAATATACCTTGGTTGTACATGGAAACCAATTGCTGAATAATCTTTTTATCTCCTTCGGCTTTAAACAAATACACCGAGTTTAAACCTAAAAATAAAAAATATAAAATAAAACCATTCAACCCCTGTATAGCATGTCACTGCAAACAATGTATACAAATCAATTCAAGTTAATCACATATCAGTTACCGGATAATATTAGATAATCAGCACATTTGTCCAAAATTTGAGGAACAGGCCTGCTGGATTGTTGTCGTTGTACAGTGAACTCTATTGGAACTCCAAATACTGAGGTGTAAGAAGCAAACACAACCATCAACACATATATTTAATGCATATTGACATTAGTTCCAACACTGTTTTCCTTCAGATTGACTAACAGGAAAAGAATTCACACCTATAGGGATGTCTTGCAAAATAATGTATTTGTTCATAATTTGGGATAAGCAGCTAAATGACCCAAGATTAAGAATATTATTATCTGATACCATGAAAGTAATCTAAGACTACAAGCAAATATTTCCCTTCAACAACCAAGATGTTTATAAAGCTTACCATCAGAGCTTGCTACTCCCTGAAAGAGAAAGAAGAAAAAAAAAAAGAATATCAAAACACATAACTGCAGGATAAACAAGAGCACAACACAACCACAAAGAGGCAGAGATGGTAGGGAAGAGAGAGAGAGAGTGAATGGACAAACAGCCTCAGAATACATACCTTTTGCCATCTTTCAATATCAGTCAATATTGTCTTACTTTTTTGAGCAGTCATTTTTGCCACCTGTAAAAATTCACCGTTACAGCCTTAGGTTTAATTTAGTGAATGTCAACATGTTCCGCTCAGAAATCTAATGTCTCAATTTGCTACATTGAAAGATTTATAACATTATCTGAAAAGCTTTGTGGTCTTCCAGGAGAACTGTTGCATTTGAGTAGCTAAGTTTTTCTCAATTACTACATAGAAGAAGTATAACACCAAACAGTGCATTCACAAAGAGTGGACAAAGATGAGGAATTCATTCCATCTAAGTTCTGTACATAAAGCAACAAAGAAAACATGCATGCAGAAATAACTCTCGTAGGTCTGGCCACTTTAAACAGAAAACTCAATATCAATTGCTTAAATAAAATATTAAGTTTAAAATTCAATTTTGCTAGCAAAATTACCTCTTCAACTTTTGTCTTCCCAACAACAACCTTGCCTTTTGTCTCTGAAATGCCCTTCCTCAAGAACATGCCAGTTGTAGCAGCAGCAGTTATAAGACGTTCCTGCACGACATGCCTGGTTGCTGGCTCCCGAAGAAGGGCCCATCGAGTTTTCACTACTGATCCCACCCGCTCTGCCACATCAGCAACATTACCTTTTGCATCCTTTGCAACATCTCCCACAAATGATCCAGCTGATTGTCCAGCTTCTTTAAGCTTCACCCCTGCATCAAAAACCATTATTAAAGCACTCCAGACAACAAAATAGAACAAAAAAGAAAAGGAAACCCACAAAAACATTGATACACACCCGAGGAAGAAAAGAATCCGGTAGCCTTTTCCTGCCACGGAGGTGATAAGGCGGGAGACATTTCTCCAGCGATGAAGGCCAACAGCGAGACCTTCAACAAAACCGAAAAATCATCTGGCAAAAGAAGTATAGAAAAGCCAGCCAAAAAGATGGATTCTTCCATTCTAGTAAGCATCAGCATCAATTTCTTTTTCCACCTTTTTTTAAAACCAATTTCTTGGGCAAGCAAAACTGATTTTAAGTATTTTACTCAAACTCGACGATCTGCTCCTTGTAAGTTTCAAACGGTCAGCAACAATCAATCAATCACCAATCAACCATTCAACCCTCCTAATTCTAGTTTTCATTTAGCTCAAATTTAATAATAATAATAATAAAAATAATAATTTATTATGTTAGCTGTACTTAAACTAAAATCCCAAAAATTTTTTAAAAATTAATAAATCCATCTCTTCCTTCCATTTTCTCAACAACTCACATAAATGAACAAATTTAAACCAAATGGACATTAAAAAAAAAAAAAAGCGATGGAAGCCTACAGGCGAGCGATCAACAGAAACCCTAATTTCAAACAGAAATTAGAATTGAATATTACCTCCTTACGCCTATCGATCGACAGAGCAAGCTCGGAGAAGAGAAAAGCGAAGGGAGACTGCACGAAAAGCAGATTCCACGGCGCTCGACAGCGAGACGATAAAACAAGTTGAAAAGTCGAAAGTCGTCTTTTTGAGAGCACCGGAGAGAGAGTGCCGCATACTACGTTCGCTTTCGGTGTATCAATCATAATAATCACGAGACTATTTTGTGGTTGGTCGGTCAAACCAGTGGAGCGTGACAACGAATGGTATTGAGCCACGTGTAGCCTTTTCATGGACACGCGGACAAGGCGAGCACTGGCGGTGTTGGGATTTGATGTGGACGATTCTATCAGGCAAAACTACTCTCACCGCGTATCTCAGTCCATTTTGTCAAGTTATATAGATTCCATTCTGAAACCGGCCACGCGCGGCGCGTGTACTCGTCGCGTATATCTTTATTCCTGCGGAGGGTCGAACCGGAGCTGGATTCTTCAGACCAACTCCTAAAATAGGGTCATCTTTGGAGCACGCGGATCTTTTGATAGAGAGGTCGGACCGTTATTCGGTAATTAATTAATTAATTAATTGTAATTAACAGTTTAGATCGCATTCGGTTTATGCAGTCTAACTAGACAGGTGCAAATTGTATTGGATCAATGATTACGTCTCTCCCCTCTCGGCTACTCGTTTGATATGTCTGACGCGATTAAAAAAAGAATTCGTTTACGACTTGACTGCATGAAATCAAATTTTTATAAATTCATTTGTACACTAAAAAAATTTATTGAAATCATAAAAGGGGAGTCAGATTACAATTTGCTAATGCTAGAAGAACTAACGTTAAAAAAGTGATAAATTTTTTGACTAACTCTAGTTATTCGTTGGTATTAATCATGCTACAATGGTATGCTAGATAAAAATATACACTTGTGTTTTTTTCTTTTCTTTTGTTTGTGAAGATTAAGGATTTAACTTTAGATATTGAAACTTAGGTTATGTAAATAATATGTTATATTTCTCAAAAAAAAAAAACTAATATTTTATATCACACAAAACCAATGTTATGAACCATATTAAATATTGCATAATTTTTTATTTTTTGTAAATGTTAATTATACCATAATTGCAAAAAACAAAAAATTTGATTGATCTCGAGTATAAAAGGAGTATATGAAATTGAGTACATAACAGATTTTTCATCTTAATCTCCAAGGTCTGAACAATATTGGCTAATGACTTGCGAAATCCTCTAAAAATTGATAATAAGTTATTGGCTATTGGCTGACCATTTGCATACGGATTGAGTGAATCAAAAGGAAATTTTCTCTCATGCATTGCCTTCCCTCAGTTTTCTTATTTTCTAACGATTTTCACCTCCAGAAAAGAAAATTATTTACGGTGGACATCCGTTTTATCAAGCAGAATGGAGCTCAACGATCACAGTGGATTTCATTTGAAAATGTGGCCTCGTCAGAATGTGCTACATTAGTCTGACTCATCCCCGGCCGACAGTCAATCCTCTTCCAAATTCAATGCTCCCTCCACACCCTCCCCATTAGCTCAATCGGCACATTTTTAGTTTCTGGCAGAAAGAAACACACGAACACAGTCATCCCAGCCACCCATCCCCCAAAAAAGAAGAAAATCCCAGACTTGAATTGGCACAGCATAGCCAGAAGAGTTTGTGCAACAATGAAAGCAAAGAGAAGGCCCGCTGCTACAACAATGCTTTGGTTGACCGCTCGAATCTCCATGGGAAAGATCTCACTGGGAACCAATAATCCCAATGGCCCCCATGACCAAGCAAACTCAGCCCCATATATACATACCATTATCAAAACCAAATAGGCGTACCCTTTTGCTATCCTGCCGCGGTCACCTAGCTGAGCAGCCATGGCCACACCAACGACAATTTGTGATATAAACATTTGTACACCCCCAAATATGGACAACTCTCTCCGGCCAAATTTGTCTACTACATGCATTGATGTGCATGCATATCGAAGCAATAATAACAACACCAGCTACCAGTGCGGACAAGATCAGAGGTTGACTTTTGCTTAGACCAATCGACCTAGATAATATTGGGGTGTAAAATATAATGACATTGATTCCTGTCACTTGTTGAAGAATGGTTTCGCTATTGGCATTAACAGTTGTGGCCCGTACTTTTTCCTTATGATGTTCTTGATTGGGTGTTCAATGGCTTTTGAAATCGAGCTTGCGGTGATGAGATCATCGAGTTCCGTTTGGACATCACCTGTGCCTCGTATGCGTTGCAGCAAGTTTTTGCCTTTTGGCGGTCATTGCCGCGCTGAGTTATACTGTTGGGGCTCTCTGGGAGGAAAAATGAACCCAATGTTAGGATGGACGCCGGGGCGGCTAACATTGACAGAGAGAGTCGCCAGCCCCACCCATCTGTAATCTTTTCGGTGCCGAAGTTAATCAAATTAGCAGCAAGTATTCCAAGGCCAATGCAGAGTTCAAAGCCAAGGTTGAGTGCTCCTCTATATCTCGGAGGGGCCATTTCGGGGAGTTACAACGGAACTGACTGCAGAAGAGGTAAATCAAAAGAATATTGTATTAACCAGATACAATAATGTCTGCAATCATGATAGACAAAACATGTTTTTGCACCAGAAAGTTTCTCATTCTCCTAATCTCCTTTTGTTGATTAAGAGGCATTCCTGTTATTGTTGTCCTTTCCAAATTGTAAAGCATGAATAAAGATGATTTCAATTCCCCCTAGATAAAAATGGATTGTAATAAACTGAGTAGTCAAGGACAATCATAGATGAATATCATTTCATACCGGTGATAAAAAATTATTAATAATGAAAGATGTACCACCTGGTTTGCAAAACCTGCCCCAACCCCGACCAGGATATTAGCATGTAAATGTTAGATGCTGCCCCGTTGAGGGCTTATCCAGAAAGGGCAGCAGCACCTCCTACAAGGATTGATGGTTTAATTACGGCCAAAATATCTCGTGACTGGTGCGGCAAAGAAGGAAGCCACAAGGCCAGCAACATCGAGAGATGATGTTGCCAATCTTGGTATCTTCCTTCATTTTAGTGTATACTTTTGGGAAGAACTTCTTCAGGAATGGCTCCATTGAGGTCACTCCACCTTCACAATTAGTTGCATAAGTTCGACGATTAGTTTGATCTTCTCGAACCACTGTAAGAAATCAAAAACAACAAACAAGAGCTCCATCTAGGCACAGTATTATGCTTATCGAAAAGAACACGAGCATATGAAAATTTGTAATATAACAACGCAATTAAATAGGCGCACATACCAGTCCTTCAAAGCCAGTTGACTTGAAAACGGAAAGTCCTATAAACAAATTCACTCTTAGACTGGAAAAACACAAAAGGCTGTATCAAGTGATAACTGTTGTAAGAAACTAGTAGAGCTGAAAGCGTTTGAACTTTAAGATATTCAAATCTCATGTCAAGGCCATGCAACAATACAGGACGGGCTTCTGGTATGAAACGCCTGAAATTCCAAGATCATAGCCAAAAATGAGTCCTCCCGTGGCAGCTACTGCACATGATAGAATGACAGACCAGGTAATTCTACCATTTTACCGCCACGTTCGCTCGTTATAGCCAAACCTACTGCCATGGCTTAGCCCGTAGAGACAAAGAGTGAGAAGTTGAATGGTAGTGGTACACTTTCAAATTTCTATATTTTAGTAAATAAAACACTGTAAAGAACAAACTGAAGAACAAAGTTATACTTTCAGAGTTCCGCCAGACAAGGGATAGTGTGCCCTTTGTTATTTTGTGTTGGTTATATATATATATATATATATATATATATATATATATATATATATATATATTAAGTATAATTTATTTATATTTTTATTTTATGTAAATTTATTTTATTATTTTTTATTTTAAATAAATTTTATTTATTATATTATATGATATAAAATTATAAATAAATTAAACTCATAAAAAATTTAAAATAAAAATTCTCTTTTTGTTTGTTTTTTTTGTTTATAAATAAGTGATGCAGTAATTCTATGCCAATGCTGCACTTTATAAAGGCAGTGCGGGATAAAGGTCCAGACAATCTATGAGAGTATCAACGACCCAATGATACAGAGCTAAGTAGTGTATTATTTGAAATTGTAATTTAGTTAGTAATTTAATTTATTTTTTATATTAATTTAAATTTAAATTTTTATTGTAATTTATTTTTAATAATAAAAATTATTATTGTGTTGTATTAAATTTTAAATTTATTAATATTAAAATTGAATATAAAAAAATCTGTTCATTTTTTTTTTTGAAAAATTAAATATAAATAACAATGAGTAATCTCAATTATAGTTTATAAATATAATAATTGGCATTAAAAAAAAACAATATTTTTAAAATCATATGCAACTACAAAGGCCGGCAGATGATTATGATTGACAGAATTTAGTGTATTTACTTTCTCATAATGTCAATATGTACTACTAAATATCTCCTAGCAAACGAAAGAAGCAGAACTAAAACACCTTCTATTCACAAGCAATCTGACTTCTCCTCTTTTAGCACATAACCACATTTCTCATCCCATCATTCGAAAAAAAAAAAAACAATAATTCGGGAGTCTGTACGACTGTACCCTTCTGATTCCGCGCCCAAACCATATCGTATAAACTGTCAAAAAAATTGACCCAATTTAAATTTGCTAAATACACATATTCCAACGGGGCCTCTCTCTCTCAGAATCGTGAAAGCATATCAGTCCTCTGAATTTGTGCGAGGAATTGCTAAGATGGGTTCGTCTGTAATTTGAACTGCGGGGGACGTTTATTGCATGCCCGTCTGATTAAATGCACATAGCTTTCTAGTCCAACACTACTCTAGTATCGGGACAAAGAATGAGACAAATGAGCTAGTTTCGAAAGAGACATGCCAGCTATTAATATCACGACAAGCCCTTGCCCACGAATAAACCATAACGTTCTGGACCATTTTTGACCGACCACTTGTTTCAATTTCGTCCCCATGAATTCTTACGAGTTTTAAGCCCCAAAACGCATGTCATTTCACTTGGATAAAGAACCTTTTTCTCACATACGTGTCATTTCACAAGAGGGGGTGTCAAGAAATCTAAATTTCCGATCACACCACTACGAGGCATGGGCAATCAAGCATTGGCCCCAAATGTTATAAGTGTCGGTTTGCGCAAGAATGTCGAATTTATTCGTCTTGCAAATTGTCAACTAGCCTGACGTAGCATTGTTTTCGTGGATCAACTTGACTTAAAAATAGGGTTTTTACAAAATTTGTGATCATTTTATACGAGAAATTTTTAATAATAAATGTTATATTAACTGATATTATATGTATTTTTTATATCTTTTTCGATAAAACAGTGAACCCTTTTATTAAGAGAAATAAATTACATCCGAAGGGGCATACAATTAACCAAAAACAAAAAACAGTAATTATAATCACAAGATCAAAACCCAGAACAGATGCCAAGTGGAAGCGCAATAGAAACCTTGAACTATCCACGTCGAGACGCAGTAACCAACAAGAGGCCGAAGAAGACAATGGCTGTAGCTGCAAAACCGGTCACAAAACCACCAAGATAGCCACGGCATACACAAGGGCCCCAAAAACCAAAGCCTCGTAAATCAGCAAATGGGTTTTGAGGCCTGTCCAGCTAACCAACCAGCAATGTTAAAAAAATAGGCATTTTCTAATTTGAGATTCAATATTCATGTAAAGGAAGGAAAATTAAGTAAAACTAGTTGAAATAAGGGAAAAAAAATCCTATCAATTTCGTGAGAAATAAAACCAGTGTTTATTATACTTAATAAATATAATAAATACAAAATAAATAAATATAACAAATACATGAAAAATAATATTACAATAACGCACATAGGGATACACTGCACCATAACAACACGACCATGCACTAAGACAAATTTGTTGCACCTTCACGAATCTCCATATTAGCTACTGTATTTTGAAGCCATCGATGAATGGAACGTGAAGCCTTCAATTGAAAAATCTGCGGATATATTCTTCGTGTGTGACTGTCTTGAATAGGGCTGTATTTCTTGGTCGATCAATCAGCTCTTGGGCTGGACCAATACTGCAAGATGGGCCGGGATACCGAAAGCTCGCTATCGAAAGCCTCGCCTTGGATCTGTTCGCCACCACTCTACGTTCGGCTGCTGTGTATATTCCATTGCTCATTATCTGCCGCATCAATATATATATATATATATACCCAGTTAGCTAATTAAACAAAACAATTTGGCACGAATGTAAAAAATAATTAAATTGAGAGATCTATACATAAGTCAAACGCAATTTTTTTTTTCTTTTTGAGCAACAGTTCAATTTAATTTTGGTTAATACTTTTTTATGCTCTCGCACCTCTGTAATCTGCCCAATGGTTACAACAAAAGCACCGGGTACAGGTTCCACAAGGAACCACATGCCATCCTTTGGAGTCTGCAATGCTGGCATGTCACCGCAGTCAAGCAAGACATTGACCCCGCAGACGTCAGCATGGGGGTTTAGTACCAGAACTTTATTGGGTTCAGGATATGGCGGGAAGTAATTTAGCCTGACCATACATGTTCCCTGTTCATAAGCATTGTGGAATTCACCATCCTTAAGCCCAAGTTCCATTTCTATGAACCTTGTTAAACGAGCTGCGAGCTGGCTCGCATCTTCAACGCAGCTCTCTAATGTTCCACTATATTTCAAGAGTACACATGCGTTGCATTAATTTTTAATTAAGTAGAATGAATTTCGCATATATATTTTATTTATATTTATGTACCTGAAGTTTTGAGGTTTTTCTGGCCAGAATTTTAATTTTCTATCACGAGCGGGGAAAGCTGTCAGGAACATCATGTCATTCCATTCAAGCTTTTGTTCTCCTGAGGTTACAAAACGATGACCATAGCCATCGAGGCATCCTGGTTTCTGGGCCCACCGTTTATTCTCTTGTAAGGGAAGCTCAAAGAAGTCAAGTACATGCTTCCTCACGTGTCTTAGCTTAACATCCGAAACTTTATGATCTATCACCTACCCGTTAAGGGTAGTTCATAAGCCTTCAATTAGCTTTTTGTTTTGGGTCTCATTGGAGGCACTCAAGCTTTAATAGGACAACTTACTAAGATTTAATCTCTGATAGCAAGAACTAAGAGTCCAATAGTTCCATCAGACGACGCACTTGGTAAAGCATAAAATCAAAAGTAATTAATAGAATATATTAATAGGGTGAAAATGGTAGGAGGAGAAAGACAAATATATTAATTGCCAAAAGAGAGGTGACTAATTAGCTGGACAACCTCCCTTCACCTGAAATATGCCCCAGTGCTTGCATGCAGGGGGAAGCTCTTGAAGCTCAAAATCGTGGGTGCGGGGGTGAGCGAGATTGGCCATGTCAATCACGGGAACATGAAGCGAGCGATCGAATTGGGGGGTATCATGGAGTCCCAAGTCATCATCTCTGATGTAACTGTGCGGCACGCTATCGAGTCCCTGGGCTGCAAGCTCTTCCCCAACCTCTTGGCCTAGATAACAAATGTACAAAGACAAATACAGCAAGATAACATAAAATAAACGAACAATCACACCCAGGTCTACGGCGCCAAAAATTCTCTGAAGAAAAGACGGGAAAAAGAATTAATTCCCCAAAATAATTGAAAAAAGCTAACTTCTCTTATTGCCATTTGGCAATTCTCTCTTTTTTATCGTGATGACTTGGACAAAAGACGAGAGAAAATTGATATGAGAGAAGAAAATTGTTCTTATTGATTGGCTTGAACTCAATGGATCTCTTACATATTATAGATGATATAGACCTAAAAGACAACGATATAAATTTACACAGTATGATTCTATGACACAATTGACTATATGCCAACGTTTCTAAATAACAAACAGCTTGATAAATAGAGATGCAAATATGTATCCTGTATACTTGGAGGTAACGGTGCAAAGTATAAAACGTCTGGCAACTGACAAGTTATCCATTACCATTCTTTGTGCGTCTCAATAGCCAACACCGCTGCTTCCAAAGGTCCAATCTGTACACCTTCTTACGTGTCTTCTCGTCAGATGCTGCTCGGACGCACATGTCCCTTCGTAACCGTCTAACCGAGGCGGCAACCTCAGCCCTTCAAAAAAAAAAAAAAAAAAAAAGTTGAGATACTAAAAAAAAAAATCAAATTTGAATTTTTCAGAATTTTTTTAATTAAATTAAATTTTTTATATTTTTATTTAAATTTATTTAAAACTAGTCTATTTTAAATATAAAAAATAAATATTGAATGATAAAAATTTAAAATTTGTGTATATCTTAAAAAATATTTGGATCTTAAATTCTCAATTGGGTGATGTCAGCAGAAAACTGGGCCTGGGTGATAATGGTCCAGATTTTACTTTATCGCCTAAATACGCTAAAGCTGGGCCAAGTTGGAGCCGGAAAGAATGTATCACTTTTTAGGTCCATATACCCTTCCTATCAGTGACCCCCTGATAATCAAATATTCGTTTCAAACTCCTGTCCACTAAAGAGGAGATCCTGCCCACCTGCATGCGTAACACGCTATACCGAGAGAATGAGGACAAGGCCATTAAACACATAGCTCTATGACCATCATCCTAGACGATGTCAATGCCGTTCGGCCAAAAAAAAAAAAAAATCAATAAAAGATAATGAGTGCACTAGAATTATATCATAATAGCAAATGCCCCCAATGTTCCTTTACGGTCACCAGCATCAATCTCTTGAGCCCAAATTCAAATCCGAATTCAACAACAGAAATAGAGAAATTTTTGTTTCATCAGATGAACTTGGAGGGTGAGAAAAATGTTAAGGGAGAAGTACATAGAGAGTTTCAAGAAAGCTTGCCAGACAAAAATCGTATATAGGATAATGGCCCAGTTATGCGCTTTGCTGCAAGTCTTCAATTAATTTTGTTAAAATTTTGACAAAATTTCATATAATTATCATTTGTGATGAATAAAAGCATCCTTGATTGGGGGGGGGGGGAAGAAAAAAGAGAGGCGTCGAGTAAGACCGCGGGAAGATATGCTCGTTGAAATTTCTGTCATCTTATGGTACGAGAACTTTATAATCGCACCGTGGCTAAGACGAAAAGGCCAAAACTATTTCAATCAATACGTAACAGTTGATACGATGTAGACGTAGATGATCAGGTGATATCAACTAATTAATTAGATTCAGTGATGGAAAGGAGAGGGGGGCTAACGGGATCAAATCTTAGCCGTCCGATTAATTTGGATTAATGCGCGGAAAAATGGCACCAATCCGAATAGAATAACGACCAATAACCAACATCAACGGCAAAATGCGGGGAAATTTTTTCATTGTGACGAAAGACAAAATGTTATAATCAAACGTTTGGCCTCACTCGGACCCACAAGGCCTGTTATATTTTCTGTGTGGTATGGAAATTTCAGTTATAAGTCGACAAAATCAAAGTCTTGCGAATAGTCAAGAATCAATAGATTAATTGCCACAATTCAGGCCAATGCTTCGGCTCAGCTGTTTATCCTTGAATTACTGAAAAGGGATACATAAAACTATTAACTTCTGTTGAAATTGATGTCCGGGAGTTAGGAAATTGCGCACTTTACAGTATTACCTTAGTTTTGTGACGTGGTGCTATTTGAAAAGAAAAAAAGAAAAAGGGAAATTTGAGCCATTGGAATAAATCCCATATGCAATTAAGCAAGAGTTAAGATGTAAGACATTTACTTAATTACCAAAGAATTAAAGTTATTAGAAAATTTGAAGAAATACTTTTTGTATGATGATGGATTCTTAGCAAATCTTGGGGTAGTTAAGGCAGTTTTTACAGGTGCAACTTTTATTTGCTTCATAATGTTATAGAGAAGTATTAAGAGATTCGTTTTAGATGACATTCAATCAATCTAGTTTACTGCACGGGCCCACATGATATGGATTTAATTTAGCCATTGATTTTATTTTTTTTTAATTTCACGAATAAAGTATGCGCTAATGCCTTCATGATTTATGCAGAAATTGCGGGGCCGATGCGCATGAATAGTAGCGATATCGCATGCTTTCCCTCTATAAATGTTGCGGGCTGATGGCAGTGAACATCCAGAGCCCCCGCGTAGGAAGTAGAAGTGGATTAGGGCTTTTGATTTTGTTAGAGTGACTAGTACTGCGGCGCAACCATGGCCACAACTAGCATAGAATATTTTGATCTTCTGCTTGTATTATTACTTGTTGCTGGCGGCTTCTTTGAGCCATGCTTTTGTGCCAGACCCAAACACTTTGGCTTGTCGGCCCTCGGCATCCAGTGGTCACCTGCCGAAGCTACTTGGTACGGTAGCCCCGACGGTGCCGGAAGTGATGGTAATTTACCATATATATGTGTCTGTGTGTATGCCGTCGTACATAATTGTTTATATGTACAGGAACCTAAGTTGAAATAATTTGACAATGTAGGAGGGTCTTGTGGCTACGGAAATGCTGTTTCACAGCCTCCCTTCAATTCCTTGATAACTGCAGTTGGTCCGTCACTCTATAACTCGGGCAAGGAATGTGGAGCCTGTTATCAGGTACCTTCGATAAGCAGCTGAGAGGGCATTTTGCACGTGGGATGTTCTAATAAATCAATCAATCATCCTGACATTTGATAATTTAGCACTGCTATTACTGTTCATCCCCAGCATGACTACTAATACGAAAACTTGTCAAGCACAAACAATATGTAGTGGGAAAGTTCACTCTTTCTTGACCCATCGCTTTTAGTGGATGGTCCGTATCTTTTGTCACGTAATCACATTGATTTTGTTGCAACTATCTCTTGGTTGAATCCATATTGTGCTAATTATCGCTAGGTTAAATGCACCAAGCATTCGTCCTGTTCTGGGAAGCCAGTCAGGGTTGTGATAACAGACTCTTGCCTAGGTGGAACTTGTGTGTCGGATTCCGCCCATTTTGATCTCAGCGGCACTGCTTTTGGTGCCATGGCAACTTCCGGTGAGGAGAACAACCTTCGTGATGCTGGGGTTTTAGAAATTCTCTATGCAAGGTAACTTTATAATTTTGTTATTATATTTCCTTTACATTTATATACGAATAAGCACGTATGGGATTAAGATCACATCAGCATATTCATTAAATATCTTCCATTAACTTAAAAAGTTCTCGTCTCTCTCTTTTTTTTGAAGGATTCCATGTGAATATTCGGGAAAAACCATATCATTCCATGTTGACCAGGGGTCAAACCCGTACTATATTGCTTTGGTGGTGGAGTTTGAAGGGGGTGATGGTGATCTTGCTAGTGTTGAACTGAAGGAGACATCGTCAAATGGGGGTTGGAGGGCAATGCAACAATCATGGGGTGCGGTTTGGAAGCTCGACGCCGGATCCCAATTGCATCCTCCATTCTCCGTCAGATTGACATCTCGGTATTCCGACGAAACCATAGTGGCAAATAATGTGATTCCAGGCGGATGGCAGCCCGGTGCGACATACAAGTCATCGGTTAATTTCCCCTGATATATACCAATCGTGTGATGAATGTGTTTAATCAAGTGGCTAATATAAAAGCCGCTTCCCTGCCGGTAAATTAGTGTCCGCGAGGACACTGCTATGGTTACTGGTGAGTATGTGAAGTTTAGTGTTGCTTTGTAGACAACTCTCCACGTCGTTTTGACAGTTGTGAGAGCCTATGTATTCCTTTCCTGGTTTCAATGAAGACGATGGTAGTAGCGTAACGAACGGTTACTGCTATATGTTGTGGACTTCTGGCTTCTTGCACCATAAAGTTACTAATGTTGAGTCCAAGTCTGTGAACGGGCCAAGCCCGAGAACCGCCAATCACGCTGATGGGGTTAAATTTTCTATATGTGTGTGTGTGTGTGTGTGTGTGGATTTAAAGAGATTAAGAATCAATTAATAGTTAACACTGGGGTTAAATCACTACCGGCGACTTTGTATTAGGAATAAAAACATATGTTGATTAAATGAAGCGAGAGAGCACATTCAATTTTCCAATCATTAAATCAAGTCTTGCGATTAAAGAATCTTTCTTTGCTTTTGCTTGAAAAAAAAAATCAGAGAATTGCAAAGCAACGGGGAATGTGTGAAACCCCATTTGTTCCGGTTTTGAATTTGATCATCTTCGTTTCTTGCCTCTTGTCACTTCGGATCCAAGTCCTTGATCAAAATTCAACACTGGTATGATCCGTTAATCGCATGTTTTTGACCTATGAAGAGCTTAAAATCGGAAAGTTTTAAACTTTACTAGTCTCCCCTGTCCTTCTACGAAAAAATTATTCTGTTTCACTGCATTTATGGTTCTCCACACAGCCGGGCTGACTGTTTCTTTTAGGTTTTTTCGTTTATAATTAGTTTTCCAAAACAGCGAAATTAGATTTTCTTTTTTTTTTTTATTCTAGAGCTTTAAAATTCAAATTTTATTATACTAGTAGTAGCTCTCTCACTCTAGAGTTCTCTCTCTCACGGACGCCCTCTCTGATCTTTGATTTTCTTTTTTTTAATTTTTCCCTTCTGTTATTCTCATCTAACCTAAAGTCCACGCGCATTCATCGTTATCCTTCCCCACGGGCCAATACCCACACCAAATTTTCAAATCGCCTTTTACCACGAGAGATCAGACGGTGTATGCTATGTCTCGACTGAACATCGGACGGTCTGGTAAAATTCCCTTCACCCGAGACAAATGGCACCCGCAAAACAGTAATGATGCCTGATGTCCGCTTCACGCGCGCCGAGCAACACGTGTGAAACCCACACGTCCTGCCGTGACATTTATTATTACTTTTTATTCTTTCTGTTATACGTGCGGATTTGCCCCTCATAAACGAACAAAAACTTCCAGACAGTAATAATGATGACGAACCGCAGGGTCAGATTCGCGCACACACCATTTCGACTTGTGGTGTGCCGTTTTGGTAAAGGGTCCAACCACATGGACCGACTGCGGGAAATGGGTCTTGCGAATATCTCGTATAAAAAGTTATTATTATTTTTTATTTTTTTAGAAAAATATACTATATTTGACTAAATTAGGGAAAATATGTAATAATTATGCGCAAATATGTAACAAGTGCGGTTGTAAATTGTATCACCATTATTGTACAACTTATATTGAATAATAATTATTGTATATTGTAGGCTATTTATTATACATTTTATATTATTTGTTATATATCTCTTTTTTTTTCACAGAAAGTTTTTTTTTATTATTTTTATAAAGTTTGGTAAAAACAGATATATGGTATTTTCTTGTTGTTTGCAGGAACAAGGCCCCGAGGACGCCGCAAAAAGCCCAACTTTGGGCGGGCAAGGACTGCCAATATCGTCAAATTGCTGGCATAGGTACTGAATATATATTGTAACAGAAACAAACCCAGATCGATCGCTCTCTCTCTCTCTCTCTCTCTTTGGTTGCTTTCTTTTTTAACAAGTCTCGTACATATAACCATATCCGGGGGCCTTCACTCCTCGGGAGTGCACCATAAGAGTCGCCCGAAAATGTCCGTTTCAACGCCTCCTTCCTGTTTCGCGCTGGCAGACCCTGCGGACCACATTAAAGTGAGCTCTTTCTACGAGATTGATCATTCAAAGCTCCATCCAAAATCCCCTGACCAGCTCAAGTCCACCCGAGTCGTCATGGTGAATGTGTTATTATATAATACAATCAATCAGCCTTGTACAAGTTTATGCGTGCTTGGCTGAATCAGTAATAATGATCACGGTTTCGGTCTTGGTTTTTCAGGTGAATGAGAAGACCAGAATGAGGGTGTCACTGAGATACCCAAGTGTCCATTCTCTCAGGGCACACTTCGATGAGAGTAGCCGAGCTAAATCCAACGTAAAGAAGCTGCCGGCGCTGGACGAGAAGTGCATTATTGGGTCGGAGGTCGCAGCCGAAGCGCTTTATCGACGAATCCCACCTCATGAAATCAACGAAAGAAGAAACTCTTGGCGTTTCTGGGCTGTTCCTTCAATTGCACGGCTGAAAATTTCGGGCAACCCATCCTCTAGTTCTAGTCCTAGTACTGAAAATATTGTCGTTTCAAAGGAGGGTTTTCTGTCGCCACAACTCAAGGGAACCGGGATGGTCAAGTGGGGAAAACGCCGGCAAGTCAAGTTCTTGTCCGGGCATGTGGAAAACAAGCCTCAACTGAATCAGCTGACAGTCCCACTCAATGTTAAGGTTGGCGACGGAGAGGGAAGTACAGAGGTAGAAGAAGAGGAAGTGCAGGAGGGAGATGATGATGATGAAGAAGAAGAAGCCGATAAGAATCACAAGAGATTGCGCCGTGAGACTAGCAGCACAACCCAGATGAAGAAAAGGCCAAAACGGGAAATGAAGAATCAAATAGTAGTTTACAGGCAAAGAAAGAAGAAGAAAATGGTCAAAAACTCCATTAACAGATGGTCTGCTGAAAGGTTAGGGCTGCTGTTTTTAAGTTTAATTACCTGCTGATTATTAAATATTTTCTTGCTTTGTACTCATAGCAATTAGTTATTTACTTGTTTATGAAGGTATAAATTGGCTGAGATCAACATGCTAAAGATAATGAAAGAGCAAGGAGCAGCGTTCGAGAAACCAGTACTAAGGCCAGAACTGAGAGCTGAGGCAAGAAAGCTAATTGGGGATACGGGTCTGTTAGACCATTTGCTGAAGCATATGTCTGGGAAATTGGCGCCAGGTGGAGAAGAGAGGTTTAGGAGGCGCCACAATGCGGATGGAGCAATGGAGTACTGGTTGGAGGAGGCTAATTTAATGGATATAAGGAGGGAGGCTGGGGTGCAAGATCCATATTGGATTCCACCGCCTGGCTGGAAGCCGGGTGATAATCCTTCCCGGGACCCTCTTTGTGCTAAGGAGATTAAGGAGCTCAAGGAAGAGATGTGCAAAATCAAAAAGTAATTGACCCATTCTAGTTTCCAGAAATGCCTCCCATGTTTACGTTTTCCTACCACTGTGTACTGTAATTTTGTTGGTTACCCTTGTGTTTTTTGGTGAACAGAGACATGAAGGAGCTGGTATCCGAGAAACATGAGCAAGCACAAGTTGCTGAGAGCACTCCAATTACCTCTGTTGCTAGCCGAAACAATGAGCTTGACTGCTTATTAATTCCATTGAAGGTAAACCCAAATCTGAACGCTGGGCTAAAGTTTGACCGACCGAAGTTGCCTTCCCCCATCTGTTTGTTATTATTGCAGGAGAGATTTACTGATTTGGTGAACATGAAGTCTAAGCTTGAGGGACAATTCTCGGAAATTGCGCAAACTTTGTGTGGGATGGAGGTATAAAAGCTTGTCAATGTCCGACTTTCCAATTTCTTCTGCATTAAACTCTAGGATGTAACCTGAACTGATCCTTCAATCTAGGCAAGTGCTTGATAGGGCTATGTTCTGTCGTTTCTTTCGACCTATGATAATTGGGCAATTCAAGTACGTGCGTGTGTGTCATTAATCAGCCGTGCCTCCAGTAGATTTTGGCTATGCTTGCTGAATTTCAAGGTTTAAAGCGATGTCCGAAATAATCTACACTAAATGCTTGATGGATTTTCTATTAGCATGTCAGTTTCTTTGATTTTAACAACACTAAAATGGTAAAAACACCTCCTTTGACTGAATGACTCACTGAATGATGCATGTGAAGCAATGATAATAATCAATGGTGATCATAATTAGTACAAATTAAATGAAGAACACACAATAAGACTTATTTTGCGAGTGCCGATTGCGCAGAAAGAAATGGAAAAGCTAAAAACACAAGTGGAGGAATCGAAAAGGACTGAATCAGCAGAGATACAGGCACTGTTTATAGGATCACTGGAATCAAGGCCGTCAACAGGCATAGAAAGTGGGAATAAAGAAGCTGCGCGACTGAATAAAAGGGCAGTAATATCATGGGAGTCAGAACATGAACATTGCAAGGCCAGAGCTGGAAGCGAGACATCGCCAATAACAAAGTCAACAGCAGAGAACAAGGCAGCGAAGATACAAAGGTTGAAGAGTGGGTTCAGGATATGCAAGCCCCAGGGTAGTTTCTTATGGCCAAACATGAGCGTCTCACCCGCTCAAGTTGTGGTTCAGCTGGAGGACCTCCTTGCCATTTCCACACCGCCTTCTGCCTCCTCCACCTCTGCTACACAATCTCACCTCCTCCCGGCACCTCCCTCTCAGTATTATGGACCGCACCCCACTTCCCCTGTGAAGCCATTAGCCGAGAAAAGGCCAGTCACCGCGACCGTATCCACAGCAGTCACCAGACTAACTCCTCCTCCCCCTGGGATCACCTCCACCCAGCATGACAATTGCATCCCTACAACATCCGGTCCTGTCAAAGCCCCTGTCATCAACCTCAATGAGCCCCCTAAAGATCAGAACGAGTTTTCATCTCAGGTTCAGCCTTCCTCCTGCCCCGTCACCTACCAAAGACGATACCATAATCCATGTGTATGAATTCTTCTAGCCCCAGTTTAATTTATGCTGGTTAATTTTATATGACAGAAAAACCACACTATTTACTCTCTTATTCTCGTTGTGCATTGTTGTTTTTGTTTAGTTGTCAACTACAAAGAAGGAAGTGGGCGAATTTGACGAGGAGATGGAAGGAAGGCAGTGATACATTACAACAAGACGCGGCAAAGGGGATGCTTCTCAACCTCTTCCGCACTACCCGGCTTGTCAGAAGGCAGAGGGACATGGCTGGCTCTGCCTCCATCTAGCCCGTCCTCAAATAGTAAATAAATGGTCATATGATTATTCCATTGTATATGTTGATGGCATTACGGGGTCACTAGGAACCCAATATTACACAGCAGATAATTTTCCGGTTTTGCTTACGCTGTTCTTGCCTTCTTGGAGAGTTTGGTCTATTAGCATCTCAGAAAAAAGACACAAATGGATACTAGGACTGGCGGAGTAATTGATGGATCAAGCTTTTCTTTTTTCATTTTTTTCTTCAGTAAATAAATAGTTTATTTCTGCTCGTTACTTAATCTAATCCATGACATAGGAAAGTTCTAGGGGACTTCTGCATTTAATTGCTTAGGGTATAAGCACAGTACTGATAAATTCAATGCGCATCCACACATGTCACATTAATGCTTGCGGTCAATGCTTCTTCCAGAGAATCTAGGCTCCTAAAGTTGCGCACGAGAGGAATTTGACAGAGGTACGGGCCATCAGCTTGCAAATAAAAAAACCGGAGTTTCCCTTTGTTGACATTCTGAACCCCGGACTTTAGGAAACAATTTAATTTTCTTCCAAGGATGGCCAAGCTGTGGTGCTGACTTTCCATTAACTACCGTCAGTTCGACCTAAATTATTGTTGTACTTGACAGCTGTAAATTTGCCTCCATTAAGCAATTCCAGCAGAACGAACAAAGTACACAAACCCAAAGTCAATGATTCAATGCACTTCTCAATGACTCTGTATAAACAAAATTCCAACTGAACCAAACTAACTCAGTTTGTTGTCTCTGCACAAAACAATGCCTGAATCTGATCCTTGTGTAGAACTTCCCATAATTGATGTATCTCAACCCATAAGTCCATCTTCGCTTCCCGCCCTTTCTTCAGCCTGCAGAGATTGGGGTTTTTTCCATATCACTAATCATGGAGTTTCCAAACATCTTTGCAGGAAAATATATTCCCTGTCAAAAGACGTTTTCAATCTGCCTTATGTTGCAAAGATCAAGGCTGGCCCATCGTCGGAAGTGAAAACCTACACTCCCCATTTCATTGCGTCTCCTTTCTTTGAAAGTCTTCGCGTGTCCGGGCCGAATTTCTTCACTTCTGCTCAGGATTCTGCAGAAATTATCTCCGGAAATCCAAACCCCGAATTCAGGTACACAACTTATATATGCTGATATTAAGCATAAAATTTTGACTAACACCAAAGACATTAATCTTTCAGTTAGTGATATGAATGAACTAATGAACTAATCTCGCAGCATTATCTTTAAAATTTAAAATTCCCCACCTTATAGTTATTTGCTTTCTGATTTGTGCTTTGATTATGCCAGTCAGACCGTGAGAGAATATGGTAACATGATGTCTGAGCTATCAAAAAGGATATTGGGAGTAGTATTGATGATCTTAGGAGAAGATTTTGTAGAGAAGTTTAATGTACCTGAATTTAGTAACTGCCATGGATACCTGAGAATAATCAACTATTCACCACCAGAAAAGAGTGCGATGGAAGAACAAGAAGAAGTTGAAGGTCTTGGAATGCACACTGACATGAGCTGCGTGACCATTGTGCATCAAGACGAGGTTGGTGGGCTTCAAGTGAGGTCCAAGGAAGGGAAGTGGATGGACATAAACCCATGTCAAGATACTCTTGTAGTGAACATTGGAGACTTGATGCACGCATGGAGCAATGGAAAATTGAGGTCATCAGAGCACAGAGTGGTTTTGAGGAGATGTGTTAGCCGATTCTCTTTGGCTTTCTTTTGGTGCTTTGAGGATGAGAAGGAGATTGCTGCACCCCTTGAATTGGTTGGAGAAGGAAATTTGAGGATGTTCAAGCCATTTGTTTGCAAAGATTACTTGAAATTCAGGGCGAGCAGTGAGAAAGGCAAGTTTCACAAGGTTGGCTTCACAGTCAAAGATTTCGCTGGAAATTAACCGGGGATAAAAAAGTTAATTAAGAACTGTTTAATTACAGTGGATTATATATATATATATATATTTTGTTTTAATTTCTCTGTTTTGGACAAAGCCTTTAAGATGCATTGACCAAGAGATTAACAATAAGCAATGGTCTTCTTGGCTACGTTAATAAGATGCGATTTGGGGTTTGAGAACTTGGTGGATTTTGGCTTCTTTCATTGCAAATCATTTCATTTTTGTCTGTTGGCTTGCGAGCAATAGTTTGTTTAATTTATTAGCATTTTTGTCATTCACTAATTAAATTCACCTTGAGTATCATTATAGGACTCAAATAACCCACTTAAATCAACTTAAAATTTTAATTAGCCCAACTTTAGAATGAAAAAGTTAATGATCTGTGGCTTGAAACAATGAAATGATCCCTAAACCCCGATTGCAATTAGAAATTTTTTTTATAAAATTTGCTTCTAATGAGTGAATAATCAATTAAAAAGGTAATTAAAATAGGAAACTAGTTGGTAATAACAAAGAGGCTCTTAATATTTAATTTCAGTTCCCAACACGCCCTCAAACTTTTAAAATGACATGTTCACACTTCGCAGTTCAAAAGCAGTATTCATATTTTCTGTTTGTAATTTGTCATTTAGAGTCTTTTAAAATCAACAACTAAAACAAAAGAAAAACATCCTCCGGCCCTGCGCCCCGATTCCCTTTCTGTGCAATTTCTAGGAATTCTAACGATCCATGGAAAAATTCGTTTATTCTCTGGGAAATTGGGAGATCGTACTGTCACAGAACTTCACGAAGCATTCGAAGGCACAGTAGAGAGGACCTGGTAAATGTATTGGGTGTTTTGATGATAGATGCATCCTGCTGGAAAAATTCAAGAAACATCTTCTAGTGCATCCTGTATGGATGCAGTGTACCCCAACATTGTACATAAACCCCCACAAGAAATTTTTCTCTTTTATGTCTCTTTAAGATTGACACCATCTGTTGCGTCATTGTGCTACAGCTAAATAATACATTCTAAATGCCTAAATGGTCAAATTCATTTTATTAATATTGTGTTTTCAAGAGCCTAAAATGGTGTTATCCTTTCCATAACATGAATTTTAGCCGAAACTCTGTATTATCATATGAAAATAAATATTTGCATTTTCTTGGCCTTTTCGGTTTTTTTTTTTTTTTGAATTACTACAAGTAAGACTCGAATTGAATTATTATATAATTATACGAATGTTTATAATTTTATTGATATAATAAAATATTATATAAATTTAAGTAATTTTAAAAGCAATTCTACTACAAATAAATTATACCGCTAATTAGTTTTTCTGTTCCTCTTTTGGGTGTTTGGAAGAGTCGCAGGATCGTAAACAAACAAGCTATCGGCTCAAAATGGGGAAAAGTCCAGTGGCCGAAAAACTCAAGGCTCACGAACTTAGAAGCCTTCTTTATCCTCCCGAAGAGAGCCGAGAGCTAGGTTGGCCTTCGTCTTCTCTTGGGCCGACTTGGTTATAATTTCATATTGCAAACATCTTAGCCAGCTGATAGCCGAAAAAGCCCAAGAACCTGGGGTTGAGAGTCAGGTTGTCAAGAACCTGGTTGTACTGAGTAGTCCCCTCTGCTGGTCCATGCATCTGAGTCAGGTTTTTAACCCGCAGCACGGACCAAAGTTACACAGCCGCAGGCCTCTGGGCCGTTAAAATTTTCTTGTCTCTGTATGATTGTGAATGGTGACGGGTGACTGAATATCTATCCGGTAACTCGTTTGAATTCTCACAATTTTCTTTTCCAACGTACCATTGTCGTAGGATGTTTTGCCTAGCGCGTGGAAGAACTGAGAAGCATATGCAAGATTTTAGAATGTTGGAAAAAGTTCAGCTACCCCAGTAACGGAATACTGTATTCTCATACGTTTGGCTTCAATACACGAATAGTGTAATTGCGTAGGTAGGCATGTGCCCCCCTGATAGGAAATGGTCAAGTAGAAACAGTTTGCAAATAGTCCCGTGCTGCCATCCCATTCCCATCCCCGCGGCTCCACCAATCAAGACCCAACCATAATAACACCCCAAACCTCGTATCTCGCAAGTTCCAATTTTGTAAAAGAGAGACGAGAAGTCTCCGCTCCTCAGTACCATGCTTCATCGCTCTCTTCTCGGTTACACGTAAATCATTTCGATCACATGCACTCGGCTCAAAAGCCGTAACACCACTTGTAAGAATTATCATTTCTTCCTTTCTTTTTTCTTTTTTTATCGATAGTTATCACTTGTAATAACTTCAAGACAATTGGAATGGATGGTTGATGACTTGGTTTTTTTGATCTGCGCAGGGGGATGAGCAATAGGACGGGATCCATAATCAAGGGAGGAACAGAATCGAAGATCAGCCTGATCCTGGGAGACCAATCAGGCCGCTCGGTGTGGGTCCCAGACATCGAGTCATGGGGCCTAATGGAGGCCCACCACCACCACCACTACGAGGGTGGCGGCCTCGACATCTTCAGTGGGCTTGGCCCCTGCGTGGGTGCATCCATATGCCGCCTCAACTTGACCTCAGATGGGTCGGGGTCCCACCACGGCTGGTATTGCAATTACGTTGAAGTCACTTCCACTGGTCCACACAAACCTTGTAGCCAGACCACGTTCTACGTCGAGCGCTGGCTGGCTACGGACTTCCCACCTTACAAGATAAGGGCTGTGCTTGATAGGTGCAATGAGCAGAGCAGTAGTGGTGATCCTGCGAAGCGGGGGAAAAATGAGAAGTTTATTGTTGGGCACACCGAAAAAGGGTCGGCGGCTGCTTGAAAACGGACGAGCCTTTCTTCGACTATTGAGGCCTGAGGCCTATCTATGTTTGATTGACTATTTCGGGTGTGTTTTTATGGTCTCGACTCCTTCTGGACTCTTGTGTTCTAATGACTTGTTGAAGCCCACGAGGCCCTTCAGAACTCTTTCTTTCTTTCTTCTCTTCTCCTCCTCTAATTATAGCTCAGGTTTGCACGCTACACCAATTCTAATTGAAAATCAGTGCAATTTGAGTTCAAACGCCTTCCAGGGTAATCCAACTCCAAGAGATGATATGATTATGTGTGCACGTTTGGGCATGTGTCGCAACCATTGAATGGACTGTTTATATTGTTGTTTAAATGATTCAATAGTTGTGAAATTGGTGCGAATGTTTAAGGTATAAAATTACTTCCCTTCTAATTAATGAAAAATTTACTTATTATCTCGTTCCTTTGGTAGATTTCGATAATGATTAAGGCATCACTTTACTAGTACCGGATATTCTCGGGGGGAAAAAAAAAAAGAAAAAGAAAAAGCTATCTAGGCCGAATACTCAAACTGGTTTGTTCCCAAAGTAAAAGGAGAAGGGTATACTCAAACAAAAAGAGAGAGAGAGAAAGGGAGAGAGAAGAGTTCAATTCGAAACAAAAACACATCATAAATTAAAAATTATTAACATTTACTACACAAAACTACAATGTCAAGATAAAAAAATTAGGCAAATTTTTGTTATCACAATTATTATTATTATTATTATTATTTTAGTCAAATAAAAAGGGATTAAGCCTGAAAGAGAAGAAAAAAAAAAAAGGAGAAGAAAAAAGACCCTACTATACAAGATTCTAACTCTCATTTTCCCTATCGCTGCAACTATTCTAAACAAATGGTGCACAATTGTTAACGAGCAGTGGGCACAAAACTTCAAACCCAAGAAACTACAATCCGGCCTTTTTGACCCTTCAAACTTATTCCCGAGGGTTGTCTGAATATGGGCCCCGTAAGAATACAAATCATTTTGAACAGAAAGCCCAATTGGCCCAAGTAAATGAAGCCTGCTCAGCCCATAATTCAATAAAACATCTATAAGTACCTAACCGACCTTGCGAAATTCTCATGCATCGTAAGTAAAAAGAAAAAAAAAAAAAAAACAAACAGAAGCCAGATCCTAATACTAGAATAGGTTTGCGATTGTTGAATCGAACCTGTCTCCAACGAAACCCTAGTTTTTAGTATTGCTACAAAATCGATGGATTCGGTCGAGCCAACCCCAATCCCCCAAGCACAGACCTTAGATCAGTTCTCCGATATTCAAAACCCGCTCAAAACCCTAGCGTCCGATTATGGAGATTCCGCAGGATTGGTCTCAAATGAATCCGTGAACGGCCACAATCCCCAGATCGCTTCCGAGGAGACTCTGAAACCGGAAATCTCGAGGTCGCTTTTGTCTGAAATTGGCCTCACAAACACCAACAGCGGCGATAAGGACCAGTCCGGTGGGGAAGAAGAGACGACTAGTCGGCGCCGGCGACGCACCCGCTGGGAGCAGCCGGTCGATTCCGGTAACAATCAGTCCGGTGAAGCTGGGAATAGTGATGGCGGCAGTGGGCCCCGCAAGAGGAAGTCGCGGTGGGCAGATGATGAGCCGAAGCCGGTGATTCAGCTTCCTGATTTCGTGAAGGATTTTCCTGGAGGTATCGAGTTTGACCCTGAAGTTCAAGCTTTGAATGCTAGGCTTTTGGAGATCAGTAGGATATTGCAGTCTGGTTTGCCTCTCGATGATAGGCCCGAGGGTGCTAGGTCTCCTTCTCCTGAACCGATTTATGATAACATGGGGATTAGGATTAATACTAGAGAATACAGGGCAAGAGAGAGATTAAATAAAGAAAGACAAGATATCATTTCACAGATTATAAAGAAAAACCCTGCTTTCAAGCCTCCGGCTGATTATAGGCCTCCAAAGCTTCAAAAGAAACTTTATATACCCATGAAGGAGTACCCTGGGTATAATTTTATTGGGTTGATTATTGGGCCGAGAGGGAATACACAGAAGAGAATGGAGAGGGAAACTGGAGCCAAGATCGTAATTCGGGGTAAAGGGTCTGTTAAAGAAGGAAGATTGCAGCAGAAGAGGGATTTGAAGCCTGACCCATCAGAGAATGAGGATTTGCATGTTTTGGTTGAGGCAGAGACCCAAGAGGCTCTGGATGCTGCTGCAGGAATGGTTGAGAAGTTGTTGCAGCCAGTTGACGAGGTTTTGAATGAGCATAAGAGGCAGCAGCTTAGAGAACTTGCTGCTCTGAATGGAACCATCAGGGATGAAGAGTATTGTAGGTTGTGTGGTGAGCCAGGGCATAGGCAGTATGCTTGTCCTTCCCGTACTACTACTTTTAAGAGCGATGTGCTTTGTAAGATTTGTGGTGATGGAGGACACCCAACTATTGACTGTCCTATGAAAGGAACTGGGAAGAAAATGGACGACGAGTACCAGAATTTTTTGGCTGAGCTAGGAGGGACTATGCCTGAGTCAGCTACTAAGCAAAACTCTAGCTTGGCTTTGGGTTCGAGTGGTTCTGGAAGCAATCCACCTTGGGCTAGCAATACCGGTGGTCTTGGTAGTGCAAATCAAGCAGGATTGGGAGCGAATTTGCTTAAACCGTCAATGAAGGAATATGATGATACAAATTTGTATGTTGGTTACTTGCCACCTAATCTTGATGATGATGGATTGATCGGATTGTTTTCAACTTTTGGAGATATTGTAATGGCTAAGGTCATTAAGGACCGGGTTACTGGATTGAGCAAAGGGTATGGTTTTGTGAAGTATGGTGATGTACAAATGGCCAATAAGGCAATTGCAAGCATGAATGGTTACCGCATAGAAGGTCGAACCATTGCTGTGAGAGTTGCTGGCAAGCCACCTCAGCCTACTGTTCCTCCAGGCCCTCCTGCATCCACCATGCCTGCATATTCCATTCCAAGTCAACCTGTTGGTACCTATCCTTCGCAGCAATTTACGGCTGGTGGACCCCTCCCAAATGCACCAGCTACCAGCTACACAGGGACCGGTGCAAGCTATATTGGAACTCCGGTCCCCTGGGGACCACCAGTTCCTCCTCCTTATGCTCCTTATGCTCCTCCTCCTCCCCCTCCCGGGTCTGCCATATATCCTCCTGTTCCTGGTCAACCTATGCCCCCCTATGGTGTGCAATATCCTCCACCAGTGCAGACAGTTCTCCCAGGAGCTCCAGCTCAGGTTGTTACTTCCAGTGAATCTCAGCAAAGTTGCCCACCAGGAGTGCAGTCTGAAAATGGCACATCTGCTGCATCTGTGTCCTCAAATATCTATGGAAATTCTGTAGCTCCAATGCCATCCGGTGTTCAACCCACTTATGCAACAGCTCCCTTAGGCTACTCATCTTATTATAATGCAGTTCCTCCTCCCCCTCCTCCTCCTCCTGGACCTGCCCCAGCAACTGACCATTTGCAGGGGATGCCTAATGTGCCGTGGGCCGCAAATCCACCAGTGCCAACCACAGCCTCCTCTGCTGCTGAGAAGACAAGTTATGGTGCAGACACAGAGTATGAGAAATTCATGTCAGAGATGAAATGATGTCTCTTTCTGTTTTACTCCTTAGTTGAAGGTATATATGCACTGTCATTTTCTCTTTTTATGGTCTACTTACAAGTGCACTTACTCATCTCTATAACTTTTCTGATTCCTTATTTATGTTCCTGAGTGAAACCCTTCTTAGTCCTGTAGAAGGATAGAATTTAGCATTCGCAGAGATGGTCCTAAGACTCGAGCACTTCCATCCCCAGAAACAGGGATCTTAGCGCGCATCTTCTAGCAGTATCCATATTTGGACTACTGGCTAAGGTGTAGAAGAAAATTGGGTTCTAACTGAACTTATTTTGAGTGTATAATTTTGGCTTTTGTGTCTTTTGCATTCATGCAGCACTGAGTTGCCTTAGGTTAGGTATATATTTTGGCTTTTAATATTTGTGATCTTATCTGGCATTCTTACTTGGCTTTTTGTTTGTCTGAGGGCATTTAACGGGAGGAAGGTAAAGTTCTAAGTATGTGGCTCTACTTTAAATGAAAATGGAGTCTTTTCATCGGCCATATTGTCTATATATGTTTGACGTCAAGGCATTGTTTATTTCATCATGCCTCTACTTTAAATGAAATTGAGTCTTTACATCAGACATATTGTCTATATATGTTTGACATCAAGGCATTGTTTATTTCATTATGCCTTCTGCTTCATTAGAACTGTGTTCTACTGCCTGCTGTTGTGGTTCTTGCGTAAATCACTTCTCTTTATTGTCTCCTATTGTATCTCTAAGAAAACATCTTTTGATTTGTTTTCCTCTCCACTATAAATGTACTTTCAATGCTCAACTTTTTGACACTGTGCACTTCTCAATGAGTTGTTTATTATTATCTTCTATTTATGTCTCTTAACCCTTTTCCTTTGCCATTATTGAATAATTTTTACAGGCCTGATGTTTCTTGGAGCAACCTGATATCTTACCTCTTGCCATGACTTTGTTGGAAGTTTGGGACTCACATCTTTAACCTTGCTGTACTGTTATGACATTTGCAGAGACTCGGGCTGGAAGTTCAGTTCATACAGTTGCACCTTGGAGAAGCCACTCAAAAGTTTATTGATATTGATATGAATATTTCTTGTTTATTTTGTAGGACTTGGTTTTGTTCTCATATGGATGCTTGTTGCCACCTATATGCTGTCTTGTTGCTAATCATCCATTTCATTGTCTCGTTTGAACTTTCTGGAGCAACTGTTCACTGACGCTCTTTGTTGTCACATTTATTTTCTTAGGTTCATTACACTATTTGGCTTATTCCTCTTTTTTCATTTTTATTCTATGTTATATGTTACCAATTTATTGTAAGGGTTTTTGATATGTCCAAACTGGCATGCTTCTGAAGCTCCTTGGATCAGCTGCCTTATTCCTTTTTCAGTAAGGTGGCAATGCCTCAGGATGTGAAGGTTACATGGGTATGTGGAAGAAGCTCTTTTATGCCTTTGGTTTTGGCTTTTTTCTCTGCTTTCATGTTCTTTGAAGTTCTTCTGATGATATCTTTTCCTAGGTTCCACGTGGCAGGTAACAGAACTTGAACATGCATTGGGTTTTCTTAGTTCCTTTTGATGCTATGAAACATTGTAAACCCTGGATTTTAAGTTTCTCAAACTCTTATGCGGTGGCTACTGTGAGTGTGCATCTGAAGAACATTATTTCCTCAGGTTAGATAAAAAATTGACCTGTTTTTATGAGGAGTAAGATGGTTGGTGTATGATGACACTAGTACATTAAGAACAATGTTTTTGTAATAGAGACAAGTTCTCATGATTTGTAATGCAATTGCATATAGCTGTCCATATGTCAGGGGTATCAAGATCTTTTTCATACAAGTTATAAAAAAATTGGTTCCCTCCACTAGCCTCGTAGTCAGGTCTTTGAGTTATGGTGCTGTAAGTCTTACCTCGAGGGTTTGGTCCTTGGGGAAAGGGGGGTGGGGGAGAGGGAGAGGGAGGGTAGTTTCCCTTTGTGCTGGTGATGAAGGGCAATTTACTGTGTAGCTGCTAGGCAGTTTGTTTTAAGGTAACTGCATTTGGATCACTAACTTCTGTGGTGGCTAGTTCTTTTCAGTTAAGCCTCAATACAGCCTTGACATATTTTCTGCTGGAAACAAAAAACTTTCCGGGCATCTCTCTGAATCCAAAACTTATAGTGGAAGCACTTTAAGATTTAATTGTTGACTGGTCCTACATTATGTAGACATCTTCGATTTAAAGTCATTTGTTCTCACCTGATTGCAGCTTTACATCTTTCCTTGTACACTTATCCAAAACAGTCAACATCATTTTCATTCCTGGGTAACATCAATTAGTATTTATTTCCATTTCTTTAATTGCTGGTTATTTTTAATATACTTAGAAATGTTAACACAACTTTGGTCAACCGAGTACATCTTATTTGGCTATTCTGTGGGAACAATGGTTTGATCATGGTGGGAAGGAAGCCTATAGGGATGCCTATGACCAAGCCTCCATCAAACCTTAGCCCCAGTCCTATACTTTGCAGGGGAGATGAGTTGGGTCTTTTAAATGGGATTTTATGGGGGTTGTTTTCAGTTTAAGGTCATTCATGTATTTTAAATTTATCTCTACTGCTTAAGTCACCCCAACTTTTTGCAGCTGAGATTTCATGTTGGCATTCTTGTCATGATCCAACTATTTTATGTTTCTAGATTTGTGGTCAATTATTGTCTGTGGGTGCAGAAGCTCAGGCTATGAAGGTGGACTTCTGCCATGAGGGATTCTAGTTTTGACCGTGTTGATCTCATGGTGCTATGTTTTGTGATTTATTTTCATTTTATTTGCTAACCTTATTGTGTGCGAGCTGGTCAGGATTTAGTTCTGAGATGAAAAGGCATATTTGCAAGGTAGTTGTGCTGTCCCTGGCTTTGTGGACTCTTTCAAAGAAGATAGCTTTAAGATAGTGTTCCTTTAGCTACCGTTTGGGATAGGAGGATGCCTTTTCCTGCCCTTACCTTATTATGTTTAGTTTATCTGTGGTAATGAAACTGGTCAGTTGTTTATGTGGATATAAAATGGTGTTTCGTTATCACAGAAACTCTTCGCCAGTCTCTGTATGCCGTTAAGCACAGCCATGCTTAATGATTTTGACAATATTATCTTGTTTTGCTTCTACGATCACCCGCGGTTGTTTGTATTGTTGTTACTTGTGTTGCTTATGTGGGGTGAATGGGTCTAATGGCTCTGTTCTATATCATTTCTGGCCATTTGAATTGTTTTCTGCCTTTTTTATTCTTTTGCTTGAAATTGGTAGTCATTGAGCATTGAGTGCAAGCTGAGCGTTTGTTAAGTGAACGCTAATGGATTCGTAATTGAAGGATTCCGGAAATTCCACTTCGCAGGCGTTTTGCTTTAGCAGAACGGAGTTGTGAGTCTCGTGCAAGGATTATAAGAAATTCTCAAGTGCCTCTGTACTACCCGTAAGCTATGCGATTAAACCACTAAAAACTTGACATGTCAGCCAAATGATCGTATGCGAGCATCTTAGTTCACGCCACCTAACTCCATTCAATTATTCTAACCAAGAATTTCAGTTTTCGGTGGAATTTCTACGTCATTTAAGTACCGCACACTGTTTATATGTTATAATATTAGGCTGCTTCCGTTTCCTCCTGTGGAATATGAATGGGCAAGCGAACCAGCTTGCGCGTAAAGGCAAAGAGTTTGAGGATAACTTGTGAAGCTACTGGCTGAGTTAGGTGGTAATTTGTGAATACTTATTACTTTAGTGGTAGCCTGCCCTGGTCTGATGACGAAGAAAGTAGGGCTTCGGAGGCCCGACCACCATGTTGGTGACACGTCGAATTCCTGGTGGGTAATTTTGCTAATTGCCGCTTGGTATACTGCCAGAAAATTGATGTACGATTTCGAAAAATGAGCTTGGAATAAGGATTCGAAGCCCTCACAGGGTGGTCATTAGTTTTCTCGTTGAATACCCAACTGTTTGCATTCGAGAATAATGGCCCGCAAACTTTCAGAAAACAAAGAGGGACTGATGACCCGACATTTGTTGCAACTTCAGTATTTTCGCAATTGTTACATTATTCTGTGGGTTTTACATTAGTTTGCAAGCTTCGTTTTAAGGAATAAAAAAAACAAAGAAATGACTAGGCCTGTTTTCATTTATAGTTGTGTTTGTAAGCTTCATTATTGTTGTGCCATCATTTACTTCAGCGGCTGCTTTGCGTTTATTGTGACAATCCTTAGAGTCAAAGTCAACACACTACCCGTTCTTCAGAACAAATGATAGTTGTGTTTGTTTTTGGTCCAACATGCAAAAACATGTATATGAATAGATGACCCCGCCGTCCCCACTCTCGAAAGCTTTAAATGACGAACTGTTAAAGTTCTTAACTAACAAGAACCAAAATTTTGCAAAATGTCAATATTGCACAGGACAAACAGAGCCTCCTTCACAAACAGAGCTTAAATTTCATTAGGGATACATCTAGTGCAAATTCACTTGTTGAGCTAAAAAGACCAAAGTAATGCAACTAACCCAGCAACAAAACTTCCATTGGCAAGACTCACCATTGGAAGGAGTAAGTGTCCTGTCGTCAAATTATGGTCTAGCCCCATCGGCTCGAGTCACAAACACGGTCAGCAGGACCGCTATGGAAAGCAGGAACGAGGTTCTCAGCTTTTCCTCGAATGGATCTGTAGCTCCTGCTGTTGCCTTCCCATCATGTGGCTTAAACAAGTCGTTCACCAGCTTTGCTAGTTTCTCCATTACTCCCACGACTTGCGCCTTTGTGTTGTCAAACATCCATTCGATAATATCCAAGGCAGGATTCGAGTCATTGCCAGTCTCATCTGGATTTTCCATAAAAGTTTCATGTCAATTCAGTATGGTGTTTAACAAAAGACACTTCTTCAATAACAGTTACGTGTGATGATATAAGGCATGTTGTTAAATGAATCTACGCACAATCATTACCGATAAGAGGCCCTTTAGCAAGATAAGCTAGACATTTCTTCATTTCCCACCAGAAAATGACATTTCCTACCAGAAACAAAGAGTCTGTGAATTCTTTTGCGAAATTAGCAGGGATTGTGAGTCCAAAACTAAACAGGAAACTTCATGAATAGCATATAGCTTCTGAAAATTGGAACAAAACATGATTAGCCTATACAATTTTTTTATTAGAGATTAATCTTTCTTGAAATACATTGTTCTTTATCGTTGAGCTACACACCAACCTGCACAATAGGCCTTCCGCAGCTTTTGTACTGCCTCATTATTTAAAACAGCATCCCAGACAGCTTTATCAGACGACAATGAGATGACTGTTTCCTGCATCAAAATGGGTCGCAGCTTTAGATGAGCAAGCACATTTAATCCAAAAAATAAAAAGGGAAAAACAAAATTATAGTCATATGAGTATATTCTCAAAGATTGAGAGATCAGGTCGAACTCTCCTTTATAGTTTTCGTAGCCCACCACTGGACCCAACATGCACAAAGTTTTAAGGCATTGACCTCCTTTTACAAGAGCTTATTTCGATCCAGTAGAAATTGACATTCGTGCAAACAGGTCAACAACATTAGCTACCTCAACGAATGGATCGGTCTGCAAACAATGGAAGGCATCATAAACTCTGTTGAGCCCGTAAGAGTTCAATGTTCTTGGATTACATAAATGCAGGGATGGCTCCATCCGATCCAACTCTGAACCAACTGAAGAAACTTTTTGCAGCAACTTAGTTGGACTTGAAATTTGATCTGATGCATCCTTCTCGGAAAAGTGAGCATATTTATCCTTAATGATCCCGGAATATGAGGCAGTATCAAGCACCCTGCAGCAAACAGCTCCATAACTGTAGATAAAAGCCTTTGAAACTTTCTATGCCCACTTCGTCATTGTAAAAAGGACAATTGCATTCTTAGAATATTGTAGCAGCATAAATTACAAGTTCAGTTTAGTGGGATGATGCAAATCGTGAAATCAAATGATGACGGTGTCAATCCAAGACTCGGCCATCTTGTACATCTCCAAACTAATACCGCCCTTTCTTTCTTGATATAATGGAGTCAACAAGAACTCCAACCTGGAGCCAAGACGTTCCTAACAGAGTGGCCGTACCACTGTTCACCAGTAAACGAGAGGGAATAAGAAACAACATTCCCCGGACCCCCCCCCCCAAAAAAAAGAAAACTGTTCCGAATGTCCATACACAGTATTGCCACAACTAAGATGTTGAGTCTTCGTATTATATTAGGAGGTTAGCCTTCAGAATTATTGTTTAATGTTACTATTGAATTCAATTTTCTCTTTGGTTTTAGTAGGACAAGAAAGAGCTTACAATCTTTAAAAATGGAGAAAAACATGTAAAGACACGGTATTAACTTAACGTCAAAAAAGTGTCCAACACCTTAAATGTAGCAACCAAAATCCTCGTTCTTTAGCTCATAAATCATGAATGTGCAGAAACTAATTTTTATTTTCTCGATGTGCAACTTAAACTCAATCTCAGCCAAACCTTACACATTAGTAGCATCCACGGAGTTCAAGACATCACTAAGCCAATTATACACGATAAAAATAAAAAATCATGATAAAATTATAGACATTTTTCTTGTGATTGTAGGAATTCAACCAAGATAGTAAACATAACGCGTGTCCCAACAGGTAACCCCACTACAACAATAGCGTCACAATCTATCCAGATTACAGCTTTTATTCTGACTTTGAGAGATCAAGTTTGGGAACATCATCCTCCAGTTCTGTAGTTTACTCTTTGGGTTAAAGTGATATGCATCACCTCCACCAAACATACTATTGGCAACACTGTTGTAAATAATAGCATGTCTTCTAATCGAACCCCTAATGGCACAATATTTTATGAAGAACAAATGAACAATATATGGGTAAACACTAAAAGACAAAGAAACCACTATATCTTCTTCAATTTAACCAAATGACAACCGACTGTCGATAGCAAACAGTACAGTAGCATCAGCTCCACGTAGTATAAACATCAAAAGAGAGAAAAAAAAAAAAAAGAAAAACAGAAAGATTCTCACCGCATAAGGGCAGAGATTGCGCTATTCACTTCATCATTCACTCCCAGCCTCTGGGACCCACTCATACTTATCAGACCCAGAAGCAGCAAAAGAAAGCCAGCTAGTGCAGGTGGGCCGGGGCTCACAAGAATACACAGGCACTGGGACCCTGGAGGCAGCAGGAAATGGAGATCCAGAACCAGAAGACAGGGTAACACCCTTGTTTGAGGACCCAAAGTTGTGGATCGACCTCAATTTAGGCGAAGTAGAGCCTAAAGCACAAAACGGCGGAAAACCCACGAGCCACTGCAAGCCCATTCGTCCAAAGCGAACCTGGATCATGGAAAATGGGGCAACTCTACTCGGTCCAACTCTTTTCCAATCCAACTCTTTTAAAACCGTAGTTGATGGATAAATAACGTCCTCGCTCTCAGCCGAAACCGCGGGAGCGAAGGACCCATCATCAACGGGCAAACCATGGGTAAGCAGCATTCTCTCTTTACCTTTGAGCTGTTCATTTTTCAATTTCTGGTTAAATCTTCCAATTCAATGCCATTCGGTAAAAGACTTGCAATTCTGGGTGTCAATTGTGAAACCCATTCGGGGCCTCTTGAACGGTATCAGGTCAGCGTCTATTTTGGTTGATAAGGAATTGTTGAAGTGAGATTAATTGGCTTTTGGATGGCCTGATGTTTTCAATGACAATGCTTTCGTTCGGATGAAAGATGCACCGAAGTTGGCTGTTTTGATATTGTAACTTCTGTTTGAATTGATTGTGTTGTTTACGGCTGTGTGAAATTAGGGGCTTACAAGTACCTGTCGGAGCTATGGAGGAAGAAGCAATCAGATGTGATGAGGTTCTTGCAAAGGGTGAGGTGCTGGGAGTACCGCCAGCATCCTTCTATTGTGCGTGTCACTCGTCCAACTCGTCCTGACAAAGCTCGCCGGCTGGGCTATAAGGCCAAGCAGGTGAAAATGTTCTCAGACTTTCCTTATAATATTTATAGCATTTAGCTATATAATCAATGTCACTGGACTTAATTATTGATGTTGCTGATAGGTTAGTTTATAAAGGTATTTTGAAATTATGTCAGTCAGCCTTGAATGCATGCATATTGCCACATCAAGAGTCGAAAAACCCGTATTCATGTAATCATTGAACATTCCTTTTTCCTTTGGGTGTAGTATGGTACGGTACTTTATTCTTGAGCATAACTTTTTGTATTCAATGCGGATAATCAGTTTTCGATCACTAAAATGTGATACAATGTCATTATAGTTCTATTTACATAGTTTTTGCACAGCCGGTATTTCATTTATTAACTGCAGTTATGCATTTTTTAGGGTTATGTCATCTATCGTGTACGTGTAAGGCGTGGTGGAAGGAAGAGACTTGTTCCAAAAGGTATAGTGTATGGGAAGCCAACTAATCAGGGTGTCACTCAATTGAAATTCCAACGCAGCAAGCGCTCGGTCGCGGAGGAACGTGCTGGCAGGAAGCTGGGTGGTCTTAAAGTTCTTAACTCTTACTGGATCAATGAGGTGCGTTTAAGGTTGAGCTAACAATTATTGACACATCCTGTCGTTTGGATTTGCAAGTAAGAACTTTTCTTGGATATATAATCTGGTGATGAATGTGGGAAAACATCGATAGAATGTTCAGTAGCATGGATTCCAGTGCTATTTTTAAGAAAAACACGGATGATATGGTGAATGGAGCTGCAAACTTCAACGACAGCATAGATTTTCTAGTTATGCAAACTTGGTATCATTGATGCTCGGTGTTTCTGTCCATATAGGATTCTACATACAAATACTATGAAATAGTACTGGTTGATGCTGCCCACAATGCAATCCGTAATGATCCAAGGATCAGTTGGATCTGCAAACCCGTCCACAAACACAGGGAGCTTCGCGGACTTACTTCTGCAGGAAAGAAGTACAGAGGTCTCCGGGGGAAGGGGCACTCGCACCACAAGGCCAGACCTTCGAGAAGGGCAAACTGGAAGAGAAACAACTTACTTTCTCTTCGGCGCTACCGCTAATCCTTTGTCATGTCAATTTTGTTGTCCCCTCGTTCTGCCGTTTTCACTCTCTCTCTCTCTCTCTCTCTCTATCTCTTTTTATTATCATTATTATTTTTTATTTTTGGGTCCTAAATTTTGTTTTTATTTTTATTTTTATTTTTATTTTTCATTATCATTACAAAATGGGACGAGGGACTTCGATGCCCGCCAGCTCTTAACGGCAAATACGGTCAAATTCATAACGTAAGCTGATGTAATATTAAGGGTTCGAATAGTTGCATATAAAATTATTTAATTTTGTGTGTCATTCAAAAATTGAAATTTATGCCTTCGGTTACTGAACGGAAAGCGGGCTTCTAGCCCAGAAAAATAATAATAAAAAAAATTATGTTATTGTTAAAAATTTAAACCAAAAAAAAAAAAAAACGCATAGGCTCCTTATAAAAATCCCGAGTTCTCAACGCCGCAACGAACTGGATCGAAGAAAGATTCGAGTTTCTTGACGTCTCAGGTTACGTTACGTCCGACAATTGATCGATCTCGTAGAGATCGAAATCTGTCCGCAGTTTCGGATATGTCGAAGGCGACAGCGGCACAGCCTCAAACGATCAGCAACGTCAATCTTGCTCGCACTTTCAAGTACTTGCTAGGTTAACTCTCCCTCCCCCCACCCTTCTCGCTCTCTCTTTGTCTCCGTTCGTTTCTCTCTTCGGTCTCTCGGATATAGAAAGAGTAACTGACAGGATGTGTTTGGTGGTGAGATTAGCAACGCAGTTGCTGTCGAGAGGAATTCCATTTATTTTCAATTCATGGATCGTGAGGCACCTCACCGAGGAGGACTATGCGGTAATAAATTTCTGTTTAACCGTTACCTTATAGCTAGAAAGATTCGTGTCATTAAGTATTTGAACTGACATCAATTGAATTTGGGATTTAGGTTCATGTTCTTAGTTATTTTGTCTTATTATTAGTATTTTTAAATCTCCTTCTTTCTCTCTAATGCAGCTATACGCCGTACAATTTCATCTGTTTGTCACGTGTGTCTTGTTTCTAAGTCGAGAGGGTTTCCGGCGAGCTTGCATGAGGGCCGACATCCAATGGTATGGTCCTGCTCGGATCTGATTGAACAGTGTCACTCCTGTTCTGAGGTTCAAGGTTTTATTTGTTTCTCTTAATATGTTTTAATTTAGAGGAGTGAAGTTCAGTTTGATATGTCTCAAATTTGTTATATTCTTCAGTGATAGTGCTTCTAGGGAATTGTATTCGGAGAAGCTGTTAAAGGTAGCATGGATGACTCTCCCTCTTGGAGTGGCCACGACAGTCGCTGCATGCGTTTTTGTCTTCTGGTGGCAAGGACTAGATCTTTCTAACCTGTATGCTCAAGCCATCTTGATCAACGGTGATATTCCTATTCTTCTAACATATCAGCTGCCCTTGTGTTCTTCGTGTTCAAATGTTGTCTGCCTATGGTTAGCACTCAGCTGCAAGCTTGAAATAGTTTCTGTACCGATGTGTTTTTGTTGCTATACAATATTTGACCTCATAAATTTCACTAGTACCTTGGCAACATGGCTTCCCAGATGTCACATGCATTACATATTTGTCACCATTTTTTAGAAAAACTAGTGCTGTTTTGAGTGTAACTTGAGAGCAGGGCAGAAACTTCAACTAAAATGATGGTTCCATTATTCAATTAGGCATGCAATTCAGCTAGACAATTTCTATGTTGTAATCTATGAGATCACTCTTTTCATTAGTTTCATCAGTACTTTCACTTCCCTTGTAGTACCTATATATATCCCCTTCTTTCTCCTAAGCCTTTAAATACACTAATAACATGCCTCGGTCTCAGCAAAATGCTGTGCATAGAGTAACTTTTCTAGGTTTTTTTTTTTTTTATCTATAGGAAACTTTTGTTTTCCATGATAATTTGCTGCTCCTTTTCACATTAATACAATCCTTTTACTAACAATAAACATAATATCAGTTCACTTAACATGACAGGCGGTGCATGTATATTGGAGCTATTGGCTGAACCCTTGTATATCCTTTCCCAGAACTTCCTTCTGCTAAAACTGCGTTTGGTGGTTGAAACTGCAGCTACTCTTGTACGTTGCCTAATAATGTACATCCTCATCATCAAGCAAACTGGCATGGTAAAAGTTATTGATTGATTGTGTAGTCATATTGATGTTTTGGGTTGACATTCTACCTGGTATCACACACGGTCAGGAACATGAGTTCTTTCCCAGAATCTTGATTTTGCTTTCATAATTAGTTCTTGATTTTAGAATTTTCTATTAAGTGATGTTGATACAATATCTCTGTTTTTGAACTTCTATGAGTATATGTGCTGCGGCAATTGTCTCCAAAAGTTCCACTTCTGCTGCTAGCAATACAATGCTTGAATTTTAGAGGAAACCCTTGCACCTTAATTTTTGGATGTTGAATGTTTGCTTTTTTTTTCTTGTAGAAGTCATCAACCTGAGCTTTTCTCTAGGGTGTTACTTCAACATATGTTTGAACAAATGGTCGGCACTATGTTTATCCAATCTAGGATAAAAATTACTTTGAAAGCAACCCCAGTACTTACAACAGTAACTTTCTGTGCTATGCAACTGTAGATAATTGCTGTGTGTCTTCCTTGTCAATCTCTACAGTTATTTGTTTGAGTATTTCTTCTCGACCTCAATTCAGAGAATATGATTAGACATTTTCTGCTGGCCACTGCAACTCAAAAGTTTGCCCTTATATGCAGGCAAAGGCAACTGTTTTTGCACTGTCTCAAGCTGCCTATGGATTTTGCCTGTTTGTGGGATATTGGAGTTATTTTCTCCTTTTTCGTGCATTCAGAAGTTCTGATATTTTCCCTTTCAGGTAATTGATTCTTCAGATATCATATACATCACTTTTTCTTCAGTATTCTTTGCTTTCATTGGCTTCCTCTATCTCCAGAATAAAGAAAACGAAAGGAAGTTATTGCTTAAGTTGCTCACATATGCAGTTATATTTAAAAGTGGAAACACGGATCCTTGGACACAAGAAACTCATAAGATTAACAACTGTCTCTTAGTCTCATTACTCTGTACAAGATGTGTGCCCTCTTCAATAGTCTTCAGTACTTCCTAATTCTTCTGCAAAGAAAATATCGTAAAGAATTTTGTGGGCTTCAGAAGCCAAACAGATCCTATTTCTCAGTTTGAGTATTCCAAAATCAACCCAAGTTTTGGTTGGGCTCAACCTGTTTTGTTTTTTATTCATTAAAAAAATAGAGAGAGAGAGACCTGTTTTGTTTTTTATTCATTAAAAAAAATAAAAAAGAAACCTGTTTTGTTCAGGGCTTTATTTTTCTCAGTCAACAAGCATGTGAGTCTCTTTGGTTTTTTTTTTTCTTCCTTGTTTGATGAAACAAGCATGTGAGTCTCATGAATCTGTTTGTTTTATTTTATAAACTACTTTTGCTAAGATTTCCCAATCACAAGTGATAAGGCTGTGGTTAATGCTGTTTTCTTTGTTCTTTCACAGATTAGGAACTATAATGGATCTTGATAAGCAGCTCTCAAATATGTGTATGCTGTTTACTTTTCAATCCTTTCGAAAGCTTATTCTTCAGGAGGGAGAAAAGATGGTCCTTGTATGGTTGGATACCCCATATAACCAGGCTGTATATGGTCTTGTTGATAAATTAGGTGTGTATGTGGTCTAGATGTTCTGTACCTTCAACTGTAATATTGGGATTTATCTTGCATATATGACTTTCATATCATCTATAATTGTTAGACTGTTGTATACAGGGAGCTTAGTTGTAAGATTGGTGTTCCTTCCCTTCGAGGAAAGTTCATATGCTACATTTGCCAGGTCCGCTTCAGGTTTATATCTCTCTTTTGTGTTCTCTTGCTGGTGTTTTTGTATAGACAAACATCAAGATGAAACTATAGATGAAATTTTGGTGAATTTGTGTGAGGACAGATGCCATCTGCTTTGTTGGTGGATGGGTGTGAACAAAACTTTTCTTTATCTTTATTAATTAATTAATAATAATTATTATTATTTTATTAGTATGTGAAGGGTGGGACTTGAACCCAAGACCTCTTAGTCTTTAGGCATCAACTTGCACCATTGGGCTAAAGGTTGTGTCCCAGGTGTGAACCAACACTTGATATTGAGTATGAGTTTGAGATGCCTAAAATCTCTTAAACAACCCTTGATCTTTATATCCATTGAACATCATTATACTGGATTTTCACCTTTTTTAATGTCTTATTCTTTCAACTAATGCTACCTGGTTGTCTGTCTGAACAATTTGACCAAAATTGAATTACGCTCCACATCTTTTCTTCTCAGGATGGTCTTCCATGTTTTTCTTTCTGGAATTAAAAGCTTGGACATATGCCATTGTCTATATTTCATCTTCTGAAACATTGTGATCTCTCTTTTCCATCATAAAAGCTGAATGTGCATCCTTCTCTTGCCAGGACAACATGCAGATAAAAGCAGAAGGTTGGGAAGCTGCTTAACAGAGGCCTTGAAACTTGTTCTGTTAATTGGTATAGTTTATATTCTAGGCTTTTGTCCCTTTTTTACACTGGCAAAGATTCGTAATCACAAGTTGTTAGGGCCAACCGGCTGTTGCCCATTATTAATGAAGATGATTGATTGTATCTTTCCTCAGGAATTTATTCTGTCTCTTTCATTTTAGGTCTCATATTTATGGCTTTTGGTCCAAGTTATTCATATTCTCTAATCAGAATATTGTATGGTCACAAATGGAGTGATGGGGAAGCATCAACAGCCCTTCGGTATTATTGCCTTTATGTCATTGTTTTGGCCATGAATGGTTAGTACACTCTTGTTATTATTGCTCTCCATATTCCATATGTATGGCTCTCTGTTATTTGACCACTAAGAGAAGCTTTAGATCACACTGAACTCCATGAAATTCCGGTATCCTTCTGTTGCTGTTTGCCTTTTGGTGATCACTAGTAATATTGTGGTGAAACAGTGCCACTGTGTGTGGAGGATGACCTATATTTTCAATTTTCAATCAGGCCCTTGTTAGTGCTTTCATGTTCTCAGTTGCGGGATCCTTGACACCTAAACAGTCATTAGCTGTCTTTCATCTGTATCAGGGGCTACTGATTTTTCCTGTCGATGTTACACCCCAGGCTCTGTGTCATAACTAATATCCTAAAGCATTTAGACACAGTGCAATAAGTTGTTATGTATAGTCCTCTTGGGTTCTTATCAATATACAACTTTATACCTGTAGTGCAGAAATGCATATTCTACCCCATGCTGTAAGATTAAAAGAAAATTTGACATTCTTCTGATTTCATACCAGGAACTTCTGAAGCATTTCTGCATGCTGTTGCAACAGAGAACCAACTCAAACGCTCAAATGATTCATTGCTTGTGTTCTCATTGATTTATGTCGTCCTGAATGTCCTGCTGATAAGGTCAGCTGGTGCTGTTGGCTTGATTCTGGCAAATGCTATTAGTATCCTCTTCTTATCAGTTTTTCTGATAAGCAATTCTTTTATCAAGTCCTTAAGTTATCAGATGCACAATAGTCCAACTGTCATCATATGACTAAACTGTGGCAAGTTTGAGGTGAAAATCATTGAAGCCATAATATATGTAGTTTATGATGGAATTTTCTGTTAAAATTACTACTTTCTTCATACTCATTGGTTGGACTTTGTTTTTTTGAAGTATTACTTTAAACACGTGTAAAGCGGTAAAGGAAACTTCTGTTCATGAGAGGTCTCTAGCTTTATCTTTGACTGCTGTGAAGATATGATTTTGAGGATAACATACTCTGCAGTGTTCATCAAGCATTATTTCCAGGTATGGCCTTTTTTTCTGATAGAAATTTCCGGGGATGGGCGTCTCATATATTTTGGCTATACAAACAACCTTTGCCAAATGTAATTCTCTCTGCAGGATTCTTCTGTATTTTCTTTCAGGAACTGTTTACCTTCAGGTTGGAGATTCCTGGTGTTTTCAGGTGTAATTACCCTCATTTCTGAACACATATTTCTGGACCGAGAAAATTTCTGGCTGACTTTCTTAATTCACTTCTCCATTGGTGTGTTCTGCTTCTGCATATCATCCTTAGTCATGTAAGTATTTTTTTGACACCTACACCCTGTTGTTTTTAATTTGTTTAATATCTCTAAACCTCGACTTCTCTTCTAACCAGCTATTGATTTGAAATGTCATTTTTGGTTTTGATGAATAGCTATCGCTCTGAGAGGCCCTTTATCAGTAAAATGATCCACTTCCGGGATCACTCGGACTAGAGAATGGATTGCCGCTATTTGAGCTTTTGAAGGTTGATTATATCTCGTGGCCTTACTCCAGTCGTTTGCTAAACATTTGTATTGTTTGGATGTACCATAAACCCCAGAAAAACTGCAGGCCCAATACATGAGAATGAGGTTGTCATGGGCCACCTGTTCATTGAAGCGACAAGAGGATTGATTACACCCTATAGGAATTCAATTTTTCTTAAGTGGTTAGGATTTAGTGGCAAGCTCATTTACAACAGTCTCTAATGCTGCCGCCACCCACCAGCTGTCCTTGTAAGTGTTATTACTCTGGTCAACAAGAACTAGCACTATAACACCAAAACATCCAGCACTCAGGAAAGGGGGGAAATACTCAAGAGTTCATTCGACTTACCATGTCCTTACCAGCTCAAATTTTGAATGTGTACGATCTTAGTTAAAAACTTTTTCTTTTGGGTACGTATGTTAGAGAAACTTTGGGGACAACGGGAAGTTGTGCTTCTAAAGACTCTCGTCTTATGTAGTTTGAAATTAATTCTGGATACGTCTCGATTGTCCTGCTTTAGTGATCCCTGCAAGGGATCTTACCTGAATTTGATGTATCTCGTACACAATCTAACCATAGATGAAAATGTTTCTCTGAAATACTAAGCAATCCCGCAGCAGGAATGGAGCATTTTATTCCTTGGATTTTCTTTTAGCTCCAGAGGACTGGGATAGAGGATATGAACTGTGGCCACATGCGTGAGATGCCACTAGACTATATCGCCATTCTCAGTTCGTTCTTTTAACCGAATGTACTGTTTATTTATTTATTTATTTTTAATTGGGAAAGAGAGCGAACAATTTACATTTTTTTCTCCTCGACAAGCGCAATTACGACCTCTGGTCCACTCTCGCATGATGCCATAGCATCCACTCTTATATAGCAAAGATATTTTCTTTTCCTTCTGTCTCGGTATAATGAAGCATATAGTCTTGCATCAAAGGAATTAAGTATCCAGAGATGTATCATATTTCCAAAGAAAACAAAGTGGAAGATATTTGGGGAGCTATGATAATCATAGTGGTTGGTTTAGACAATGGCCCCAAATGTTGTGTGAAAAGTGCCTTTATTCACCATCAATGTTCCATACAATGTAATGTAACATAACAGTGCAGAAGAGTAACAAGAAATAGTTTGAGCATGGTCAATCAGCGGGTGGGTGAAAAAATTGACCAAGTCAACAAAAACCGAGAAATTTTTCTTGAATCACAAATAGTGTAGGGATAAAGGGCCGGCAACGAACAAAGTGATGATTCATAGGACACCCACGGGTCTGTGGGTTGCAGTCCGGTGTCATTCCAGAGGCAGCACCATGGTAATTATAAGCTTTGAAAGGTTGAGGAGGAAAAAGTAAAATAAAGCGGAAAGAAAATTTCAATCTTATTATTAAGGTGTAGACTAGGGTTTTGAGTTCGAACAAGTAGGCAACAAACACATGAGAATAAAGTCGCCTTCCATCTTCTAAAACAAAATGATTGTCAGCTTGAGCTTTGCTTAAGAGGTTGGATTCCTAGTGGAATATATCAGGCCACAAGGTGTTGCTTCAAAATGCAGGAATGAGTTAATGAACTCATGCCACTTGCACATAATGGGAGTGAATATAAAATCAAGAAAACATAGCCCCCAAAAAAAAAGAAAAAAAAGCAGAGAGAGAGAGAGAGAGAGAGAGAGAGAGAGAGAGAGAGCTCAAACTCAAACTCAAACTCCCTCTAAAGAAGCTCTTCACTCAAATTTGTTATTAGGATGGTTCCCAAAAAAAAATATCCCAAACTCCCTCTTGCCTTTTCGATCAATAACTTTACTTTAGAAGGTCTAAATCATTTGCTTGTCTGTTCTTATTTCTTCATATCCTCTCAAAATAAGTGGCGGGTGCCCGCTCATCTCATGTCTTCACACTAAAGCATTGCCTTTTAACAAAAACCAATTACCAGAACATGAGACAAAATGATGATGACTATGGGACCCCTATTGCAACCAGCTTATCGTCCTGTTAAATTCCACTTCGCCACGCATCAGCCATTAAGATTCTCCAACTAAAGTTTCAAATTTGTGATTGTTGTAATAGTTCCCTGGTCACATGCATACCTCTTAATTATCCTCTTTACCTTTCCAAGTCGCCAATAAAGTTTGCTAATTTTTGCCGGAGTTTTCATCATAAACAACAAGGTTGTTGTCCATCAGCCCATGTGCCTTTTGCCTTTGTCAATTTATATAATCATGTTGTTTTTGGAACCAATGTTACGTAAGTTGAGATTAAAAGCCATTGGAACAATTTAATTAGATTCGCTCATTTTTAGTGCGATATTCGTTTTGAGAAAGAGAAATCATTTTGTAAAAAAGAAATTAACTGCTTAGATATTAAAGATGGTTAAATAATTTGTTTCCTCGTCGTTAAGAGTTACGAGCTCGAACTTTTCAATAGACAAGTTTGTAACGTAACATCCACTTCATTTGACCAGCACTTGAGATCTGATTGTCTATGTATCTTCCAATGATGCGCCAATTGCGAGTCCTGGATATATTGTTTTCGATGTCATCTAACAATCTAGTTTTAATAGCTGCTTTTCATGCTATGTAAGGTAACCATCTACAAGGATGTAACGGGCAGTGACCAATGGGCAGTACAGAGTCCATTCACATTCTCGCATTTGTTGTTGATTTGGACAAGAGTCGCCAATGGGTCGCTTTTGAAATTGACAGCTAAACTGCACATAGCCCGAGTTATCCAAGCGCCGACCACTCCTCGTCGTTGGGTACGAGTTCAACTATACGGTCTGCCACGAGTCTCTGATGTACATTTTAGTTAGTATTGAGAATTTGAATTTTTTAATTAGAAAATCTCAGGTTCAAACAACTTAATAAAGCAAAAAGAAAATTTTACGAGACATGAAAGAATTGTTTTTGGGTTCAAGTCTCTCTTTTGAGACTCGACATGGGCACTTCAAATAGAGGTAGCACTTTCTCTCTATGTTTAGTTTTGTTAGTTTAGGGGGGAAAACAAAAGAAAATAAAAAAAGGTAAAAGGGGGTTGAATCTTTTAGACAAGCCTTGCATGCCACAAGCTTACAGGATAATGAATTTTTTATGTATTTATGCTCTGCTCCTAGATTCTGTCAGCCATGTCTAGGCATTTGCGTTATATTTTCCACTTCCTGCCACAGAAAAAGAAAAAAAAAAAAGGTTGGAGGCATCGAGGATTCTTGATGGTCCAGAGCTCTCCACTCAGAATCAAAGGCCCGAGGCAATTTGTAATTTGTATAGATTGAATCACGATGACTATTCAAATGAAAGTGGGACAAAGAAATATTTATCAAAACTAAGCAATTTCCACCTGGTGTCTTTTCTCTCTCTCTCTCTCTCTTTCGGAAAACTAAACCCCGAAAGTCTGGTCCATCGACAAGCTGATCAATTTGGTTACACTTTGATTTTTGGCCATGGCACATAATCATCTGTTTCTTGTAAGGTCTATTTTTTTTTCTCCTTGCATTCATGCCGAGAGGAAACTGCTATCCTTTTTCCCTATTCGAGATGCCCCACGACACATCTGGAGTTTAAATCTTTTAACATCGACCCCATGTCCAAACGGGGGTCAAGCGATTGAAATTAAAGGATCATAGGAATGGAATTGGGTACTTTATCTATTTCAAGCTTCTTTTTTAAAAAAAAAAAAAAAAAGAGGGGGGACTGGACATTCCTATAAGAGGCAAAAAGGACCCCAAACAAAAAAAAAAAAAAAACAAAAAGAGAGGCAAGTGGAGATTATTGTACAGTCTCTTTAGAAAAATAAGAAGTAATAAAAAAAAATGAAAGAGAGAAAACCCCGAAAGAAGAAGTGGAAGTACCGAAGTAGAGAAACAGCCAACCGTTAAAAAAAGGATGGGGAGTTGAGACAAAAAAAAAAAAAAACACGCGCAGAACGGGCACGCCCCCATCATCTTCATCCCCCACAAGCATCATGCCATCCTCCTCGTCATCATCAGTTATCATAGACGATGCTTTCATGTGGGGTCACGCCAGTCACGCGAGTGAGGCCCGACTCTAATGCTGTTGCAGACGTCGCATGACCGGGCACTTGACTAACCCAGAAACATTTAAACGTCCGAGCATATCTTCTATGACATGACATTACTGTTCTCATGTACATAAAATCTCTCAATCCTTTTTTTTTTATCATGGGATGTTCCGAGCGCAGGACATGGAAGGAGACAAAAGTGGCCGTGGGTCCCTACTCGGGGTTGGACCCACACCCACCATTTCCATCTCCCTTGCTTCCTGTTGCTCTGGCACGATCTGCACGCGTGCATGGTCTTCCGGTGGGTATTTCACTACTTTTCTCAAAATCACAGGTAATTGATGGCCAGCATGCATGCCCACGCGCTCTTAAAACGTCGTCGTTTGCTTGCCTCTCCCAGTCGTTGTCGTGTTGATCTCCCTATCAAGTTCTAAGTGCGCTCTTAGAGTATGAGGGCCGTACGATTAGAACGGTCAGCGGCCGTCGTCAATCGAGCTCGCCAAAATTTAAGAAGCTTCCATTTGCCTCCTAAAGTAAAGTATCCGGCACGAGCGGAAGCGCGTGTAGAGGAAAGTGTGTATACAAGTAGAATTCCAGTTATAGCCTCGCGCATTACTTCCCTGGACTGCCGAAAAAAGCTTTCAGTTCCGTGTTTTCCCAAAATTCTACCTTTATTTCCTCGCATATTTTTTAAATTTTTTTTTTTTTTTTATAGCTTGCCTATTTGATACAATTTGTTTTTTTTTCTTTTTTTTTGGTTTCCCCTAACGAGCAATCTCACGACACAATGTCGTGTTGGGGCCATCTTTTACAGGATTACACCAATGGTAATCTTTGGTAACAGAGTATGGTATAACGACCACTTGGGAGTTGCAGATCGGAACGCTTTAGAAAAAGCGATCAGGGCAGCAAATGATGGTTGGATACTCAAATAGACAGATACAATCCTGGTGGCAAAGTAGGTGATTAAAACTTTTGAGAAGCCTGTAAGTTAGAAAACCTACAAACCCCACCTACCGATGATGCGTACTTACTTACCCACATAAAACCATCGGCGTGTACGTCTCGGTCTTCTAAATACGAGAACTCGTGGTGGGTGGAGGTTTATCGAATTGGTAGGTCAGCGTGGAACGATCACCGTATGCATCACACACTCACAATCGTCACTTAGCAGCAAGCAATCTTTGTCTTAGTTTATTCCGATCCGGTACGAGTGTTGTATCGCCAACCATAATATCAACTATTATGAGAGTAATATTGACTGCGACAGGCTGTTTTCAGTACGTTTGTTGGCGGGACATGTCGGTGTCCCATCCAAGAGTAATAATGATAATTACAATAAGGAGAAAAATTAGGTATCATATATATTGAAAATAAAAGAATTAATTAATTATATTTTATTTGATTTTATTAAAAATAACATTAACTATAAAAAATTACTATATTATTTTTTTTTATCATTCTTATATGACTCTTTATAAATTGTTACGTAGCGGTGTTTTTACGACAAAAAAAAATTTTAGAAAAAAAAAATTGAAGAAAATACTTCAGAATTTTAGGGTTGTAACTGAATATTAAATAATAAAACGGGCGAGGATGATTAGGCCCTCAGTTTTGTCGTTATCTTAACAAATGCTCTGGCAACTTGGAAGGGATAATGATACAAAAAGCAAATGGTCATCATTGGGGTTTTTAAGCTTTTAACGCAAAGTCAAACTCGGCAATAAAAAGAGCGGAAAATAATATTCCTACCCTTACCGCGCTTTTTGTTGAATTCGGCAAGGGCAGCTTTGGCAATTCACCTAAAGTTTGAAAACCCCGGGGCAATATATTGAAATTTTGTGATTCCAAGGTTGAAATGGAAAAAAAGAAATAACATAAAATAACCCAGCCACTCGGGCGAGTAATATAATTCTGACATTCTGTAAATCTTTTTTTTTTTTTTTTTGTTTTCAAGAAAAAAGGATGTCTTGCATCCACAACCTAGTGTAATATTACTGGCTAGAAGTGTCACGTAGAGTGTAGAGAAAAGGACAAGCTACTTGGTACGATAAATTAGAAAAATATGAGACGTGAACCGATGCATGGTTATTTTAATTGTCGGTTGAACATTTTTAGTTGATGTAATTAATGATAGACGCATTAAGCTGACTCTGTTTATATTATGGCTGCATAATGAAGCGGCTCATAAAAAAGATTTAACATCTAGAATACGGTAGGAAATTGAAATGGATTTCTTTCTTGGATCCTGTGAGAGACGTGGCCAGTTTGTAACATGTTACATATACTTTAACAGTTCGTTGGCCAAAGAAAAAGGAACGAGGAATGATGAAAAAAGTGGAAACAAAAAGAAAGGAAACAACAAAACCAAAAGCAATTGGGAGAGCAGACAAAGGAATTAACACTGGAGCGGAGTGACCGAGAAAGAAAGAATGAAAATAAAATAAAATAAAATTGCCAAATCAATAAAAAGAATGGAAGTGGAGCAGTGGAGAGATACAGTCGCCAGATGTTTCATCAGCAAGAGAAGCAGTTTCTCTCCTCTCTCATTTCTTTCTCCACAGTCCCCTACCCACCAGAAGCAGCAACATTCATCATGAGACACCCTCTGCACCCAGCACTCACAAAAAGCATCGTCTCTCTCCATCAAAGCCTCCCTTTCCTTAAATTTACCTATCTTAACACCGCACAGCATCTCTCAAGCAGATCAATCCCCACATCCCATTAACCATGAAACCTTCTTTTCCTTTTTTTCTCACATTCTTCTACTCTCTGAATACAATATCCTTACTAGTCCTTTCCGCTACGACTATCCCCCTCCAGCTCCGCTCTCTCCTCTCCCTGAAATCGTCCATACAAGACCCGTTTGAAACCTTCTATGACTGGGTGCCAACTCCAAGAGTCTCCAGGCATGGTTTACAAGAACCATTTTGGTGTTCATGGTCTGGCATTAAGTGCAACCCCAAAACAGCTCAAATCACGTCGCTTGATCTCTCTCGGCGCAATCTTTCTGGCGTAATTCCGCCTGAAATTCGATACCTAAGTAGCTTAATTCACTTGAATTTAAGTGGAAACGCCTTTCAGGGGCCTCTCCGGGGGGCGGTTTTTGAACTGACTGACCTTAGGACCCTTGACATCAGCCACAACAACTTTAGTTCAACATTTACGGCGGGCATTTCCAAGCTCAAGTTCCTGAGAATCTTCAATGCATACAGCAATAGTTTCGTGGGCCCGTTACCGAAAGAGGTTATCTTGCTGCCCTTCTTGGAGCAGCTCAACCTTGGCGGAAGCTACTTCGATGGAGATATTCCGAAGGGTTATGGAAGTTTTCCGAGATTGAAGTTTCTCCACTTAGCTGGAAATCGACTGGAAGGACCGCTGCCACCCCAGTTAGGATTCCTGAGCCAGCTTGAGCACATGGAGATTGGATACAATACATTGTCAGGCAGAGTACCGGAGGAGTTCGCATTGTTAGCTAATCTCCAATACTTGGATATCTCAAACTGCAATCTCTCCGGCGATCTCCCGAGAGGCCTTGGAAATTTGACGAAACTGGAAACGTTATTGCTTTTCACGAACCGGTTTACAGGCGAAATCCCCGGGAGCTTCACAAACATGAAGGCGTTAAAGGTTCTTGATTTGTCAGATAACCGACTCTCGGGCACAATTCCGGAGGGACTGGCTTCTTTGAAAGAGCTAACCAGGTTGAGCCTGATGAAAAATGAATTAACCGGCGAGATACCACAAGGAATTGGGGAGTTGCCAAATCTTGACACGCTAGCTTTTTGGGAGAACTCACTTACTGGGACACTCCCACAAAAGCTCGGCTCAAACAATAAGTTACAGTGGCTCGATGTGTCCTCGAATTCGCTCACTGGTCCGATTCCGCCAAGCCTCTGTCAAGGAAACAAGCTTTTCAAGCTCATCCTCTTCTCCAACAACTTCGTCGACAGAATCCCACAATCACTAGCCAATTGCTCCTCCCTGACAAGGTTCAGAACCCAAAACAACCAACTCAACGGCTCAATCCCCAACGGTTTTGGTCTCTTGCCGAACCTAACCTTTGTGGACCTAAGCAACAACAACTTCGCAGGCGAAATTCCTCTGGATCTTGGCAATGCGCGGCAGCTGCAGTACCTTAACGTCTCTCAGAATTCATTCGACAGCAGTCTCCCTGCGAACATATGGAGCGCACCGAATTTACAAGTTTTCTCGGCCGGTTCGAGCAAAATTGTCGGTAAAGTACCCGACTTTATCGGTTGCAGGAGCGTGTATAAGATCGAATTGCAAGGAAATTCGCTGAACGGAAGCATTCCTTGGGATATTGGCCACTGCGAGAAGCTTCTTTCCTTGAACTTGAGCCGCAATTCCCTGACCGGTATAATCCCATGGGAGATCTCTACTCTGCCGGCGATAACCGCCGTGGACCTCTCCCACAACTTCCTCTCCGGCACGATTCCTTCCAATTTCGGAAATTGCAGAACTTTAGACAGTTTTAATGTGTCCTACAATCTCTTGACCGGTCCGATACCAGATTCTGGTTCCATATTCCCTAATTTGCCTCCGTCGTCGTTCTCTGGCAACGGAGGCCTCTGTGGCGGAATCTTCGCCAAGCCTTGCGCGGCGGGCACGCTGTCAGCCGGCGAGGGAGACGTCCCCCAGCGGCAGCAGCCGAAGAAGACTGCGGGAGCGATCGTTTGGATCATGGCTGCCGCGTTTGGCATCGGCTTGTTCGTGCTCGTCGCTGGCACCGGGTGCTTCCACTCCAATTATAACCGCAAATTTAGCGATGACCGAGAAATCGGACCGTGGAAATTAACCGCTTTCCAGCGGTTGAATTTCACTGCCGATGATGTGCTGGAATGCCTGTCCGTGACCGATAAGATCATAGGGATGGGGTCCACCGGCAGCGTCTACAAGGCCGAGATGCCAGGCGGCGAAATCATAGCGGTCAAGAAGTTGTGGGGGAAGCACAAGGAGAACATCAGACGGAGGAGAGGGGTTCTAGCCGAGGTGGACGTGCTGGGGAACGTGAGACACAGGAATATAGTGAGATTGTTAGGGTGCTGCAGCAACAGGGAGTGTACAATGCTGCTCTACGAGTACATGCCCAATGGGAATTTAGACGATTTATTGCACGGGAAAAATAAGGCAGAGAATCTGGTGGCTGATTGGGTGACGAGGTACAAGATTGCTCTTGGGGTGGCTCAGGGGATATGCTATCTTCACCACGATTGTGATCCGGTGATCGTCCACCGCGATCTTAAGCCCAGTAACATATTATTGGACGGTGAGATGGAGGCCAGAGTGGCAGATTTTGGGGTCGCCAAGTTGATCCAAAGCGACGAGTCTATGTCTGTGATCGCAGGGTCTTATGGCTACATTGCACCAGGTGTGTTCTGTCTTTGTGCCTTCTGTTCTTCTTAATCGTTATTAACAACACCCATTTGATGGTGCAAACTGCAAATTCTTCTCATTTTTAATTTCCCAGTCAAACATCAATATCATTTTCTGCATTCCCGCTTGTGTGCTTATTTAGATACGAAAGGATAATCGCTTTCCATTTTATCTCGCACGGTTTCAAAATACCTTGTCAACTTTCTGTCCCTCCTCTAGTCCAAATCTGGCTTTCGTTCTTAATTTTATTACGGTACATCAAATCTGGCTTATTTGCCGACACCGAATAATGACAGCGACGTTCTTAGTATCCGTTGGCTTTACTCGTTTTGTAGGGTGATTAGTTCCAATTTTTTGTACGCCAGCTGCAATAAGTTGCGTCAAATCTGCTAAAAAGAGGAGAATGTTAATGACAATGATAGGATCGAAACTCTTTTATTGGGTTGTTTTTTTTTATAGGAACTGGACAAGGCTACAAATAAACCGATCCAATTCGAGTTTTGTCATTTTCAAGCTCTATTCTTTTGTAGTCCTAAAATCGTCCCACCTAGGATTTCTTCTCTCTGCTCTTTTGTTTTTTTGTTTTTTTTTCTTCGTTAAAGCAAATTTGAAAATGATTAACTTCAAAGTAGTGGTGGTTCATCCTCGAGTGGCCATGTGGGTGGGTGCATAACAGCACGCCATTTCCTTCTTTTAGCCCCTGCGATTTTGTGACCATTTCAGTGCGCTGATCACTGTTTGCCCGTGAACCGTCTCCTTTTTCGCTTTTAATAATGCCTCTTTTTCTTTGATGTCTCCGTTTCTGTTAGATTGACCATATGTAATGGACCCTAGCAAAAATATTTTTAGATCCTTCCATTCATTGTTTTTTGACTTCGTGATGGATTTTAGCTTTTTTTTTATTTTATTTTTACAGTCACTCGTTTGCCCTTTGTTTTCCCCCCCCGGTTAATCCGAATCATTAAGGTTTTGTTTTGTCTCCTTGCAGAATATGCTTACACCCTACAAGTTGATGAGAAGAGTGACATTTATAGTTTTGGGGTGGTGTTAATGGAGATTATAAGTGGCAAAAGATCGGTTGATGCCGAGTTTGGGGATGGTAATAGCATTGTGGATTGGGTAAGGTCTAAGATAAAGATTAAAAATGGCATTAATGACATCTTGGACAAGAATGCCGGCGCGTCAATTGCATCTGTGAGGGAGGAAATGATGCAGATGCTCAGGATTGCAATGTTATGTACTAGCCGGAATCCGGCGGATCGGCCATCAATGAGGGACGTGGTGTTAATGCTGCAAGAAGCTAAGCCCAAGAGGAAATTGACCGGGAGTGTGGTTAATAGTGGTGGCTGTTGTGATGCTATGGTTATTGTTGAGGGTGATGTTGCAGAAAAGCCTGCTGGGGACTGTTAATATGATTTTTTTTTATATATATATAATTTTTCTATTTTCTCTCCTTCTGTTTTTTTTTTGGTTCATTTTCAAAGGTTGGGGATTGGCATAGGATATGCGATTTTTCTTCCGTTATTTTCAATGGAATTCTCCAAGTGTTCTCAATTCTAGTTGCTGTACTGTTGTTGTATTGGGACACGATTATTCCACGAACACTTATAAAAAGGTCTGTTAAATTAAATGGGAAGAAATGGGCTCAATCATCGAATTCGGCAACGACGCTAAGGTAAAGCCACCATAATTTGAGTTTAAATTAATAGGACTAATTTAATAGTGACTGAGTACCTAAAATTGTAATTCAGGGTAATTTTTCTCGCATTTATTTAAGTTTGACTCTTCTCGTTGTCATCTATCTCCCGACTCCCGAATAAAAAGACATTAACAGCATCAGTTCCACAAATAACTTCTTCATAAATATATAAGCGTGTATCTTGTTGCTTTAAACAAAAATGGCATGGGTTCAAGCATGTCCCAAGTGCATTTCCAAAGTTCTCTCCTCGAAAGTACTCTCGTAGAAAGTGCTTCCACTTTTTGAAGACATCAGCTATGTCGTTCTTCAGCGCTTAGTCACCTATAGGATGCAGCAATGGATGAGAGGCTCTAGGCACCCAGTTTTACGTAGGTGAACTCGTTGCCTCGTTTCCAACTTCCACACATAATCTTGAGCGTCAGAGACAAAATTTATTTATTCATCTTGAAGGTATCAGGGCAGTGCAGTTCTTGCATCTAAGCTATATAAAATTTCCCAATAGATCGAGGTGGGGCAGGCAGCGTAGTGTAGATTGGCACAGGTTTGGGCTGCTTGGATTGGAAAAGTAAAAAGTTGTCCGGTTATTTTGTTTTGTGCTAAGTTGATTGTTGGGCCATTGGTCCCAATTACAGTTGGGCTCACCAGAGAATTAAACAAGGCGAAAAAAAAAGAGATCTGAGTCCAAAATTTCGACGACTCGATAAGACCCAGGTTCTATCTTCTACGGCTACAATAGCTCACCGAGCTACCCATTTTTTAGAAATCAAACCCGCTTCAAAGTAAAGTGGCCTGGTCTGATTAGTATACAGGCTTACCGTACCAGCCCAGTGTGGTTTATCTCTTGTTGGAAAAAGAAAAACAAAAATAAAAAAAGAAAAAAAAAAGAAAAAAAAAAAGCAAAAAATGAAACGGGAAGGCAGAGGGATGCCTGACAAACTAGGCAACGAGGAAGTCGCGAGGCAACATCTACGATGGACTGACCAATAGTTTAGCAACCAAGGTTATTACGTCCTCCGTGTCCTCCAAGCTCTCTTCCTGTCATTCGAGCGTACTTGTAAACTTTACATGCAAATAAAGAGCTTTTTCGATCTGCCCGCCCAATCAATAAATATATCATTAGTCTAGCTCTCTTATGTTTTCTTGATCAATTAGCTCCAAGTAGGGTTTAAACTCATGGTGGAGTGAAGGAAGTCCAATATAAGATACACACGTTGTAGAGTCTGAAAAAGCAAAATTACACAAAGGATATTTCTATTCCTATCAAGTTTACGGAGAAATTTTAACCAGTGAAGAGTTTAATCATTAATTTTCTTTTTATTTCCTTACTTCTTAATTTCATCCCCACCTCAGGCTTTTTTACTTGGTCGAATGAGGAACACAAATGCCTTGAATAACTGAGGATGACTACGAAGTGTTGGAATTTTATAAATATTGACACTCTGGTAACGACACTTGGTAGAGAAAGAAGAGGACTTCTCTAAGACTGAATTTAATTTGTCTTATACAGAATGAAATTAGATGGGGTAATCGTTCTTCCACGTTGTGAGGTTTAATTTCATTCATTATCTTTTATCCCCTTATTAAGTGCTTGGTTGGAGAGGTGAAACCCATCACCACCTAGCCATGAATACATTAATGACATTGCGGCAAATTTATTTTTACATATATAACTATGTCCAAAAAATTTCATTTAATTAGATCCATAACTATGTTAATGGATTGGATTCTCATAAAAATTTCCATTTTAGCGGGGGAGACTCTGAGGTCAAAGTCAACTAGGAACTGTTATAATTATTGCCCACCGTCACTGCGGAGGCACCAACCACCAGTTGTAATCCCCCCTCATTAAGTGGAGGGCCACGCTGCAAATCCCTAACCAACACATCTGAAATTGTTACTACTGGTAGTACTATCTTTACAGGGCTTCTTTTGCATGCTCCGCGACATGGTGGCATAAGGGTTTACTCTCTCCCGTTGGTTTCTTGTGTTTCTTCATCTCGTGGTTAGTTTTGATCGGCTAACAAATCATTGGCTAGCGTTTAACGGCCTTGAATTGTTTCCGGCTCCTCGGCTCCTGCTTCGAACAAGGCGCGGCGATGGTGCTGTTGTTTATGGTCCCCATCATGTGATAACTTATGTCATTTTCTTCTGGTTTGTAGGACTCAATATCGTCTGGACGTTTGTTTTGGCTGTGGGAGAGAGGAATGAATGATATATATGAAAAATGGATCGAGAATTTAATTAGTAGGTACTCTCCAATAATCAATAAGGAGTTGATCATGTCATTGGGGTTTGAGGGAGTATCCAGCCTCCCGGGGAAAAAACCTCTAAAGATGTAATAGCTATTTTGTCGGGTCGGATCATACAACTCATCATGGTCGTAGACGCAAGCATATAAATCAACAGGGAGCAATGTTAAAGTGAAGCTTTTTCGATTAAATTTGGTTCTCCTTTGGGTGAATTGAAGATGGCTTGATTATAGAATGGAATCTAGACACCCGAGACCAGTCCACAGGGCACGTAAACATCTATAATTAGCACCTAACTAACGGTTGCAAAAGGGATTTCACAAGACAGATACCATCCAAAAACTTTCTTGGAAAATGAATATTAAACTAACCAGATGTCTCTATCGTGGCAGGTCGATGATCTATGCGCAATAGATATTGGTCAACAGGTGTAGTCCAAGTGGGACTTGAGCCTGAAATTTCTTCGTTCCATGCCGGCTAGCCCTAAGCTTTTTAACGTACCGGTCAAATGTTTTCTTTTTGATAATTAATTGCCTGTCAGAAATGCTTAGTGCATTTTGGATTCGATTTTAATTAGTTTGTTTATCCATACAATACCCCAAAAGAAAACAGTCATAATTGGCGATTTCATGAGTATGGAAAGGCAATTAATTTAAATAATATTGAAGATTTTTGGGCCTATTTTCTATCGTGGATGCATCCATATTATTCACGAAGTACTAAACTCACTCCAGCTCTCAGAGCTTAGACCAAAGATTTAAAGATGGCGCTACTTTTTCTAGTAGTGATTTTGCGTTCAAGAGAAGAACAAAAATTTCAATTATTCAACGAAATTGCTTAAATGGCTACTGGGGTCTTGCCTTATGATCGCTGAGAGGCAAGCACTAGCAATGACGTAACGATATGAAGGACGTGCATATCTTCTTGACTAATCTAGATATGCCAACAGACACAAAAGAGGCCGCCTCAACTGACTTTCTCTCCTTGGAAATCTATTCTAATGAGAGAAATTAGGGAAAACAGTTATCTACCAACAGCTGCATATGTAGAGAAGCAAAACAAAGTGTAGCTTCATTGTAACTTGTTTATATGAAACTCCTATATAGCAAAACAAAACTCCCGAGTCTTCCATAATAACTATATTAAAGGCAATAAAGCAACACGAGTAAACTGAAACAAATTTTGTGTACAAGGTCCAGCAAATTAATTATCTCCGGGACACCATTCTCTTCGACCACCAAACCAAACGTAGAGAAAGCGAAGCTCCTCTTATATCCGGAGTAATCAAGCCAGCAAGTGGCATTGCAGAGTGATAATAAGAATTCACTCCAAGAACATAAGCATAATCGTTAAAAGAAAGTTTCCCAAATCTCAACATAACAAATATGTATAAGTCTCTGAATATTGGTCTAAAGAAGAAAGCGCAAATGGGCGAAACATCACCGTTGAGCTTTTAACTATGAAGACTGTGCCGCTTCACTGCTTCACTTCCGGTGATGCGATGCCTTTTGTATGGGATACTATTGAAAGTCTAATCTGGCTGATTGCTTCATCTTCTGGGGCTTCATCAGGAGCAGGTAAATTGAGATCTAACAGGCTAACACCACTGGATTTAGTGGCAATAGGGGAGTAAGAGAAGTGCACTTTCTTGTGCCCACCTAGTGCTTGACCCGACTCAAAAACTTTATCACAAAATGTACACTTGAACGAGCTTTGACCAGTGACAGCCCCACCACTTATGTGGCCGCTATCACTTCCTTTTTCTTCAGATTCTTCCTCTTTCTGGATATGGGTTTTAATTTTGCTGTGACTGGCTTTGTGGCCGCCGAGAGCCTGATAAGATGGAAACCCTTTATTGCACTTTTCGCATCGATACCGAGTACGGGTTTCACAAAACCAGCCACCGTCATCCTTCCAAGCTCCAACTTCCTCCACTCTACGGCTTTTTCTGACCACTCTAGCTTCTCTTTTTGTCCGCTTATCTTTCGACAGCATAATAAGACACAAGGCAACATCCTCAGTAGTAAAATTATTTGATATAGAACTTACCTCCGCTACTTTGCCAGCGGATCCACTTGCTTTGTCTGGCGATTTACGACTCCTCTCAGATCTTCTCCGAGTCGGGCCCTTCGATGAATCTTCTTCACTTTCCCCATCGTAAAAGTCAGTGACAAGGTCATGGTTCACCGATTTATATGACTGCATGGCATTCTTATTGCTTGAAGGGCAGTTCAGCGAAGAAGATGAAGATAGAGATTTAGTCGACGGGTCTTGGGACAGCTGGTTGACGTTAGGGATTGGTTTTGGAGGAAGACGATGCTTGACTAAGTGAGATCTCATGTGGCCTCCCATGGCCTTGCCGTTAGCAAAGCTTCTGCTGCAGATCTTGCAGGTTTGTTTGGTATCCATGAATGGATGTATCTCTGCTCTCAATCAAAACAAAGCAAGGATGGCTAGGCTAACCTATATCTACAGTTTGGATGAACTTGATAAAAGAGTAGGTGACGAGCCTCCTTCAGAAAAGGCAGAAAAGAGAGGATATACAGTGATTATGTTACCATAACAATATATAGTGTGATTATAAATAAATATATTTTTGAACCAAATTATAAAAAAAAAAAAATATATATATATATATATAGAAGAATATTAATTCACTTGTTGATTTTTGCTGTGCCTTTTCTTTTAAAGATATATTTGTGCTCACATTAATTGGGGCAAAGAAAAGTTTTTGAAAATTTTCACTAATAGTAAAACTATCTAGTGACTGTTCAACTTAAATTCAATTAAAAATAAGGTGAAACTTGAAACAGAAATCAGTTGCTAAAATTAAGGATTGCTACTGAATCTTGAAAATTTTAGATATTATCAACTTACGTGCTTAGGCAAACCATTGTTCCTCTCATTAACATTTACAAACTTTTGTTAACACGAGGGAACAGAGAAAAAAAAAAACAAAGAAAAGTAGAAAAACAGATGTGAAAGTGAATTTTTTAACAACCAAGGTCAGTAATTTAATAAAGATTACCATATTCTTTTTCTACATCTTGAGTACTTCCGAGAAGTAGTTAAGGCACATGGGACTATTATATCTGGAATTTTTGTTAGTTGGATATATTTTTTTCATTAATTTTCTTGTTTTGGGTGCCCGACTAATGTAAATTGTTAATAAAAGAATTATTTATACACCTAATTGTGTCAGGTCTATTTTTGAACAATTTGTGTCAGGTCCTATGCCTTGTAAATTATAGTCATAGATTTGGGTTATAAATTTTTATTAAAATTGTAGTCATATTTATCACATAAGCTTGCTCTCTATTCCCCTAATTTTACACTCATGTTTGATATATTTTAATACCCACATATTAATAATTGTATATGTCAACATCATCTTTATTTAGACTAAGTCTTAATATATATTTGAATTTTAAGATGATATAATTGACACTTAAAGATGAATACAATTAAATATATATAAATATTAATTCAATTCTCTTTAATATTTTTTAAGTCTTATGTCCATGAGTGTGCCGATTTGTTTTTGAGATATATTATTTATATCTCAAAATCTTTTTTTTTTTACATATTATTTGATTCCAACTATTTTTCCTTCGTTAAGGTCGGCGTGGAGTATTAAAAGGCCGATCCTAAGCCCATTTGGTGTCGTTAGAACTCATAACATGAAGTTAACGTTACAGTCAGACCACCGAGCTCGGTGGCTATAAATAGCCCAGCCCAACAGCAGAACAGGCGATCGCTCGATACACCTCACGCATACGTCGCAATACCCTTTCCCGCCATAACACGCACGCGGCCACACGTCGCAATACCCTTTCTCGATACACACTCCGTAGTCATGCTTCGTCCCCCGTTTGATTCGACAAATCAAAGCACTATCTCATAATGTGCCCTGTTTGATTCTTTGGGCTAGCAGGCGAAAAAGACGGGGGAGAAACCCTAGATCAACTACGGCCATGGCGGATTCTAGGGTTTTCGCCGATCTCGTTCCTACGACTATCCGATCCGGGGCGGGTACCATCACGAGGATCCGATTGGAGAACTTCATGTGTCACAGTAACCTCCAGATCGAGCTCGGCCCTCAGGTCAATTTCATCACCGGCCAGAACGGAAGTACTTACTACTGTCCTCTCTTTATTCATATTTTATATGCTTTTTTTATATTTCTTTGAATTTTATTCGCTTGCAAAGTGTCGCAGTTAGTGATTGCATTCTTGAATTTTTCTCCGGGAAGTCTTTCTTGAATTGTTTGTTGGAACTTGGCCATTAGGTTCTTGAATTTCGTATTGAAAGTGTTTCTGGTATTATTTCTTGGAATTCGGTGATTACTTTATTGAAATTTGATACTGAGAGCTTTTTTTTTTTTTTTTTGGATTAGTTCTTGGGATTTGGTGATTACGTTCTTGAAATTTCATATTGAAATTTTTTTTCTTCGAATTTGGTGATTACCTTCTTGAGAGGTGGTATAAAATCAAATATAATTACAAAGAATTGCAAGATTGCATAATTTTTAGTTTTGTGTGGGTGAAGTGTTTGAATATAGGTGGGAATTATGGAGCTAACAGCAAATTTTGGTTATCATGTTGTAGGTGGTAAGAGCGCAATACTGACTGCTTTATGCGTTGCGTTTGGATCCCGGGCTAAGGGGACTCAGAGGGCCTCTACCTTGAAGGATTTTATAAAAACTGGTTGCAGGTCCTTTTTGTTTGCTTGTTTATTTTTCTTTCTTATCAATGGTATAAGTATGAGGCATTTAGTATTCTTGTTCATAGAAGCAGGTGGCTTTTATATTACTGTCATATATTGCGGAAGAACCAAAGAGGTCAAGAGAGCTTCTAAACTTCAGAATTGGGCTTGCAATAATGAATGGAAATTCTCTGTAAATGTCACACTCACACTTGCTTAGTTTTTCTGTATGATTTCATTGTCTCTAAAACATTTGTTGGTTTCCAGCTTGCTCCTTGGACCTGTTCTCCATTTTCAACTTATCTTCTCCTGATGGAATCATATGCTAGTAGTGCTTACATATTTCTGGGGTTGTTTCTTTGCAGTTATGCTGTTGTTGAAGTGGAAATGAAAAATGAGGGAGACGAAGCATTTAAACCACATATTTACGGCAGTGACATAATTATAGAACGCAGAATCACTCAATCTGCCAACTCTACTACTCTAAAGAATTGCAGAGGTCTTAATCATTCAATGAGAATAGCCTTTGTGGTTCAAATTCAATACTCAGTCAACAAGATCCTGATAAGACATGCAAGTGGTGCACATAGATTCTTGGTTTTTTGTGAACAGTTGTTGTTAGGGATGTATTGATCATGCATTTTCTTCTTGTTTGTTAAAACTGATTGTCCAAATGGATCAAAGAATCACTGATACACACACATATCATCAAATCCCTTAGTTGCATATCTTTAGAGCAATTAATAGCATAGTTGGCATTATATGAAATGTGATCTGAAGTATCCATCTCTGTACATTTTGGTCATTTCAGTTGAGGCTGATTTTTAGACTGTGGTGCATAGACCATTATGGCATACTTGTGTCTTTGTCAAGTACAGAAATCTTGATGAATGCAATGAAAAGGAAACATGAATGTAAAATTTCCCTAGAGTTCTTCTATGGTTGTACATTATTGTTTTAAGATTTATGCTTATTTGATTCACTTTTTCTTGATTTCCATTTTGAAATATTTAACAGGAAGAAAGGTTGCTAGTCGAAAAGATGAGCTCCGGGAGCTTGTAGAACATTACAATGTGAGTGTTTTAATAATTCACTTTTCCCCGTCCTGGAGGCTCTTGATAGTGGCATTGTATCCTTTGTTTTACTAAATATTATATAATCTTTTCCCCTTTTTTTGAAAACAAGAACATAGGATGGTCTATTCATTATAAGCTGCCACTAGTTGGGAGTTTCCTTTCACCCTTTCTAAGTTGTATATATTCCATGCATGTTAAAGATGTTTTCATCCTACATGGTGCAGATTGATGTGGAGAATCCTTGTGTAATAATGAGTCAAGACAAAAGCCGAGAATTCCTGCATTCTGGGAATGACAGAGATAAATTTAAGGTGGTTTTTTCTTGTGCTGACGTGACCTGAAGAAAGTTATAATAAGCACCATACTGAGTGGTTATTGCTCAGTTTTTTTACAGGGCTACACTTCTTCAACAAGTTAACGATCTTTTAGAAAGTATTGACGAACAATTGAGGTCTGCAAATGTGCTTGTTGATGAGTTAGAGGCTTCAATAAAACCAATAGAGAGGGAACTGGTTCAGTTGCAGGGGAAGATAAAAAACATGGAACACATAGTAGAAATATCTCAGCAGGTACAGCTGTTAAAAAAGAAGCTTGCATGGTCATGGGTTTATGATGTGGACAAGCAGCTTCAGGAACTAAGTGCTAAGATTGAAAAGCTGAGGGATCGTATACCCAAATGCCAAGATAAAATTGACTGGAACCTTGTAAGTAATAGATTCTTAGCACTATAGAAAATTCCCATGCATATTCACATTGTATGTATTGCACTTTCGGTTGTTAATGTATTTATTTTTATTCATGTCCTCTTTGTTAGGTGGGCTACTTATGAGGGGTGCTTTATCTCAACTTTGGGTTTAGGAACATTTCCCTTAGGAAAGTATTGGCTTAATAATTTCTAGTTGTTGTTATTTTCTATATTCTAGTTGTTGTTATTGCAAGCACTATGTAGACAGTTTCCACTGCTTAGGCTACATTTTTATGTGGTGAGCTTAGCTAGGCGAAACTGTTCATTTGCTGCCCGAAACTGAAGACCAACGGGATTAAGTGTTTGCAGATTTAATTGGAGTCATCTATTCCAGATTGAAGAACACAAGATTTTTTTTTTTTTTTTTTGTGGCTGGAATGAGAGATTGAGGCTGGTTTCTTTTGGGTTCAGCGAATTTGTGAAAGTTTTGTTGTTGCAAGAGGGAAAGTGGCGGAAGGGGGTTTTTAACAAGGTAGAAATGAAGGCAGAAAAATAACAATTTGGATGTGAATGTAGGCATAAAAATGAGGGATGACGATTTGCGTAATGAGAGTGACAACTTGATGGTAGATCTTATTTTGATGAGGCTTTGAAGGGGGTAAATGACAAGAAAAGTGGCTGGCAAGGAGTTTGCAATCTCCTACTGCAAGGTTTATAATAGTTAATGTCAAATTATGTTCTTCAGAAGGTTTTTTACAGTAGCAAATATTTGGACTTTACTTTCTTGAGAAAAGATATGGGACAATGAGTTTGTTTGAGACTTTGAGGATATCTAGAATAGGAGGAAGGATTATAAGATGGTAGCAGGGAAGAAATATTGGAGAATAGTGGGTGGAATGGAGAATCATGAGGTTAATCATTAAGTTTCAAAGCATAGCTAAGATTTTCAGTGGAGTTGAAAATGTTTGTTCAAGCTTGGTTTTTTGAACTTTTTTAGAGGATGCTTCAAGTATGTGCTGATATTTAGGAAGTTTTTGTCTCAGTGAGGGTTTCTCTATCATTTTATTTTAGGCTTGACATTACGGTTTTGGGGCTTTTTAACTTATATATTGGTACTTGGTTGGATGGGACTCTTTTAGAATGTTTCTTCACTAAAAAATTTTCTTGTATTTCTTGAGAAAATATTAATGAAATAAAGGGAATGATGGAGACATAGGTTGTCTTTTTTAGTTTTCCAATGTCAAATCAGTGGGATAAATTTTGGATTGACTGGAGCAAGAAAAAGTAGGAAACCAGTAGGCTGCTTGGTGCTGTGAACCATATCTGATAAGTGTAATAGCTGTCTTAAAAGAATAGGAGGCAATGGGAACTTTCACTCTAAGTATACATTTTGAAATTCCCTAATCTCATTCGCATTCTTGACTTGATCCTAAAATACTTGTGACTTGACTTTCGTGGAATTCTGTGCTGTTATTTTGCACAAGGGAAAACTCTTTCTACACAAAAGTCAGATGAAAATAAGCCTATCATTTGAAGCTTATATTCCTATTTTGTAGCGTAAGGTGGAATCATTGACAGACTGTTTCATGAAGAAGAAAGCCCAGATTGCACAGATGGTGCAGAAAACATCAGAAATGAGAAGAGAGGAGGATCAATTGAAGCACTCTCTTGAAGTGGTATGTTGAAAGTTGGCATCTATTTCTTTCTAGAATTATAAATGATTTGACAAAAAATAAAAAATAAAAAAAAACTGCTGTCACCATATGGTGTTAGGTGGTTATATTCTTCTTATTCCATTTTCCCTTTTCTTGATATGTTAAAAGATAAGAGAAAAAGCAGAAAGACAGATTATTTATCTCTCTTTGTCAAAGTTAGTTTTGTTTTGTACTATTGTAGAATCTGCAAGGATTGGCAGGATGTGCACATTTTCTGAGATTCTGTGTGTGTTCTCTCATCTTCAGGAAATTTTCTTTTAATTGCTCTACAGTTGATAACTATCTATCACATATTTATGAAAAAAAAAAATCTTAGGCCAAAAAGGAAAAGCTGGAATTAGAAGAAAGGCACGGCCGCCAAACCAACCAAGTATCGAACATGGTGAAGCGTGTTAGATCTCTTGAACAGCAAGTCCGAGATGTTCAGGAACTACATGTTAAAAATACTCAGGTTCTGTTTTCAATAGAGATTCTTGTTTAGTTCCCATGTATCCTGTGTTCTTTTCATTTCTAAAGTGATTGCAACAATTCTATATTTGTTTGTTGTTTGAAATGAACTTATGATGTTGTCCTCTCATTGTCCTTATTTTTGTTCTCTGAAATTTCACTTTGTTAGCAGAACTCTGCTAAACATAGTGGGCGTCAAATGTGATGAGCCATGAACTAGAATATTGTAGTCCATGATTGAATTACACTAACGTGAAACCATATGTCTTCCTTGCTTGTATTTGATGTAAAAACCAATTATGTGTAGCGATTATCTCCACAATATTAGGAAATTTAGGGCCCACTGTTGGAACTTGGAATTATGCCTACCAGATTTGGTTTTCCTTTTAATAATTATCATAACCATGTTGTAAGCTTGAACCTATTTTACTTAATAGAGTGAGTGGAAGGGGCATACAAAAGTCCCATCTTGTATTGGGTTGAATTGATATCCTAATGAAGACCATACTGAGGACTGCCTTTTTTGGTAAAAGGTGCATTGTTCATTGCTTTATCTGCATTCTGGCAATGCATGGTGATTAACTGTAGAAGGATGATAACATTACTGTTGTCATATACCTTTTGAGCAGTTCATGCCTCAAAGTTTGGTATTGCTGCAGGCTGAAGAATCAGAAATGGAGGAAAAACTGAATGAACTCCAGCATGTGATTGATGCTGCTAATTCCACAATTTTAAGGTTATATATGTCTGTTTCTTTGTTTATGTCTTTATAAATTATGCACTTGTTTTGAGAAGCATTTGACCTGTCCAGCTGATCCTACCATGATTCAGATTAAAAGGAGATGAGAGTGCCTTATCGGATAGGGTGTCCAAGCGAGTGAATGAAATGACTAAGCTTACTGAAGAGGTATGAGGAATTTTATTATAAATTTAAAAAAGTGGATCATGAGGAGCATGCTGTTGAATTTTGATGTTTCAGATGGATTTGTCTCTTTTCTCATCCTTGTCTGCATGTGCGTTGGAAAGAAGTGATTGGACTGGGGGCATTTTTGAGCAATCACATGCTTTCTGTGTGCAACTCTCTTGGTAGGGATTTAGAATGTGCAATGCCCTGTGCAGAGATCAGTTACTATTAGGCATAGCCATATGTTTCATACTTTGACATAATAAGCACTCTTTATCCAGTTGGCTTTGTAGACCCTTCAATCACTTAGTTGTCACATTGTCTCTTGCTTGTTTATTTTTATAATTTGCAATGTGTTTGTCCTGTACATAACTGTAAAAGAACTGATCATATATCTTAGCAACATTTCTTGTGAACTCAGGTGACAAGGAAGTCATATTGTGTGGTTTCTCACATAATTCCCCAACCTTGGGGGGGGGGGGCGATAATTCCACATTTGCACTTTTTTAGGGCTTATACTTTCTCATATGAGCTTTTAGTTTCTCATTGAAGGAGGTACTTTCTCATACATGGCTTATGCAGTTGCCCAAATAGATGTTTGGTAGAGATTGACCTTATTAGAACTATGGGCTGACTGAAGAGGATGAAAACTGCTGCTGAGTTACTATTAGGTTAGAGTTTGCAGTGTTTTCTTTCAAGTTCAAATAGTCAACATCTTCTGGATACTGTGGAATAAAATGTACAGTTGGAATAAAATGAGACATGCACTAAAATTAGGTGGGACATACAGTATTTATTTTCTAGTTTCATGTTAGCTATTCTTTGGGATTCTACTTTAGGGCTCTGTGATGTTATGTGAAGCTGTCATTAGAAAAATGCTTTCCAGAAAATTTTTGATTAGTTTTCTCACTTTCTGCTGACTACAGCTGCTGGCATAATCTTTCTATTTTCTCAATGGATTGTGCTAAGGGTTGTCAATGCAGGCAAGAAATCTGTACCTAATTTGGTTTGTCACTTGTGTCAAGGAAGTTGCTAGGGGTTGAAGTCATATATGATGATGTCTGGAGTTCTATTTTACTTTGCTGGATGGGAAACATGAAGCTAATTTTGATCTGTTCAGTGTGGGGCCAATGATGATGTTGGGAAGTTTAAGTTTCAATGAGAAATTTATTCTTTCCAATCTATTCCGTTTGCACTACCAACTTCAACTATGTGTACTGCTTACTTTAATGTTGTCATGCTGGAATATAAGTATGATGTAGATGTTGTAATGTTTGGTTTCTAGGTTCACAATTATGTTAAAAAGGATAAGGACATCCGTTCACAAATCCTCGAACTCCGGCAGAACAGTTCAAATAAGGTTTGTACAGTTTTTTTTTTTTCCAGGTTTTGTAGTCATAACTTTGCATAGAAACAGCAGTTCTTATTTTGAAGCATGCATTAGCAGATCCATGTGCTTTATCCATGCCTATCTGTTGTTCAGAACATGTATAATTACTTGATGTGCTGTTTGTTGCTTTATTGCCTGAATTTCGCTTGATAGGTTATGGCATTCGGAGGAGATAGGGTGACTCAACTTTTGAAAGTAATTGAGAGACATCATCAGAGATTCCAAAGGCCACCTATAGGTCCAATTGGTGTTCATGTGGTAAGTTGCATTGTTGTACATATCATGGTGAGACAGTTTAATTCAGATAAGGGAAAAGTGAACTTTCAATATTTGATAATTCAGAAATTTAGATGTAATACCCACCATTCCAATCCAGCTCCTAAGTCTTCACCCATTTGTTACTTTGAAAACCTCAATGTTGCTGAGACATTGCCTTTAAAATAGTTATCAAACATTTGTGTCAGTAGGTACACATGATATAACGATGATTTAATGGCTTTTAAATATTGCCTCTATATTACTGTGATACTTGCTACTTGTTGTGGATTTGTGCTTAAGTTGTAGATCTAATGACTTTTATCAATATATCTGAACTGGTTTGAAGTTTGGCTTCAGCTGAGGCCACTAACATACAAATCCAACTTCTGGTGTCTCTGGCTTTCAATGGAGTGCTTTCAAATTATCAAGGAATTCCAAAATATTGCAATAATATCTCTGTGAATATGATGACAGTGTTAGTCAATTTGGGCAATACTTAATCTATCTTGGTTCATTCTGGAATAACAACAAACAAATCAATCGGGGATTTTTTTTTTTATTTTTGATTTCTACACCTTTGTTTTTTTTTTCCTTTTTGGTGTTGTGTGACATAGATGAGCATAAGGCTTTACCAGTTGAGTTTCCCATCTGGTTTGAACTTACAGCTTAGTTGAGTTGAGTTGAATATTTGGAGTCGAGATGTCACGGATATAAGGGTTTCAGTTGTATGCCTGAGCAGAATGTTTGCAACCATGCCCTACTGTGTTACTCTTCCAGCTATTCCTTACATATTTTAATGGAATGATTATCAACTGCAGAATTTGGCTGGCAGTGATAAGTGGGCTCTTGCTGTTGAAAATGCAATTGGGAGGTTGCTTAATGCTTTTATTGTGACAAGCCATAAGGATTCTCTTCTTCTTAGAAGTTGTGCTTCTCAAGCAGAATATGGTAACCTTCAGATTATCATATATGACTTCTCAAGGCCAAGGTAGATGGATGACTGCTTCTGTTAATTCCTTACCTCTTCAACTTATGCCAATTGCTTGGGTTTCCTCATCATATTTTGCTCTTACTTTTTTTAAGCAGGTTGGCCTTGCCATCTCACATGCTTCCCCAAACAAGTCATCCAACTGCACTTTCTGTTGTAAAATGTGATGATGATACTGTACTTAATGTCCTGGTGGATATGGTAATTTTATACATTTAATAATCACAAATAATTAAGCTCATATTTTATTTGTTTGTTCCCGGTGTGTTTACTTGCAATTTAGGCATTAATTTTTTCAGACAATCAGCAGGTTACCCTTAGCCTTCTGTGACCATTTTCCTGAAACTTTTACACTCACTTCACAGGGAAATGCTGAGAGGCAAGTGCTTGTTGAAGATTATGACTCTGGTAAAGCTGTTGCTTTTGACAGAAGGGTTTCAAATCTGAAAGAGGTTTTCACCTTAGAAGGATATCGAATGTAAGCAAGAATTGTATTTCATGACATTTATTGAAGTCACTAATAGACAATTTTGTAGTTTGTAATTGGTGATCAATTTGTCTGCAAACTGTACAAGTGATGAATATAGGGTACCAACGTTATCTTTAACAAAACAGATTGTTGGAGTGTCAGAATGCAGATGACCTGTGAATTGCTAGGCTGTGTTAAATTTACATGATGTCAATGTGAATTTTTGAACTTGATTCTGAAAATGGCAACTATACCATGATTAATAATGGTGCTTGTTTGTTGCCTTATTCATGCTAGTGGATTATGTACTTGTAGGGACTAACAATGGATTTCTGAGGCCGAAGTGCAATTGTTGAGTGTCTTGATGGGCCTCATGTTAACTAATAAAAACTTGAAAAAATAATAGGCTTTCTGGTAGTCAAGTACCAACACACAAGTGCATCACTTCTTTAATTACAGAACTGGTACAAACAATTGCCCATATCATAGGTGGGTATTAAATATCATCAGAATTTTACTTATAATATATTTTCCAGTCATTGTAAACAGTAACAATAGTTGGATCTCCTAATGATGGCATTCAGATGTATTTTCTTATAGTGGTAGACAGAAGTCATCATCTTGGAGAATGGTTACATTGAGCTCTGCCATTTTTTCAACTGGTTTCATCAATAGTACCATTCAAAATGTGTTTGCTTATAGTAGATAAAAATTGTCAATTTGTGACTATTCACCATCATATTCTATCATTTTTCCAGTAGTTTAATTGCACGTGTTTGTGCTGCTCTTATATGTTGCATCTTTATAGTGCAAACATATGTACTTTGGGAACTCTGTCTCCTCCTTCTCTGTCATAAAGAGAGACATAGTAGTTTTGAAATACTTGTTATTAATTCCTTTTCAGGTTTTCTCGTGGTTCAGTCCAGACAGTTCTTCCCCCAAATAAGAGGCTTAGAAGTGGGCGTCTTTGTAGTTCTTATGATGATCAAATCAAGAATCTTGAAGAACAAGCATTGACTACCAGAAGAGAAGCTGAAGAGTGCAGGAAGAGGAAGCGAGATTTTGAGACAGATTTACAGAATCTGCAACGGACTCTAAGGGATGTGAAGGTAACAAATGTTGTCCAATGTTTTTTTCACCAGCTTATGTGTTTTAAGTTTGGTTTCATGTGGATTATCATTATTATCTTGTTCTTCATCATATAACTTTCTGTCTCATCTTTGTTTCACAAACATTTGTAAAACTTCAATTTTGCACATCCAAAACCATTCTTGGATTTTAGAAACTTAGTATGTCTAGCCGATTATATGTTTTTACCTAAACAGAAACTGCTTAAAACCCCAAAAATCACTCCAAACTAAATGACCTGCATTGCATTTTTGCATTTGTTGTTCATGCCTCTTATATAGTTATGTTTATATGAGTGAACCAAACTTCTGATTTGTACTGTAATGTTTCCAATGTTCTATTTCCCTCTCTATTCATTTTAAATCCCTCTCCCTACCTCACATACACATAGAGAGAGACTATAATTTAATATATTTTTTATTACTTTTTCTCCATTTTCTTCACCTCTCCTTTTGGGAGCTCCATTTCCCTACAATGATATTTGACACCAGTCAAGGTAGTGAATATATTTTGTTAAAGGCCTTGGGTCATATTTCCTGCACGCAAAATTATAGTGCTTGCAATTACTGGCCAACTGTATACCCTGTGCCTGATATATCCATTACCGAATTTAAATTTCAACCATTTACCTTATTTCCAGACATTTTATATTTATATTTTGCACCAGATATTTTTAACATTGTCTTTTAGCTGCTAGGACTAAGGTCATCCAAATGCATTTTGGGATGTTGAGGAGTTCAACGACTTAATTTTGTTGAAATACATGTCTGTTGTTTCGCTTGCTTGATGCAGGAGAGGCATCTGAATGCTGAGCGAGATTTGGCATCTAAGAAGCTGGATCTACAGGATGTGAAGAGCTCATATGTTCCTGAAACTGGTTTCTCAACTGCATTAACTGTTGATGAGCTTCGCCAAGAAATTTTGGTTGGTTCCGTGTCCCTTAGGCTGCACCTTTTCCTTTTTAGCTACATGATACTAACCTTGGTACATATTCAGTTTGTCCATTCAATATGTTGTGAAAATTTCTTTTCTGGAGTGATGTTCTGATTGAATTCTCAGAACATCCAAGTGGGGATACGAGAAAAGGAAGGTTCTCTGGAAATCCTCTCCATCAGAATGCATGAAGCGGAATCTAAGGCAGAGGATCTAAAATTATCTTTCAAGCATTTTTGTGGTACACTGATGGTTTATGGCATCATTTTCTGTCAAAAGCATCTCCACCTGTATTTTTCCTTTCATTGATAATGCGAAGAATACCTTTTGTAGAATCAGCAAAACAAGAATTCGATGCCTGTGAGAATGCAGAACAAGAACTAATGGAGATTGAGAGGGATTTAGAATCTGCTAAAAAGGTCTTGTATTTTACCCTGGGCTTGTTTTCTTTACTTGGATAAGCTTCTATACTAGCTTGTTCTAATATAAAACTTTTGCAGGAGAAGGATCATTACGAAGGTGTAATGAAAAACAAGGTCCTCCCTGATATCAAAGAAGCAGAGGATCAATATTGGGTGCTTGAAGAGAACCGGAGGGTATATTTTATGCCTTTTATATGGAGGATTAGACATTAGACTTGATTAGTTTGCAGTAATCCTACTGCATCACTTACTGCATTGGATGTTTTAAATACTGTGTTGTGTATATGCAAGTTTTTGTAGATTCCTGTTGTCCAGCATGAGAAGTTGAAAGTAAAGTGTCAATAACACTACTGTTTTGGTGCAATTAGTGTTGAGTATAGATGTGTTGATTGTGCTTCAATTAGTACATCCTTTTCATGGCAATACAAGTTCTAGCATTTAAATATAAGTCATTGTTATGGTACCTGGAAGCTATTTATGTTTGTGGATTGTAGGAGAATTGTAGAAAGGCTTCTATTATATGTCCTGAGAGTGATATCAAAGCTTTAGGAGATTGGGATGGGAGCTCCCCAGAACAACTCAGTGCCCAATTGAGTAGACTAAATCATAGACTTCAGAATGAGAGCCAGCGGTATGGCTATGGTCTGGATTATTGCATTACTTGAACAACATCCTATGTTCAATTTTATGCCAAACATTTACTGCTTTAATCTTGTATGACAGTTTTTCTGAATCTATTGATGACCTGAGGATGACGTATGAGAAAAGGGAGCGCAAGATACAAAGAAGACGGCAAGCTTACAGATCTTTTCGAGAAAAATTGAAGGTAATGGTTTCTACTTGTTTTATTTAGTTTTGTCACTAACTACAGTTTGGACATCTTATGTCTGAATTTTGTATGAGCCCATCACCATGGTCTTGGAGGAGATTTCCCATTGGCATATCTACCCTAACTAGTACGGGGGATTTGGCTATTTTTGCAAGCTTATGACAAATGTCATTAATATTTTTAAATCCTTTGTATTAAGACTGAAAGAACTTTATATATGTGCCTACTATTGTTGTAACCTATCCAAGTATTTTGTACACAGCTATAGAACGGGGTGGGAAGGAGGGAGGGAGAGGGAGAGAAATCATGAAAGCATGATGGGTGCAGTGGAGCTACTTTTTTTTTTTTTTAAAGGAACCATATATTAGTTAAAAGGCCAGGAGGGGCGCTCCACCATTCTGTCCTTGTGATTTCATGGTATTGTTGGCACCTAATTTTCTCCATGTAAACTATGGTTACCTTTCTTCTGATTTACACTTCAAAGCTACTCTTTGTACAGTTATGATGTCCACTTAATAAGAATGTCTTGTTTTTCTATAATATTGCACCTGAAAAGGGGAAAAAAGAATAGTATGAACTGCAAAGAAAATAACCATGCGGGAAAAGCTGGGATGTGAAACCAGATAAAAGTTTAAGCAGTAAAGAGAATAGTTTCTAGGAAAAGCAGAGTACGTTGTAATCAAAGATGAAACTGGAATCAATGGTTTTTGATAGGCTACATTGGTAACCTGTACTCAAGCTCACATGAGCTGCTCCTAGAAAAGGACAAGTTCTTATCTTGAATGCATCTTTCATATAGAATGAGCAATAATGTCAATCAATTTGTGCCTGAGTATTTTCATTGCTAACACTTTTCTTTGTCTTTTATTTATTTATTTATTTATTTTAATAAGCACCTTCATGTTAACTCATTCTATGTCATGTGTGCTGAATTTCTTTTTTTTTTATTAATCACTTGGAACAGCTTCTACTCACAGATATTTTGGGCATTAGTAATCCCTGCAACAACCCCTTCTTTTCTTTATGTGGATTGCAGGTTTGCCAGGATGCTTTAAATTTGCGGTGGAAAAAGTTTCAAGTGAACAAACATGATTCAAAATTGCAGATGACTTGGAAGTATGAATTTTGTACTTTCCTTCTGTTTCAGTTTCCTTTTTGTTTTTTTAAAGGATTGCAATTGCCTTCTTAATAATATTTCTAACTTGCTATTTTCTGTGAGCAGATTTAATTCTCATTTAGGAAGGAAAGGGATTTCTGGCAACATCAAAGTTGATTATGAAGAAAGGACACTTACTGTAGGGGTAAGCAACTGAATAAGGCATTTCCATATGTTTACCTTATATTAACAGTTGTATTTTGTGGTTTGCTTTAATATTTTGGAAGCCTAAATGATACTTAATTTCTTTCTCTTAACCTGTGTGCTGTATGTTTCCTGTTCAGGTAAAGATGCCCCAAGATGCATCAAAAAGTGCTGTTCGTGACACCAGAGGGCTTTCAGGTTCTCTCTTTCTCTTTTTACTCTATACCATCTTACTTCTGTTCTGGTACATGGGATATCTTGTGTTTAAGAAACAAAAAAGTAATTTTGAGATTCTGAATAAAATCTACTAGTTGCAGTCCTACACACTGATCAGATGGATCATGGGAGCAAAAAGAATCTGCAAAAGTTTTAATAATTTAAAATTCAAGGTCCCTGCTTACTTTAGCATACACATATTTATGTATATAGATATATCTTTTTTCTCTTTGATTGGCCTCTTATATAAATTTCAAGGTCTCTGCATATTTTAGTAATTGCTACATTTATTTTGCAAATTGCTTGTTAATCAGGTGGCGAACGTACTTTCTCCACGCTATGCTTTGCATTAGCTCTTCATGGGATGATAGAAGTCCCATTCCGAGCAATGGACGAGTTTGATGTATTTATGGTAAGCTTTTTCCTCTGTGTGTAGAAATTAGAAAGTTCAGGTCTATCAAACTGACTGATGTCAGTGGCAGAGGCAAGTTCTTGTATTAATGAGCTTTTTTTTTTTTCACTTCATAATATAGCATTTAAAAAGATATTTATTCCAATTACTTCGAGAAATTGAACACATTTTTTGATTGTCTTCAACAAGTTCTCAGATTTTGAAAGCAATGCGAAATCAACTTATTCTCAATGCCGCTTAATTTATTACTGTTAATATATGAGGCTAAATAATCATTCATCCCACCAACACCTCCTTGATTAATTGATGAACTTTTTACAATCTTCAATTCTGAAAATGATCTTTCTCTTATTATTGTAGCAAAGGTAAGAAGAAATGCTTTCAATACAACCAAATGTTATGTTCGAAAAATAATTGCTTTGTTACATTGCGGTGGGTCCAACAAATGCACTTAATGTCACAATTTATTAGCTACATGTGATATTTTGATTAATTTTTTTTGTAAGTTTCCTGTTTTTTGTTTTTTGGGATAAGTTTTTGTTGTAAGATTTAATATACAAATAACATTACTGCCAAATTTTACTAGCAATCCATTGACTTTTGAAAGAGTTGACTTATCCTTTGTCGTTCCTTATTATTTTCAAATTGACCTTCACATTGTTCCATGCCATTGAAGGCAATTTTAGAGAACACTGGAAATATAACCCTTACGCTAAAAGGATTCTTTTTTGAGTCCACGGAGGGCAGGTGTCCACGCTGAGCTCAAGTAGATCTGCTCTGGGCTTTTGTCTACAATTCTTTTACTTGGTGAATGGAGTTGGTCAATTCACATGCCCTGATATCTTGAGGATGCACTTTGCAGAATAACGCCTCTTGAAATATGATACAGTGGGTCCTATTCACGCATGCAGTATCTAATTTATGCTTTCCTGTTTGTAATGGCTATTCAGGATGCAGTCAGTCGGAAAATCAGCTTAGAAACGTTGGTGGAGTTTGCATTGAGAGAAGGATCTCAATGGATATTTATCACCCCTCATGATATCAGGTTATAATTTGTGCTTGAAATTAAGATTGTTGATTTGCTTTTTTGTTTTCTACCCTGTCAGCTGCATGACTTCACACTTTCCCTTTTTCTTCCTTCTTTTACCTGATGTTATCCTTATGCTTGCTGTTGGTCTGCGTATGATCATCGGTTACAAATGGAAAATAGAAGCTTTAGTCGACTTCCACCAATTAGGATTCTCGTGTCTTGTGCAATACTGGATTGCTGTCATTGGTTAATGCATCCAACCCAGGTGGAAACAATGTTATTAGAGCAAAATTTTCATTATTTTGGATGCCTCATCATAAATTGATCATTAAGAAGGTTTACCAGGTCCACTGATCTTTTTTCTGGACTGAGTATCCTGCATGTTTCATCTTATTTTAGTGAAGACATGTTATATTATGCTCGGTGTGCATGTAGAGTACCATTCTAAAGGTCGATTACAGTTGTATGTTGGAGCACTGTGCCTTTCCTTGGAGAATCCCTAATCCGTTTTCAAACAATTCCAAGGTTATTAGTTTATTACTTAGGATATGTTGATGGCTGTGAGGTTTTGTTAGAGTACTCAGACTTTATCTCTCCGATGATACACCGCAAGACAAAAAAAAAAAAGAAGGGACATATATTTCTAACTTCATGTTGCTGTTTATTCAGTGCGGTGAAACAAGACGAACGGATCAAGAAGCAGCAAATGGCAGCTCCTCGGTCCTGATTTTCCAGCCGCAACTTTTTGTTGCTTAAAATGCAATGTATTTATTTTACTTTCCCAAGTAGGTGAATGTAATTTCCTCAACATCCATTCTGTATTTACAGGATCTTTTGAATTTGTTTGCTTCAGGTTACTTTGTTGCTCGACTCCTTTGTTTTGGCATGTCATGTGGCATGGATGTAAATCCAATCTCTATTATGTAGATTAACTGATCCTCTGAACGTTATTTATTTGAACAAATCAATTAAGAGCCTATATAGCCTACCAAACCAAAGGCATTGTTTTTCTGCTTTACCAAAAAAAAAAAAAAAAACAAAGGCTTTATGGAACTCCAACAATCTAACTCTACGTAGTACAATCATCATAAACTTGAAAGCTATACCTGTATGCTAGTTGCTTGGAGCTTCTCAGCTTATGGGTCAACTTGATACGAATGAATAAACCGTATTACACGTGGCATTAGGCTTAACTACGAATATTTCTTTGTTCCAAACCGCCCACTCCCTCGCCGAGCGTGAATATGCAAGAAGATTTGAATATGAAAGTGAAACGGCTGATATCTCTTTCTAACGGTCATTTAACAAGAAGTTATAGCATCATTACCTCCTTTTTTATTTTTTTTTATTGATCTTCAGAAACATAGTTAATTAAGCATTAAGATTTATGCACGTTAAGATGTTTTTAAAATCAGCCCAGAGCGGTGATTACAAAGATCAAATCCCAGTTTTTAACATTGGGTGGAAGCTTACAGTGGCTTTTGCGGAAGGTTTCTGCTTGAAGTTAAAACACTGTGGATGACAGGAAACAAGAAAAAGCTATCTAACAATACCCTTTTTTTTCAAATTTCCGGATAAAAAGAAAAGGAGCTATTAGAAAAAGAAAACGAAAAAGAAAAGCATTATAATGTCATTCAAATTTCAGACCTCACCCATATCCTAGAACTTGAACCATAAAGTCTTTCACAGAGAGACAACTAGAGGCTGCAAAGCGGGGCTTGGATACAAGAAGCGGGGCCAAAACCATAGACGTCCATCAAAAACGATGTCGTTGCAGGCAGAAAAACCAGTCTCAAACCCTAACCAACCATTGAAGAAGAGGCCACCGAGCTGGTCAAACCTCTGGCTCAAGAACACCAAACCCTTGAAGCATTTCGTTTTCGCTATGCAACTCTGTCTAGCCCCACACCCACTGAAGACCCAGATTCCAAAGCCGAAACCCAAACCCTAATCCCCAACTGCTCCAAACTCGACCGAGCTCTTCTTTGAACGCTGTTAGGACCCATCTATTGAGATGAAGCCCAAGTAAATAAGAACGACGATTGACAATGGACCGCTCAAAGCGGCCGCCCCGTTAGTCGGGGGGGGGGGCGATAATGGTCATGTTTTACATTAAAGGCTCGTGTAATATAAAATTGGTAATATAAAATTCTTTTCCTGCACGAAGGAATAATGGGGAAATAAAAATTTTGGTGGCATGCAGTCCCTGGTGAACCATCGCATAAAATTCTACATTATTGCATAAAAGGGGAAAAGAGAGACGAAGGGGTGGATACAAGGGAAAAGATAATTGCATAAATCGGATTAAAAAAAAAAAGTTATTTTGATAGGAAAATTGTAGACGAATAAGAATTAATATTATTAAATTTATACTTAATTTTTCTATTCAATTTTCATAATAGAGTTTAATGAAATATTACAGACGTTAATAACAAGTTGCCGATGGGCAACGGACGCTGGATAATTGAGCATCATATTTCACCATCCCAAAGATCCTGAACTGTCTGGTAAGGGCTAGTGGTCCCGTTGGTGTAAAACTCTCCTCTCATGATCCTCCTCTCCTCCAATTGCTCAATGCTGAAGAGATCTTCGTCATTCAGCTTAAGATCAGAGGCTCCCATGTTTTCCTTCATTCTCCTCTCGTTGAAGCTCTTCACAATCATGCTTGCTCCCGTTGACAATCCCCAACTCAAAGCAACCTTCAAATTTTGATCAGAGATAAACCAGTAATCCCTGGTTGTATTGAAATTGTGCTTAATCTTTTGTGTCAGTACATGAAATGAAATTTTTTTATTTTTCCTTTTCACCTGGGCTGGAGTAGCCATGTGCTTAAGAGCAATGGATTGTATGATTGGGTGGTCAATCACAGCCGTTGATCCCCACGCATTGCCGGGCCCTCCAAGCGGCGAATATGCACTGACGTGGATGTTGTACTCAGCACATGCCTCTCGCAGCTTGCTTTGCCTCCAAATTGGATGCATTTCCACCTGTTACCATTCAACTCGGATGCCAAATTATGAATATTGGATAATTAATGGTAGTTCCATCCAGAAATTTTTTTTTTAAAAGAAAAAAAAAAAACCGTGTTTCCTCTGTTAAAATAAGAGGGGAAGAAAGAAGGAAGAATTAAAAAAAAAAAAAAAAAAGGATTACCTGATTGACTGCGGGGGGAACTGAGGCAAAATCAGACAACCATTGGATCTTCCTGCTGGAGAAATTGCTGACGCCGATGCACCTACACAGCCCCAGTTCCAAGCATGTCTCCATCCCAGCCCATGTGGACTCGAGGTCCAAAGGGTCAAAGTCCTCTTCATTGGGCAAAGGATAACAGGCCCAAGGCTTCAGCTTTACTGGCCAGTGCACCAGGTACAAGTCTAGGTATTCCATCCCCAAATTGCTAATGACAAAAAAGAAATCATTACCGTTAGATCTGTCTATATTAACAGAAATGGAACCATTATTATCCTTTGGGTTGCGTACTCCGCGGAACTCGGTCTACTATACAAGACATAATGCCGTGGTCAACAGAAATGTTTCTCCCGTTTGATCTTACTAGATTCCTAAAACGGTAGATCAGATAAAATCGTCGTAGCTACTGAATATGATGCGTGGTTAGACAAGTGATGAGCAAACATGCATTTAAAGTCACGGGGATCATGGAAGAAGTTACGGAGATCCAAGCAAATATAAACGCACATATGTGCTCACTTTAGAGTTTCTCTGAGTGCTGAGACTGGGTCTTGATGATCACTCCCCCAAAGTTTAGATGTAACGAAGACATCTTCTCTGTCCACTGTTTGATTAAGAATTGCCTGTGTCAGAGCATTTCCAACCGCTGGCTCCGAACGATATATCGCTGCTGTGTCGAAATGCCTGTAACCCATCTGCGTGCAACAAAGACAATGTCACCCCATGCATATTCAAGGAAAGACTATTTGCTATAGAGTTAAAATATAGAGATGACACTATGATTAAATGAGAGTAATACGTATGCTGCAACTACTGGAATAAATTAACTGTGCATATGCATCGGGCGACTCTAGTCAAAGCCCAAGTGGCCAAGTTACAGAACTCCTCCGGCCATTGAAATACAGAATTAAATGTCAATGTTGAACGCGGGTAATTATCCTAGTAAACGTGAAAGATGAATGGCAATGTTCATATAACTTAAATGTACCTTAAGGGCCAAACGGATGGCCTGTTCTGTTGTCTCCCTATCATTCTCATAGGAATAAGTGCCCAGTCCCAGAACTGGCATCGTAATACCACCGTTCAAACGTACTTGAGTCATGCTCCTCTTTTTTTTTTCTTTTTTTTCCTTTCTTTTGCTATAGCTCCCTCTCTCTTTCTATATGGAACAATAAGCCACAGCATGAGTATGCCTCCACCCCCAATTCTCTGATATATATATATATATATATATACACATAGACTTTAACTACTCAACTTCTTTAACTATTTGCGTAGGACTTAACGGTGGGTGTTTAGGATTCATTTTTTTATTGGAGTTAATGAGGATGGGTTAGGCGTTATATATAATTGAAGTGTAAATATTAATGCAGGGGATCTTCCATGTTTCTTGGGATTTATTAGGTGGCCCAATTCATCATCGAAATTCTAAACAAGTACCTTCGAGGGGAGAGCTGGTTATCTTGTTGGCCCCGCCAAACTTCACAAATATTCATATTCAACCCCACTATTTTGAATTCTTTTGAATACATGAAGAAAATATTGGCGTTATATGCATACACACAAGAATTTGTTAGTTTCACATAAAAACAAACCTCACCAATATATATGGAAAATTTCACAAATTTTGTTATGTAGCAATCAATCTTGTAATTCATCTTTTAATGTTTTGTGATTTAATTGCCTAAAATAAAACATTCCATTTGTAAAATTTGTCAATAAGAATAATCTACTTCATTAGACTTGAATTAATCCGCCACCCTACCCCACTCTTTGCCGACTAAGCCTTGGAGTTCAGAAAACCACCACCAATGTTTGTTTTTTTTCATTATTGACTTGTGACGTAAACAGAATGTATTTGTGCTTGTACATAACAATTTCATTTTGTCAGGCTCAAGGAATTTACTCGCACTTATAAAGCTAGAAGTCAAGTTTTATTGTTGTTTACACCTTATATGCTTGTTTGGCACTGCTCTCACTTGATTTGCTGCTGGGATTTGACTTTCCTTCAGAAAGTCAAATTGTGAGCATTGTGTGCTGTCTTTCTTGGTTGTGATGCATGCATTTTGTCCTAGAGGATTTGTTGGCACTTTTTTTTTTTTTTCCTCCAAAACATAATATATATATATATATATATATATATCACTGTTCTTTTTGGTGTTTTTAATTAGGCAACATGGGTTAATGAATATTCAAGCACTTCAATATTAGTGTGCAACGATCGCAAGGAATGAACTGGATTTTCACGTTCTTTTTCTCTATTAGGAATAAATTTTTAACTATTGTGCTTGGTTACGATTTTAAAGTTACTATTATAAAATTTTAAGTTTATACAATACTTAAAAACTTAAATTTTTATCCTTAATATCTCATATTCTAATATATATATATATATACACACACAATTTATGAAATTGAAAAAATTATCTCTATTATGTAATTTAAGGCTCAATTAATCTCTTAATTGAAAAAGAAAAGAAGTTACTACTAGGAATAGAAAGGAGCAAAGATAATAAAACAGATAACGGGCGTTTATGCATGCATGGCTTATATTCAAAAGATAGGATGCGCTGTTTCGGCCAACAGAAATGTTGTCCTTCAGACTTTTCAAGTAAAGTCAACTACGCAAGTAGATCTGTAATAAAAAATTTTACTTAGATGTAAGGGAAATCTTAATTACAACTGAAACCATGAATTTTAAATTAAGCGTCACGTCTAAATTCATGGGTACAGCATTAATACTCTAAGCATCCCTTCCAAATGCAACAGGTCAAATAATTAATTTATCAATCATTCATTATTATTTCAACAACGTGTTTGATAAAAATTATAAAGAAAAAAGTATCTTGAAATTAGAAATCGCACGAAAAACAGATTAAAAGAGTGGAAACATAGTAATCAAAATGCATATTTGGTAAACCACGTAATTCTACAAATTAATAAAAACCATTTACTTTCACCATCAATTCAACCACCATCCGCCTTTGTGTTTTTTCTTCCTTTCTCTTCAATAAATAAATCTTTTTATTTCTATAACGTAGATATCTCGTATTTTTCAGAAAAGTGATTGTTTGCTCTGAAAGATCTTTTGAAATTGCATTTAACTGAAAGAAGTCTGGATAATTAAGTACTTCGTCATCTAAATTATTAATATCGTTCGTATTTGGTGTCTAGGAAACATTTGTCCAGAACATCAAGACTCTATTTCAGTACACACTGCCACAAATATGCGTCGAGATCTGACAAATCACGCCATGTGCGATTGAGTTGTCTCATGTTCCTAAATAATCTTTGGCAGATCTCCCTCTCCTCTGCATTTCCTTCCTGCACTATTTTAGCTTTTGTTTATTCAATTTGCTAGTCAACTTGAATTTTTTCCTCCTTATTTTCTTGCCTTACTAATTTCTTAATCATCTTCTCCGGGGGAGCCATTGTTCTCTGAGCCGACAAAAATTATATTGATGCCAATTTGAAGCGCAAAACCTATATGACGGTTTCCAAGTGCTGCTTTGGAGTCAACTCTCAAACTATTTAGCCGTGTTGTCGAGAGAACAAGCGAAACTCTTGATACCGATGAGAGGTTCAAACCATAGTCTTCAAAATTGAACCAGATCCAGGCTCAGAAAAGAGTATATAATTTGGTATATCACCAATCCGACCGTCAAACTAACAGTCAGACGGATGTATTAATTCTTGTTTTAAAAAATAATTACTATTTTTATATTCTATAAAAATGAATAAAATTATATATATATATATAAGTATTACTAATAAAATAAAATAATTATACAATTTTTTGAATAAAAAAAGAAATAAAAAATTTGACAAGATTTTACCCAATTTACCAATTCGATCATCAAAATCAATTAAGTAGAGTGATTTTTTTTTAAATCACTTTTTTGTCTGATCATATAAAAAATTGGGCTAATCCAAGCTTTGAATCACTGATCCATTAATCTGACCACAAAACTGGCTCAATTTTTAAAACTATGATTCAAACGCAACACTTGGGCTTTAATTTCGATATAACGGAGAAAAAAAAAAAAAAACCAAAGATTACACATCGCAGAGCTTTGGCCCAAATAGGAGAAAAAAAAAATCTAAATCAAGAAAAAAAGAAATCAATAAAACGTAACAAGCAAAAATTTCGGCTTTTATTCTAAAATAGCAGATATAAGATGAACACGAGACTAAAATGCTAAGGATTTATCATGATGGGTCATTGTCGGATACCTTTTAAACAAAAAGGAGCTCTGACATTGTCTAAAAGGGGAAAGAATGAAGACGAGGTGACAGGACCGTCAAAATCTTCAAGTCTCCGAGTCATTCATGACCCACTGGAACAGTTTCAGGTTTGAAGTCGTTTGGTACATCGGAAAATTAAGCCTTGAGACTTCGAGGCTATTGTTTCTGAAGTCTCCACCGACCCAACAACTCTGGAGACAATCGACGAGACCCAGGCTAACCCCTTGGGATGTTTCTTTGTCGCTCAATCTGACTTGGCCTGCATTTTTTTAATTAAAATTTTCGGTTTGCAGTTAGCAGGTTAGGAGTATACACATAACATTCAATTTCTGTGCCTTCCACGTAGGTTGCCACAGAGACCATCACCTCTCTTCTCCTGATACCATTGATTTTTTGCTTTTCTTTGAGCCAGTCCCGATACCATTCAATTCTGAATTCAGGTTCGATACACATAAGATAAGAAAAGTGGAAAAAAAAAAAAAAAACTCAACAAATATTGAAATATACATCCAACTGATTTGAAATAACAATAATAGCAAAAGAAGGAGCAGAGAGGGGGAAAAACTACAAGGGAAATAGTTACGGATTTAGAGAAAGACAAAAGATCGGCTTGCATCCGTATTATTACTGATCATGCCATTGATAAGCTGCTCCCAAAGGCTTTGGACTGCTGGCCTTGTAAAGACACCTGTAATGTCTGATTAGCTGCTGCAATTGATCAATGAATTTTCGGAAGCTTAGCCAGTTAGTGGCTGCAATTAAGCACAATCTCTTAATCATACCCAGCCAAACCTTTCCTTTCAAACTTGTTTACAGATTGCATCGATTAAATAACACACTTGAGACTTTAGCACATGAACAACAAAGACTGCTGCCACAGGAAACAGATGGAAGAATAACACTAAAGCAGAGATAAACCAATAAAACCTGATATCATACTGACAGCAAATCACTTGCTTCGCCTAGCAGCAACAGTCCTCTCGACTGTTGAAACCCCATCCACAAATTTCGTCCGAAAGATGACATTGGCATTATTGAACATGCCTTCTTTCAGTGAAACCACGATAAACTACAAGACAGTTCAAAAGCAGAAGCTTAAGACAAATATCAAAGTATGCAAGGATTAAAAATAAGATAATGTAAAGAAATTCCAAAAAATTCCCATTGTTGCTTTTCATAATTGCTCTTGGTTTTGCTAGTCCATAAACGCAAAAGACAATCATAAGACCTGGGAGTGTGGAAAGTGGCCTTTAATCATTCGCCCTATGTTCTGTGTATGGCTTAGATCAAGAGCTGCGTCAACCTGTCAAAAACAACCTTAAGGATTTAACTACTTGCAAATTCAGTTCATCAGACTCTGCCCCAAACAAAGTACAACCATAAATTTGGCGTTAGATCCACATAAGTAATGGGTAAAAAGTTCTGGATAGGATTTGGGTCAGAGAAAATGTAATGAAGGAAATACCTCATCAAGAATATAGAGTGGAGCTGGCTTAAAGAGAAGCAGTGCCAAGATTAGAGAGAGGGCCAGTAGGGATCGTTGGCCTCCACTTAGCTCTGACAGGGACTGTTTCCAAACACTACCAAATGCAACACGAACCTCAAGGCCATCTAGGAAACTGCAACCTTCAGGAGGTTCTAGCTTTGCCATGGTTCCTGGTAATAGGGTAGAAAAGATGGACCCAAAGTCACTGAAGAAAAAAAAAAAAAGAATCAAAAGGTAAGATCGTTTTTCCAAATCAAAAAAAGAAAAAGAAAGCCATCAATCACTTACCTAAAGGACTTGAATACTATTTTGAACAAAAATATAATGGGAGAAAGAAAAGCTTGCATTTACAGAGTAAAAGGAAAGAAAAAAATCTTACCTGTTTACTTTAACCCAAGTAACTCTGAGAGTTTCTTTCTTCTTCTCATCTAGCTCTTCGATCACCTTCTTGATTTTAGACTTGTCATTCTACATGAACAGAGAATCAGCATAGCACAAGCGTGGAACACTAGGATACAACTATGTTCGTGCAGATTCGGGTTAACCAACCTCAATGATATTCTTTTTGGACATCAAATCATTATACTCATCTTCTGCTTTCTCAAACATGGCCATAACTTTCTTGTTCACCCGTTTCTCAAGACTTAAAAAATTGAGGACACAACAACAACAAAAAAAAAAAAAAATGTCCAGTCAGCTGCAAAGTCTCCAAAGAATAATTAATAGCACGATATCCTGAAACTTACCAATGTTAGAACACTTTCTCAGAACTAAAACATTAAAGTTCCAAGACATACCCTGATTGCTCAGCTTGCAGTCTCTCAAGCTCTTCTCTTGCTTTACCTGGATCACGTGACCTGAAATCATAGTCTGTACCACTTCTTCCAAAAAACTGTCTCTCAGAAGCAATCCAAGAATGTTTCTCAATCAATTTGTCTACTTTTGTAGAGCAATCTTTCTGCTCCATTTCCATTCTTTTTACCTGTTAAAAAGTAATTTAAAACGGCATATTAGAAACTCCTGGTGGATACAGTGTGGATAGCTCTGCAGGCAATATTACCTCATTCTCCAGCTTCCTCCTGTGAAGCTTTATCTCACCAAGTTTATGTTGAAGTGTTTTCTGCTCCTTGAGAATGCTGCTAATTTGAGAATCACATTCCTTCATCTTTTGACGGATGGCATTTAGCTCGGACTGAGCCTTCTCATGATTATTATGGGTTAAAGCAACCTAGAAGAGTAAGGAACATTGAAATCACCTCTGTGCTGATGGACTTGAAAGATAAGATTCCAAAATTTACCTTGGCCTTCTGCTCTTCTACTCCTACATTGAGATGGTCAATTTGCTTTCTTAAAGAACTCAACTGATTCTCCAAGGACGCATGTTCCTTTTCGACTGCTTCCTGTTCCATAATGAGTCTCTCTCTTTCATTCTCATGCTCCTTTTAGCCAGGAAAACCATGCGGAGGATGTTAGAGAACTTTTCAGCAAAAAACTGGCATCTATATACAAATGTATATATATGAAGCTACAGTTGCAGAAACAACTTCAACTCTTCCTTTTCCTTCATTGTACAAAATGAGTATCCTTTTGATTTGTTCTGTCCCAATGCATACCTAAGAGCAATTTTCTGACTTCACCCATAAATATACAATATGAGAGGCAATGCACTAATGGATTTTATTTTTTGGGTTGTGAACCATGATAGCAACGGTGCAGTCACAGAAGACAGCTGCATAGACCAAGTTTAGGATAAAGCACCCTAATTTTGCAATAAGTATCTATCAAAAGCAAAAAGAGAATTTTTGCAACAAGTTATTGGTTGTATCAGAAACAATAGGGCCACAAAGTTTAGAATTCTCAAGAGATGAGTACATAGCAGATGGAATTCTATAGTATCTGCATCTCATAAGTACAGAATAAGGGAAGCCACCTTGAGATCCTTTGAAGCTAACTGCATTTGAGCTTTTGTAGCCTTAATATTCTTTTCCAAGTCTTTGAGCCTGCCCTGTCTACTATTGTCATGCTCTCTTATTGATTTTTCAAGTTGAAGCACCGTATTAACACACTTGTCATACAAAATTTGCTTTTCTTTGGAAGTAGCTTTTGCATCTTCAAGCTCTTGCTCAATCTTCCTGACTAACTCAACAAGCTGCGACCAGCATTCCAACAAAAGAAATGGAAAAAGACAAAATGTAAGTGTGCTGTTGTATGAGAACAAAGAGGCAACAAGACAACCTGCAAAGACAGAATCAAACTTTTACCGAAGACAAGAAAAAGGAACAAAACCTTGTGATGCTCATTTTGTTCAGCCCTGCCCTGAAATAATGAAAGGTCATATGACTTAAGTTCTAGCTGTTTTTTGAGGTCCATGAACTTTTTATGCACAGGCAGGAGCTCTGTTATCTGCAAAAGAAAATGACAATGGAGTATTAGATCAAATAAAGAACATAAATACAAGTCCATCTACAAGGCTACATCATGGGGGAAAAAGTCAGCTGAAAGTATCTAAAACCTTCAAGCCAAAATCCAGCATGTACACAAAACTAAATCCAGAAGAAATGCAAAAAATGCAGCTAATGAAGAAGCCAGAATAAATAAACAATATTCCCATTGGTCACTGATCACCTAATGGTATGTCCAATCAAATTAAAATGAAAAAGCAGAATATCTAAGTGCAAGATGAACATATCCCACACACATGAGACTACATTTCCTTCTTATGCAAGTCGAGAACAATCAGGGGCCCACCTTTGCATCAATTTCAGACAACTTTCTCTGGTGTACTAAAAGGTTTGATTCAGCCCCAGCCAATTTATGTAGTTGCCTTAAAAGATCACCACCGCCCCTGAAAACAGAAATTTTTAACTTTAAAATGTTGATTAACAAAACTACATCCAAAAACTTGAAAGCATCTTCCGATGTGATAACTGCTGCAGTTCAATTGACCCTAAAAAGTTAGGTGATTAGTCAGAAATTTAACAAATTATTTCACATACTGGTATCTGCCTACTTTCCTTTGGGGTCAGGGAGGGACAATTGTTGGATGATCTTTCATCATCCCACAAAACTTCCATATAAACAAGTCAAATGGAGGAGTAACCTACTTGCGGCTTCCACCAGTCAAAAGGCCACTTGGTTGAAATATATCGCCTTCAAGGGTGACGCTTGGAGTACGAATTTCTTGGTTAAAAGTAACCTGTGAAACATTCAAGAAAATTTAGTTTACTGTTTAGATGTCCAAGAAGAGAGTGTATTCCAAAATATCACTTAATATGGCCATGCCGTGGTAGGTAAAATTGACATTGTAGCATGTTCATGAAGGATAAAATTTGATGCACTGGTTCACATAAATGGTGAAATCCATTGTCTTCTGATGATATCACCGATTTCTCAATGAAAAATTAACATACCTCCTTTGCGGCGTCAATCGTTTTGCAAATGAAGGTTGAACCAAAAACATATTCCATGGCACTCTGCACAACAAATAAGCCTATAGCAGAAAAGATCCAGAAAAAGAAGCTTGACAATAGTTCCTAGCGAACTTCATACATTCAATCATATTTAAAATTGACCATGCATGTTGGTATTTCCCTATTAGTATATCTCAAGATGTAAAACAACATAGAGATCAGCAGCACATTGTGAACAGGATTGACGCAATGGAAAGGCCCAGCAAATAATATACCTTTAATTCCTCATCATAACCAACCAAAGAAAGTGCCACTTCTGCATTCTCCTTGCCAACCTGAGATTCAAGGATAAAATCAACTAGGGACTATGGCTAACTGGCACTGCAACTATGGGAAAAGAACAAAAGCAATGACTAACCAGTCTAACAGCAGCCTGCTTAACTCGAGGTGGTAAAGTATGCGTCTGAATTTTGTTCAAAGGTATGATTGTTACTCTCCTTCGGAGATCACCATTTTGAAGAAGTTGCTTCCCGGTATTTTCAGAGTCCACAACAACATTGAACAGCTTCCCACCAGCAGTAACCTACAAATTAATTTGATGCTGAGAGTCTCTGCTGAGCATATGAGGTTACTGTTATGAAAAAACATTAGAATAAGGCACACATTGCTGACCTCTAAGGCAGTCATGGCAGAGCTATCTTTCACTTTGATGAGTTTTGCTACTACACCCTTTACCCTTGATCTATCAAATTTTTTGATAGGATCACGATAAGTGAACTGAACATTCGATAACTGTGCCGAAAGATCATTTATTTCATCTTTTAACTTCTGCACCATCTCCAGCTCAGATGCTCGATCCTGAAGAAATGTCCATGTAAGCAAAAGATGATATATTAACCATATGGATACAGAAAACACATCATCATCACGGAGAAACTATGCAAACCTTTTGCAGGACCTCCATCTCACCCTCCTTATATGGAAGAGAGTCTAAAGCCAAATTGACATTTTCTACATCCTTCTTTCTCGCATTAAGCTCAGTTTCCACAGCAACAGCCTCTTCGTGCTTTGACATTAACTGATGCCTTTTCTCTTTCAGCTCCTTTTCACAATGGCTCATTTTTGTCTTCAATTGTTTCAGCTCTGTTTCAGTATTCCCAACAGTGATCTTAGCTTCACCTAGTTGATCTTCAAGGCATTTCTCCTCATTACCACTGCTCTTCCCAGCTAGTACACCCTATCAATAGCAATTGCAACTCTCTCAAAACCAATGGCTTCTGAATTAAAAACAAAATATGCACATAGAAATGCTCCTTACTTGGTATTCTTTCTCATACTCTTCCAAACACTTAGAAAGTTCCTCAACTCTTTTTTTGAGATCAGCTGCTCCTTCTTCAGACTTCTTAACAACAGTGGCCCTCTCTTCTACAGAGTGCTTCAAGTCTTCAATACTATGAATAATCTGGTAGCATCAAAATAAGACATTTGAGTTTGATATCAAACACTGACTAAAACTCATTAATACTGACAGAACTGACATGAAAGGAGGGAATAAGCCAAAGGAAGCACAGTTACCATCTCAGCATTCTTGTTTTCACTCTTTAGCATATCTTCTTCGTTATTTAACACAGAAACTTCCCGCACAAGATTTTGAGAAAGTGCATCAACTTTATCCGACAAGGTTTTCACCTCCCCACCCATGCTAGCTTCCTTTTCAGCTGTCAGTTTTGATATTTCTATCTCCATTTCCTTTATTTCTGTCTGTGCACTCTCTTCATTGTCATCAATCTCAGCAATATTGGCCTTTACCTGTTCCACCTCATTGACTGCTGTGTCCCTAATCCTTTCTGCTTGGACATATTCATAGGCAATGCAAAACCTTCTGAGTCTATCTAATTCAGCTTTCCCATTGGCCCACTGCATATATTGCATCCGTTCCTTCCTCAACTTTTCCAGAGCCGGCAGTATCTCCTGATCAAGAAGCTTGTTAATCTCGTCAACCTTACTTTGCTTCTTCTCAAGTGTTTTCAGTGCAGACTCTTTCTTTGTCTCATACATCCTCGTTCCGGCAGCCTCTTCAAGCATAGACAAGATCTCAGGCGGTTTCATATTTAGGACCTTTGTGATGCGTCCTTGCATTATGAGAAAATGTGGATTATTAACATTGAGCTGAACAGAATGGAACAGGTTTTGAACTTGGCTAGGCTGGGCGAGCTTTCCATTTATCAGATACTTATTCCTTCCCCCGACCACAATCTGCACAGCAGGAAAACAAATCCTTGCCTTTAAAAGCATCGTATGAGTTAGCCAAACATTTACAGCGAACTATGTAGTAAAAACATCGTTCGAACAAAATCAAAATAGAAGTCAATTTCCCAAACATAAGCGAGATGGATATGAACACATCAATTCTGATGAATGTCCGAGGGTAAAACAATTGCACCCTACCACCCGAAAATTAAACAAATTGCAAACCTGTCTAGTGACAGTGATCTCTGGATGGTCCTCGTATCCAAGAGGACTCCTACTCCTGTCGGAGTTATCGAACACGATGGACACTGTGGCCTTAGTAATCCCAGCTTGGCCTTGCTTGTAGACGAGCTCCTGGAGATTCGAAGCACGAACCTGTTGTAAATTGGTTATACCCAACACGAAGCAAATCGAATCGAGAATGTTGGATTTGCCCGACCCGTTCAACCCCGTTATCGCATTGAAGAAAGGATCGAAACCTTGCACGACCGTCCTCGTCGCATACGATTTGAATCCCTCTAAGCATATCTCCTTGACGTACATTCTTTTCTCCCCCCCTCCAAAATTCAAAACTAAAATAAAATCAATAATACAAATGTAACCGTACGAATGAGAGCGGACTGAGAAATTGAAAAGATTTTCAAGACAGTGGACGGTTTCCGAGTCGAGAAACCCAAAGAAACAGTGAGTTGAGTTACTGAATCGGAGATGGACTCGCGAGCAGCAGTGGCACTGATGGAGATTTTTTCGGAAAAGGGTTTCGAATTTTTGGAGTGGAATCAAGAAGCGGGAAAATGAATTGCGCTTTTTTTTTTTTTAACTTTTCTTTTCTTTTTGTCTCTTTTATTTATTTATTTATATTTTTACCCTGAAAAATTCCTTTTTCAACAGAAATTTTCTGATTGGTCATCGGCGAATGGAGTTTGGACGGGCCGAATTCGTTATAATATGAGGCCCATGACCAAACGACAGAACCGGACTGTCCAGCTGTGCATGCATGTTTAATCGTGGGTCAGGCCTATACCTTAATAACAGTTCATTTTGTTGTGTGATCACTGAAAAATAACTTTTTTCTTTTTTTAATTGGGAAAATTAACTTATTAACAGCCCTTTTTGAAGAATCTGCAAGTTTTCTTTCCCAATCATTTGAATTGATTGTATATTAAGGAAGACATTTGCATTACAAAACAAATGGGATCAAGGAAAAACAAAAAGACTATAGCACTAAAAAAACCATTTAGGTCTCAATTCCTCTTCCCTCTCTGTCAACTCTCTATACTGATACCACCCTGCTCCAGCCTTCCCCACGGGCAATGGAGGCCGAACAAAAATTTCAACCGGCCTTGGGACATGGACAGCCAGATGAAGCTCTTTGGCAGATTGTCCTAATTTGAGGTCAGAGCTTCTTAGTGACTTCCTTGCAGGTTCTATTACAATCCATCCAAGCCCCGATATAGCTACATCAGCAGCAGGCCTGTCCATGCAAAATAAACAGTACATTCGTGTTCATTGGACTGCAAAACCAGCTTTTCATAAATGAGTAAGAGAAGCAGCTTCTATTAACAACAATTTACTACAGTATCAAAAGATATTTTCAATGAAATAATTGCTGATTAAACACCTTTCTATGTCTTCAAATTTGATTTGCAACTTCCGCTTTATTTCAAGGCCTTTCCAATCCTCTGCTCTCTCTTTTCCGATTGGAGGTGTCAACAGATGTCCGAGTTCATTCTGCAACAATTATGTGAAAGCTTCTCTATTAGCATCAAGACAAATTTCTACACCAGGAGGCTAAGAAATTTCAACGATATGACTTTTTGAAAATAACATGGATAGAACCTGGTCAACTAATTAGCTAAGAACATCAAAAGAAATTTTTGAGAATTAAGGAAAGAAACCTAAATAACTCGTGGGAACAAAGACACCTTATTAGTGTCCAACATGTTTTTTCTGATTATGTCAAAACAAGTTGTTTTATGAGACACAATCTGAGAATTGATGACAAGTTTGACCACCAAATGAAATGAAAACAGCGAAAAAGTGTAAGCAAAAGTTATGAAATTCATGACAGTCCTTGTAGGAGACCTGGTAAAATTCGTTGGCTTTATCGGTGGACACCATGTGGATTGGTAAAGCTTTGGGGCCATAGAATGTCAAGCAGGTGTCTGGGAGAACCTGAAAGAACCAAGAACTACAACAGGCTGAGTCCAAGATGATGGAGATGCAATGGGACAGACTAACGAGAACTCAAAAGATAAGAAAGTAGAAACCTTCAAAAGGTCAATCCGGACAAGCCCTCCCCAAAATATTGAAAATCCATCCAACCCATTGGATGCACAATTATCTATTTGTCCATTTTCCGATGTCACCTTGGCATTCTAGTTTAGTAGAAAAAAATTTAGTTACTAGCTCAGAAAAGATGCAATCTTGGACAATATACGAAAGAACACATGCCAGAAAAGATAATCCCCTGAGACGACTTCGAGGAGCAAGGATAGGTAAATCTTCTGAGTGGACCACTGCAGTTTGCCTGTGGTGAAGATGAACTCCAGGAGTGTCAAATAATTTCTGTAGAAAGAAAAGGTAGCACAAAAGGTTTAATGTGGCCTTATATTAAAGAAGAAAGAACTTCATTAGGCTAGAAAGCCTAGAGGTAACTTCATAAACTAAAAATCATTTTACGAGCAAAATTTGTTGGCACAGTCAAGTTCGCGTACACTGCCTCCAAGGAATGCATTAATCTGAATTGGACCTAATGTGGTTCCAGGAACAGCAGATTGTATTGGTTTGTACTTTCTAGCAGCTCCAGCAACTGGATCCCGTTGTTCCATAATCTCTGACATCGAATTAATGAGAACCAAAACTTAGAACACAAGCAAACACTTTATAAAGTGAAATAAAGTTGACTTACTCAGCAGAGCATCAATAAATGCAGATTTCCCAACATTAGCTGAACCCTGTAAAAATGATTAAGTCAAGCTTGTAAAAATAATGAAGTTAGGCTACGTATCCATGCCAACTCATAAATATCCAAATTAAAGATTTGGTAAACTGAATCAAAAGACATCTAACTCATTTGAAGCAGGGATCAAATAAAAGAGACTAACACCCAATCTACATCTAGGTGTTTACTTGTACACACAGAAGTAATTCAGCAATTACAGGAGTGCAATCATAACCAAGAGATATGGAGAAGATTGGAAGAGGATGGGCCTTTTTTCTTTTCCTTAGTTCTTTTGACTGAGATCTGAACACTACCAAGTGTCTCCAAGCATTTGGAGGCCATTTAGTCCTGCCTGCAGTTCAACAGGGCCCTGCTTCTTAGATTCTACCAGAGCATATTATGAATGGAGTTCGGAAAAAGGTGGTTCAACAGCACATCAAGTATGGAGTCTTCTTTCCCCATGATTTTAGCACTTAACCATAGCAGCTGAATATCTATGAAGCAAACGTGGCGATCCCTAGGGAACTACGTATAAGCAATCGATTTTTATCTTCAAATAAATGAGAAGCTTCTAATTGAAGAGTTACCTACCAGAATGTAGACGTCCCGCCCCTGCATGACAAGAACCAGTATTAAGAATTTTAGTTGAAGAAAACATAAAGGGTAAACGCATTACTCTCAAACAGAATCTGGGTCTAATCCTATGATCACAAGTTCAGAGAGGTGTAACGGTGGTAATGGAATAGCTATTTTAACACCCATAAAGTGTAGACATGCAACTGCATATTAACAAGCTATACATGTGAACCACCATAAGCATTTGCCATGTGCAAGGTTCAGGGAAAGAAAGCAAAAGGTAAGGACAAAAACAATTCACATGAGCACAAATAAGCATAAAAATTGCAGTAAGCACTGCAAGCAACTAATGAAGTGAATCTGCATCGGCAAGCTTCAAGACCACATCAACACGACATTACATATATATGTATACTAGCGGAGAAACATCATACCTTTTTCTCCTTCTGGATTTCTGATGCAACTCCAACAACTCCCACCAGTGACTTTGAGCTTGTCAGATGAACACTCATAACACTGCAAAAGGAGCAGCCCATATCAGCTACATGAAAATACAAGCTTGCAACATTCGAGAGATGATCACTTCTATCCAAAGAATAGAAATTTAGTCTACTCAATTAATCAACACCTCAATAGAAAGCAATGGTATCAGCAACAGGAATAACTTTTCCAACGAAGAACTCAGAACATGCACATAACTACAGAGCAATTAAAGAGTACACAAAATGCAAGAACTCACTTAAGCTTCTTCTTAGTGATGGCCTCCACAACCCAATCACCAATGCAATTAAGATCAGTCTCTTTTGGAAGCAAATCAATCTGTCAGTTTAAATATATAACAGCCATGATAACTTCTCAGCAAAGACAATATAAAGTTATAGTTACAAACACCAACATATGAATTATTACCTTGGTCACAACTAATATTATTGGATTTGCACCAACAAGATCACGGATACGAGCCAAAAAGCTGCCATTGAAGTCCACAATGTCAACCTACCTCCTCAAAAGATCAGTGCTATATCAGATAATCGTTCAGTGGACATAAATCAGATACACTATCAAGAACCTCATTGTCCAACTGTTTCAGGGTAATTTGAAATGTCCCTCCCGTAAGCAATGGTAAGTTATGAAAAACTCACCAACTTGATGATCAAAGCTTTCTCGTGGCGCAAGTGAGACAGCTTTTCCCGGAGATCATCGGCAGAAACGAACTGCTTCCCGCCGGAATACCCTCCATTTCCACCAACAGCGGTTATCATATGCCCATGAGATAAAAGTTTGCACCTTTTACATATTACAGTTCTAAGCTGGTGGTGCCTCTTCTTCTGCAACCCAAAAGGTCTCAACTCTCATATTTCTTTGTCAAAAAAAAAAAAAAAAAAGTAAAGTTTTAGAAATTAAACTTCTTATTTCTTAATATACCAATTCATAAGTATCTGGGTCCACATAACCCGGAACATCCTGATCCGAGGTCTGCAGCGGAGCTCCACAACCGTAGCAAGAGGCGACAGCCTTATTCACCTTCAAACTCTTATCTTTATCTTTTCTCTTTTTCTTCTTAACCTCTTTCATCACCAGTTTAGAAGACTCAAAAGCTTTTTGGCGCTCAAGAAACTCCACTCCTGGGGTCCGGGCAGCCGCGCCGGTTCCATCGGGTTCGGGTGCGGCCATCGAGAATTGGGTCTCCGGAACTGGGCTTTTGTGTTTTGTTTCTGATTGCAGGTTCTTGCACGAGATGGGCGTGGGTTTTATGTAAATTCTGAGAAATTTGGGGTTAGAATATGCGAGACTGTGGGGGAGGGGAAGAGGAGACAAAAATTGGGAGAGGGCTTTGGGCGCCATTGATGTCTGTTGCCGGAGGTTTAAGCTAAGAGGGGCTCAAGATATTTGAGAGATAATTAAGTGGCTGGGGTTGAGGGGAGCAATGATTCTGTGTAACAACTCTTATATAAATGTCTCCGTGAATAAGTATTGATGACCGTTGGATTTCATCATGCCGTAAGGCAAAAAAAAAAAATAGAGAAGGAGAGAAATCGCCTTTCCATTTTTGTTTTGGTTTGTAGCTGATTTCCATTTTTTCCTTTTTAACCCTAAGATTCTTCGCGCACCATATAAAAAAAACACATCAAATTCAAGATTGAACAAGCAAAATGACATCCGTGCTGCTGGAGATTTGGATTCACAAAGTTGACAAATAAGACTAACTAACAGATACAGTATCCAGATAATAACAGAAACTACACTAACAAGAAAAATAAGTAGGATGATGCCTTGACACAAAAGCAATTACATTCCAGCACCATCTGAAATCCCTCTGATAGAATCAGGCGCTTGAGTAGGGTACACAACATTATCATAGAGAAGTCCTGCAACTGCGGCTCCTACCAAGGGTCCAACCCAATAGACTGCTTGGTTCCTGAACCTTCCTGCAATGATTGCGGACCCAAATGCGCAAGCAGGGTTCATTGAGCCACCTGAGAAGGGTCCTGCGGCCAAGACGCCGGCTCCTGCCATAAAGCCTACTGCCAAGGGTCCAATGGCTCCCAATGCTCCGCGTCTGGGATCCCCAGCAGCATAAACGGTGTACACCAGACCAAATGTTAGCACACCTTCTAGTACAGAAGCGCCAAAACCAGTCATTTCCTCTGCAATTGTGTAGACTGGAACAAACTGCAAGTTTCAAGCACACAAAATACAAGCAAAAATCAATTTATTAAAAAAAAAAAAGGCGCAAAAAACCCAATAAAATTACCATGCCACGTATCCCTCCAATGCTACCAACTAAGGTTGCTTCTTATTTATTAACGGAAATTAATTGAACATGAATTGTAATTAGGCCTTCCTGTGTAATGACAGTGGAAAAAATTGATTGCCTGTGAAACAGTGGCCACTCTGAGGAGAAGGCAAGCCATGACAGAGGCCAACATCTGACAAATCCAGTAAAACAGAGCGGTAGGAACGCTGATGTGACCTCCAACGGCCATACCAAACGTGACGGCCGGATTCACATGCCCGCCGGATGCACTGGCGGCGATGTACACAGCCGATGAGAATGCAAAAGCATTTGCCATAGCCACGATCACCAGACTCGATGGATCCGCCGCTGCGTCCGGCATCGATTTCCCTGCCATAAATATGACGAGAGGAAAACATCATCTTAATTAATTAACAATAACAGAAACGATGAACTCTCACATTTACTGCCACGAGAAACATTAAAAAAATGAAGTACACATTAGCATTAAATGATGTTGGACAATTACGAGAAGCCATGGAAGATCCAACAACTGCAAAGACAAAAAAGAATGTCGAGATAAACTCCGCGAGATACGATCTTAGAGCATCACGAGTGACAGATTGCTGAAGACGGGCTCTTAGCGTCGATGGTACCATTTTGCCAAACAACATGCGAAACTCGAATTCACAAGAATCGGCACTTTATTTTATTGCAGAACACAAAATCTATGCTCTGTCTAACTTCTGTTTTAAACGTTTACAGGAAATACATTGACACGATGTTGTAGGTAATATATATATGGGCAGAGGGATGCAACCCCGCACCACCCTCGGGCAGAAGGGCCTCAAATTCAAAAAATAACCGCCATGTGCCCACGTGGTGCCTGTATCGTAGCGTTTTGCAGCTTACAACGCTGTCGTGTTTTTCCCATTTTGCTGAAATAACGCTGTTCATGGTCCCTGTTATTGGATTAAATTTGCAATCTGATAATGTTGAATGGGGGCTGTGGCCGTAATTATAACGGTACTAAGGTGGCAAAATTCTCCGATTTTCGGGAACGGACTCAAAGGCCGCTCTGGACTGCATTATCAATGGTGCTGAGCCCATACATCGGCAACAAAATCTTGTTCGTTAGGCTCATTTGTACGGGCAAGGAAATGGGTTGGGGAAAGGCCTTTCAAAGTCGTGCCCCAATACAAGGGATGGGGCCTCAACATGTTCCACCTCCCCTGACCGGCCCAAAGTTGGGGCTCTCCAAAGTCCGAAGTTGTATCCCAGGATGTACGTGGGGTCAGTAGGCCTCGTACGGCCTTCGACTTTATTGAAGCCCTCCGGGTACGGAGGAGCCGACTGGCGTTGCCCACCCACCAGTAAGGGACAAACTCTCTTGTCGGATGAGGGGGCCAAAATCGAACCTGAAAATCCGGGTTGGCTCACTCTCGCCAAGACGGTACGCCGGGGGTTCGCTTTCCGCGGGTCGAATCTTGAGTTGAAGTAAATAGGATTATGTGGCTTTAGAAGTCGTGGCGCAGATGGTCTGCTTTGTAGCAGGGAATGATGAAGTTGTCTATACTAAAAACAATCAGATACGCTAGAGGCCTCGCCCTCTTTTATTTTGATAGAAGCCACTCTTAACTTGGTGCTGCCTTTTTCGTTAACTTATTCTTTGTAGGGAAAACTCGGCGTTGATTCGGACATCAAAAAGAGGAAATAAAGTGCCCATTTATAAATCCAAGAAGACAATGCAAATCATGGGTTTAGGAATCTATCATCGGCAAATTCGCATACATGTTTATACTCTGTACAACGTTGTAGTACCCCCCTTATCAGTTCCATTCGTCCCTTGACTACGTGGTTTCTTTACCTAGCGCACCACAAAAGCCTCAAGAAGTCAAAACAACTCGCGATCCAGGATCTCCTTGGCTTCTTTGTCTCCCCGAAGGACTTCATATCTCTTTCCCTTCTGTACAACTCAAGAAGGTTATCCGCGCTAGTTAAGTCTCTCATGTCATCTAGATCGTGAGCACCGTAAAACACTTCCCCATAATGGGCCGACCTCCATTCCATATGACAAGAGGACGGCGACAAGGGACACATGTCTCTGGAGGCCGAGATTTGGGTTATGCGATGTCTTGAAGAGCCACAACCACAATCACAGCAAGAAACTCCCCGGACATAAGTCATCTGGGGTCAAACACAGAGACCAATGAATAGAGACAACCAAGGCTTGGATATATTAGAATTCCAGCCGATGAACCAAAGGAAACTTAAGTCCTTCCCAACCAAAACTAACTTGTGTGCCTCATCGTCATATATTTCCCTAATTGTTTGGGCTGAGAGGGCAACAAGATCAAGTTCCGAACTAAGGACATAAAATTTATGGTACAGTAATTTTAAGTATTTAGTTCATATTATAAATTTATAAATTTAAATATTCGTCAAATTTTTTGGTATAATTAAATATATATCTGATTTTATATAATATTTTAATAATTAATAATTTTGATGGATTCTAAAATTTTTTCTTTCATACTTCAAAATAAAATAATTTGATTTATTTTATAATATGTATTCAATAATATTTTTTGACAAAATAATTAACTTCACTCTTATTTTCTCATTTTACTTTCCAAAAAAAAAAACTACAAAAATAGAAAAGAAATTATTTAGAAAACATACCATAAATTTATTGGCCTTCCAATAAGTCCTTTCCAAATAAACTCATCCCTTTTTCTTAAACGAGTTTTATATTGAGCATCAGCATTAACCTTCATGATTGGTTAGTTCCCGATTATTGATGATATATAAGATAAATGAAGAAAAATAAAGTGTAATGGGGATTTATAGTATGTGTGACTCCTATTATTTATGGGCACAAAAGGATGGAGTCAAGTACTCGGGTATATATTCTTGCGCCGACAGCCCCCTGGAAAGCAGATTATTGGAAGTTTAGGACGGAGTCGTCTTGAGAACCAAACGTAGACATTCAGGCTCGTGACAGGCTGAAGAGCATTAAGCTCGTAATAGGCCCGTAAGAACGGAGCTGATAGGCTGCTAGGTCTAGTACCTACCAATTTTATTTAGAGTTCTATTATACTAATTTTAATTGTTAGTTATAGCCTATTTATTTAGTAATTTAAAAATATATAAATTAATTTATTATTTATAATTCATAAGTAAAATTAATATACATTCAATTTACATATTTAATTATATAATATTTAAACGTATTAGAGTTGCCTAGGAAACATCGTTGCCTTGGTATTGGGCAACACAAATCTATTCAACGAATTCGTTTTGTTTTTTCTTTTTTTCACGTTACCTTCTATTAGATTTTTTAACATTTCGAACCAAAAGAGAAATTACCGTTCAAAACTCATTACTGGGACATTATGCAAATTCAACTCATCTAAAACATTTAGACAAACATTTTTTACAACTCGTACGCTTTGTTCAACTTTAAGTATCGTAAGTTGCCCATACCCAAGCTACTTGATCGCACCAAAAAAAAAAAAAAATGCACAATTTTCCGCTTTGTAGTTTAAAATTAGTGAAAATTAGCAAATAAACAATTCTTACAAGTTGATGGTTATCGTGCCACTACATTCTTTTGTGCACAAATTAATGCCACTATTTAATTGAAAGCCACAGGCACATATTAAAATTGAAAACTCAATGTCACGTAAAATAAAAAGGGCCGGGGCGTAAAAGGCACAACGAGACTCAGTGTAAACGGTTAACTCCTCCTCCGTAACTAGCCGTGGAAAATCTTCAAAAACACAGAGGCACTTGGCGAACACAGGCCAGGCCGCTCGTTCTTCCTCGACAGACCCCATTTCTGCTTCGCTTCCTACAGACTCCAGCAAACCTGTTTGATTCTTCTCAACGATATCTCCGGCGAAGCAAAACAATTCTCGCAAAGAAGCAGATGGATCAGGCTCACCGTCGGTTGCATTGGTACTATTATCCAGCATAAGCTTTGGCAGCGTACTGTCACGCATAGGTCAGACACGGACAATCCGATTCTCATATCTCAGTTAGATAAAATTTTTTTTTAATTATATAAATATAAATATTTTATATTTTAATAAATTGTATTTTAAAAAAATAATTTTATAATAATTAATATCAAAACTAATCCACTTTAATTTTATTATTTTCCATTAAGTGCTTCGCTCGTAAGTACGTGGGGAGCCCTCAATTATCGAGAAAATATCGATGAATTTGGCGGGA